>OY720639.1:56323617-56923617 GCA_963169105.1 Ceriagrion tenellum | reverse complement strand
ACGTGTATGAAAGGAGTGTGCTTCGTTGGTTTGGTCATGTTGAGAGAATGGATTAGAGTCGAATAACGAAGCAGATATATGAGAGTAGAATGAATGGTGTGAGAGGTAGAGGTAGGCCAAGAAAGTGGTGGTTGAATGTGGTTGAGGAAGTTCTTAGGAGGAGGAATATTAGGAGTCTTAAAAACAGGAGGGCGTGTATGAAACAGTGTATGGGGGTAAATGAGGCAAAAGAGGTTTGCAAGGATAGGACAGTATGGAGGAAATTATTGAAGCAGAGTTAGGTGTACAAATGTGTGTTTGTGTGTGAAACTTCATGACTGTGGCTACCCCGGAAGGGAACGGCGTGATTGGTATGTATGTATGTAAGTTTAGTTATCATTTAATTATATTATTATTTTATTTTCACCTGAAGATGACATAAAGTATTGAAACCCGGTTCGTGCTAATGAACCTCAAGTGGAGTTAACAAAATTATTCATTATTGGTTCATAAGAGGGAATTTCAGTCTAATCCTTCGCTTTAGAGGCCCAGCAGCCGTGATACGCGTCCTCGATCGATTAACATACTTCCTAATGATACCGGCGTTAAGCCTTTCGCATCGAAGCGATTTCCGAGAGGTGGGAGTGCTAAATCTCTCCGCGTTTATGGGAAGGACGCGGTGCACCGTGAATCGCCTACGCTCTCCTCTTTCATTGCTGAGCGTTGGCGACTTGCTCATTCCCGTCGCCAGGCGTGGGCAAAGATGTACACGTAGGAATATCCGCACTTCGACGTCGCGCTGAAATGAGCCTCTCTTGAATGAGTCACTTGAATTTATAAGTGGGAGGCACTGAGAGAAAACGCGCCTCGGACCGAGTCCGACTTCGTTCATTCAGCTTTCGTCGCTCATGAGTGGCGTTCGATTATGGATCGTCATTCTCACGTTGTCAGATGGCTCACAAAACGTCTCCCGAAATGGACGCCGCATGTTTTGTGGCACGCGGGTATTGCGCGTCACAGATGAACCTTTTTGGGCATTGCTCGGATGTACTTGTTCATTTCGAGTTCATTAATTATAATTATGTAATGAATTTTAAGAATAGCCTCGAGTTTGGACCTGAATTTTTCTTAGGTATTGCTCCGAATATTAGAAGACAAAGTAAATTCTCAAAGCGTCGAGAAAATGAAGATAAAACACAGCCATTTAGGTAAACTAGTATATTTAACAGAATATAGTGAAAGCGCCTGATCACACGTTCCCCGTGTGCAGGCCAACGTCTTCTGTGGCGAATGTGGTGCTTGCTGCGTAGCAGCTGTTTGTTGGGCTTGCCATTTTAAATAATTTTGGCTTCTTGCCCATTGGCTCCATTGTCATTTTTCCCTGTTTTTAGGATAACACCGTCCTGTTAATTATAATTAGACATTTAGACTGTTCTGTGGTATTTTGTATCTTTCACCCGGATTTGTTTCTGCAAGTGCCGATATTAAATCATTGTCATTATATTTTAGGTCATCAAAATAATTTTTTATAATTTTTCTCATTGATTCCAATATGCCAGAGATTCTATATGTGCTTTTGTTATCGTTGTTCCAGTCTCTGAAATTAAATATGGACCGGAGGCATTTCCTCTCAGCTATTTCTATGCTCATTATTGTTCTTTATTCAATGATCCCATCCAGGCAGGGGCTGCATAGAGCATGATCGATTTTATGTATGTATTGTATATGTATTTTTTTGCGTCTTTAGGGGTCAAGTTGTTTTTCAGTATACTGAATAGCCCAGCTCGTGCTCCCATTACTTTATTTATTGTATTTTTGACATGTATTCTAAAATTGAGTCTGTTGTCTAATGTTACACCCAAATATTTGGCTTCATTTTCCCATTCTATTCCTTGTTCCTTGATGCGGAGGATCTGGCATCTCGGCGTCATGATATGTGGACTCGTGAATATAACTGCTTTTGTTTCCAATGGATTAATTGCAATCCGCCACTTTCTATACCAGGCTACTATTGTATCTTAGGTTTTCTGCGCATAATCCACCGCCAATGCTGCGTTTCTACTTCTAGACAATATTGCCGCGTCGTCTGCATATAAAGCTATCTTGGAGTGCCAGTCCTCCGCATCTCTTGGGAAGTCCGCTGTATATAGATTGAATAGGAGGGGGCCATATATTGATCCCTGGGGTACCCCGGCTGTCATTTATTTACTTTCGCTTAGTTCATGTGCCCATTTACCTTAAATGTTCTATCCGTTAGATACAATTGCGATACGTCTTCCTTGGCCATATCGCAAGTAGAGGTATACATACATGAATAGGCATAAAATAGTCCTTCACAATTAGATGTCCAAGGCGGACGAACACCTAAGTAAACGATCGTACAGGTATCCTTCCGCTCGTTAATATACACGGAACTGAATTTTACTTAAAGAGCTTCTTCAACAATAGCGTTGATATATCAATGAAAAACTTAAGTTGAATCCAATGCATCCTCTTATTTTTATCCACTTTAAGCGACATCGCTCGGATGTACTTGGTCATTTCAAGTTCAAAATTAATTAATAGCCTCGAGTTAGGTCCTGACTTTTCCTCATGTATTGTTTCGTGCATTGGTAATTTATGAGAAACTTTAATGAGCCTAACAAACCCTATTATTTATTTATCCTCTTAAATCGAAATTGCTTAGATGTAATAGGTTGTTTCATGTTCATAATTAAAAGAAGAGCTTCAAATTAGGACCTGAATTTTCCTCAGGTATTGCTCTGTGCGCTAGTACTTCAATGAAAAATTGAAACCAATAAATTCTCTTATTTTTTATCCACTAAAAGCGACATAGCTTGGATGTACTTGGTCATTTCAAGTTTATATCAGAATAGCCTCGAGTTTGGACCTGAATTTCCCTCAGGTATTGTTGCGTGCGTTGGTATTTCGAAAAAGACCTTTAATTGAATCCTAAGGAACCTCTTAAGTTTTATCCTCTTAAGTCGACATTACATAGATAGAGGTCATTTCAAGGTCATAATATATGAGTAGCATCTCGGTATGACCTGAATTTTCCTCAGGCATCGTTGCTTGCGTTGGTATTTCAATGAAAAACTCAAATTGGATCCAATAAATCCTCTTTATTTTTACTTTCTTAAATTGACATTTCTTGAATGTACTTGGTCGTTTTAAATTCATAATTAAATGCCATCGCGTTAGGACCTGAATTTTACACAGGTATTGTTGCGTACCTTGGTATTTCAACGAAAATTTCAAATCGAATCCAATGAATCTTTTTAACTTCACCTAGCGCAGTACACTTCCGAATGATGTATTCGTTTTGGGCTGTCTCTTTACTAACATGTTACCAAACACACGCAATTACATCTATTTTTTTTAGTAGTTTTACGGTCGACCGTATCTTAGGTCATTCTTGATTCTCGAAAGATCTAAACGCACCGGAAAAATCAAATGCAAATCAAGACTAGCCCGCAAGATTGGTCCAGTGTTGAGTAATTATTAATATAACGGCCTAGAGCGTCGGTGGGTACATTGGCTTGTAAGTTCGGCTACAGTCATAAAAACTATTTCCTTTTGCAAGTCACAGGTATACAAACTAATTTATAGCTGGAACATGACATAAAACTTTAATATATGGCCACATACCACATAATTGGCAGAGAAATCGCTATGGATTAGGGACGATTAGTATACTAAAACGCTCATAAAACTGAGTGAAACGAACCTGTGAACTTTTTGTATGATTTTGTACGTAATAATGACCCGTTTTACAGACCGCGACATTTAGCTGTTCTCCGTATCCAAAGCTAAAAAAAGGCAGAAAAATATGGATTAGTCAGAAAACGCTTTTCCAGCTACTTATTTAATATATTCCTCTCGTATTTTTACGAAATGAAGTGCATTGGACGTGGTTTCTCGCGTAAAAATTGAATCGTATGCTGGACTTTCATGGATTTAGAGCGAGATGAATAAAATCTTTAGTGCAATGGTCCGAAATTAAATTGACACTTTGAACCTTACGAAAGAATAGCTATTTTTCCTATACAGTGGACTGTGGGCACAAACTGAGTGGAAGATAGTAACTGGCAGTATATACCTCCTTAAATCTTTCTCTTCTTGGGGTAAAATACCACTAGAACTATTAAGGAGTGTTAATGCACTTGGTGGGCGTGGATGGGAACGGCTTTTGTAGCACCATTCATCTTAGAATACTACCAGCATCCCACGCTGTGCAACCAGGGACTGCCCTACTTAAGCTCCAACGTGTTCTCAGTAGTCATTGACGGACTTTCGTAGAGCTAAAGTAATTTTTTTTATCATAATGAAATAATGTTTATTGTATTTGAAATATTAAAAGTACAAAAAAGTACAAAAAATAACAAAATTGCTACTTGCGACAAATAATAATAATAATAACAATTGGAAATGTTGGCAATGATAACAGAAAAAAATACATGTAAAAAAGTTACAATGTGTTTTTTTTTTTAATTTTTAATACAATTTTTATTTTCAAATCTTGGTCCTGCTAAGTCAAAGGCTTGTCAGCAGGTGCCATCGTTATAGTGATCGGATATTTCAAATATGTGTTTTAATGTTACAAAGAGACATAGTTATTCATTTTCCAACCAATCCTTTATCCTTATTTTTACTTCTCTTTTTGTACTTTGTATTTTTTTAACTCTTCTGGTATTTTATTAAAAAGTTTAGGCACAATTACCGCAAAGGTATCATTACCCGATCTAGTATATTTCAGTGGTACCATATACTTTCTACAAGTTCTTAACCTTTCAGAGTTCTGTATGGGACGGATGTTTTTATATGTATTGCAAAAATAATTATCTTGAATGATGATAAATCTGTATAATTTATCTACTCTTAATAGACCTAAATAGTAATGACACTCATATTGATAATTCCATATCATATACCCATTTCTGCCTTTCACACTTCTAGTACAACCAGAGTAACAAGTTTTACTTTAAATAAAGATAGAGAAAGTTAGTAAATAACATACGATGGATGAAATTATGCTGAATTTCCCATAAATAAGAGCGAATTGAATTCGACCGTATTTTCCTACGTTATCTATCCTACGGAAAAGTTACTTCATTCAACCATGATTTCCAAATTCCGCATAATATCGCCTAAATCTTCTAGATTTGTTGGTAAATAATTTCCCAATTGGTCTCCAAGGGAAAAAATAGGAAAATTAAATAAATAAATGTCAATTAAAATATCAAAAAAAGATAGTTTCCGATGTAAATTCGTATTCATCAACATGTAAATGAAATGCATGTGTAAATACCACAGATATTCCGTCCGCTGCACAGGAAGTTTTCAAAATGGAGTCAACAAGTAACTATGTGAAGGGTAATATCCAGAAAGACATTGTGCATAGTATTAAATTAATTTTGTGAATAGCATACTGTATTTATTTAGGACATTGTGCATAAAATTCATCATACGATAATAGTATCATTACTCTCAGCTAAAGGTCTCTGATGATATTGATTTAATCAGTTTTCTTTCAAAATCTGTAACAAACGGGCATGTATCATAACATTTGGAGAGATATCCAACATGGAGTAATACCTATGGCAACAAGTAGTTTTCGATTCTTTGCAAGTATAGTTTGAAAGATATTGGGAATTAAATGTTAATACGTGCGACAGCTTACATGATTTTATTTTTTTTAATTGGCTGCGAAACAGATTGTCGATTAATTGCTTTGACTTGAGTTGGAAATTCGTTTCACTTCTCCAAATTATTCATGAACATATATGAAATATATAATATAAATGAAGTACCTTCAGCTCTAGCAGCATGCTTAAATCGCATTGCGGAAAGGCTATGAACGATTCTATTTCACATGAAGGAAAACTCTAGTTTTACGAGGAAATCGCTAAGATTTCCATCCTCCTTCACTATTTGGTGATAACGGTAGGAAAGTGGAAGTTTGAAGTACGTGAGAGGGATTGTGGCATTACTGTATGGTAATTCTTTTTATTCAATGTTTTTAAAAATAAAAACAGCTCCCTCAGGACTCATAAATTGAACTATATGAACTAATTGAATAGAAAATATTATGCAAGGTTGCTTTGTTTAATGAGGAAGCTCTCAACTTCATAATATTACGTTTTGCACCAAAAATTTCCCATCTTTGCAAGTATAGTTTGAATGATTCGGGAAATCGAATAGTAATTAGTGTCGACAGCTTAGATAATATTACTTAAATAGGTGGCTGTGAAAGGGATTTTTGCTTTAATTCTATGACTTGAGTTGGAGTTTTATTTTCACAAATATTTCATAAATTTAAATGAAATACCTGTACCTGTAGCAGTATACGCAAAGCGCATTGAGAAAAGGACATAAATGGCTGCATTGGGCATGGAGGACAAAACTAGTTTTGCGTGGCAATTGCTAGTGTCTCCACCCTCCTTCACTTTTTGGTTTTAACAGTGGGAAAGTGGAAGTTTAAAGTATGCGGGAGGGATTGTGGCATTACTGTATGGTAATCTTTTTTATTTCATGTGTTTAAAATAAAAACTGCTCCCTCAGGGTACGTAAATTGAACTATAAATGTGTTATGCAAGGCTGCTTTGCATACGGAGGAAAAATTGTCCGATTCTGTCGGGACCATTTTGAAATTTCTCCACCTAAATCCTCACGTACCTACTGCCGAAATGTCATCATAGGCTGCTTCGGATTAAGGTAAAACGTTGCGCCGATTTTAAAGGAGCAATTGCTTTTGGAATTTTTATCCCTTTTTATGTTCGCATGGGATTGGAATGGTGGGATTAAGAGCAACGCTAACGCAGTAGAATTTTTTAAGAAAGCGCGTATTGGTTGCGCTGTGGAATAGAAATTTCAATAGTTAGCATTCATTTGGAAAAAAGAAAAGGATGGAGGGAGGGAGAGAGAGAGAGAGTCACGGACTGCGTGAGCACTCAAACTGTTGAAACACCTAAAAGAGCATCGGTGTTTGCGCCGGCTTATTTACACTGGGGTCGCCACTTCCGGTCGCTTGCAGTAAAAGAAATTTAACACCGCGGGTCGCGAATAGGAATGATGTCATGCCTTCGGTAGCGTGGGGGGATAGTTTGTCCTAGTCAAAGTGTCCAGTGCCTGAGAAAATGGAAAATTCCAGCCTGGCGAGTATAAAATCTCTTGGAACTGCTGTTTTCTAATAATTTATCTCAGGTTGTAAAATTAACTATGTCTTCTCATCCTGCGGAGTATCGCGTTTCTAAAAATAGAGTAACTGACAAATAAAATTATTCACTTGTATGCACCACATATATCATTGAGTTATCCACCCATGTGTTCTGCCTCCTCTGAACCTCCATCATTAGCTTCCTCTCCTCTCCAACGATATTCAACACCTCCTCGTTCGTCCTTATCGCCACCCAGCTCACTCTCTCCAGAGATAAATAAAGATTTATAAAATTTGAACAATATCACTAAAAATACTATGAGGCCAATTGAAACTTTGAGTCTTAATCAATCTCATTACGTATGTTCTGTCATTTTAACTAAAAAGCTAGTATTTTTTATGGAGCTCCAGAGTTTTGCCTGACATCCTAATTTGGAGCACATCGTTCCGTTTTCCCTGCTGTACGTGATCCGACATTTGATCCTATAAAAACCTCATATAGTCTTCCTCGTCAATTTCGTTCAGAATTCCTATCCTCTTCCTTCCTCTTCCATGCTTCACTAGTGTTCTCCCCTCTATTGCCCTCTTCAACATTCCCTCTCCTTTCGAAACGTCCTCCAACCATCTCTTCTGCCTCTTCCAAGCCTTCGCCACCAGTTTCTTCTCCTCTCCAACCATAATCAACACCTCCTAGTTTGATCCAAGGGAACGATTTCCTCCAAGTTTTGTTGGACAAGGCCCCGCTTAGCTACTATGAGCCCGATCCATACTTGGGTGCCGCTTGGATAATACATCGAGTGCGGTTTTCCGTCTGTCGGATTGGACGTGTAACTAGGACCCAATGGCACCTTTTATTCAGAGTTGGTCATTGCTGACTTTTGACTGGGTTTCCTTCCACCCTTCATCCATTTGCCTTTTTATTCTTCCCTGATCAACCCTCACATATAAAATCAATTAAAATCAAAATAACCTCTTCTGTCGGTCGTCTCCCATTAATATCGCAAAATTAAATGAGTGAGGTGAAGTCGAATGCCTGGGAATCACCTTGACTTCAAACCTGTTGTGGGGGAAATATATAAGAGAGACATGCGGAGTTGCATTAAACAAACTAGGAAGTATACGAACGAATGGTAATTTGCTCGGGCTGGTCCACATCTCGAATACGTCGCGAGTATTTTGAACTCTGCGCTGATAGTTAAATATTCACAGTAAGTAATATAAAAAAAAGTCAAGCGCTTATATAAAAACTGCAAAGAGGCTTCAATTTCTTGTAACATTCAGATCATGCGAGTTTCAGAGCAACATAAAGTATATTATTTCAAATAAACTCCTTTTTCTCCGGCGAGATATTGTAGAACAGCATATTTAACAATGATACTCAAACGATATCGTACTGTCTACAAAATTTATTTCAAACTCTTACAACACGTGTTTTAACTGTCTAGCAGTCATCGTCAGGTAAGACTTCCTTATAAAATTCGAAAGCTCCTGTGATATTGAGTGAAATTTATGCATGACGCAGGAATGTAATTTTTCTTTGCATTCTTACCTGATGATGACTGCTGGTCAGTTGAAACGCGTGTTGTATAAGTTTGAAATAAATTTGGTAGACAGTACGATATCGTTTGAGTATCATTGTTATACTATTTCAACCCTGCGCTACATCTCTGGAACGGATAGAAGGGACAGAATTGGAAGGACACTGCCGAACTGACTGGAACAAATATACCTGCCCCCATGACAATGTTCCTTCCTTATAAAATTCGAAGGCTCCTGTGATATTGAGTGCAATTTATGCATGACGTAGGAAAGTAATTTTTATTTGCTGTTATTCACAGTAATAAATTTCACTGCGACCTAAGTTTCAATGTTTTGACATCATCATCTGGTGACGAATGAAGTTAACTGTCGAACATCGAAATCTAGTTCGCAGTAAAATTTATTTCTGTGGGTAATTGCAAATTTTTCATTTCTGCATCATTCCTTCCGTACATTAAAATGTGCGTTATACTGAACTGAGATACATTTTTTTAGCATGAAATTCACCTACCCTCTCCCCTTTCTTTTCCCATTCCCTCCGCTTTCATGGTAGGTGTCTTAAAACCTCTTCCGACACGCCAATGCGGTGGCTTGCAGTATAGGATGTAAATGTCGAAATAGTTCATATTCGCCGTGTTTAGCCGCCATCAAGTATGACAACCCGACTGTATTTGACATAGTATTTTACATTTATGAATCAAAGATAATGTAAGCGAAAGAAACTGAAAATAAGTGCATTCATATTGCTCGGCATACGATAACGTGTTTGATAAGGCGGGGTTGCCAATTTTCAACGCGACTCGCCACGGCGCTCCTGATGAATTTTGTCCGTGGGAATGCGGTGTTTTTTATCTTCGAAAGAGACAGGGAGAGAGAGGGAGAGAGTCATTATGTGGCAATTCCGGTCAGGTATTTAGTGACATCATTCGCCATTTAAGAAACGCTCAAACAAGCTGTTTACACGAGATAACAAATTGTTGTCCTCGCATTCTCGCAAGCGTGAGTGTTCACCGAAACTTGAAAACGGTTGAATCTTTTAATAGGGGTCCTCACGGCATGAGAAAAAATACGTATGAAATCACACCTTTTTTATCCAAGTCGTTTGGACATTACTTTGGCCATTCTCTTTGGGCACTACTAAGATGGATAATTAAATTCACCTGCCCTATATAGGGGCAGAATTGGGAAGACAAATAATTAATAAATTTAACAATATAATTAATAAAATACAAAGAAAAAATGCACGCTCCATTAAAAACTACTGAGAGCGATCATATTAGTGTCTCAGAGATTTTAGAGGAATTAAGGTGGGAGCCCTTATAGACTCGAAGGCTTAACTTGCTCGAGAAATTCAGAACTGGTGTGTTTCAGGGTGACACAGAGAATATAATCATGACGCCTCACTACATCTCTAGGTCTGACAGAAGCGATAAAATATAAGAGATGCATTGCCGAACAGATACAAACAAAGGAATGGCGTAACACTAAAGTTCCCGGCAAGGTGACGAATAAATAAATTGAATTTGAAATTAGATGCTGATCGGAGACCTTTTGAGTGCTCCATATTTAGTTTACAGCACGAATAACATGGCTTTGGCAATGCTTGGAAATGTTGCCACTAGCATTTGTGACCTTGGTCATAAAGATTTGTTTTTCTTTGTCGGACGATTCGGTTGGCCCGTATGTCCCCCGGAATCCCGATAGGCTTCTGAGCCAGTCATCAGGTTTTCCAGGGACCGGACCAACAGAACTTGACATACAACCATGCCCTGAGTGGTGAAAAACCCACCCAGGCAAGACTTGAACCCGCGACCCTCGGTTTAGCAGGCGAGGAGTTTACCCCGCCGCCACCAGGGCCGGCAAAATAATTAATAAATTTAACAAAACAATAAATAAAATACAAAGAAAAAATGCACGCTCCGTTAAAAACTACTGAGAGCGATCATATAGTGTCTCAGAGCCTTTAGAGGAATTAAGGTGGGAGCCCTTAGAGACTCAGAGGCTTAACTTGCTCGAGAAATTCAGAACTGGTGTGTTTCAGGGTGACACAGAGAATATAATCATGACGCCTCACTACATCTCTAGGTCTGACAGAAGCGATCTAATATGAGAGATTCATTGCCGAACAGATACAAACAAAAACTCGTTCTTTCCGCGCACAATAAGCGACCACAATGAAAACTGAGCTCCACTAAATACACTCCCGTAATACACGTCACCATTTCACCTCCCCAAACCTTATCCCTTACATCTTTATATGGCTGGTATCCTAACGCCCCCTGCCACACGCCCATGCGGCGGCTCACAGGGTAGTATGTAGATGTAGTGTACACGGAAAAGATGTGAAAACAGACGTAAGTTACACTGTGTGCGTAGTTCGGTAGACATTGCATTGTAGTGTCGCTATTAAATACTTTACGCTCCCTACGTGACACTGCTCTTTCGTTATTTTTCATGAATTCCATCAATCTTTCAATTTTAGCCTATTCGCGTGGGCACATCTTATCCTATGGGTGCGATATAGTCGACTTCTGATTTTTTTTGTTTTACATCCGACCCTGAGTTGTAACAGATAACAATCGTTTGCAGAAACAATATATGTTTGCCCGTGTATTCAATGGGGTTATGAGATCTGTACGTTAAATCATTAGATCATGGGATATAGTCGATTTCTGATTTTTTTTGTTTTACATCCGACCCTGAGTTTTAACAGATAACAATCGTTTGCAGAAACAATATATGTTTGCCCGTGTATTCAATGGGGTTATGAGATCTGTACGTTAAATCATTAGATCAGTATCCGTTGTGGAAGAATTCAACGTCTTTAATATTTTCATAAATGTTTCCTTAATGATACATTGTGCTCCTGTAAACATCGTAACAGACACTGAGCCTATTAATTTGATTTCATTAATAATTTTTTGTTTTTAAATTTTTCCTATGTACTTTCTTCTTTATTTGGTCCATGAACTTATACCTGGTTCTTCCTCTGGGGAATTTTACCTCTATTTTGCCTTCAATTAAGATCTTCACCAACTCATTGTGTCTCAGGATGTGTCCAATCCATCTTGTTCTTCTTTTCTGTATGGTGTTCCATATGGTCCTTTACTCTTCTGTACACTTCATCATTTCTTATTTTTTTCCGTCCATTTTATATTCAGCACCCTCCTCCAGCACCAGGTTTTGAAGGCTTCTAGTCTGTTCCGATCACCTACTTCAATGGTCCATGCTTCCGATCCATACGCTTCACACGAAGCTTTTCAGATACTGTTTCCAATGGTTGGAGCAACGTGCGAAATCGAGGGATCTGAGTTCGATTCCCAGTCCAGGTGAAAGATTTTTCCACTACGAATTTCACACAAATGTACAAAAATATAGTTGTGTCAGTTGATTCCGCAACAAACAGGTTTAACGGCCTTTTTTGAGCGGCCTTCTTTCAAGAACTATTCAAGAAAAATTCTGATGAAAGCGAGGAGTAGAGTAGTCACAACAATGACTCCCCCTGCCTTCGTCTCAGCCCACATTCACACTCCGCCACCGTGTATTCCTCCCACCTTTTCCCCCACCCACCCCCCCAGGAGAGCGATCGAGGGTCCGATGACCCCTTTGTGTTGTGCCTATGGGGAGGGAGGGTGTCTCCTACCCTCACGTTTGCGCTCGCCACCCCCCCCCCCCACCACCCTCCTTCATCCCCCGCGTTGACTGCGAAGCCCGACGATAACACTTATAGCGCCTCGTAGGACATAGTACAACGGGTGCAATCTCCTCTGGCGAATCCGCCCTCGTGCCGAGCCCGGCGACACGCTATATTCCGTATTATTACGAGCTCTAAGGGAGCACTTCAGTCGGTCGAAGCCTCGAATGGCACGCCTACTCCATTGGGTCGGGTGTTTTGTGTGCCACCGCCGCGCCGTTACCCCGTCGATTCTCCTACCTTCCTACTAGGTATGAGCGATATGTTTTCGATGCAAGCTTGTATCTTGATATCATCCAATAATCACTAAATAGCTATGGTAGAGTACGTGTCATCTTCATTTACATTTACTTATTATCCAGCAAGCCGCCACAAGGGTGTGAATTGTCACCAACATGAACCACAGTGTAGAAATTAACGTTCACCAATAAGCAGCACACTATTTGAGGACCCCAGAAGTCAAGGGGTCTAAGTAACAAAATCGTCATTTTGAGAAAACTTAAGTCAAAGTTGAAAATGTTTGGTACAACCCACTAAATAGTGAAGAGGCATTACCCTAGATAGCATCACCTGTCAAGAAAACCACTTGGATCCCTTTCCCACCTAAAATATTTATAGTTTCACATCCCATTCCTGTACCTAACTTGGTTTTTTAAAATGTCACTTAGACCCCTTGACTTCTGGGGTCCTCATTTGTATGTTACAAATGATACTAAAACTACCTAAATCTTCTATAATGTTAACTATGCAAACGAGACACAAGAGTCATGCAGGGAACATGCAAAAATGGTGCTAGCACTTCTCGGCAGATTTAGGAACATGCATTATGGGGCATATGAATTAATCAGCTACACTACCTGTCAACTAACCCACTTCAAAGTCTAAACGCAGCCATTATGATCTCTTATCGATCGCAGAAAAAACGACATTTAAAACCGTTCTGTTCTACAATCTATATCCCTTATTTTATTCTCATGCTCTGTCCTAATTCTCTGAAGCATCTATAGTTTTGTTTCCGTGTTCAATCTGACTCGATCCTATTTATCGTAAAGGCTAGAATGGGTGAAAACCATACCTGAAATCCGCAAACTATATGATACCCGAAAGGTTTGTAGTTGGCGCTCCAAGAACATAACAGAATTCAACTCTATATCGATAACTTATTTCGATATTGGACGCCACTATTGTAGCTATGATGCATACTATACCACCGGTCACCATACCCATATTCTTTCACTACCCACTCGTACCAAACCTTACCCATACTACTTTTGTCGCAAAGATCTCTGTGGTACACCCCTCCGCGTTCAGCTGCCATTAGTCGAGCAGGCATAATGTGGAGCGGTGCGCTTTCATGTCGTGTATCCTCACATGTGCAGCTTCTCAGTGCGCACATGCGTGCATTTATTTCAGAGGGAGGGGAGCTGGAAATCGGTCCACTGAGGATGTTCGAGGCAACGGCGCCCCCTAGTGGGTCGTTTAGCGAGGGCAGGAAATCGGTTTGTTGAGAGAGGGGAATGGAAGGGAGAAAGAGTCGGAGGCACACCGCTGTGACTTAGAGGAAGATTTCAAAGGGGAGGAAGGCAGTGTCGTCCAGAGGGAATCATTGGCTTGGTAGCCAATAAAATTGATAGTCTCAGGCGAGACGTAGTGGAGGGCTATTTTTTTGTGCTATTAATTCGCACAGATGCTAAGTTGCAACCTTTTTGAGCTGATTTTGCTATATTATCCGAGCACATACTTTCTCCTTTTTCCTCTGATACGCTTTGTGTCTCGTTCGGATATTGTACGGCTTCTGCAAAGTAGAAGAGGCATTTCGTTGGAGAGAGTTGAAGGATTTGGTGCTTCTCCATCATAGACATTTAGGGATGCCCTTAGTGCACCTACGAAGATAAAGTCTCTAAAAAGGGGTTTTTTACCAAAGCATTTGGCTCTCTCTAATATTATAGGATGGTACTATAAAAGTATAACCTTAAAAATATTGGATTTTTTTACTATATTCCATTTCAAGTGAAACAAACCCAGACGAATTAATTTCCTCGAAATAATGGTCCAATAATAAGCTAAAATATGTAAACCTCACCCAAACGTGGTTTAATTGTTGTAAAGAAATACGCGAAATCAATTGAGATGCCCCTCTAGAGCAGCATCAAAAATAAATATGAGAAATGTTGGCATTAGAGAAAGACATAAGTTAATTTTTGGACCTATAATTCTGGAATAAAATAGTAATAATGACAATGAATAGAAGTCGAGAGAAGTCATCTTAAACTTGGAAATATTTCGCCAAAATTTTAAACTCCAGGTTTCATGCGTCTCCTCTCGTTTTTGACAATCTGTATACATTTGACAAACTTCTATAGCAAAAAACAATGAATTTTATATAATAAGGATATTCTTAATTTTGGATTTGAAATTTCTGATTCAAAATAAAAACGCCGATAGTTGTGATAGCCTCCGGCATTTTTCGATTCCTGTCCACTCTGCGACGAGTCTATGCACTTAAAGGCCGCTTTACACGGTACATTTTATTGCACAAATGAATTAATCATAGATTGCACATGAAAATGAATGGAATTAGACCAGGTTCTATTTATCGTTCAGACATTCACGTTAGACAATACAATTTGCCGCTTTACTTGGTTAAATTTTTCTCGAAAAAGAGTTCATACATTCGTTTGTACAATTAAATGTACCGTGTAAAGAAGCCTTAAGACTGCCACGCCCCCCCCCCCCAAATATCTATTAATATTTTTAACCATTGATCAGCCATCTTACATGGGAAATGATACATGAATGCTTTCTAGAGAGACCTGATTTAATAAATGACACATTTCCAGCAACTAGATCTCGTAAAAAAACTAACAGCGTGTGGTTTTCTTGTTTTCTCAACTATTCATGAAAAAAATCATATTGTCACCGCTCCAATTTTTTCAGAATCACAAACATCTTTCGCTGTGGAGTAAACGTATCGCGTTAAAAAATGAGTCAAGTTAAAGACTTAAAGAGATATTTTTATATGATTTATTAGAATTTCAATCAAGTGAAAGTATAATGCTGCACCATTTCTTGCGGAATTTTTAATTCATGCTTCCTTCAGCTGCTGAAATTAAAACGAATAATTCAAATATAGTATCTATTATGGCTAGGGAACTATATCGCTCAAACTACCCTAATAAGCGCCCAATTGATATATAAGCAAGAAACAAATCTTCATTAGATCCCATGCTTCCAGACAAATTTTGAACCCCCCTATTGTTCTAAAAATCTTCCTTACGTATCTCAACATAATTTGAATTGCGGGAGGGATAATTATTGTCCTGGAAAAGTATTTCTTTCTTAATAAACGAGAAAACAGACGACATGTGTCATTCGGTCTGCCCTCGCCGTTTGGGTGGGAAAATTTCATCTGCTCCGCGCGGAAAAATTTCTCCGGACTGTAGCGAATGAGAACATACTAAATCCGGTTCGGGAACACGAACCTCTTGCAGTGTTTGATGAGAACCGCGACTGCGATCTTCGTGGACGGTGACTTCGCTCGCCCCCAGGGACGCAACCCCGTCCGCCTGGTGTCTTTCTCAATTCCCCTTTATGGGGTTCGGCTGTCGGAAAGGGAGAAAGAGGGAGAGCTAAAACTAGAGAATGCCTGAAACGGAAGACGCTGGAGATGAAGGGATGAGTGGTCGGGAGAGGGTGGGGAGGAAATGCCTGGAAGGGAGGGAGGCATTGGAGGGTTTAGTGCGCAGACCAGACAGGCCGGCTGGACGTGGAAGTTACTGCGGCGGAGAGGTTTTTCAGAGGGTGATGGTGATTCAAATGTGAAATCCTCTCAAAAGACAAGCAAAAGCCCTGTGCGCATGGCGACGTCTCTGGTGCCATAGCTAGCGGAGGAAGTGGTCAGCGGCAACTCTCTCGCTGTGGACAACAATATCTCGCACCATCTGCTGGCAAGCGATAGAATAGCTTGAGATTGCCCTGCACTGAAACACGTTCATTTATAATGGCGATCGGGAGGAACAGTTAGGTAAATATCCACCTTCATTTTCATGGAAGTTTCCCAAGCTCTGGCTCCGGTCAAGTATTATGGTTACCATTAATAATTAATATTTATATATTTTCCGGGGTTTTCATAAAAAATCCAAACTTTGTTTCCTATTTTAACTAACATCTATTTATGTCTTTTTAAAGAATCTCAATCATCCACAAATAACAATGCTAAGTATGTACCAGATCCAGCAAAACTAACTTAAATTGTTAATATAATAAATTTATTCCTCGCACTCAGTAAGAATCCAGCTTGTTTGTTGTATTATTTCATTATTGCCCAGCGGAGGCCGCTCAATACAGGTTTCACCGAATGTCATTCTCATATATGAGTGAGATCACAAACACTCCCAAGTAATTCTGAAATTCTTTACGCAGGAGATTTTTGCAAGAACGATTTTTTTAATTACAGCGAGCATATTAACCCTCATTATTTCCAGATTAATTAAAAATTAGGAAATTTCTGAATGAAATCCGGGATAAGTAGGTGAGTGGATGGAGGAAGTAATGAGGGTAATTGAACTGCTCAAGTCCGTGATAGAGGGAAGGTTGTTGGACAAGCGGGGAAGAGGAAGGGGAATAGGTTTTATGGACGGGATGAAGAAGGGTAGATCTTATGCAGAGGCGAAAAATAGTATACTAGTGGGAGATAGGCCCCTGAGAGTGTAGACAACTGGGACGATATTGTCTGACATTCAACCAAACCTACCTTTACCGGTAGATTACTTTTTCAAAAAACTTTTTTCAAGCACGTGTTCCTCTTCCTGGTAATAAAATGCTGGGTTACCTACCAGCGTCCTAAGATCTTTCACAGTCCCAGGATTTTATCAGTCCCAGGAATTTTCACACACTAACTAATTGCCTTCTGGGGACGATGTTTGGTGTCCTGAGAAATATCAAAGAAAGTCTTTGAAACAAAACCTATTTTTTAGCGGTAGGATTTCGTTTCCATTTCATTAAGTATTCTATCAGCTGATAGGTTGGTTTTTGGTCAGTACTTATCCTAATCATATTTCACTCCAATGGATGTCCCGCCAATACATCTCGCTTGAATTCCTCATACCCTAGAGTACAAAAAATAACAATAGTCCTGAAAAATGGACCGCTCTGCAGAAATGCAATTTTGACTACTGCACGGGTTGCAATCTCTCCCTCTCTCCTCTCCAGACCTTACTATAAATCCAACACCCCCGTAAACCACTTCCCCTAAACCAAAACGAAGTAAAATACTGTTGTTAAGGCGGTATTTATAAGTTGTGTATCCCGTTTCCACTCAGCTTCTGCCACAGGGCAAACGTCTTCACTTATGGTGAAATACTCCAGTACGAGATTTTCTCTTACAGGTGACGCCGATCATAATGACTTTTAATCTTCTGGATCCTTTCACAGCATTCGTCACGGCATCTAAATCTCAGGCTACACTCCAAATACCTTCTCCATACTTATTCGACAAAATATTCCTCTCGATTTTGTCTGCTCACAAATAATCCACATAAACTTAAAAAATCTCTCCGCCTTGAATGCTTTTCTTAGTCTGAACTATATCAGTTCTTGAGATTCAATCGGGAGAATTTATGTTGAATTGGCTTCTTAATCTCAATAAAAATACCTAAAAACCGGGAGATGTTGATTCTATTGATAGAAAATACAGTAGATGTATCTTTTCATTCAACTTGTTATGCGCAAATTTACTCCTTGATTTTTTTACGCTCTTAATTATCAAGCATAAAATACAGAGGGAATCGAATTATTTTTGAATTTGGAGCTGAAAACTGGCTGCCCTGCAGTGGCAATTACACTCTTAATTGATTTGACACAATTTTACTCCTGAGTTTATATATTTGAACCCCCTCCCAGAGGTACAATAAAAAGCCAACCAGTTTTACCAATAGAAATGATAACAAAAAGTAAAAATTTGTGGCCGGAGTAGGAGAGAGAAAATTTATGAAGTTTCAACCTCCGGCTCCAGCTCTGGCTTCAGCTAACATTTAAGAGTTCCGAGTATAACAACAGCTCCGACTCCGGCTCCTTCTCCAAATGCCCTTACTATTATCCCACAAAACCGAGAGCTGCTTCACGAAAGCAGTATGAGCGTCTCTCCTCCTCGTTCCCTTCCACCGCCGGTCGTGCGTGTGTGTTCAAGGCCGTCGTCTGTGAGAGGCGACTCGTCTTCGCATCGCAATGGAAGGAGCGGAAGCCGCGGTTCCTCTTAATATGGTAGCGGTCTGCGGAGTGTAAGTCGAACCCTTTCCAACGTGACTCTCTCTCTCTCTCTCACTCTTTTCTATTTTCCCTCTCCTACCTTCCACCCCCTCCCTCCCTCTTTCTTTCCCCCTCTTCCCTTTCAGAGGTCGTCTCGCAAGATTTTTATTTCTGTCGCTGAAATCGTGCTCCATAATCTATCCGATGCGAATTTCCCCTTTCCGACTTGCCTGGCGATGATTCATTTTTTCGTGGTTCTTATTCACGATACGATTTATTGGTCATCTCTCTCCCTCTCTTCTATCAAATTATCTTTCTTTCTTTATTATTTTTACCTCCTGTCATTGTTAGTTCATCATCATCATATATATTATTTCTCTTTGTCACAACGCCATAACTTCTATAATTCTTAATCAAACTCAATGATTCAAACATCGTTTTAAAGCTTATATTCCCCGCTATTGGCAACAAATAGACAAATGGTTAAAAATTAAAGTTTTTGTAAAAAATTTAAAATTAAATTTTTGTTAAAAAATGATCCAAAATTAACAGGACCATCTGTTGACAATATAATTAACTAATATGTTGGCTATGGTTACGTGCTTAAAAGACTGTAGGAGGCGCCATCTATTAACACATCGTTTAGTTAGATTGTTTACATTCTACATGCAATTAGTGTGACCGTTTACGTTATGTATCTTTAACACAAACAAAAATGACATATAATTGTCCATGGGAAGAAACAGGCAGAAGAACAGGAAGAAAGAAGGAAGAAACAGGAAGAAGCTGCATACTGTGCGAAATATTCGACAGGTAGAAGAGCAGGAAGAAAGAAGGAAGAACGGGAAGAAGCTGCATACTGTGAGAAATATTCGACTGGTAGAAGAACAGGAAGAAAGAAGCAAGAAACAGGAAGAAGCCGCATACTGAGCGAAATATTCGCACGGGTCAGCTGGTTGTCTTCATTCTGAAAGTTTGTTATGGTCTCTATAATTTGCTTGTTCCGTATCGTATTTGTTTGTTGATATATTTACAACTGTTTCTTAGCCCCCTTATGAGTTTGTTGCATCATCAATTCAATTTTACAATTATTCTTGCAATGGAGGGACTCAACTTCTTTGTGTTCATTTCGTGATCCCTCACAACAATCAAGTATGAATAGTATTCTTTTCATGATATTTTTTATTATGAAATTTGTTTTCTGATCTTAGAGGGCATCACATCCTAAATCAACAAATTCTTTTTCATTTATTCATTCATTCTCTCAAAGCTTAAAGAAGACAGAGTAGGTGGTGTCCTGACACGCGAAAGTGAAACCTATTTTTTTTTTCAAAAAATGGTCAACTTACCATGGCCATTACGCATAGTTTGTTCATACATTTTATGAATATTTCAGTCATTTTATCAAAATATTGTCTCTTCATGAATCTTCAAAATAAATGATCTTGAAACTTCGAAGCTTTCGCTATAAAAAAAGAATGATCTCGGCGTACGAACAGCACAAATGATCCTTAACAGTATGTCCTATTGGGTATTTCAATTGTGTCAACTATCTTCTGCGTCATCGCACTTAATGGTTCCATCTACTTACTGTCTTCTTTAATTCATGGCCTTTCATTTCTGCGGATGTGAAAAATTTTTAACAAAAAAAAAATCATCCGTCAGGACTTGAAAGACATTTCGAGGCTGATTGCTGTGAATTTCTCTCCCTTTGGCCATCAGTTCTGGCTTTTGCGCTTTTTTTCCTGATGAAGTATTTTTGCGGTGGAATTCAAGTAAGAAAAAGTCGTTTTAATTTCTGTATTCTGGTATTGATAGTTTTCAGGTGAAAAGTTCAGTGGAAGTTGTAATTGATATACCACAGAAGATAACGACTACGCTCTATTTCAGCGCTTCCGCGCCAAAACTCGGAATATCGGCCGCGGTGTCGTCATCGACGTCGTATGTGTCGTCGGCCCGGTGGCGGTGGGGTAAAGTCCTCGCCTGCTAACCCGAGGGTCGCGGGTTCGAGTCCCGCCTGGGTAGAATATTACCTGCCCAGGACATGGGTGTGTGTTCGTTGGATTGGATTGGATATTTGGGGAGGCGACCGACAGCTAAGGTCATTTGCACCATAGGGGATAGGTAAGGGAGGAAGGGTGGATAGAAACCCGGCGTCGGCCTATTGTTAATGTTAAAACACCCGTTTTAAAAGGCCTTTGTTGTGCTGTTTTCGGGGTTGTGAGTATAAATAAAATAAAATGAGTATCGTCGTTTGAAATCACCCTTTCGTTGAGACTGTCAGTGGGGGTCGATTCGTATTTTTTTTTTTGCGGCAGATTTCAAGTTAGAACACAAGGCGCCATCATTCTGTATTCTTGCATTTACGCTTTTCAGATGAAAATTTCAGAGGAAGTCGCAAGTGAAATGCCACAAAATGCAACGAGGACGCTCTTTTTCAAGACTGTCGAGCCATAACTCGGAATTTTCTCGTTTGAAATAATGATGATGCGTCTTTATCAAGTCGATATTGAGATTAAAGCAGTTTCTTGTTGTCATCTAACTCTCGTCAGAAAGATGCGTGAAATAAGTGTGAAGAAAGAAATATACATTTGTGGGAAAAACGTAAGGAAATTAGGAGGTGACGAAAAAACCCTTGACGAAACCCTCTGCAGGAACACACCCGCACACGAAGGGGAGTGTGAAAAACCTGCGAAACCTTCAAACAGATTAAGCTAATGTAACACCAACAAAAAACAATGCAGAAATACGCATGAAATGATAATAATAATAAAAGGATAATTTATACATATCTGCAGAGTCAATTATCTATAAATAAATAATAATATAATAAATTAAATAGTAATATACGTGAACAAATAAAATAAAGATCAATAAATAAATAAAATAAGATTACTGAAGAAAATGAAATAAAGATGTATACAGGTTTTAAGCTATCCGGGACTATCCACGGAGTTCCACTTTTACGGAGTCACACGCAATTTCGCAATTACGGAGTCACCCGGAATTTTGCACAAAGATGAATGAATTACAATAAATAAATCATTAACAGAAAATACATAGTTTAAAAGTGATTCTTAATAAACGAAATAAAATAAAGTTACGTACAATTAGCAAAAGAAAGAAACATGTGACCAATTGATTTGATAGAGGAGTGAATTACACGTTAGAATAGAAGATTTGAATGAAAAGACAGACACAATCATGAAACTCAAGGACAAACAGACCAGACTACAAACCAAGATTAACAAACCTAGAATAGGAAGGGTGATTCCAGATGATGAAAGAAAATTACAATCCGAGCGAATGAAGAAATACTTGGCTAACAGAAAACAGAAAAATTCCAGAAGATGGCTGAAGTAGTCCAATGAAGACCATCAAATAAAATAAATAAATAATAACAAAAGAAAGGGGGGATCGGGTTGGTGTGGTGGCTAGTGTACTATCTAACCATAAGGGCGGACAGGGTTCAAATCCTTGCAGAGGAGGAAGTATTTCGAGGAAACCCGATTCCTACTTGAATGTCTTGTGGAGGGCACTTCAAGTACAGTACTCCGTTTGTCGGATGAGACGTTAAACCGTAATCCCCTTGGTGCCTTTCGTTAAGAGCAGGCTAATGCCGACACCGAGTTTCTATCCACCCTTCTTCCCTAACCTATCCCCTATGGCGTAAGTGACCTTATCTGTCCGACGCCTCCCCAAAATCCAATCCAATCCCACAAAAGAAAGTTTAAACAACATTAAAAGCATATTAAAAATAAATTAATTAATAAAATAAATTTGAGTTTCAGAAAATACATAATCTTTATAGAAAATGAAGCTAGCAAATTAATGGAACCATCCCCTTAATCGACACTGTCAGTCCGGGGTCCACGCCGTGGGAGTTGGCCGTTCATACTCTTACTGGCATATGAGGGGAGAACAGGCGGGGGAGGGGTGAGTTTGTGTGAAGGAAACTTGGTGTGGGAGGGATATTTTCGTGATTCGAGACGCGGAGGTGTTGTTGCACCTATAAGGGTGCTTCGGCGACGCGTGGGAGGAGAGTGGTGCCCAGAACGGGGTGGCGTGGGGGTGGGGGAGGGGAAGGAGGAATTGCCTGTCGAAGACGCGCTCGGAGTGGGAGTGGGCGGTCGAGAAGAAAGTAAAGGGTCGAAGGAAGGGAAGGAAGGACGGGAAAAGAGGTGGAACTACTATAACGCACGTACTATGCCGGACAGGCACGTCTAGACATCTTCCCCCCTCCCTAAAACCTCCCCCTCCCATCCCTCCCTTCCCACCCCTCCTTTCCCTCCTCTGCTCACTAGCCCGTTTTCTAGGGTTTTGCTTTTCATCGCGTGTGCAAGTCCCATTACGCCGTAGGTGTGTTACTAGGTTTCTCAGCCGCAGTGGAATATGGGATTCTAGGGAAGAAGAGTGTTGTACGGAATCCTTAAAAAAAAGGGTTTAGTTTATTCTGATCCTCTGCTTATTTCAGATTTTTAGGCTGCAAATTTGCACTAGTTGCTAAATAAACATATTGCCGAATAGGGAATTCCAGCTTCTAATACGGAAGTGGATGAAAAGTGAGCATAAATCTAGGCGTATGAGTACTATACGGCCATACGAAATATCTGTAGAGGGATACATCGCGTGAATGTAACGGCAAACAGTAAATGTGGCATTCTAACGTAGGATAGGGATATATAGAAGCCCAAAAAAACTAATTTCATTCGTATCCTCTGTTTTTTTTAGGATTCTCGGGCTGCTTATTTTTACCAGTTGCTGCATTAACAATTGAGGAGCGGACATTGGTAGGTTCAACCTCTAGCTTCAAGTTCAACCTTAAGCTACTAATATTCTCGAGTGAAAATGATAATTCTGGGGTATTTCCTGATATATTTATATATATATATATATATATATATATATATATATATATATATATATATATATATATATATTATACAAACACAATGGTGGTGTGAAGATGAAATGATGGCCGATTCCAAGCAGAAAAAATTCGACTGGACCGGGAATCGAACCACGGACCTTTGGATGTCGCGTCCACTGCTCAGACCACCGAGCTACCCAGTATATATATATATAAAATCGTTCCCTCATTCACTCAGACCGCACAGCGGCAAATAATCACATAAATATTTATACAGAAAGGTAGAAAGAAAGTGGATAGGAACACATAAATTTACAAACACAATGGTGGTGTGAAGATGAAATGATGGCCGATTCCAAGCAGAAAAAATTCGACTGGACCGGGAATCGAACCACGGACCTTTGGATGTCGCGTCCACTGCTCAGACCACCGAGCTACCCAGTCTACAAAGGAACTACTGGAATCGGCGGAGGTTTATATGAACGAACACTCCCCAAGGCATGACCCATGAGAGCGGCCAGTAGATGGCGCGCGGGCAGCTTTTCACCCACCGGAAGAGAGAGAATGACATACACAGAAGGCGAAATGAAAGAATAACTCAAGCACACAGACAGTGGTGAAAGATATAGATATATATATATATATATATAAAGGTCACAGGCGTGACTGGCAGTTACATATAGAGCACAAAAAAAGTAAAACTCACAGAAATTTTGATATATTTCGGCGGACACAACCGCCTTCATCAGAATGTTAGAAGGTAGTATATATATATATATATATATATATATATATATATATATATATAGACACGAAGGCTACACACTAGGCTAAGCTTGCTTGAGAAATTCAGGACTAGTATGTTTCAGAGTGACACAGAGAATATTATCATGCACCTCACTACATCTCTAGGTCTGACAGAAGCGATGAAATGAGAGAGATACATTGCCGAATAGATAGATATAAATTTCGTTCTTTCCGCGAACAACAAACGATCACAATGAAAACTGAGCTCCACTAAATGCACTCCCATTTCACCATTTCACCTCCCAAAACCTTACATCTTAACACGGCTGGTGTCTTAACACCCCCTGCCACACTCCCATGCGGCGATTCGCTGGGTATTTCTTAGCTGTGGATGTAGATTTATTTTTTGCGTCGTCATATTAAATATTGCAGCGAACCCGATCACCATTGTTTCAGTTATGTAGTATAAGTGTTGGATTACATGAGAGATTTCCAGCAAACGAGGATTCTCTCAGCCTGAAAATGAAACGAGATTTATCCCAACCTTATCCTTCTCCCTCGCTTGTCCTCCCCATCTGGAGCTCCGCTCTTGTCCGACCAGGTCCCCCGCTGGCATTAACCCTTATTTACGCGTCACCTCGACAGCCTTCGACAACTCTGGTCCGTCTCGTTTCCCATCCTAACCCAGTGTTACAAGGTGGAGTACAGAAGAGGAGAAGAGGAAAAAAAAAAGAGTCGCGCGTTGCGGAAAAAGGCAATCGGCTGGCCTTGTGCGCTTTGCGGGGGAGAGGTTCAAGGGAGTCGGCGAGCGAGCCAAGGAAGAAGAGGAGGATTCTCCATTCCTGGCGAACTGCTCCGTCGTCTCTGTTTATTTGGATCTGTTCTTTCCGATTTCCTTTTCTCTCGTTAACTTTCATGTCCATTGCTGCTCATATGGCATTCTCCGATCGATTGCCGGCGTTATTTTTATCCATTTGCGAGTCCACAGAAAGGGTTGATCTGCCGCACCACCGACCATGTGACCGCTGGGGTTGTGAGAGACAATGTCAAATATACAATAGGTGGTTTTTTTCAGGTAGTTTTAGCCGCATAATTCCCTCGCCATAATGAAGACCATATTGGATATGTACGTTGTCATATCAGCTGCTGCAGGAAGATGTACGAGGGCAGTCTTTTTTTCAACCTCCGGTCGCACAGCATAAGCGCCAGCCAAGCGACAGACGGGTGGTGTGCGCAGTAGGCAAATGCGCATCTCCCACACTACACGCTCCGTCACTGCCGATTTCACTTCAGCTGTGTCCCAATTCGCCATTTAGGTAGCTAAATCGGCAGATTTAGGGAGGACGCCATCTTGAAGTGTGTCCCAATTCGTTAGGCATCATGGGGGAGCGGATTTAGGTGCCTTTCTCGGGGGTGAAATTTAGGGTTGATGGAGTTTATCCTAAATCCGCCTCCATATTGAAGTTCCCATCATGCAAAGCGCTGCGTACGTCGTAAAAGGAAACTCGTACACAAGGAAGTAGTTGAAAAGTGGCAAACTTGGCCGGCAAGTATTTTGTCTGTAATTGAAAATATTTCGCAACCCAACACCCGACTACAAATGAAAAATTCTACTTAGTACACTTAAAAAAAAAAGAATTTAAATCCCAGAACACCTACACAAACTTAAATACCCCGAAAACTAAAAACTAACGAATCTCCAAACAACGAAATGGATGAAAAAAATGTTATTTCACATTCCAAATCTCACAACGCATACGAAGGTAGCAACAGGCGCCAAATATGTCTTAATTTCAGGTTTCACTTGTTTCATTCAGTCCTTTGTTAATTACTCATGTGTTTTTCATTCGTTTCCAGCTCGGTAGACGGCAACACTAGCGAAGGATGTCCCAAATCAAGCTCCCTTAGCGAAAGGCCTCTAAATATTTAGGTAGCTAACCGCATCCTCCCTAATGCCTAACGAATTGGGACACGGCTTTCGTCAGTCTGTGCTGAGCATCAGTCACATAAACATGGCCGCCTCAGTTGACTCTCCCGCCAAGTGCGCATTGCGAATCTTTATTCGTTTCCTGCAAGCAGAAGGGAATAGTGCAGCAGAAATTCATCGAAGAATGAGCCGAGTGTATGCGGGAAAACTTTATCAGTGATGGTGTTGCGCATGAATGGTGTCGAAAATTTGAAGATGGCCGAACTGATATGCATGATTATGGGGGTCAGTGACGCAAGTCTGTCGCTACGGACGGCCTTGTTCAACGAGT
The DNA here is from genome assembly GCA_963169105.1 of Ceriagrion tenellum. Taxonomy (NCBI): domain Eukaryota; kingdom Metazoa; phylum Arthropoda; class Insecta; order Odonata; family Coenagrionidae; genus Ceriagrion; species Ceriagrion tenellum. Next base: position 56,897,128 of record OY720639.1, on the reverse strand, counting down.
TGTCGAAATGGTTAGAGAAAACCGTAGATTCACCATAAGTGCTTTGTATATGGAATTTTCCGAAGTTTCAAGATCTTCTCTGTACTCTATCGTAACTGAATATTTAGGCTTCAATAAACTTAGTGCTCGCTGGGTCCCAAATATGTTGACTGGCAACGCTTATTTGCGGACTCATTTAAATTCATTGGCGGCAACGTTTTATGAAGAGGGTATTGTAAAACTTGTCCGCTGGTACGACAAATGCCTCGATCGTCAAGGTGATTAGGTCGAAAAGTAACCATAAGTGTACATAACTTTTACTAATAAAATTATTTTTTAGTATTAACTTATCTTTTATCTATGGCCTATCGGAGGTTAAAAAAAAACTGCCCTCGTATTAAATATTTTATTATTAAACTTGCGGAAGGTACCCGTTGAAATGGAACGGGTGTGAAAAACATGGAGCATATTTAATAATAAAACCCCAAAGCCTGAAGAATACTGTCGGCGTGGTCATTTGAGGAATTTGTTACCTATCTTGTTCGTTGTAGTAGACACGCTTACCGTTTTTCAGGTGCACAGAGAGATTAGTGATTGTTGGTACCCTTTCATGCACGGGAAACCCAAAAATGGGCCACGCAGACTCATTACTTCTTAAATAACACCCAGGTTGATAGAATGTCACCTTTTTCCTCCAGTTCTCTTGCTCTCTCATTTACATGCAGTGCCCCTATGAGAGCTACTTTGATAATAGACATTGAAGAGAATACTTGTTGTAAATATGCATTGAATTTATCGATTACCCCCCGAAACAATCTACCACGGGGCCCTTGGGACTCTGGGCACTTCTAATACAAATTTTCTTTGTACGTGCGATAATGGTGCGCGTCTTGCAGGAAAACGTGATATTTAAATGCTAGAGGCGTGAATAACCTTTTAAAATCAAATCTCTGGTTGTTAAGGAAATATACTATTGTTGATTTTGGAGAAAAATGTAATATTTTTCAGCAAAAAATATAATTTTCAGAAATATACGAAGCGTAAAGAAAATCGATTGAAAGAATCATAAACTTCATATATTCAGCCGTCCGATTAAAAAATCCCAATCCTCTATCTTGAGTGAAAGTACTTTTAAAAAGCAACACTTTATACCACGGCACCGATCCCAATGCTTAGCATGGACCACGAGGGGGGGCTTCCTTTTAATATAGCCTACGTTACTACCAAATATATTTTCTATCTACTTGCCAAATTTCAGCTCGATCGGTCCAGTAGTTTTTGCGTGATGAGCAACAGACAGATACGATTACATTTTTATATATTAGTAAGGATAGTGCAATGAAATACTTTTTCATGACTGAAATTCTAAGCAATTGAATGAAAATATCATCATTAGTCTATAATTTGACTCATTTCTTCACGCGATTTGTATAGAACTCATTCGCAAGCATAATTTATTTTAAAAAATAGTCGAGAAAACATAAACTACGCACAGTTTCTTTGACGAGATCAGGGTATTAGAAATTCCTCATTTTTTTTAATATGCCTCTCCATAGTACATTCACGTATCATTTTCAATGTACAAGGCTTGGATATGTCGTCATATATCCTAGAAATGAATTCGGAAAATGGTATTTTTGTATCTTTAGTATTTCGCCCAAAGATTCAAATTGGTTTTTTTTGTATCTTTGGACGAGAGAGATATTTTTCTTTAAAACGTGACCAAATTCATTGATTTCTAGGTGAAATGACATTACGCTCCAACCACCTTAAGTTAAGAATGCGCGTTATTGTATTGTTTGAATTTTGCGATCATGGCGTTGAAGTCAGTTATCGTGTTATTAATTATAAATTGTAAGAATTAAAGTAATAATTCCTACCTCCACCGACATGAAACTATTTTCCTATCGAATATGGTGGAGATGAATTAACGTTTTATTGAATTGCTTGGTTACAGATGCGTGAGAGACCATATCACGATGCAGGCAAAGGCTTTAAAACCACGACGATTAACTCTTAGTCCTAATCAAATTGTTTGTGAAGGCTTTGAAGGCAATGACATTCGTGTCGTGTTTGTCATGGAAACATCATAGTCTCGGAATTGCGACTGATCGCGAAGCGACCGATCGAATTCCGAAAAAAGGGTAGCTTAAAGTAAGGTACGTTAAGATACGGACATTTTTACTGTTCATTCTTGTTGTTGATACAGTTTTGCAAGGGGTAGCTACGCTTTCTGGAAGCGATATATAAACTTTGGAGTTACGGATTATGGAGGCTAATTCCTGTTACTTGGATTCCTGCGCTCCATCCAAACTATTCATATCGAGCTGGAAAATCTTTTAACATTAACCCACATCACCCAGGCACTGATATCATCCATGATAGAAAAACATTAAGCCAATCAGAGGGTAATGCCTACATTATTCTTCGTTTGCTGACCATTGGAAAAGCTTACCAGATAAGGCTAGAAGCCCCGGAACCTGGCACTGGAGGAGGATGCTGAAGATACAAGGGACGGAAAAAATAAGAAATTGAGAACTGTACAGAATAGTAGAAGAGGAAAGGACCATATGGAATACCATATAGAAAAGAAGAAAAAGATGGATTGGACACACCCTGAGACACAATGGGTTATTGAAGAACATAATTGAAGGCTATATAGAGGGAAAAGTCCCCAGAGAAAGACCCAGGAATAATTTCATTGACCAAATTAATAGGAAAGTACATAGGAAGAGATACCAGGAGATTAAGGAACTAGCATTCGATAGGGAAGGATTGAGGCCTGCAGTCAACCAATCTTTGGATTGAACAACCAATGAATGAATCATTCGATTTCCAGTTATAACAGGCATCATTTTTGAAAATGCTACACTAAATATCGCGTGAAATGTTAAATGAGATTAGAATCCATTTCACTTGAAAATTAATGTATTAAAAAATGTGACCATTTCCATTTCAAATCCATTTATTTTGAAAATCTATGTATTAAAAACGGAGAAGTATATTTTTTATCTATAAGGAGTCCTATTTATTTCGAATCTTTGAGAATTTTCCCATGTGGTCCATAAATAGCTCTTGCTTCTTACCAGACGAGCGAAATTTCTCTATTTCCCGTCAGTTGTGAATATTTATGTTTCCGGTCGCAAACTGAATTTTTGCGTAAGGAGTTATTTTCTCCCAGTTGCATCCAAATATATTCTTTCCCTCTCATATCCATTGGACGGAATATTCTATAAGTGAAGCTGAGGAGACTCCCCTTTCATATCACTTACTCGGAAACTTTCTCGTAGGCATTCATGAGTTGGAGATCCAACGAGATTGCCAATCTCCCAGGCTCAAGACGACGGCATTACCGCTAATGGATCGACACGGGGTGAAAATGAATTTGCGAGAGCGTTTCCCAACCAAGCCGAGAGGAAGTCGGCCATTTTTCTCTGTATTCGTGAAGAAACTTTGCCCTGAATGACCAGAGAAAGGAGAAAAAGTATACATTATGCATTTGGCTCGGTGCTTCTGCGTCAAACATTCGACTTTCTGCCCTCAGCGTTTGTGAGTGTCGCTTCTGCGCCAATTTCACCCCCGATTGTATCCGTAGAACCATTTCTTCCTGTTCCATCTGGCGATTTTCTAAGGCATCTGCTCTGCATCAAACGCCAACGAATTCAATAGTTCTCCCTTTTAGATCATTTTTTCATTGAAATTGGATCAAACTCCTTTCGCAGAAGTATAATCATAATAATAGCTTCTGTTCAACACTCGTAAGCAAATACGCAAATGTTATCAGATGAACCTGAAACATAGAACTCAGCCGCTTTGGCTATTTTATGGATTACAATTTGCGTATACCTTCACAACCATTAGCCGCCACCTGTGGTGACGGGTAAAGTCCCCGCTTGATAAACCAAGAGTCGCGTGTTCGAATCTCGCCTAGGTCGAATTATAATATCACTCAGGGCACTTATTCGTCTATTGTTATTGCTGTTCAACCGACGTAAATTTGGCCAATGTGCTGTTTAAGGGGCAGTGAAGATAAAATAAAAAATTGCAGAAAAAGATCGAAAATAAAATGACACATTGTTGGTAAAGAGTCATTGTAGTAATGTCATATTTTATTTAATAAAAATAAACGATGACACTAAACGAACGATTTCATTTAAGTGCCTCTAATCGGGTTATAAAAATCCATGGACAATATTACCATGGGAAAATCATGATAGGTAAGGCTGCATAAGATCTGTTTACAAATAGTGTAAAATATATCCAAATCTCGAACTCTTTATGATTGTACCACGTGACTCCTTGACCACGAGATTTTCACGTGATCGTGATCATCTCGAGCGGCTCAAACACAACCCCTTGGCCTGGGATCGCTAGAAAACGGCGCGATTGGTTCGATCCCAGTCCAGGCGAATGATATTTCCACGATGAATATCACACAATTGTATGAAAACTACTCGAAACCTAGCTCTCTGTAACAAACTCAGCTAGCAAGATTTTTTTGGAAAAGTGACTGGGCATCGAAATCCAATCGAACACGCATCTGTTTTGAAAGTAGGCGTTTTACAATGCTGTGAGGTTACGCAAAAGACATGCGAAGTGTAGTCATGAGATGCTGATTACGATCAAGTGTGTGGTCGCGAAGTACCGCACACACTGCCTTGGAAAGCCGACTCGGGGGCTTGTGGCGTTGGTATTTAGTAGTCTCAACGAAGAAAAAAAATTAAATTGGAACAGCACGAGTGTGCGTCGTAAATACTAGCTAAGCCGGTTTTTAAATCGGATAAGTTATTGACGGTAATGTTATCTAGAAATATAATCAACCCCGTATGACATTTTATTGGCGAGTTCGAAGGAAAATTCCTAAATCTCATGCATCGATATTGGATTAGTCGTGCTAAGGATTTGTTTCTGCATTTAGAAAATGACCCATTCATTAGAAATCACCGCACTTTCACAAGATTTACGAACTGGGTCCTGCCGCGGTGCTGGCTATGCCCTATGGACAAAAAATATTGCATGTTTTTGTATTACTTAACTACGATTTTCAAGAAATATAAATCAGCTTCACCTCTGATTATGAAAAACATCATCGACTGTTGAAAAATAGAATGTAGTTACTAGTTAGTTGTAAATGGAAACATTTGGAATTGAAATAGTTTAAAATAAAAGTAGAATTTTCGTGCTGTGCTGTCCATTCGGCCGACCACAGTTAGCATCTATTATTTGTTGAAAAGCTTAATGATTAATCGTATTTTTGTGTTTATTCTTTCCCAATTTCCTTCGTTGGAATTATGTATTCGATAGAAATTTTTAACTGATTCAACAAACCTTTCTTCACAAATTTGGACATGTAAGGCATTATTTCGGAAATGTGATGGGTATCCAATTGTAGCCTCAAAGCTTCACTGTGGAATGATGCAGTGCTAAATCTCCGCTTGCGTCACACTTCTTTCAATATTTCTTTTCCTAGACACTCCTGTATTTCAGAGAAATGACAGTCACATATTTGTCTTCCATATGAATCACATTATTAGACAATTTTTAAAGAAAAGCTGTGAAACCACTGGTTTCTGAGATATTCACCTTATAAAATGACCAATTTTCGTGATTTTTCCACTTTTTTTCGACGCCATTTTTCCAGTTTCATCGAAACTCCGGCAGAGGGATCTCACTAATTTCACCTCAACAATATGCCCTTTATTTTCTGTAGTTTTTTTCTGGTTGTAGAAAATATTTTACTTAATTGCAAACCAGTGAAACAGAATGAGCCAGAGTGAGAAACATTTTGTAAACCTTTTTCCGTCACAAATTCATAGATTTCTAAGGAGCTCATAAATTGCTTATGCACAAGCATCTACCGCATTTCCTTCTACATATAAAAAATTGACCCATACCGTAGAAGTTGTTACGACATTCTTTCAATAGAGTCTGCCTCAATGCTTGGCTATGCCCTATGAGCACAAATATTGCAGATCATTCAACTGCGATTATTAAGCGATATAAATCGGGATCCTCCCCAGGACTACAACCTTGATGAGGTGGAAGAGCTTGCGCGTTTCAATGACTCATAGAGCTGTACTTGCGGGAGCAGTTAATAATGCTTCTGGTATGGCCACCCATGCCAGATAGGTCGAACGGAAGGAGCCACACGAAAGGTAGTCCCATGATGGTGTCACGGAGCGATGGGTTGCTGAAAAATGTGATTTAGGGAAGGATGTTGGACAAGCGGAGAAGGGGAAGAAAGTGAATAGGTTTCATAGACGATATGGAGAAGAATAGATCGTATGCCGAGGCGAAGAAGGAAATACTAGAGGGAGATAGGATCCTGAAAGAGTGGAAAACCGGGAGGAGATTCTCCGTCTTTCATTAAAACCTACCTTTACCGGTAGAATACTTAAAAAAAATCAGAATCAACCTAATTTTACTTCGATGTCAAGTTTTCTACCAGCATTCAATCGAATTATCTTGCTAAATGTATATTTTTTTAACAGGTATGAGCAGTTTATTTACAATGAAGAGTACATTGTCACTTAGATTTGACGATAAAATCATATTCCCTGGTGTTGCAGGGTCTTCTGTCACCGCCGCGGGTAATTTTCTTCAAAGAGCCATGATAACAATGTGATTGAACCATGTGCAAGTTGATTGAGTAGTGCAATATGAGATAAATACCACCGGTTTATTTCCGCCATCGGCTTAATTTCCGGATCATCAATTGATCTTTCATCGAAAACTTTACGCTGGAGTCAAGTCGAAAGTCCTTTACTCATTTCCTTCTTCTCTTCATTGAGCAAAGCACAATCATCAAAGTTCTCTGATGATCTTTATGCTTGGAACTCTGCTGGAAGACCAAGGACCGAAATTTTATTCCAATGGCTGAACGGTTTATGTGAATTTGTCGTCTGCGCACTGTACCCGGGTCATTACTGGCCATCAATACATATGGCTGTTTTTAGGTCACCATTTTCGATTTATCCATTTTCATTAACTTAGTCAATATGGATTAAACTTTTACTTTTATAATGTTCGTACTTTTACTCCATGTGAGTTAATGCTGTTGCCAATTAGCATCCATTTCTACACAAAAATAGCGCATGATTAAGACGAAGGATTCCCTATTTTTACTGCTGATTTTTTCAGATCTAATCATCTACAGTTCTTCATCACATTGCAGCATATCTTCTGACAAAGATTTCTTGACCATACTTTATCATCATCAGTCAAAAATCCTGACATTGGTTTGACGCAGCCCTCCATTAAATTCTCTTATCGGCTAATCTCTTCATATTTACGTATTTCTTCTCTTTCATATCATTAATCTTTTGTTCTATAAGTCTAAGAATGAAGCCTTCCTCTGCCATTCTTCCCGTTGACCTGTCCCTAGACGATTGTCTTCAACAGGCCATCATGTCTCATGATGTGGCCGATTAAGTTGTCCAGTCTTCTTCTTGGAATTTTCAGAAGACTTCTCTTTTCTCCCACTCTTCTGAGGACTTCCTCGTTGCTCACTCAGTCTATCCATTATTTTTTCATCATTCTTCTGTAGCACCACATTTCGAATGGTTCCCCCCTATTCTTCCCTGCAGTAGTCATCGTCCATGTCTCACTGGCATAAAGGAACATGCTCCAGATGTAAGTTCTGATAAATTGTTTCCTTACATCCACGCATGTGTTTCCAGCTGTGAGTAGATTATTCTTTTGGTAGAATGCCCCCTTCCTCTGGGCTATTCTACTCACTGGTTTTTCCTTGCTTCGTCCATCGCTAATTACTCGCTGACCGTACTTAATACTACTATATCTCCATTTATAACATAGGACTACCGGTAGCTGTAATTAAATTTAGTAACTTCATGAAAATTGCTAAGATTTATTCAACAAGTTTTCTGTTAAATTATCGATAATGTATTATAAAATCATTTATAGTCCCTAATTATTTTTTCAATAAAACCCAGGATACTTTAATTCATTTAGGACTTGATTGGTTTCCCGAATCATGTCGAATGACATTTTAATTTGACTTTATGTCACTCCAATTAATCTCGTTCGTTAAGCGAGAGAAATTCGCGAGGCGAACAACGTTGTTTCCCGATATCATCTAGTCAATTGCATTGTTTCGATTTAAAATCCGTGACTCGACTGTGATTGCGGGATTGCATTTACATATATCGAGTGAGTTCTTTGAGTGTTATTCAAGGAAGCTTGAGACTATTCTCTAACAGTGCTGTCATTCTGCGGACAGCATGTCGGGGCAAATGGCGTGACAGCTATAGAAACCGCTTCATAATGTTTCTGCGTCTGAAGGACGTCATGAGACCACATAAAATGTTCAACTCCGGCGATACATCAACTTCCAGTTCATTAAGGCATTGGCAGGAATGTCTTTTTCTTTGTTTAAGGACTCCTTGGTTTTATAAACTTCCCCAGTTGTCATTCTCCTGTATGAATGAAAGAAAGAGATATACCAATGGATTGGCGTTGCGCGCCGAGCTGCTTCCGGCGTTCGGCGATCACCATTCGTTTATACTTTCAAATCTCGGCGTCTGCGCGCGCGCGAAACCAGCTTCTCTTTCTCGGGAACATCTTACAATGCGCATAAAATTGCCGCGCTTTTACCCCGATAAAATCTTTCCTCTGTTGAACGGTATATTTTTTTCGATCCTTGCAGAGCAGCAGTTCTCATCCGTTGATTTACAGACGGCCAGCAGCAGTGCATCCCCCATCGTCAGAACTTTGTGTTGGAATAGCACTTTCATAAGGTTACTTATTCATCATATTGTTCCTCTAAAAAGTCAAATTCAGACCTTATAGTCTTCGCCGTCAGTAGGAGGAAATGACGCATAGTGAATAAATAAAATCAGAGATGAGATGATTAGGAGGATATGCCCTGGCGAACCGTTTGGTAACTTGTCGCTAGGTGGCTATCATTTGGATCACAACAGTCAAGACCAAACATATATGTTTTGGCATGGGTATCAAATTTGTTCTGGTTAAAAAAAACGTCTACTTTTATCTATGAAGTAACTAAATGTATTTGAATTTGTTTATTCCGCAGTTTTTATTCAGGATTTTTAAATTATAACAGTGTTGAAAGTGCCTGCATACACCACGGGTGGTCCGTATTTTTTTTGACACTAGAAATTCTCTTGAGAGACCTAAATTTGTTCTTGTTAGGAAAGTAAATAGAGTTAAATGTTATATTTATTGGATGATAGAAAGTCGTTTTGCGTTGCACTCTAAATTTTAAATTCGATGATTTTTCGCTGTATGCCGATCATTTATAGCGATTTCGGAGAACTTGGTAGTTTTAACTGCGTATCTGTAACAATGAGGGATTAATTATACATTTGATATGTGTCATCTCAACTGATTTAAATCTCCCCCTTATCGTCCCAGAGATAAGCCCCCAGAGTGAGTGCGTGCTCAAATCTATCTTTTCCACTGCCGCGTGTTGCTCTGTCTTTTTTAGCTTTTATTTATTTATACATGCATACCAAACAAGCCGTTCCCTTCCGAGGTAGGCACAGTCACTCATAAATACATATTTGCACACCTAACTCTGCTTCAATTATTTCCTCCATACTGACCTATCCTTGCAAACCTCTTTTGCCTCATTTCTTCACTCACCTCTTCACTTTGCCTCACTGCTTCATACACGCCCTCCTGTTTTTAAGACTCCTAATATTCCTCCTCCTAAGAATTTCCTCAACCACTTTCAACCACAACTTTCTCGGCCTACCTCTACCTCTCACACCATTCATTTCACTTTTATATATCTGTTTCGTTATTCGAATCTCATCCATTCTCTCAACATGGCCAAACCAACGAAGCATACTCCTTTCATATATGTCAATTACCGAAGCATCTAACCCACATTCATTTATTACCCACTCATTCCTGACCCTTTGCATATTTTTTTATTTGTTTGAATAAAAAAAGGTCTCTTACAGCACGAAGCTATTTTATAGTGAACATATGACAAAAAATAAGGTCAAAAACGCAAAAACATAGCAAAAAGTTGGTAACAAATAATAATCCAAGATGGGGAGATAGTAAAAATTGCTTTGTTTGGGAATGACGTATGGTATGGTTAGCAAAGACAATGGAAAATAGGGTGAAATTTCGATATTCTCAGAAAGGGAAGTTATAACAGAAGAGGGGAGAAAAATGAAGGAGCGCTTGGTAAGTGATATTCTGGGAGTATGGATGTGGAGCAAAGTGAGTCTTGGTATATAGGGTGGGTATTCTGAAATTTAACTAGGAAACAAGGTCGGGACAGTCAATGATTAAGTTCAATATACTATGGATAAGTTATATGTCAGTTATTGGGAAGACAATGTCAAGTTTAGTGACAAAAAGTGAAATAGGGGGTGGGTTGTGGAGATCAGGCGCTCTATTTTTTAACTATATTTCTGAAGAAGTTGGTGATCTTTAGCAGAGATTTTAAATTAGTTGCCGTTGACATCAACCGTATTTGGGAGCAATAGGGGAGAATATGAAGGACGACAGCTGTGAAATATTGGTGGATTTTTAATAGGGATTAGTCGATTCCACTTTTTTTCGATTCCGATTCTTTCCAATCGATTCTCGATTCCGATTTCATCGATTCTTATTCCTAATAACAGGTGAGATATTGATATACCAGTAGCGTACGACTATTATTCAAATTCAAGTATTGGCTGAAATATAATAACAAAGACAATTAAGTCGCTCAAAAAGTATATTTATTAACAAATAGCAAATATATCCCCAGCTTATTGAGGTACATAAAAAGTAAAAATTGATAGCCTACACCCAAAATTACTGAGTCAAATATGATGTGATAAATGAAATTTTATTTGAGTATTTATCCATCTGGAATCGATAGAATCGGAATCGACTTTAGGCGATCGATTCTCGATACCGCTTCTAATCCTGAGAATCGGTGGGTCGAGAATCGACCTTTGGATTTGACTCATCCTTGATTTTTAACTGCTCGGCGTGTTCGATTATGGAGGTAAAACTGTATTGATTGTGACAATTGGAAATAGGAATTCTGTAAAGTGCCAAAGATTTCACTCTGATCTGTTGAGTTTTATCGTTGCCTTGTCATTACGTTCTGATTTCTTGGACGCGAGGTTTGGTAAGTGGAGATGCGTGAGAGGGCGCAGGTGATTTCGGAAGGGTCCACTCTTCAATTTCACACTCATCTTTTCCACCCACCTCACCAATCTCTCCAGCTCCCCCTAAAAAAAAACTCGTATTCGAGAGCCCGAGACGAGAAAATGACACATGCCAGAACATGATACGCCGTGTCGAAACCGGTCGCAAAGAAAAGTATGCACGTATTAGTTTTGTGGGACAGCCGCGATTTTTTTCTTTTCCTCCCCATCGTGTTCCATTGTTGCGTGGGAGCCAAGCTGCCTCAACCTCCCTCCAAGATTTGAGTGCCTGCCCAAACTTGCTCATCGTCAGCCGTGGTCAATCCGAAATTTTATGAATCACCCTTACATAAGAAATTCACATTTATGACGGCTCTTAGTAGGCTGATGAAATAATGAAAAAATCGAAACAAAAAAATTGTGCAATTTTTTTTGTTTTTAGGAGCAGATTCAGGAGCAGGAAAAATTGTTTTTAGGAGCAGATTCAGGAGCAGGAAAAATTGTTTTTAGGAGCAGAGTTCATGTCATATGGAGTGTATGTAATGGAATACTATTTAGTACAAAAATCAAAATTAATATTGACTATTGGGTAATGCGATATATAATTGTAAGTGCTTTGAATAATAGATGATAATTTTGTAACATCCGCTTAAAAACTAATTGGAATTTTTAGACTAACTTCTAGTAATATCTATTCAAACTAATGGCTTCAATTACCTAAATATTACGTGCTACAGAAACAGTTTTTACGCTTTGACAGATTCTTTTAGGAACAGCGTTTTTGTTGGTTGCTGCGTAGTCACAATAGCATATTCTGGAGTTCGACAGATTCAGGCGAGATATCGTGGAAGTTCGTCATGTTAAAACAGAAACAACAATTGCACTTTTCCACAGGATATTTTTATGAGTACGATACGTTTCAGCTCACAGAGCAATCATCAGGTACAAGACCTGTCAAGAGCTGAAACGCGTCGTACACATTAAAATACTTAGTGAAAAAGTGTTCTTGTTGTTTCTGTTTTAATATTCTGGATTGTGTAACGTCCGTTAAATGTCATTGTCATTCATCGTCCTTTGTGGAGAAGAATGAAGATGGTGAGGTGGACGAAAAGGAAGGCTAACGAAGAAGTGCTTCAGATGGTGGGCGAGGAAAAGAGACTTCTGCGTGAAACCCGGGTAGAAAATCGGGAGGAGATTTTCCAACCCTCATAAAAACTTACCTTCCCCGGTAGAATACTTAAAAAAATATATTCAAGCATCGCTACTAGATTCCTTCGCATGCTAAGACAATGTCTTTTAGCCTATTCCTGCTCTTAAAATGGGCGTACAGAAATAAATGTAAGATAATATACATCTTCATACAGTACTTATACAACATCCCGTTACGTACGACTTGGTAGTTTTGTAAAATTTATATCTTCACGCATGATCTGCTCATTAATATGCATAGGTCGCCCATCTCCTTTAAAAAAAATTATTCTCTATCTTCAGGAGGATGAGAAAGAACTCGCCTTTTCGTATTTGGACAAAAACTGGATGTTGTTATTTGTTAAAATTATTTTATTCGCATTTTGGCACAAAGAGGGACTCCCCATGTATGTATTTTTGTATGCGCATTATATTTGCATCGCGCGATTCGACTGTTACAATGAATGGTGCTTTCAAATGAGGAGAGGAGATGGCGCCAGTTGGACCAGGGCACTTGGTATTTAATGTATTCTCCTCGCCGAGTGGCCTTAAAATCGCGGATTTGAATCCCGCTGCGGGCAATGTAGGCGTTGAACCGTGACGTTGGAGTTTATGCTGATTCGCGTCTGGCCACTCGGTCGACGTGTCGGCCAGGGGAGCGCCTTGTTGCCACTAAATATGTAAAAGGATCAGAATGTATAACTTCCGGATGTGTCTAGCGTGTACATGCCTGTTTGTTATTCGTGTTACGCTAGATGATTGTTTGTGCACTGGGCAGTGATAGATAAAATGAGATAAATGATGGCGACACTCATGGTATTAATGTCGACCCATTTCCCTCAAGAAATATGATCAAACCAGCTCGGCTCGGGCACGTTATACGCCCAATAAATTCCTATAAATTTGATCCGTTCAATTTTTCTATTAAACCATTTACTCATAAATAAATACAGTTAGATGGAAGAAGGACGGAAGATGTACAACGGACATGAGTTTACAGAAGAGTGGAAGAGGGAAGGATCATATGGGGCACAATGCAGAAAAGAAGAACCAGATGGATTGGACTCACCCTGAGACACAATGGGTTTACGAAGAACATAATTGAAGGTAAAACAGAAGTAAGAGTTCTGAAAAGAAAACCCAGGTACAAGTTCATGGACCAACCAAGAGTTGTAAGCGTGGACCATTGGGAAAGCTGACCAGAACAGACTAGAAGCCTTCGAAACCTGGTGCAGGAGGAGGATGCTGAAGATAAAATGGACGGACAAAATAATAAATGATGAAGTTTACAAAAGAGTGGAAGAGCGAAGGACCGTATGGAATACCATTAAGAAAAGAAAAACAAGTTGAATAGGACACACCCTGAGGCACAATGGGTTTGTGAAAAGCGTAATTGAAGGTAAAATAAAGGGAAGAGTCCCCAGAGGAAGACCCAGGAATAAATTCATGGACCAAATAAAGCCGAAGGTAAAAAGGCAAACCTACCAGGAAATAAAGAAACTAGAATTCGATAGAAAAGGGTGGAGGGCTGCAGCCAACCTATCTTAGGATTGAACAACCAATAATGGTATAGTTAGTGGGAGATCGTTCAGTATCTTCTGGTTTTATTGATGCAGGAATGTGTGACTTTCGGAATCGAGTCATGTATACATGTTCCATTGAACACATGTGGTGAATATTTTTTTTTTAAAACCTTACATTAGATAAAGTGAAAGAAATGAATGGTCTTAAAGGCGTAGGATTTCCAAGTCTCTTCCTGTGCGGAATTCATAAATGGGTGTAACGCACAATATGTCCTACATTTCGTGTACATTTCGTTTTGACATACTTACGTTTATTAATAGCAAGAGAAATTTCAGTACCTCCCGTATATTTTGGTTTAATAATGGCTAAGGTGCATAACTTTTGGAATAGTTTCATGTATGCATGTTTGCTTGATATAAATAAGTGGACGTATTTATTAGTCTTGGATAAAGTGTGAGAAATGAACGCTTTCCGTCGGTCAATGCTCAGGCGTGTATGTCTACCAAATGTAATCGAAATAACATTGATATAATGCACAACATTTCAAGCATTCTGTTAAAATGTTCACTGCATTCAGTTCTACTTATAAGTGAGAGTTTGTTTCAAAGTATAGCTTCACTTTATCTAGTTTTTTTTCCATTTCATTACATATTTCGCTTCCGAAATAGTTTCATTTGTACCTCTAGACTGGAAGTGTAGTGATAGGTTATTAATTGCTGAACTCCTTCATGAGGTGAGTGACAGAATGATCTCTTAGTGTTGTATAAGTGAACACAACTTTTATTTGATCTCTATATGTAATGCATAAAATCCAACATGGTTATTTTGCGTAAACTGTGTAGTAACTTCGTATAAAAAACACTTTTATTTTTAAGTACATTATAGCTTTCCTAAGGAAACGTAGGATATTATGGCATCTGTTCCATTTTTTGTTAATATTGCATCTCTTCGTTTCTTGTGTGATATTTGAATGAATGATCTTCTTTACATAGTTTATTACGCATTTTCAATCACCTCTCTCCTGTTTTGCATTTTCTTATGGTATTTGTTCAGTCTTTCTCTGAAGTAAAACGCTTTTCAGAGAATATTGGCCAGCAAGGCAGTTGCATGGGGATAATTCTACCTCATTAACTACTAGGAAGGTTAGCCTATATGCTTCCTCACGCCTATGTTGCCACATTTCCTACGAATCAGTAGCTGTTTTCACATTATGGCGATTTAAAACAGTTCCGGATAAAAAATACTGAATTGAGCTGCTTTCTAATACAATTTCTCTTTTCTCTCTTTCACGTTATATCTATTGAAGAAATTGACATAATTTGAAGACAATTATATTTCACTTTATGGCCTAAATACTCAGCTAAATTTGAAAAGTTCACTGTCAGTTTATGACTATGGCCACGAATTTTCTAACCAAATGTAATTTGTCTACAAATTTTAATAAGTCAACCATTACAGACAAATCACAGAAACAATTATCTATTACAGAATGCATCACACATAACCTCATTTAAAAAAATGTAAGATATTGGCTATTTACTTATCAAAATATTTAAGATATATTTCACACAGAGACAATAGTGAAGGAATTATTTTATTTAATGTTGGAATAACTAAATTTGAAAAGTTCACTGTCAGTTTATGACCATGGCCATGAGTTTTATAACCAAATGTAATTTGTCTACAAATTTCAATAAGTCAACCATTACAGACAAATCACAGAAACAATTATCTATTACAGAATGCATCACACATAACCTCATTTAAAAAAATGTAAGATATTGGCTATTTACTTATCAAAATATTTAAGACATATTTCACACAAAGACAATATTGAAGGAATTATTTTTTTAAATGTTGGAATGACTAAATTTGAAAAGTTCACTGTCAGATTTTGACTATGGCCACGAATTTTCTAACCAGATATAATTTGTATACAAATTTCAATAAGTCAACCATTACAGACAAATCACAGAAACAATTATCTATTACAGAATGCATCACACCTAACCTCATTTAAAAAAAATGTGAGACATTGGCTATTTACTTATCAAAATATTTAACACATATTTCACACAATGACAATATTGAAGGAATTATTTTTTTTTATGTTGGAATATTTTGTCATGCTAGATAACGATACACTGTCATTTATTTATGTACTTATTTATTTACTTATAGGTTACCTAATGCTCCCTATCTTCTTGATTGTATTGTATGTATATTGTTTCGGAGTAATAAAACATTATTACTATTACTTGCACGCGGACGACGGTGGTATTTGTAAACATAATTTTTACTTTTTAGAGTATTTTATAAAAAAACATTCTCCTTATGAAAAATTTATCTAATAAATCAATAATATGCATCTGTGCTCACATTGAGACACAGATGGCCGGTTATCCCGAATACCACTGACTCAATGATCGTGAGTTTTCCTTCCGGTTTAATAGTTTTTTGGAAGGGGTTGCAATTTAAAATGTCCAGTTTTAACCGTTTACCGCCAATGACCTTTTAGTTTCCCGTTTGTGGGTTTAATGTCTTGACGCACTATTTTTTGTGTGCATATACGAGATGCAGCAAACTCTCAACTACAGTAACGTCTGCGAGCGGGTGAGAAAAAAGCATTTAAATTTAGCAGGTGTCCACGCGGACCTGGTGGTTAAATTGGTACAGGAAGGGGTTAAAAAAAAGCGTAATCATTTCGAGTAGTTCTCCTGGAACCAGCACAGACGAGATGGCGGGAGAGGTAATGGGATCGACGCGCCCCCGGGCATCGCTCCGAAATTTCCGGAATCACGCCCTCGGCCCGGTAAAAAAAAAATAAAAACCCGGTCCTTGTTCCTTTGGGCTCCGTCACACCTCTAACCTTCTTTTTTCTTCCTCCGTCCGCCGTATAATCTTATTCTCGAGAGCTAAATGCATCCCACCGCCGCTGACGGTGCATTCTCTCGCGTTCCTCGTCATCCGTTTTCCCCTCTGCGGTGATTACTTAACTGTCCAACGCATCCTCCCACATCCCTTATGAGGCAACGCGTTTTTTTGGCTGTGGATGCTTCTCTTCATCCGTATATCGTAATAGTGGTAGACGGTGGGGTGCCTCGACCGATAGAGTGCATTCCATATTTATTAGACGGCATGGGCCTAATGTAGAGCGGTGTTGCCAAATTTACGCGCCAAAATCTCATCTCTCAGACACATGCTGACGGCGCAGAAATAATGTGCACTCGAGTTTGGGAACAAATAAAATATAACGAGGTTTTAATCTAACCAAATCTTGGAAAGAAAGGTTAATCTTACCATAATTTTCCTTATTTGATATTTTGTTATGTAATGGTGGTTTGTGGTAAGTTTGGGCCACACTTAAATAGGAGGGGGGATCGGGTTGATCGGCCTGCGTTCAAATCCCTGCAGAGTAGGATGTATTTCAGAGGAAACCCGATCCCTACTTGAGTGTCTTGTGTAAGGCACTTCAAGTGCTGTGCTCCGTCAGTCGGATGAGATGAAAAACCGTGGTCCCCTTGGCGCCTTTCGTTAAGAGCAGGCTAATTCCGACGCCGAGTTTCTATCCACCCTTCCTCCCTTTCCTGTTCCCTATGGCGAAAATGACCTTCACTGTCGGTCGCCTCTCCAAAATCCAATACAATGCTTAATTAGGAGCAATAATTTAAATTTTCGTCACCCATGGGGCTGAGTATGACATCGCAACACCCCACAAATCAGGTGAATGGAACCAATGGATGTCATTCTGATTTTGTTCGAGTAGCCGCTGATTGTAAGTGCATTTTATCTGAAAGGCGATGGGACTGAAAATATATTACGGACAAAGCATCTGTATCTTAAGTGGGGTCCGTTTTACCTGAAACTCAAGCCCAAGCGAAGCGTGGCAGGAACGTGGTGCCACGTACTTGCCATTGGTGTCCATAAAAACGGATTTTATCTCAGGGCCGCTATGAATTTCTAATGCGAGGGTCCCAACGGAGGACGCCTTGGGTCAGGTTCGTTTTTTTTAAGGATCGCCAGGTGTAAGACTTCCGTCGGGTGTACCCTAAAACCGACAACGAAACCGTAACCATAACTATACCACATCAAAACCATGAAATAAAAATCTCTACCCATTACGAAAATGCTAAGAGTGCTTTAGATATTCGAAGCTAAATTCAGCATTGATGTCGGAATCTTGGCGTGGCGGCTAGGTTACTGGCTAACTGTACGGGCGGCCAGAGAGAGGTATTTTTCAGAGGAAAACCGGTGTTGTACCTTTAGCACAGTACTCCGTCTGTCGGATGAGCTGTGGTCCCCTTGGCGCCTTTTATGAAGAGCAGGCTAATGCCGACGCCAAGTTTCCATCCACCCTTCCTCTCATTCCTGTCCCCAATGGCGCAAATGACCTTAGCTTTCGGTCGCCCCTCCTGATATCCAATTCAAACCTTATTTCTCCCTTCGGTTCCACTGCCTGTAAGAACTAAATTCATCGTTGATTTTATCTTGGCGATGGAGGAATGATTTATATGTCATCGAGCGCCTTTTCCTTCAAGTGTTCTCAAAATTTGTACGCTGTAATATGATCAAACTAGATGACCCAAGCGAATATTTCGCACAGTATGCAGCTTCTTCCTGTTTCTTCCTTCTTTCTTCCTGTTCTTCTACCTGTTTCTTCCCATGGACAATTATATGTTATTTATGTTTGTGTTAAAGATGCATAACGTAAACGTAAACGGTCACATTGATTGCATGTAGAATGTATACAATCTAACTAAACGATGTGTTAATAGATGGCGCCTCCTACAGTCTTTCAAGCACGTAACCATTGCCTACATATTAGTTGATTATATTGTCAGCAGATGGTGTTGTATCATTTTTTTAACAAAAACTTAATTTTAAACAATCTGTCTATTTTTCAACAATATCGGGGAACATAAGTTAAAACGATGTTTAAATCATTAATTTTTATGAATAATTATGGGAGTTATAGCGTTGCGACAAAAGAACACCTTGGAGAAATAATATATACGGATAATGAGTAATCAGAAAATGTGTATTTTCTGAGCTTAGTTTCGTAATTATATTATTCTAGAACAGCTTAATGTTTATTGATCTGAGGCAATACATATATCCAATAGCAAGTATGAGAGTACAGATAATCACAACACAGTCAGTTGACCGTGAATCTGAACGAAACATACTAACTTTATGTTTGTAAATAATATAATGGGTTAGACATCCTTTTCTTAAAGCTACTGCTATTATATCAAAAGTTACATACAAAAGTACAAAATTAAAAATAATGGCGGAAAACAATGAAGAACAATTGTATTAATAAATTGCAGTTACCATAGCAAAACGCGATGAAAAAGGAGCTTTATCAATTGTGAAATCCAGATATTTCAGGGATAAAATAAGATATAGAGCTATAAAGCAATTTATTGATAATTAAATTGTCAACAATTTTGCCTACCTGCGTAAATATGCAAGTGAGACGCAAATTTTTTACATTCTATGTCGTGAGTTAGCAAAAGATGGATTTACGACAACGAAATTGAACTCAGCGCCCTGAATCATCGAGAAAAATTTTTTTCTCAGCTTGTTGATAAAAATCAATTCGTATTATCTCTGATTTTCCATCCTCCGGGAAGGGTAGGAATTGTAAAGAGAATGTTTTTAAGGTAGTCTGAGCGAATTATCAATTCGCCTAGAGATCAATGAATTTGGTCTCATGTTAAAGAAAAATATCTCACCCTTCCAATGATACCAAAATATCAGTCCTTTACCGAACTACTTTCGGAGATATTTGTCAAAATAAACCAGTCCTTTTACATTGGAATCTTTACGTGAAGGAACTCCATAAAGACATTATTTAAAAAATTAGGAATTTCTAACGCCTGGATCTCGGCAAAAAGTCACAGTATGTAGTTTGTGTGCTTTTTCAACTATTTTTGAAAACGATTCGTATATTAACCACAGTAATTTTTTCAGTATCCAAAAAAATCTTTTGTTTTGAAGGAGTTTTGAACGTACCGCAAGAAAAAATTCGTCAAAGTGAATATTTTCACAGATATTTTTCTTTAATTATATAGAATTCCAGTTTCAGAAATGGATATTGTTGCGCCATCAATGATGCAATTCATAATTCATGCTTCCTATAGCTACTGAAATTAACGTAAAATTTGAATATGGTCTCCATTATGACTAGGGAACTATCTCCCTCGAATTACCTTAAGAGTTAGGAGCAGAAATATTTCATGAAGTACAAAATTTATTAATTCAAACATTACGTCATAAAATTCATAATAAGTATGAGAACGAGAGATGGCAGATATGTTTCACAAAATAGTCATAATAATGATTTGCGAGGATGATGAATGAAAATAACTCCTTTAAATAATTGTTATTTCTATTGTTTAAATTATTGTTGCACACGGTTGTTTTATGTTTAGGTCGAGCTTAGACCTTGAGGCGTATTAGTATCAGTCTCGTAATCAGTAATTTTGTACGTTCGTCAATCAGTAATTAACTCCCGTGAAAGTCAGTTACAGTTAAAGTTTATCAGTAAGTAACTCCTGTGACATTATGATCGACTACGACACCATGTCGAGGCTCTGGTCTCCGGGTCACTTATTCCAGATTTTCTGAAAATATGCATACAGCATCTGTGAAGGACGTTTTATACCCTGATAAAAATATGTGATAGGGTTTCCGGGCTATCTTTACTGTAATTCAGACTTGGAAGTGGAGATTTTAACATGGGCACTTATGGAGATTGCTCAGATGACAGAAGGAAGACTTTAATTTGAACAAGGAATTATGTTCAAGATATTAATTAAAACTTAGACTAAACGCCGTGGGTATGACTTATCTGAGGAGTGTTTGCGGCAAAAGTAGGATGGATAGGGTCAGGAATGAGTGGGTAATAAATGAATGTGGGTATGAAGCAGTGTATGGGGGTAAATGAAGCAAAAGAGGTTTGCAAGGATAAGTCAGTATGGAGGAAATTATTGAAGCAGAGTTATGTGTACAAATATGTATTTATTAGTGAAACTTAGCGACTCCGGAAGGGAATGGCGTGATTGGTATGCATGTATGTTTTTAAGATGCGAAAACTCCTCTGAAATAGAATAAAAATAAAATATGGGCATTATTCCACCAATTTAAAAAAATTATTTGCGCATCACTGCCGTAATTGAGGTCAAAATTCGGTAGTTCCATGCAAATGGCGCTGCAGTCGTCTCCATTTGCTTGAAAAATGTGATCATTAAAAATATACTCTTCCTATATACTTTCCTCTTTACTTGATCCTTGAACTCATTCCTGGGTCTTCCTCTGTGGACTTTTCTCTCTATTACTATTGTACTTATGTACTATTTTGCCTTCAATTTAGTTCTTCACAAACCCATTGTGTCTCAGGGTGTGTCCAATCCATTTCATTCTTCTCTATGGTGTTCTATATGGTCCTTTCCTCTTCTACTCTTCTGTCCACTTCATCATTTCTAATTTTGTCTGTCCATATAATCTTCAGCATCTTCCTCCAGGGTTTGCCTTTTTACCTTTGGCTTTTTTTGGTCCATGAATTTATTTCTGGGTCTTCCTCTGGGGACTTTTCCCTTTATTTTACCTTCAATTACGTTCTTCACAAACCCATTGTGCATCAGCGTGTGTCCTATTCGACTTGTTTTTCTTTTCTTAATGGTATTCCATATGGTCCTTTGCTCTTCCACTCTTCTGTAAACTTCAGCATTTCTAAATTTGTCTGTCAATTTTATCTTCAGTATCCTCCTCCAGCACCAGGTTGCGAAGGCTTCTGGTCTGTTTTGGTCAGATTTTCCAATGGTCCATGCTTCCGATCCTCAGAGTGCTACGCTCCACACGAATATTTTTACATACTGTGTCCTGGTTTGTAGTTTTATCTTCTCAGAGAACAGCATCTTTTTGTCTTTTTCCCCATGAACACCTTCTTAGCCTGGGCTGTTCTCCGCTTGATGTCCGCGATACTTATTTTGTCCCACGTGATTGTACTTCCGAGATAGGTGAAGGAATCCACTTGCTCAAATTTCTCTCCTCTCAGGGTGACTTTTACATTCGGTTTTTCTCTTCCGCATACTATGACTTTAGTCTTCGTCTTATTTATTTTCATGTTGTAATCTTGGATAATTTGGTCCATTACGTTTAGTGATTCTTGAAGATCCTCGCGATTTCCAGCTATGACTGCGATATCATCTACGAAGCGGAGCATGTTAATTTCTTCTCCGTTTATCTTTATCCCGCTCAATCCGATTTCTTGTATTTTGCTTATGGCCTCTTCCAAGTACATGTTCATGTATATTTGGAAGATTGTTCTTCTGTCATCGTAATTCATTCCAAGTTTTTCCCACAATATTCGTACAACAGTATGTATATTTTGCGCCTTAATTTTGATTTTCAATAGCTAACTAATTTCATCAGCAAAGCAGGATTATTTTGAAAATTGAATGAGTAAAAATGTGTAACCTTGTATTTGTCTTGACTCGCCATAGTCAAGCTAGAGCCACCTTACGGAAAGATGCTATGAATTATGGAAGGATTGTTTCAGAATGAACCGATGATTTTCGTTGGTTTGTGGCCAGGCCACGGACTGTGCCGGAACCAACCGGTATTGTAACGATACCAAGATAATGATAGACCAATGTTGAGGCGTCGCATGAGATCGTTGTTATCGCCAGAGCGATGCCGTCTGAACGTCGAATCTACGAGCATCATTCCGATCTCCCCTCAGTCAATCCACTGCTATAAAAAAAGGGGATGGAAAGAACCCAGTCAGAGCCGGCAGCTACCTGCTCCCCTACACTGTCTTACCCATCCCATTCCCCTCTTGAGCGTACAAAAGCACAACCCTTCACGACTGCACCAGAGAGCCATTCCACCTGTTGCTTGCTCCCCTCCTCCTCTTCCTTGCGGTGGGTGGGTTGGGTCGACGCAGCCGTTCCAGCATTTTTAAAAAGCCGACTCGCTTTGCTTCTTCCTCCTCCTTGCTCCTCCTCCTCCTCTCTCCCGCCCCTCACCCTTGGGAGACCTCTCGCTCTCTTCCCGGCTTGGATTTGCTTTCCGGCTCGCCGCCGGTCGGGGGAGGCCAAGGGGATCTCATCTCCGGTGGTAGTGGTGGTGGGAGGGTAGAGTTGAAGATGACTACCTCGCCTCTCCTTGCGTTTACAAGTTGCGTTTTCACGCACCCGTTCTTGCGTCGCCGGACAGCCAAACGGAGACGATATCTTCCGACTTACGGCTCACGTCTTACCGGTTTTACTTACCAGAACTTCGAACCTATCGAGGGGGACACATATAAGAAATATTTGTGGCAGAGCCCTGAAGAAGCTAGGATTTGTCAAGCGTGTTGTGGGAAGATTTTCGGATGAGAAAGTGAAAGAAAGGTGCTATTTCGCACTCGCCCGGCCACACCTTGAATATGCAGCGAGCATATGGGATCCGGCGGAGAAAGACCTAGTCCATGAACTTAATAAAATACAAAGGAAAGCTGCGCGATTCGTCAAAAACTGCTACGGCCGTACAGAAAGCGTTACACAGATTTTGAACGATTTAGGGTGGGAGCCGCTAGAGACTCGGAGGCTACGCGCTAGGCTTAGATTGCTTGAGCAATTGAGAATGGATATCTTTCAGAGCGACACGGAGAACATCATATTAGAACCACATTATATTTCCAGGTCCGACAGAATCGATAAATTAAGAGAGATATTTTGCCGAACGGATAGGTATGGGAATTCGTTTTTCCCCCGAAAAATTAAGGACTTTAATAAATGCTAGGCGGAAATTTTTTTTTATTTAAATTTAAATTTTTTATTTTTTTTTAACGGCTGGTGTCCTAACACCCCCCGCCACACGCCTTTTGAGGTGGCTTGCGGGGTAGTATGTAGATGTAGATGTAGATGTAGACTTCTCAGACTGCGTTTCCGTGCGAGTTGGCCACCTTTCAGCATGCAACGCATACGCGCTAAAATCTGCACTCCCCGAGCCACGCAACATACAATTAAAGCCCTCGCCTGCAAACCCGAGGGTCTCGGGTTCGAGTCCCGCCTGGGTAGAATATTATCTGCCCAGGACATGGGTGTGTGTGTTCTTCTATTGTTAATGTTAAAACACCCGATGTAAAAGGCCTTTGTTGTGCTGTTTTCTGGGTTGTGAGTATAAATAGAGCATGTATTCAATAGAGGACGCGTAGGCTATCCTTGCAATGTATTGTTAGAAGGGCCAAAGCATGCCGGCGCATGTGACGTCAGACATGGAAACCAAGTGATGTTTATAAGCTTTGGACTGGAGAATATTTATGAATAAATATGAATAATTAATTTATGGTGACGCCCTCTCCGTCAGGAACGTAAGGAATTTCTCAGTCAGGTATTTAATATTCGTTTGAAATCACTAGTTTGTAATAAAAATTCCAATTATAGATTTATTTTAATTGAAAAAAATGTCGTTTTAACTTGGGCGCTATGTGCATTATCGACTGCCTCGCCCTCCCTGACGTCAAATGCCCAAAGTTTGTTCTGGAGACACTTTACCTCCCCCACAGCATCTCTGCTGTATACATGCTATTAGCAACATAGAGTCTTTGAAGGTGGTCGCAGCGATTGAGTACTATTACTGGTTTTCCTTACGAAGTAAAAGCTTCAGTTTAACGCTTTGACCAATAGTATTTTACCCAAAGAAGTTATACATAGCATTTAAACAGTATAAAAAGTATCAGTAAGCTTTATTTTACTCATTACGGCAAATTTCACGTATCTTAAGAATGCAGTAGTTCGAAGCGCAGATTCCTCCTGAAGTGAAGAGAGGTCCAACAATTATTTTCCGACTTACTCAAGAAGCTATAAAAATGTGCATTTAACGACTTGTGATCCGCGCTCCAACCACCTTAAGCTACGTTTTTATGACGCAGATTCTCTGCGTTGCTAAACGGAGTGCGTAGCCAATCAGAAGGGAGATCTTCAACACGTGCTGTCGGAGTTGCCCATCTTTCAACTTGCGGCGCAACCAGCGTTCTCGAAAGCTGCGGTAGGGAGCAGGACCGACGCTCTTTGCCTGTTATTAGTTGGTCACGTGATTATTTCCCGGGTAATTGTGGGCCATCTTCAGATTTTCAATGAAGCTAGCGATAGTTTCAGGCGTATCTTGGTAGAATAACTTCATGATTATAGATTGAAACACTGATAATGTCATATGATGTCGCACAGCGACGAAACCTAGGTCGTGAAAATAAAAATCTCATCTCAAAGTGTTTCACTCGATAATCGTCAATCACTGCGTTTACCAATCGAACTCAGATCGACATGAACTTGGACCAATCTGAACATTTGATTCAGCAGACTCGAATCGCCTGGTTTACCAATGCGAAATTGATTGGAATATCGTTTTGAATCCGTTCATATCGATTTGAAACCTCAGACTGACAGAGAAAGCGGGCCGAGTTAGCCCGCTTCTCATATCGATCCCACTAGCCCGTTGCACTTACCATACCGAGCTGAATTGGCCAAATCGATCAGAGTTCGATTGGGAAACGTAGTGAATGAAGCTGTTGATTGTCGCGGTAGAATCGGATGAAAACAGCAGACGGTGGATAGCTGTGACGTTTGCTGTCTTCCTAATTATTCCTGTTAATTGTGGAGATACTATTTAAGTCCGGAATAAAATCTGGGCTACTACGCTCTAATTCAAACTTGAGTGAACAATTTTAAGATCGTCCACAATTCCTCGGGAAAGAATTTCGTGTCCAACTAATGACAGACAGAAATCGCCGGCCCTCACTCACTGGAAGTTGAAAGATGGGCTACTCCGACCGCATCGCAGCATGCGTCGAAGATTTCGCCTCTGATAGGCCGCGCAGTATCCGGCAACGCAAACATCGGTTGCATGAAGACGAAGCATAAAGGCCGGGCGTTGTATAATTGGGGGGGGATGGGATTTAGTGAGGATTTCACAGGCGATGCCAGAGGTGTGTTGAGGGAGGGAAGAGGGGGGGAGGGGAGGCAGGAGGTTGATGGAACGGCCGCTGGTGCACTCGCTTCACACGGTTTCTGCCCCGGACCGCGCGCGCTTGTCGAGTGAGGGAAAGAGGCGGGGAAGGCGGCGAGGCGAGGTTGAGAGCTGGTTCTCTTGGAGTCGCCCTATGAAAGGAGTCTCGTCGGCGTAGGGGAGGCTCGAGCCTCTGAGGGAGGGGAGGTTTGTAGTGGGAGGAGCCCGAAAGAGGGAGTCACGGGGCTGCCCGCAGTTCGCCTCAGTCAGTTGGAGCCCGTCCGCCGAACGTAGCGGGCGTTTTGATGCGGCGTTGGCGACGCAGCGTTGCGAGATAGCGGGAGCCCCGCGGGGCTGAACTTGAACGTGACTGCCAGTTGTTTTTTTCAGTCATTCGTGTAGTATTCGCAGCCGCGTCGGCCACATTGTCTCAACCGGTGTATAGTCTCTGCCCATCGCATCAGGTCTACGCCGATTTGTCGATGAGAAGTGCTCTCGTTGAATGGGTTTTTGATTGTTTCACACCACGCTCGGGACGGTGCTGCTGTGTAAAATTGTTCGCGAGTGTGCGCCCGTGTGTATTGTTTACGAGAAACACCAATCTCTCCTAGCTGAGTGAATTGCCACACAGTTTGCACCCCCTGTTGTGCAGTGTTGTCGTTTTCAACTGGGTCACCCCAGAGTGTTTGCACCGATCGCTGTCGGGAAAGCACCCAACTCTCCAGTTTGAACGTATTTTTTTTGTAAGTTTTGACAGTGCTGTTCAAGAGTGTGGTGGTTTTCCCGGAAGACTAGGGATCATCTACGCACATTGTTGATGTGAACACCGAACTCTACCGTCTGATTGGATTTTCGACGCAGTTTACTCGACGAGCGTATTACCGTGTTTTCAATCGTTCGTCTGATGATATGACGGACGGAAAAAATTGACCCGGCTCTCTAAAAAAATAACGTGGATTCATCGTCTCCTCTGGCGCCACGTTAGCGCCGTCGAGAGAGAGAGAAGAGAAGAAATCAAAGCCAGCGGGCGCCACCTCATGACCGTCCGCGATGTTCTTCAGGATGAAGAGGAGATAAAACCGGCGACTGGCCGCGGGTCGTGTTGTTGTGGTTGACTTGTTCTGTTAGCGCAGGTCATGCACCCCGCGGTGGGCGCCTCTCTTGGGTCGGGTTCGCTGATACGCGCGTTCGTGAAGTGATTTGACGTCGAGTGCGATCGGATAAAGGAAAGAAGCGAACATCGAAACAAGGTTTTCTCGAGTGAGCCTTGTGTCGAAAGGTGAAAGACTCGTTGTGAAGATACGCTCAGAACAAAGGTGAACGAGGAACGAGTTTTCCCGGCGAATTTTTTTTTTCGTCTAAAGGGCGAATAGTTTTGAATGAACGGCAGACTGATTTTGAACCGCTGGATTTTTTAAGTGCGTGTGCTCCCCCCCCCCAGTTTCGTGTATGTCTTGTCCGAGTTCTTGTTTGTGTGCAGCCGAACTGTTTCCTCTGTTTTCCAGAAGGGAAAAGGGAAGAGGTCAGTTAACTCGAGAGTTTCACGCATCCTAATCGCACTCCCTTTCGTTTGGAAGTTAAGGAGGCGTGTCGTCACAGTCCCGGTGTCTCTTTAAGGATCTTCGTCCGCCTGCAAGGGGAGGTTTTGTGTGGGGGAGGGCGCTAGACTCGGGGGAAGTCCGGGAGACTGTGAAAAACTAACACAGCCGGGTTCTTCAGACCACACCACCCTCATCCCCCGACCCCGGCGGTCGGGATAGGAATCTCGTAGTTCAGCAGTTTTATCTCGAGGCCGTGGGAACGTCTCTTTAAGGAGACACTCCCTAAGGGCGCTGCCAGCACACCCCGATTAAGAACACCTTTCATTTCTCATCCCCACTACGGAAAGCGACCAAGTTCTCGCTTTGCGCGTTCTCACTGCACGAGACTCGCCGGGTCGACCGTCTTATAAAAGGCTCGCGGGAAGATAAGATAAGACTCTTGGAGAGGCGGGCTCATCATTTCTCTCTCCCACATACATCTTCACCAAGTTTGTTTTACGAACGTCTATTTTGTTGTTTAATCCCCGTGTTAAGCCAACCTGACTCTACAGTGTTTTTTTGTGCTAAGCTTCATTCGGGGAAAGGTGTAAGAAGACAGTCGTTTTCCCCCTCGTTAAAATCTTCCGTACGTCTTACTCACCTCGCCTCGTTGCCCATGGCGCCTCAGCGCGTCAGCATCTTCACGCCGACGGGCAGATCAGAGGAGTAGTAGCCGGGATGCCTTCGGGAACCTCCGCGGGTGGAGGGACGGCGCTGTCGGCGGCGGTGAGCGGCGTCGGGAAGAGAACAGGTGAGTCACGATGGGCGGCAGGTAGTGGGGGTTGGATGAGGTGGGAGATGAGAGAGGCTGAGAGGAGGATATCGGGGCGTAGGAAGCGAAGCCAAAGGAAGTTTTTTTTTACACGATGCTCGGTTTCAGCTCCGATACCAAAGCTCGCCTTGAATAAAATCTTAGATATTTTCAAGCAGTGTTTTTACAGGGCACAGAGGAGGTTCTATGGACCTGCCTTTAAATGTCGAATCGCTTTTTTGAGAGATTTCTGCATAATTTCCCAGAAATTTCTGCAGGAATTCCTCATTATATCGCTGTAACTCCCCAGTATTTCTGTAGAAGTTCATTAGCATATTCTGCGTAGCATAGAGACCTTCTTTTGTAGCATAGTTCTGTAGACCTACCTTTAAATGTTGAAACGCTTTTTTGAGGGATTTCTACAGAATTTCCCAGCAACTCTTGCAGGAATTCCTCAGTATATCTCTGGAACTCCTCAGCATTTCTGTAGAACTTCCTAATCATATTGTGCGTAGCATAGTTCTATAGACCTACCTTCAAATGTTAGAACGTTTTTTAAGGGATTTAGACCGAATTTCGTTGCAATTTGTGCAAGAATTATTCAGTATAACTCTGGAAATTTTCAGTATTTCTGTAGAACTTCCTTAGTATGTTCTGCAGAATTCCATCCCAATTCTTTAGAAAATTTTCTTTGTCCTCATTTATAATTATCATCACTTAATTCACCCATGTGAAACTTTTGAATAGCAAATAGCCATATTTATTTCTCATGTTATGGCTGTCCAAGTGATTGATAATTATCATAAATAGAGGAGTATTGACAAGATAATATAGTTAACCCGTCGTCTATTTGCAACTGTCGTAGGAACTGCTCTCATTATTATATCTGTGACACTTTTGTCAATGTTTGTATTGAAATCAAAGCCTTCTAAACCCATGGAAAATTTTCATAAATGTCTCAAAGTTCTTTTTGGTGTTGTGTTGCCTTTTTCGATTCAACTGTGCTCTCAACAGCCCGTAAAAATACCGAGAGGGGGCATTCTCACAATCTGAGAGAGGAGAAATACTTTCGCTCTCGTAAATGTATTATTTTTCTAATTGATTGTGCAGTTAAAGAGTTAAAAGGAAGAATTAGCTACTCTTTGTAGATTGTCATGATATTTGTCTAATCCTCTAGTAAAAATAACATTTTCCCGAGGAGTAGGGACGAGAGAAACCCGGTAAATCTCCTGATAGACAAATTAAATCTCACCGTATGATAGTTGTATGGCACAAATGCATATCTAGCACTGAGTACTCTACGGCATAGAATTTTCAACGTAAAATATTGCGGGAATCTGGTTGGTGTGTTGACTAGAGTACTGGCTAACCATACAGACGGCCAGGGTTCAAATCCCCGCAGAGGAGGTTGTATTTCAGAGGAAACCCTATCCCTACTTGAGTGTCTAGTGGAGGATACTTCAAGTGCAGTACTCCGCAAGTCGGATGAGACGCTATTGGCGCCATTCGTTAAGAGCTATCCCGGCTAACGCCGACGCCGGGTTTCTCTCCATTCTTCCTCCCTTATCTGTCCGATATAACGCAAATGACCTTAGCTTTCGGTCGCCTGATCCAATGAAAT
This sequence comes from Ceriagrion tenellum, assembly GCA_963169105.1. Classification (NCBI taxonomy): domain Eukaryota; kingdom Metazoa; phylum Arthropoda; class Insecta; order Odonata; family Coenagrionidae; genus Ceriagrion; species Ceriagrion tenellum. The sequence continues at coordinate 56,867,350 of OY720639.1, read as the reverse complement.
AATGCAATAAGTAGTCGTAATTAATAATGTCCCCTATAGCGCAAATGACCTTAGCTTTCGGTCGCCTGTTCCAATGAAATAATGCAATAAGTAGTCGTAATTAATATGAAATACTTTGCTCTCTTTTCTACAGTTTTTCCTGTTTACAGTTCGAAAAACATATAAACAGTTTTTCCTGTTTACTGTTTACAAAAATGTTTGGAAAAGTGCAGTTTATTCCATTTTAATTATATTATTAATTTTCAAAACTTATTTTTCGGAGTCTTATTTCTCAAAACTTATGTCAATTTAGAATGTAGTGAAGACAATTACAGTAATATTTATGCAACAATGTTATTTGAAACTAATATGCAACTCAATAGATATAGCTTTAAGGTAGAGGATGTATTATGATGAACAGAATGGTGTGGGGGAGGAAAGAGGGACCTCGAAGAGCGTGGGATGGATAGTGGGCAGTTTGTTGTCCGTCAGGCGGTGTCTTTCATTCGAAGCATTTTTTGAATCAGGTGTACCTTCCTCACCTTCACAGCAGGGAAGGGCTTGACCATTAGTCCGACAGATCAGGGGCGGGAGATGTGCGCTCCTTTTTAAGGGTTTCGGAGTGCCGCCTTCTTTTTTGTCTCCCTCTCTCTCTCTCCCTCTCTTGGGGAACCCTCGTAATAGAGCTGGAGATTCTTTAGCACCAACGCTGTAATTATCGCTGACATTTTTCAACCGCGTCGGACGGTTTGGTGGTCCCTTTCTACAGAAGGACTCCCTTTCTTCTCCCTCCCCTCATGATCAATGAGTGTTGCTTTGGGAACTCACCTTGGAGCAGATTTTTTTGTCTTGCCGTCCATCCGTCCTATGGAGAATGGTGGTGGTGATGCTGCGAAATAAATCTAGCCATTTAGGAGACCTTTAGAATTCCAGCGACCGAAGTTACTGATGTTCGTCATAGAACGGACCCCAATTATTTGGAACCCTAGCATTAAAATTGATTTGTTTATTGGATATGTCCTCGGAGAAATTTTCTGTGCTGTAACTAAAGTGGAATTGTTCTCCAGCTGTTTGTAACTGGACTGAAAGTGTGCTTAAGACTATTTTGTACGATTTTTTCGTCTTGCCGTCCGTCCTTTGGAGAATGGTGGTGATGCTGCGAAATAAATCTAGCCATTTAGGAGACCTTTAGAATTCCTGCGACCGAAGTTACTAACGTTCGTCATATAACGGAGCCCCAATTAATTTGAACTCGAACATTAAAATTGATTGGTATATTGAATAAGTCCTCAGAGAGGAAAAAATTGTGCTGTTACTACGGTGGATCTGTTCTCCAAATGTATTGTAACTGGACGGAAAGTGTTCCCAAGACTGTAGTTAAATTTAAACAAACAGTGCAGTTTGCTACATTATGCAGCATTTTGCAGTACAGGTATTGCGTCAGTTTTGTCCTTACAGGAACAAAAAGCAGGTGGGAGGCCCTAGAGACGGCCTCGGAGGCTAGGCTTGGCTTGCTTGAGAATTTGAGAACTGGTGTGTTAATTCAGAGCGACACAGAGAATATTATCATGACGCCCCACTACATCTCTAGGTCTGACAGAAGCGATAAAATAAGAGAGATACATTGCCGAACAATCAGGTACAAAAACTCGTTCTTTCCGCGCAAAATGAGCGACCACAATCAAAACTGAGCTCCAGTAGATACACTCCCATAATACAGGTCACCATTTCACCTCCCAAAACCTTAAATCTTTACACGGCTGGTGTCCTAACACTCCCTGCCACACGCCCATGCGGCGGCTCGAAGGGTAGTATGTAGATATAGATGAACAGTACCCTTAACAGCACTGTAATGCAGCACACTTTTCGTGTAGTTTTAACTACAGTGCAGTTCCTGTACTCTAATGCAGCGCATTTTCAGTACATTCCTTTCCAAAGTTAAATCTCCACAGTAAACTTCCAGTGCAATCATCAATAGCAATTCAACGTCAGTACTGTCCAGTACAGTTAAGAGGACTGGAACTACACTAAAGAACTGTGTTTAGTACAGTATAAGCTTATGTACAGTACACCCAGGGTAGAGATTTCGTCTATGGGTTTATTTCCTCCCTGAAGTGGAGTTTTTCTTTCGTTCAGCTGAAACAGATGGCATGAGAAATTTGAGATAACTCTTAAACCTATTGTTTTGAAGAACGAGCGTCACTCAGTACGCGTGTGTTCGCTCGCATGAGTAAATTATACACAGTAAACTCCTCTTACCTGTCAAGGACTTAAATAAAATGGTTAATCGTGTTTACTTGGATATTACACGTTTAAACGATTGTGACGATGAAAATGAAGTTTAAAAACAGAAATTTCTTCGATTTTCCCCCAACAACCACTTTCAACGGAAACGCGTAAGGTTCGGAATTCAGCTGTTACGACTACCTCCAAGACTTATGCGCCTCTTCCGGTTCCTTCATTAATATACCGTATATTCTTCCAAATTGGACTCGTCCTCAGAATCTTTTTCTCTAGACCCCCTCTGCTTTCCCAACGCATTAAATTAATTTCCAGCTCCTCTAGTTATGAAACTATAATTGTGTCTCATTTGAGTCCATTCTTATGTCGTGTTACTTTTTATTTTATTCACCTAGTTTATTTTTTATTGCCGTTCTGTTTCTGCTTTTCCTTGTTTTTATAGCATCATCCAGTGTAATATTCCACTGTGCCGTTTTTGGTTGTTTGAGATGGTAAATATATTTTTAAAGTTAATGGCAAAAGCATCCCACGCCAGCACCCATTTTTACTCGTCGAGCTGGGTCTGCTTTTAATATCATGGAAAAAAATCTTTCGAGATTGCTTCTATTCGAGAATAATCTTGATTCACAGTATGCTATCGGGATGCTTAGATCTTTATTGACGACTGTAGACCGTTTCAATATCCTGAGACTGTAAAAATATAAATAAACGCGGAAATTGCGGTGCGGAGCGGAGTGATATAGAATCGGTTATGATAGCGGAGCAGCTCCGGAAGTGAGTTGTATATCTTTTTACCGGTGAAATAATCCTTTTTGAGGCGGACGTTTAACATTCTTGGAAAACAATGTCATATATCAAAGTCTACACTTATGTCTGCCGTCAAGTATCTCAAATAGTGTTTTCTTATGTATTTTTACGGCAACTTTTTATCTGGCAATGTTTTCCCGTCATGTTTTCCGTGATCCTGGTCAAATATTTGAAAAGAAACTCATTTTGGTCGGTAAAAAAGGATTGCGTCGGATTTTTCTTCAAAAATGAATTTTTCCATCTGATGATTTCTATTGAATGACGCATTTTCTTCATTGTCACCGGTGGCGGCGGGGTTGAGTCCTCGCTTACCAATCCTAGGGTCGTGGGTTCGAGTCTCGCCTGACTGGTTTTTCACTACTCAGGACATGGGTGTTGTTGTTCGTCTGTTGATAATGTTAATCATCCGATGTAAAAGGTCTTGTAATGAGCTGTTTTCTGGATTGTGAGAATAAATAAAAATAAATTTAAAAAAGTAAAAGTTATCGACTGGAGGACGCTCTTTTCGCTCTTCTTGAAACTATTTTCATTCCCAATTCATTTTGATTTTCCGGCTTATCTCAAGCATGTGCCGGAAGCGGAGACGATAATACGGCGCCAGAGATTCCAAGTTCATTTAATGGCTAAGTATGGAATAACGCGGCGGAAGAGCTCAGGGCGTTGGATATTATCTGGGAGCCGTCGCGTCGGACGCTTCAAAGTCTGTTTTCGCATGCGGAACGATATGAGCTAAAAATCACTTATCGGATATTGCGAAAGCATTTATCGAGAGTTATGACCTTTTATTCCGAACATGACAGCAACATACTCCATCAGTCGTCGTCATGAATCAATAAATATTCAAGAACAAATATTCACCATTGCCATTCTGCCGAGTGAGTTCTAGTTCCATTATCAGGCATGCCGATAAATGTCCCAAACTCATATCTTTTCTAGCAGTTTCCTTTCTAAAAGTTTTTTTTCCATCTTATAATCCCATGATATGGTAAATACTCGGCGCATTTTTATCCTGTCAGCCTGTCCAAAAATCCATATTTTCTGTAAATACCCTGTCTTCTTCCATTTTCCCTATGCCGGGGGTGGCGAACCTATGGCACGCGTGCCCTAAGTGGCAAGCGGAGCAATTATTTCGGCACGCGGAGCTGGTAGGGCGCCAAGGGATACCTCTATCTCACTCGATGGGTTGGCACGCGAGTCGAGCGAGTATACTCTTATTTCAGAAACTCTGGCTAAAAGGTAAGATCCGCCACCCCTGCCCTATTCGGTTATCTACATCTATCTACAACCCTGCAAGCCGGGGGAAGGACTGGTGGCAGTGGGTGCCGGGATACCATCAATGATGAATGGAGAAAATAGGGTTAAGGAATAGGAAGAGGAAAGCATCCGGATTGAATCTGTATACTAGTGGTTTGTCTTTATTTGAGTCTTAACTTTTATTAACACCTTCGAAAATGCTGCGCGCGAAAAGAAAGTTTTGTATCAATCAATTTGTGAGTGATCTCTTTTATTTCGTCGCTGTTTTCAGTTCTGGAGACATTGTGTGGGTTTAAATTTTGTCCAATGTTCTCGTGTGATCTAGATGTTTCAGTCAGCGTTAGATGTTTGCTGAACGTGTTTCTTTCGAGTCACTAGAATTTTCCAACTTCAAGCTGTGAACAAACTAGAGCGAAGTAACGCCCTTTCGTCACTTTTTCATCCAAAGACCTCTCTACCATTAAATAAATATTAGCCTCGTGCACGCATCGCTGTGGATGTTTCGTATTTTCATATGCTGAGCTGAAGTTTGTGCGATTTCCAACAATTTTTCTTTTTCTGATGTATTGATATTTGCTCCTTTCTTTTTCTGGATGCACGTATATTTACAGGTGTAATTATTTAACAGTGTTTCACTCATCTATTTTTTTATGACCACCACAAATTTTTCCCCTTAAATCCTTGTCATTTTCTCCAAGGTCAAAAAAACGACATTAATTTTCTCTTCGGAAATGTAGTCGATTATGCTGATACTCGTCCTCAACACCAAAGCCTACTTTGATCACTTCCACATCGTCAAATATCGTCTCTCGTGTTGATGAAGCATTAGGTGACAAATTAACCAACTCGATGAAATGTAATCTTTTCCACTTTTATCCTTACGTATTGCTGACAAGTACACCTATTTATCTTATCACGAAAATCTGTTCATTTACGAAAATCGCTCCGACCACCGTAACCCCGCAACGCGCTTGGCCTACCAATCTCATGAATTGCGGCCAGTGTTACGTCAATGAAAATTTTTGCGCGCGAAGTTTCGTAATATCTCGTTAACTTCCAGAAACGGATAGATCCAAGTCCAGGTCAATCGGTGACATTACTCGATTGCTTTATCGAGAGGAGTTTCATTCATGAGTGTCGGTCGTTACGGTCACTTCCTCCGTCCGGACGAAGCAATTTATTTTTCAAACTTGGCAGCTTTACGTGTTTCTTTTTTCTTTTACGCACTTTCAATATGGTCGTACCTTTTTCGGTCCGGTCCCAAAGTGCTTAATGATTGCTCATCGCGTTGTTTTTTATTGAGGTTGGTGGAAAAATAATATCCCTTTTACCGTTTGGTTTTTATGCCCGGTGTTAAAAAAAACTCCTAGCGTCCGATGGGGCGTGGTAAATTATAGTTATTTTTTTGTGCTTAAATTTTCTAACAGACAGTCTTTGTCAATGAAATCAGTCTACTTCGCGGGAAAATCACGAGAATTCATTGTGTTCGCTGCAATGAAAAAGGCTGTTCACTACAATAAAAAAGGCTGGAAAAACTAGAATTACCTTAATTTCAGACATATCGTGGGGATAAAACATACAAAACATATGCGGCACAACATTAAAGAAACTAGGGTTTATCAAGCGTATAATAGGAAGGTCCTTAGACAAAAAAGTAAAAGAGAGATGCTACTTTGCTCTGGTTAAGCCATACCTCGAATACGTCGCGAGCATTTGGGACCCTGGACAGAAAGATTTTACCAAAAACTAAATAAAATACAGAGGAAACCTGCCCGCTCTGTTAATTAATGCTACGAGCAAGCATAGGGTGTCTCACAACTTATAGAGGGGTTAAAGAGGGAGCCCCCAGAGACTCGGGGCTACACGCTAGGCTTAGCTTGCTTGAGAAATTTAGAATTGGTGCGCTTCAGAGCGACGCAGAGAATGTGGATGAATGAAGAGTTTCTCAGCTTTTAGAGGGATTAGGTTGGGAGCCTCCAAAGACTCGGAGGCTACTCGCTAGGCTTAGTTTTCTTTAAAAATTCAGAATAGTTACTCGGAGAATTTGACCTTGACGCCACTGTACGTCTCTAGGTCCTATAGAGGCGATGAAATAAGGGAGGTACAATGCCGAGCAGATAGGTACAAATATTCATTCTTTCCAAATGCAACAAGTGACCTCAATAAACACTGAGCTTCAATCAAAACACTCCCACTGCGCTCTTCACCATTTCACCTTCCAAAACGTTTACAAATTTTGTTTATTTATTGATTTTCGTTCAGAAGTATGTCCGATGAGCCCTTGGCTGTAATGGGACTGTTCAGTCAGTTATAAATACATTCCAAAAGATAGAAAATAATAACAATCATATTATATAAAAGATTATTATTATAGGTCGAATACTAAGAAACAAAAATTGTTATCCTATAAATCAGACTAATAAGTTTCTATGTAGAAATAAGTTCTTCGCCACAGCCATATTTGTTTTAATAAAAATATTTAAAGAGAAAAATAAGAAGTAAGTAAATAATTAATTATCGCTCTGGGTACAGGCCCTTAAGAGCAAAAATACAAACACTTGCGTAAATACATACATGTTCATTTGTGACATAAAAAGAAAAATTAAACAGTAAAGGCATATAGGATTCAACAATAGTGCTATTAGAAATTAAGAAAAAAAATCATAAATTTTACTTTTAAAATTTTCAATTAATTTAATGTTTTTAACATTTGCTGGCAATGAATTCCATATTTTAGTTGATGTGACAACAAATGAATCACCAAATTTGGTGGTGCGATGAGCAGAATAATAAAGCATTATGGGGTTGCTTCTAATTTTGACCCTACGAGAACTAGGTACAGACTTAAACAATAGGCTCCTTGAATGAGAACAGGTGATGCAAAAGAATGATTATACATAAATACAAAGGAAATAAATGCTAATAACAGTATAAATCCACTCCAAAATATTACATCAACCTACTATATAAATAGACATGATTATACTCAAGCAACATTAGAATCACTAAAAAATAAGTAAATGAGGAGATCAAATATAGCATCGAAATTTAGTATAAAACAATTTTGAAATTAACTTAATACAAAATGTGAGATAAGTGGAAAAAATAGATAAAGGGGAACAACGAAGCATATTTGTACTGCTGGTGTTCTAACACCTCTTGCCCATGCGGCGGCTCGTTGGGAAGTACGTAGATGTGCCCACTGCTACACGCCCTGCCTCGGCTCCTTGGGTGATATCAAGATTTTAATATCGTCCTGTGAGAGGAGTGCGAGATCGAAAGTTCTATCGTGAGAGCATTACTCCACTTCGTGTGTAATATTGGAGAGAGAGAGAGAGAATGTGTCACGGATTTATGTCGCTCGATCCTCCTTTCATGTGCTTCCTTTCGGAAAGGAGCAACTTGGACCACTCTTGAAAGCCTCTATGGGGAGCTGTAATGCAGTGTGACCAATTGTAGAGGTTACCATCCAAAAATAGTCGTACTTATTTTTATTTATTGCTCGCTTTCAGAGTGCCATCCATTTTTCCATGTGATTTTATTTTGTTTGATGACAACGTAAACGGGTATTTTTTTATTGAATATTTTTAAGCCGGTTACGAGCTTCCGTTCAAGTTTAACGCTTGAAAATATTTGTCGCTTTCATTTGATGCCTTTAGCAGATGGAGGGACGGTGGCAACGGTGTGCTTTCATCGCACGCATGCTATCGTGCCCCAAATCTGCTTTCGCGCTCAATCGTGGAATTCCGTAACGTTCTCCAACACCTTAAGTTCACGTTTCAAGTTATGGTTTTCCAGACGATTTTAGGAACTTCTGGGCTGTTTTTTTGGGGAGGTGACCCAAAACTTAGGTGCTTGCATCACCGGGGATAGGTCGAATTCAAAATGTTTCCAAATTTTTCATGTGCTACTTGTTACGTTTGAGGCTGACCAAAACAAAATTGTGAGCATGGAATGGTATCTAACGCCGCTTGAGCAGAAAGCACAAAGTCACCAAAAGCAGAAGTATACCTGGGACTGGGTACATATTAGTGTAGTTTCAGGTCAAATTTCATAAACTCACATCTACCCATTTATTTAGTGATGAAAATTTTGGCTCATTTGGTAGTGCTGTGAATGAAAATACGACAGTTTCACCTCAGAATAACAGGGAAATGGAAGAAGAGAGGAGAGTTTCTTTAGATTTCGGGAGTAAAGTACATTTTCATCATTCTTTTAGATGAGGATGAGACATTAAGTGAATTTTAGCCTCGATAATATGCCCCTGCCTCTATTTATGTGGGACTATAATATGAGCACTGCAAGGAAAAACTGCCAAAGAAACTCAAATAAAATAAAAATATTTTAACAATAGCTGCCCCCTGTAAAAGAGAATGCAGGCGTATTGAACATCAGAAATAAAATTTCATAGATCTGTAAAGGGCTCTACAAGTCTGGACCACGTAAAAAAATGAATGAATAATGCAGGAAATAAAAGTACAAACAGCGAAAGACATACAACAAATTATAAAGAAAGATGGCAAGAGCATATTGAGTTTTTGCCTCTAGACAGGACCCTAACACAGGTTTTTCTGTATAAACCTTTAGGGAGAAGAATTATTGGGAGACGGAGACTACAATGGTGAAGCAGAAACAGGCAACATGGCTAAACATGGATCGCAAGAGGAAGAGCATTATGCTCCTCGTTTCATTCATTATAGTTAGTTCGATACTTGAGGAAATGAGCAGCTGAGACCAATGTCATCGAGGTTAGGTGGAGATACTTGTATACGTAGGATAAAACCATTTGAAAAATTGAGTAATGGTCGAATGAAACCTGGAGTCAACATTAGCCTACTCTTAAGGCATCGCCCAAAGCCCGGGAGAGCAGTCAAGATTCGATTTCTTACTGGAACGAGCGTTGCAAACCTGATGTGCTATCATCCCACGCTTCGCACCCTAGTGTGGCGTTCACAATATTTCGAAAATTCAGATGAAGATTTAGCCCCAAGGAGTACAGAATTATACGTCCCCTCTGACAGACGGAGAACCGCTCCGTAGTATTCCTTCAGTAGCACCCAAGTGACGATAGGGAATTCACTGAAAAATCCTTCCCTCTCCCGGGAATCGAGCGCGAGTCCTCGGGATGGAAAGTCAGTCAAAGCCTTTATGGGAGTCTTGCATAATAGAAACAATGGGATCCTTTGAGACACGAGAAAGTTATTTATGTTGAATTATCCTTGGAGTTTTCACTGTTGTAACATTACGGCTGCATTTATCTCGTGAGAATAATATTCAAAGACAAATTAAATTTTTCCTGCTTTTGTTACAGAAGTACTGTACAAATATACATCGAGATAAAATAATGAGGGATTAACGAATGATTCAAATCCGTAAGATTTTATCTGGAAAATGTTTCACGCAGGGGTGATGTGTCAACACAATGTTTTGCTTTTTCATTACATTAAGGCGAAAACGTTGCTCATTACGAAATATCACTTCCGGTGCCGATGAGCGATTATGTCGGGACTTCGTTCATTTCCCACGCTGAGTCTCACGGAGTGTTTTTGTCAGAGGCTTATTGTATAAGCTCTGATTTTAATTGCCCGTCTTTCCACGCTTTCTTTCTTGCTCATTGAGTTGGACGAAGTGACCTCTTATTCGTGCCTCTATCCTATGTTTAGTATTTACTTCGGTCGCCCAAGCCTTTTCCTTCGCGCGTTCGCGAATATTCCCGTGTTCCCATTGTGGCGGTTTATGCCTCACGTTCGGAACTGGTTCTTGTTTTAGGTTACGCGTTTTTATTATTCATAGAGCGTGCGAGAAGCGTTTTTGTTTTATTTTATAAGCTTTCCCGATTTCATCTCATAAATCTAACGTTTGACGCGACAATGTGGGTGGTCGTTATTCAGAGAGAGAGAGAGAGAAGCTGAGATATTTCGTGCCTCAACGCGATCCATTTTTTTGCCTATGAATAAAATTCGGTCCCGCCTTTAAAGCTTAGAGTTTTTTATTTCATCGATTTCTGTCTAAAACGTCTTTCCTCACGAGGGAATTCTGTCCGGCTATCAGTAGCTTACCGTAGCTTCTTCTGAGTTACCTCACGACTGAGTTAGGCGGCGAAGCCCGTAACAAACACGTAAAACCAATATAACAACACGCTTTTTTTTCCTTATATGAGCCAGCTTGGATACGCGTTTACAATTATCTGCCGTTTTTCAAAACTGCTATGTGGATGTGTCATTTCACATGTATATTTAAAAGTATGCCTTTAAAAAAAATAAACTCTTATGGCCAGTTTCAGAAACAACACACATGTATTCCATAGAGCTATGGGACTCATAACCCATTGCAACCTTTCATTGAGCATTTCCGAAACATTCAATAAATTTATTGCGTTTAAAATGGCTTCATAACTTATGGAATGGAGTTATGAGCTTCGTAAGTAGCCTAGATGGCGGACGCACGATTAACGGCTCGGAGTTTTAATGACTTGATAAAAAAAAGTTGTTTTGAGACGAATGGCCAATTTATTTACTCTGACCGAATAATTATTTTGTGCATTAGCAATTACACAGGATGAACCACTGTAAATTATATCCAGCGAATAAAGATTAGATCAAACAATCGAAGCAAGTATTGGTTGATAAGTTTCATATAGCAAGTAGATGTGTTCCTGAAACCTGAATATTTTCATGAGTTCCATAACTTAATGGATCTCATTACTATTGATTCCACAACTTAACATTCTCTCAACCGGGTGTAAGTGAGAGAATGCTGAAGAGGGTAATAGAGGGGCGAACACTGGGGAGCGTGGAAGATGAAGAGGAGTAGAGGTATTCTGGACGAAATACGAAGAGGTTGACGATATATGGAATTCAAGAAGGATTTAATGGCGAGCCATCCTTAGGAGTAAAAACGGGAGGATATGACAAAATTATATGAATGTATCATTTTCTACTTATCGTTTAAACTAAATAAATAATAACATGTTCCTTTGTAACTTTGTGGTATTCCATATTTCAAAATATTAAATGATAACATTTACAACACCACTGATTTACAAACACACGACCCTGAAGATGACTCTTAAGAGTTGAAATCCGGGTCATGTGTTTCTTAAATCAGTGGTGTTGTAAATATCATTAAATATTTTTGCTTAAATTCCACCCAAGAGATTATCTGCAAGAACGAAGATAAGCTTACAACCATATATTACTGACTGATTTGATTGTTTATTGCGAAATATTGCTCTATAATTCTCAATTGCAAGCCTAGTATTGTATGGGAACTATCTTCATGAAGCATGAATCGCCAGGTGTATTCATTTGTTAGTACAAACCAATTATTCAACACATAACACTCATTTAAAACTACATTTTTTATATGAGAATGCTCGCCTTACCTTTGTTACTCCCTCATGTGATTTTATGTTCTATCTTTCATTGCTCACGGCTATTTATAGCTGTAGGCATGCATTGCAAACAGTCATTAAGCCAAGTAACGGTTAGAAAAACCTCCCTCTCGACTATCTTACGATTGCGCAATCTCATAATGTGTTTATATTTACTGTTTCATTTCTTCCATTAGGTGCCTGTTTCTCGTTTAGAATGGTGTTTTCATTTGTACTTATTATCTTTCGACCTCCAGCAATTTTCTTCTGCTAAATCATCATGTCTCAAAATACGTCCGCTTGTCTTTGCATTTTCACCATTTTCCGCCAGCTGCTTTCCTCATCATGTCAACACTTCTTCATTGGTCGATCTTTTCACCTGTTCCTCACCATCATCTCTTGCCAAATCATACTTCAATGGAATCAATTCTTTTTTCCTCTCGTGTTTTCATTGTCCAATGGTTATTAGCCTTACATTTCTTCATCGTCATTATTTTTGTAGGTATAGGTCATCTCTATTGGCTATGCTTCTTCGTCTCTCTGAATCTGCCTTATCCCAAGTCTTAAGCTTGTGTAAACTTAGTCAGAAGCTCTCGACATACGTGAGCAGGCATTTTGCTATTCGCTTTCATTGTAGGAAAAGTCTATGTACGAAGTAATGCTATTAGGAATAAGAACCTGGCTCTACTATAATGATTTCTTCCATTATTGCCTCTGCTTGTTCACATCTTTCCTTTCTCTTGCATTCATGCTTTTCTTCATTCTCGCTGTCCCTTCTTTAAGATTCCTTATATTCCTCACAGACCGACATAGCAATCTTTCTGGTGATGTAGGCGAAGTATGAAATTTTGCAGTTCATACAAAATGCACTATTTTATACTGCTCCTCCTATATACGAGCCAAAGAACACCTTCGTGTAAGAATATCGCGAAATTTAGTTTATTTTGATCGTGCGTCATCATTCGTGTTTTTAAGGGCTCTGTTTTGTTGTGCTATGTGAAATATTGACATGCTAAAAATATTGATGAGTAACTTCTGACATATTTTCTTAGTGAATCCTTTATTATACTCCAATAACTTTTAACGGATATTTTGCTCTAATGAAGGAAAACAATGAACTAGTCTTCGTATTTTACTTTATAACATAGATTGAGTGAAATCTCAAGTATCATCTCTTTTTGTAGTGAATATTTTCAATAAATATGTAAAGCATTTAAAGATCATTCAGGAAAAAACTGATATAATCTTTTTTAAACCTCCAAAGTCCTAATAGATAGAGAAAATCGACGTCATCACCCATGTTCCAATAATTCACGTCACTGCTGTAGGGTTAATATTCTCCTAATATTCATTATTTTGAGAGTATGTGCTTCCACATACTTTTATCACTATTACATATGTTTCCTTCATTCGACTCTCATCCATTCTCTCGACATGGAAAAAGCTGTGAAGCAAACTATAGTCATGTATGTGCTATCTCGATACGCGGCCTTTTGACATATTTTTTTTTCCTTTTCAAGATATGCAATCGTGCATCGTGAATTGTCCATGCATTGGCGCACTTAAATGTGGCAATTGAGTTAAAATTCGCCAAACGACTGCCATTTTACTTCCTTGATTTTACCTCAAACTTGTATGAAACCCTAATTTGTCGGTTAATCCTTTTTACTGCTCACTTTCCTTCTTGCTAGTGTCTTGGTTGTCGTGCAGACTTAAGCGACAAGCCCTCTCTTGCAAAAGGACGATTGCGAGGGAAACGGGAGTGTTTGGTCTCGATTTATCTCATAGGTATAATTAGAATGGTTCTCCTTTGTGCTGTACACATCTTGCGTGTACCAAACTCATACTTAGGTTTGCTTTCTCGGGCTATTATTGAATCTACTGTATGATTCGTACACTTAAAACCAAGCGTTTTGCTTTCCTTGGGAATGAAAAAGTCTAACTGCGTCCATTGTGTGTGAAAGAAACCTTTTTTAGACCATTTGAAATTATTATAGACTCTGTCTTTTGCGCCAATCATTACCCTGAATAATCAATTTTTTCGTGGTCGCGCAAGTAGAGGATGATGTGTTTTCCATCGAGAATTCAGATCTTCTTTTATCATAATTTGTCTACTTTATTCTTCTTATTTTAGTGTATCTATCTATTGACAGAACGCAATGGAACTGTAGTCTCCTGCCTTTTTTTTGGGCGAGGTGCTTCATTGGTCTGTACGTCTCTCCTCTCATCATATTTGTCATCACACTAAATCTCTCCCTGTCTTTACATTAATATTCCCTTCAATAACGACTTTCTGTAGAAAATCTCTCCGTTATATGTAGCCTATGCAGTTTGCCTTTCTCTTTTTGACACTTCTTCATGTAGTTAGCTCCTCTTCAACTTTTCTCAGCACCTCATTTTCAACCTTATCTGTCCTTAGTATCTTCTCCATCTTTCGCCACAGACACATCTCAAAGCTTTCTCGATATTTTCCTTCCCTTTTCCTCAATTTCCACGTTTCCGATCCATACAAAAACTTAGCAAGACTTTTCCAAAAATCCTTTGTAATGCTTTTAGTAGTCAGGAGTTCCTTAACTTTACCAAATAGGTACTGTTTTTCCTTGAGCAATCCAAGTTTTAATTTCTTACGTAGAACGCTCCTGTATGATTGATGATTAAATGATGGAAATCATAATGCTTACCCTCTCTACTTTTTTCGACGACCAGATGATCATCTAAAATAGTTATCCTTGAAGTTAGCTCCAAATTTGAAAAAAAACCTTTATGACTCACTAACCTAAATTCGATCGTTCCCGCATCTGAGTCCTATACTCCCACGTTTATCCCGAAGGATGATGAAATTTTGGGAATAGGTGACGGAACTCAGTGACCTTTACTTATGTATTACTTGATCCATTTTTACTTTCTAATCTTTGCGTTGTTTGAAATAATGGACGAGAAAAAAAGCTCAGTTAAGCTGGATATTATAGTGATGTTTAAGGGTCTTATTCCAAATAAACGGTTACTATATGTTTTTATGACGATGTCTATATTTGATCGATATCTTGAAATTAATGGAAATGGTATGTTATTATTTTTCTAAGTAGTTCTGTCAAGGCTTTACCTAGCGTATTATTCATTCAACTAAGTTCTCCCCCAGAGAGCGTCTTCGTACGTGTGTCACTGATATATTGGGACAGCCACGGAGACATTAATCAATCACCTTTCCCGTAGAAACCTTTGCTAGGTACAGTACTGCATTCTCAGCTAAAGATATTGATCTTCGACACGAATCCAAGAAATGCGTTCTAATATACTCATTACTCTTAGCAAGTCTCGCCATTAAGGAAATACCAAGCGTTCGTAATTTACCGCGAGCAGGATTGCAGTCCGTCGTCAAGCAAGCAACTCAAGTTATTTGTTTACATAACACTCATTGAGGTTGATGGAGAGGGCGCTTGCTATGGTGGCCAATGCAAGAAGCTTTAACGTGGGCGTAGCCTGTCCGCCATCTTTGTTAACCCCGATTTTCCTCGAGCGCTGACAGGCTGACGCGCTAGTTTTGAAACTTTGCGACGTTTTCCGTAGATGACTTAATAGAAATCAGCATAATCTTACTACTTAAATATGAATTTCCTTACATAT
Source organism: Ceriagrion tenellum (assembly GCA_963169105.1). Lineage (NCBI taxonomy): Eukaryota > Metazoa > Arthropoda > Insecta > Odonata > Coenagrionidae > Ceriagrion > Ceriagrion tenellum. Next base: position 56,852,073 of record OY720639.1, on the reverse strand, counting down.
ATTGTTCATTTATTCTAATAAATTATATTCCGCAATCCTGATGAAAATTATGGTATAATCGAGTACAATTCATAGCACTAAGTTGTCATAATTGTTTCAAGAGCTAGCTGCCTTATATTCCAATCAGCTGGTTGATATTCGTGCATTGCATAAGCTAATTCGTCTTTCCGTCTTGCTGTTCTAAGGAAATCAAGGCAGAGCAGGGATAACCTATATGGTTCTTATTTCGGTTTTCAGGCTACAGTTTGATGACGTAATGCTCTCTCTCCTTCTAACTCAATGGTAACTCTCATAATATTCTCTGCCCTAACTGATATTTTTTTATTCATGCGCGATGTGTAGGAATTGTTTATGGAGGCACTCCTTGTTGGAAATTAGGACGCATTCTAAAGTTACGGAAACAGTAATTGGGAAAATTGTCTGGACGAGGAGATTTTACGAATTTTTCAATTCTGGTGATATTGGTGCTGGGCCCATAACCAAATTCGCATGAATCCAATGCACTCAGTGTATTTTTCGCGGAATTGTGATCATATTAGGAGGGCTAGGACAAATCTTGGCCGTTTTAGAGAAGGATACCCGTTGAAATTCGTTTAGTTTTCGCGTTATTGTGCGTTTAGGCAAGCTATAATTTAATTTGATTTTAAATTAATGGTGACATGATACGTACTCTTATTTCCAAATGTCTGTTTGATTTTTGCTGGTGAAATTTTATATTTTGTATGTTTTCTCTGCGCTGCAGTATATCCTAAATTACTGACGCACTTAAAAAAAACGTTTATTCCACCTGTAACTATTACATTTGAATGGAGTTTTCTGCCCTGTTTTTATAGTAGATTTAAATGACATAGAGTGGATATCCCTGGCTGAATTTAACATTGTGTCTGTCGGATAATGTTATTTTTAAAAGTCTGGGCTTTTTAACTGTTTGTGACCAACCATTATTTGGTGTTTTATCTCACGCCCATTTTAATGTGAGTTGTGTTGCTTTTATTTGTCTATTTAATTATTTATTTTATATAACTTGACATGGTGATGTTAGGTTGATGTGGTGCGAATGACCTTAGTCGTCGAAGCACCCTAATCACCCTAATACTACTACTACTACTGAATTTAACTGGCTTATGCCCGAACGTATATCTTTATTTATTTGACAAAAAGGTCACGCGCGGAATTGAGCCATTTTATAGTGATCATATAACAAGAAAAAAAGTATACAAACATGAAAACATAACGAGAAGAAGGTAACAAATAATAATCCAACATAGGGAGATAGAAAAAAATTACTTTTTTTTGGGGAATGACGTATGGCTAGGTTAGCGAAGACGCTGGAAGATAAGGTGAAAGGGTCAATTGTCACAGGAAGGGAATTCACAAGAGAAGAGAGGCGAAAAATGAGGGAGCGCTTTGTGAGTGATAATCTGGGAGTAAAGGGATGTGGAGCAATGAGTGAGTCCTCGTGTTTCGGGTGAGAATTCTGTGATTTATCAAGGAAACAAGGTCGGGACGGTCAATAGTTGAGTTCAGAGTGCTATGGATAAGTTTAAGATCAGTTTTAAGGAAGACATTATCAAGTTTATTAACGGAGTTATCTATCTTTCTTCAGTACGACATACAACCTAAACTTCTTCATCTATTCCACAAAGCCAATTATCTTTTTTCCTCTCCCCCATTTTTCAAACCTCCTCCCCTTTAACACGGGCACCGTTAACCCTTTCCCGCTCTCTACCCGTTCCAACCACCTACTCTGCCTTCTCCCAATCTCATTCACAAGTTTCCTATCGTCGCCGACCATACCGAGCGTCGACGAATCGTTCGTATTCCTTTCCGTACACCTACTGGATTTTCGAGTCCGATTACGGTGACGACATTTCGCTGTGCTCTCTGACGACATTCAACGACGGAGACTTTTCCCGAAGGATATTCCCTTCGAGTCGGTCGGACCGATGCTTTCCGGGGGCGTCCGAAACTCGTAACAGAGCGACGCGGGTATTTTTAGAACCCTGACTGAGGCATGTGATTTAATGGGAAAAACTCGCAATACCCCTCGTCAGAGTAGTCTCACTCTCGTTCCTCGGGAAAATTTCGTAGTGATGCAACCTCCTCCTCGGAATGCGTGGGGTGGTAGGCCAGGCGTCGTCAAGGATATTCGATGCGAAGATGAAAAGCAAAAATCACAGTTACATTAGACGAACTCAAGCACCCATGAGAAAAAATCTATCCGTACGGGATCTGAACCCGCGCCCCACGGATTAGTGGGCGAGAACTTTACCAGTCGCAATTGAGGCCGACTAGCTATATGCAACATACGGTAAAATATGAAAATTATATGAAAAACACGATATATTGACCAAATAAAGAGGAAAGTTCATAGGGAGCGACACAGGGAGGTAAGAGAATTAGCACTGGATGGAGAAGGGTGGAGGGCTGCTGCAGTCAACCAATCTTAGTATTGAACGACCAATGATGATGAAAAACGCTGTAAATTTATCCAAGACCACTGAAGCGTGTGAAATGCACAGTTGAAAAGGACTTATTACTTCTTCATTATTCTCTCCTGGACAAATTCGTCTCATGTATTCTATCCTTGGCGTTGACTTTGTAAAATCACCAACAATCCGGTGGTTACGTCACATAACGCGCATGGCAAAGGCAAAAGCGACATGGAAACATTACAAATGGGTATCTGAAAGAAATAAGCCCACAGGTAGACCTAGGAAAAGATAGATTGATGATGCCTCGAAGGATTTAGGCTGGCCCCACAACCCATGGAGGATGCTAGCGTTGTGGGAGGAAGAAGAAGATTCTCCTATTTGCTGAAAGTGCTTTTTCCCTTGCTTGCAAGCGGCACTCTTTTTTGTCGTATTGGCTTTAGCCATGGAGCTACGATAAGTTTATACATACTTCTTTATTTAGGTCTCAAAGCCTTTTATTTCTTCCGCTAAAGTCATTCAACCTAGATGTCTGGCTTTGGTACAATGAAGACTTTGATGCAATGAAGATTGTTATTCAAATTGGACTTTGATGCAGTGGAGACTTTGATACGTTGAAGACTTTGATACGCTGAAGACTTTGATAGAATGAAGACAGTGATTCTATTTAGACTTTGATACGATGAAGACTTAGATACAATAAAGACTTTGGTGCAATGATGAATTTGACCCAATGAAGACTTTGACACAATGAAGACTTAAATACAATGGAGACTTTGGCGTAATGAAAACTTTGATGCGATGAAGACTTTGGCACAATGAAGCCTTTGATTTGATGAAGACTTTGGCACAATGAAGACTTTGATACAATATTTAAGACTGTTGCAATGCCAACATCTTTTTTTGTTTGTTGCCACCTTTGTATTTCTGTATGGGAAATATTCATTATTGCATCTCGATATCTTTTGCTCATCGCAATTCACCCAGTGCTGATATTAGTTGGTTGTAGCCCTCTATTCTAACCTATCCGTTGGGAACTCCTCTGAGTTCTTGTAACTCTTCTGTTTTATGTCTCATTTTTGATGGCCTACGTATTTGTCCCTCAGTCTTCTTCGTGGGGCTTTCCCTTCTGTAATTTTCCTCACTAACTCGTTGTGTTTCTATCCTTCTGGACCTTGTCTGTTCTCTTGGATGGTTTTGAATCAGTAAAGCAAGGAAATTTTTTTACATATTTCCCCCGCGCGAAAGCAGAGACGCACAGCACTCCTAGTTTTTTTTGTCCCGCTCCCCGCCTCCCGCGGAGGAAGTGGGAGTACAGGATGGAGCTGGGACACGCTCAGAGTCACGTTTTTTTTTCGTTCGCATCACGCGTTTTGCTTCTCTTGTTTTTTTTCCCTCCTCCTCTCGCATGGTGGTAGGATTTGGACGGGGTTTCGCGGGGGGACCTCTCATGTGGTGGTTGGCGGATGAAGGGTGGCTGGGCGGGCAGGGGGGGCCTTCCCGCCCCCACACACTCGTGTGCTTCGCGTGTGTGTTTGCCGTCGACACTGCGGAGGAAGTGGATTTGTGTGGAAGAGGGAGGAGGAGGCCCTTTTGAAGTCGTCGACTCGAGGCTGCGACAAGTGGGCAGAGTCAACCGCCCAGGAGGTCGTCTGCCTCCTCACATCTCTTTGGGCGGTTGGAGCAAAACCTTCCCATAGTCATATGAGAGACCACAGCCGACTTTTATTTTTTTAATACAAGCGACTGTGAGGAGCAAGAAAAAATATTGCAAAAATTAACCCCGCAAGAATTTTGCATATAGTACTAAATTGCTCAGTAATTAACAAAAACTGACGTTTCGCACTAGAACTGTAATGTACGTACATGTACCCCGTGATGTAACTTGAAGTAATTAGCCTTTTATGGCTGTTGCAAGTTGAACTATAAACATTGTCTCTGCTTCCCTCCTATTGCAAGTATTGTGAATTTTCAATACTTGGTTATCCCTGGAAATACGAGTTATTTTTTTATCATGATGAGGTAAAATTTATCGAATTTTTAAAAATTATATTTTAAGTGATATTTCCCTCAAACTATCTTTATTGGTTTCGTGACGACGCAGCGATTTCGAAATTTATGAATCCTATTTCCACATACATTATATATAGGGAATATTTCGATGTATCGAATGTCGACCCGATCAGATCTCATCGAATGCTGCATGAGTTCAGCTTAGGTGTGGGGAGGTGGATATGTGGACGTTCTTGTTTGAAGTCTTTTGACTCAAGACATACGACCAAGGGACTGTGTCAACCGCTCACGAGGTCGTCTACCTCCGAACTCTTAAATGATTGTGTAACCACGCCGCAATTCTCTCGAATCGATTTTTAAAATCGCAAGGCGATATAAGTATCATGTTGAAGAAAGAATATCGATGCATCGATTGTAGACCCCTGTAGACCACACCGCAAAGCAGTTAAAATTCAGGCGGGGGAAGTGGACGTGTTCGGAAGGGAGGTCCTTTTGAAATCGTCGACGTGAGATTATGACGAGTGAGTAGAGCTATCAGCAAGGGAGGTCGTTTCCCCGCCTTCACCCCCATCTACGCTTCTTCCCTCGCGAAACACGCTGGTGACGATTCGGAACTCTCCGATTTGAAATCCAACAAACCTGGATTGGATTGGATATTTGGGGAGGCGACCGACAGCTGAGGTCATTTGCGCCGTAGGGGTTAGGTAAGGGAGGAAGGGTTGATAGAAACCCGGCGTCGACATTAGCCTGCTCTTAACAAAAGTCGCCAAGGGGACCACGACTTAACCTCTCATCCGACAGACGGAGCACTGTACTTGAAGTTCCCTCCACGAGACACTCAAGGTTAGGTAAGGGAGGAAGGGTGGATAGAAACCCGGCGTCGACATTAGCCTGCTCTTAACAAAAGTCGCCAAGGGGATCACGACTTAACCTCTCATCCGACAGACGGAGCACTGTACTTGAAGTGCCCTCCACGAGACACTCAAGTAGGGATCGGGTTTCCTCTGAAAAATATCCTCCTCTGCAGGGATTTGAACCCTGGCCGCCCGTGTGGTTAGCCAGTACTCTAGCCACCACACCAACCCGATCCCCTTCAATAAAGCTATTCGACACCAATGGTAGATAAAATTTTGTAGATGAAATATTCATGTGCAGTGCAACCTGCCTCCGTGGCCACCTCTCTTAAGAGGTCACCTCTCTAAGCGGCCGATTCTTACGGAAACGGAATGAATTTCTCTTGAATATGAGCAATGCAAGTTTTCTCTCCCTTCAGCAATCACCCACTTAAGCGGCCTTTATCTCATGGGTCCAGTGGTAGTTGCCTAATACAGGTTTCACCATATCGACATTTAGGCATAATTAGACGTCTTCGAGTTATTTCGCAATATATCTTAATGTCGCATCATCTACATCATCAGGTGTTCTGCTGTCGGTACTTTGGAGGATTTTTTACCCTTCTATTTCGTCGACTTATAATACGACGGAAAATATATTACTACATAGTATTTCAATCTCAGCCCAGTTTTTATTACAAGGTGATGATGAGGTGACGTTAGATGGCTCCTGTAAAATAATGAGCGGTCCATAAAGCTTAAATGAGAACATTTGAATGTGTTACCAATGGTATCTCAAAATTAATTACGATTGAATGAAATGTTAACTTGGATTTATAATCGTATACACTTGTCTCAAGCATCAGAACTTTTTGGATTATGGATTTTATACAGACATACATAAACTAAAACTCTAATTCTGTATAAAATTAAGAGATTTTTCCGAGTTTTTTGACGAAAAATACCAGCCCTTTTACATAGGAAGTAGTACGGGTATGCGCACCAGAAGGATTTTATTTGAAAAATGAAGAATTTCAAACTCCTAGGCCTCGTCAATAAATTAGCAGAGTGTAGTTTGTAGGTATCTTTTCTGGAATAATTTTGAAAATAAATCATGCTGTAACGGGAGTAATTCTTTACAAAATCGTATAAATCGTTCGATTGCGACGGACTTTGAAACATACCGTGTGAAAAAGTTATTTAAATTATGAGTACATTACATTTTCAGAAAATATGGAATAAGTGACCCTGAGACCATAGTCACCTTGAGGTGAAGTCACTTACCAAACGCATGTATTTCCGACATATATATCGAAAAATACCAACCCTTTTACATGTGAAATGGGACGTACTTATATGGACGCCAGAGAAACCTTATTTAAAAAAATGAGGAATGTTAACGACTAGGTCTCGTCAAAAAAATTAAGTGTGTATTTTGTTTGTGTTTCCTCGACTATTTTAGAAAAATAAATCAAATTGTCACCGCAGTATTTTTTCAGAAACGCAAATAACCTTCCATTGTGAAGGTGATTGAAATGTAACGCGGGAAAAAGTTTCTCAAATTAAGGACTATTACTGATATTTTTACTTAGAATTTCCGTCATATAATAGTATATTATTGCAACATGAAACCAGCTGCATTAAATGCCTATATTTTATGTTTATCAAACTTCCTGATATTTTTGCATCTTATAAGCAATTTTAATTAATAGCTTGATTGTGCTTTGTTGTTCAAAGAAATATTTTTCTGCTGTAATCTGAGCAGCCTCCATTAGAACCCATGTTTAACCCTCCACTTTTAAGGATGAATAATAGTGAAACTGCCCTGGTTTTTTATTTTAAACACGATTTTATTTTCACCTCAAAGATGCTGTATTCAAATTATCAGAAAATCTGTCGTAAGTGACTCAGAGGCCAGATCCACATTAAGGTAGTTTGAGCGAAATATCATTTCACCTAGAAATTGATGAATTTGGTCTAATTTTAAAGAATAATGTCTTACTCTTCCAAAGATACCAAAATATCAGCCCATTATTGAACTACTTTCTGAGATTGTTGACTAATTATGCTAGAGCCAGCCCTTTTACGTGGAAAATGGTACGTGTGTGCACTCCAGAGAGTCCTCTTTTAGAAAATGAGACATTAAAAAAAATATATCTCGTCAAAAGATCAGTTGGTATGAGTTTGTATCTTTTTTAGACTATTTTAGAAGATAAATCATATTGTCACCGCTGTATTTTTTTTCAGAAACGCAAACAACCTCCCATTGTAAAGATATTTGAAACGCACCGCGTGAATAAGTTTGTCAAAGTACTATTACAGATATCTTTACTTAGAATTTCAGTCATACAAAAGTTTCTTATTGCACCATTAATAATGCAGTGTGTAATTCATTCTTCTTACATCAGCTAAAATTAAAATGTTTCATTCGAATATGGTCTCCGTTATGACTGGAGAACTATCTCACTGTAACTGCCTTAACTTTACATTTTCCCACCTACTTCGTCCGTTGGCCTCTCATTAAAAACGAGTGAAGACTTGGCGAATACGAAATGACTCTCTGTGGGACGGGCTCGATAGTGTGACATGCAAAATGGCGTCCTCATTACTTTTGCTTCGCTTCGCTTCGGGTGAATGCTTCGGGAGGAGAGTGAGAGTCTCTACGATGAGACATCGGTGTAAGGAGGTAGTAGGCGTAGTCCCTTTTTTGGTCACACAGGGCGCGACGTCCGCGAGCGTTCACTTGCGCGCTCGGCGTGGCGCCTGCCTCGGTGACACTCTGCGTCTTTCCTTTTCTCTCTCTCTCTCTCAGAGAGTTCCGGGTGCGAAAAAAAATATTCTTTCGAGACAGTGAAATATATTCGCATATTCACTTCCGTTCTCTCTGCCTCTCTGCGAGGGCGTCCCACGTGCAAAAAACTCGGCGTGGGCCGTAGCATGTTGGAAATTGAAGTCACGAAAGAACTCGAAAGTGTTCTTCCCTTAATAATCTCATAGCGATGAGTGGATCCTGTCCTAATACACTTTCCTCCGGTATGAATTACCGATTCGTGAAGAACAAACTGGATTTGCGTTGTTCAGTCATGGCTAGTCTCCATTCGGATAGATATTTAGGAAGCATTACGAGCGTATGAAACAGTTTCAGGCGTTAATTTGTGGATATATACTATATACATCATGGTAAGAATGAAATATTTCCTTGAAAATGATATTGGGTATCAAAACCATGGTCGATTTGTACTAAAAAGAGAGTTGAAATTACAACAGAGTTATTTTATATATATATCATTTCGGACATAGAATATTTATGGAGCATTTCGCAAGTTGAATTCCCGATTAGCTTCTGATATACCGTGGGGAACACACAAGCAAAACATATGCGCCACAACATTAAAGAAACTAGGTTTCTGTTCAGCGTATAATAGGCAGGTCTTCGGATGAAAAAGTCAAAGAGAGATGCTACTTCTCTCTGGTTAGGCCACACCTCAAATACGCCGCGAGCATTTGGGATCCTGGTCATATAGATTTATCAAAAAGTATTAATAAAATAGGTACAAAGAATAGCTGAATGTAAGAAGGAAGGCCTCTTCGGAAAGAATGAAATGAGTATGGTCGTACAGAAAGGCTATGTCAACAAAACGCCTCTTAAGTTTGTACTTTGCGTGGTCCAACAGGGCCCGAACGTGAATAACAATAATATTTAATCAATAATATTATTAATTTTACTTAAATTGTTTTACAGAGGGAACACCATTATTGGAAACGATACTTTCCTGCTGGACGAGGAGGCTTAAACTATTTGACGCTCTCGTTAGTAAAAGGCCGTGCAATATATTTTTTTATAGTTTAATTGTCGCATCAAAAACAATGCAATGGGTCTTATTTTTCAGAAAAATATATCACTCTCCCAAAGATCTCAAAATATCAGCCCCTAGCCAAACTATTTTTTACACCTGGGTCTCGGAAAAATTAATAATGTGTAGTTTGTATGTTCTCTCAGCTATTTGTGAAAATAAACCATATTGTCACAGCAGTGATTTTTCAGAAACACAAAAAAGGCTTCCGCGTGTAAGGAATTTTAAACGTACCGCGTGAGAAAAAAATGAGTCTAGGTAAATACTTGTGTAGATATGCTGATTGAATTATTATAAATTATCTTGAATTTGATTAAATTTTCTTAGAATTTTAGCCACATAAAAGGATATTATTGCGCCATTGATAATGCAATATTTAATTCATGATTCCCACAATTGCTGATGTAAATACGCAGAATTCGAACGTGGTCTTCATTGCGACAAGGGAACCATCTCGCTCAAGCTAACTTCATTTCGTTGGACTCACGAAACATGCGGTGTTTAATTCATTGCCCCTCGTCAGTGATCTCAAGTTAAGGTACAAAAAAAAACTTTCTGCTTTCCACGCCCTTATTAACCGCCTTTTCAACATTCCCCTGAACGACTCAGAGTTTGCAAAAGAAACCCAAACAATCAAACAGATTGCAGTGAATAACGGCTATCCACTCTCACTAATAGACAAATTAATTCACAAGAATAGGAGGAAAAGAGCCGTGGCCAGCTTGTACAACAAAACAGAACCCCCTGTTCAACAATGGCGTTCAATTATTTACTTCGGGGAGATTTCCTCTCGAGTGACGCAATTGTTTCCAAAGGACCGTTACAAAGTGGCATTTAAAACACCATACAGTGTGAAAAAACTGTTAGCGAACTGCAAGGACCCCATTGAACCTCAGAAATTAAGTGGTGTATACTTAATGAAATGTAATGAATGTGGTGGACAGTATGTTGGACAGACCTGTAGAAATTTTGAAATTAGACAAAAGGAGCATAAAAGGGATTTTAGAAATTTTAATTTTAACGGAAGCAACTTCGCCCGACATCTTTTAATCCACGGACATAAAAGTGATTTTACTATGACACCTCTCCATTTTGCAACTGACAGACGTAAGCTGAATGCTTTAGAACAACTAGAAATTTTAAAAAATCAAGCTTACTGTGATAAATTTCTTGTTAATGAATGTATGCTCCCTGCCTATTCCCCCATCCTCAAAGCTTTAATCCCCTCCACTTCGTCCTCCTAGCCCCCCTCCCTTCCCTCCCGTGACCACCCTCTTCCTGCATTGTTCTTTCCCCCCCCTTTCCCCACCTGGTAATGTTTACTATATAAGGCCTGCACATCGGCCTCCATTTACCTGAAGATGATGTGAATGCACATTGAAACCTGGGTCGTTGTTTTAATAAATCGAGTGGTTTTGTAAAAGTTGATATCTTAAATTTTTTAATGATGGAATACCACCAAGTGAGACTGACGAAAGTGAGTGGTACAAGGAAGCGTTTGGATTCCGTTCCATTATGTGAGTCCAGGATCTAGGTATCTCCTAATTTGGAATGAAGAATCACCGAGAACTTTGACTGTTCGCTTTGCTAGTTATTTGTGGGTTCTATCCCTTTTTTTCCGTAACTAGCCCTAACGGTTGTCTTGCGTTCCTTTCCCTAATGAACCTCAGATTTTTTTGTGTGCCGGCTGGATATATCCGTTGCATTTCTAGACATAACGGTGATTCTTACTTTTCAAAATTAGTTAGAATGACAATGCTGTAATGGGATTATATTTTACGTTCTTATATTTATTTAAGGTGACCAAGTCATGTTTGTAATTAATTAACATCACTAACTAAAAAAAGCCAATTATTTTTCCAGCCACAAAGTTCGCCTCATCTCCTTCAAGGGGTTACATAGTTTTTCGTGTTAAAAATGTATGCCCTTATTTTTTTCAATCTTGAACTTTGAGCAAACGCATTCATCTTATTAACTTAGAAGAATACGTGAGAACTAGATGTTAGTGAACTTAGAAGGATACGTGGAACTAGTTGTTTTAGTAAAATATTTAGTAAATTTTTCTACGACTAATAGGAAGTCTGGGTGGCGTATTGGTCTGCGCATTGGCCCGGTAAGCCGAAGATTCGATTCCCGATCCGTGTCAATTTTTCTCTCTATCTCTCTCATTTTCAAGAAAAATATCTCACCCTTCCAATGACACCAAAAATTACACCCCTCACCACACAAATTTCCGAAATATCTGCCGAAAAATACCAGCCCTTTTACATGAAAAATGTTACGTGTATGCACTCCAGAGAGGGCTTATTTAAAAATTACGAACTTTAAGCATGTAGATCTCGTCAAAAAAATTACATTGTTTAGTTTTAATATTTTATCAGTTATTTGTAAAAATTAATCATATTTTTACCGTAGCAATTTCTTCGGTGTCAAGAAAACCCTACCGTTTTGAATTAGTTTTAAACGTACCACGTGAAATGAACGAGTCAAGTTTAAAACTTATTTCGATATTTTCATTTATTTACTTAGAATTACTGTCAAATGAGATATATTATTGCACTATTACTAATGAAATATTTAATTCATGCGTCCCACAGCTGGTGAAATTAAAACGTATAATTTGAATATGGTCTCTATTATGACTAGGGAACTACCTCACTCAAACTACTTTAAGCTTTAAGCGTCTTCGATTATGTCTCCGAGCGCATTATGGGTATTGTGGCGTTCTACGCGAGGCGTCCGGCAGTGGGTGTTTAGAGCAGATCCATCTGCTGACTGGAGCCATTATAGTGGTATATGCGGAGTGTGGGAGATTGTCAGCCTGAGATTCCACCCTGGGCGCTTTGAAACGGTGTCCTCGCCATTCTGATCACGTCCGTGCGAGCACGCCTCCGTTCCCCCTCGCGATGGCCACGATTGCCGGCCGCATGTTCACTCCCTGCGACTACCAAACACGCCGGGAGATTACTCGTTGGTGAAGAAGGTAATTTGTTGTGCATTCTGTATTCATTCCATTTTAGTTTACCCGTCGTCGGCATACGCACACATACGCGATGCGGCATCGTAGATAAGCTAGTTTACTCCTACGACTCTTTCTCCTTGGGTGTAGTAATTGTTCCCATCCATGCGACGCTGTGCCATCCCCTTATCGTCCCGCTGATCTCTCATCGTGGATAATCCTAGGGCGAGGGGAATCATTTCGGGATAGCAAATGGAAAAGTTGGAGTGACCACAACGCGTGCAATTACACTAAGTTTGGTAGTTTCAGGCGCAACTTTGTGGAATTTGTTAACATTATAGTGATAACTGTAACTGAATACAACTGAATTCAACTTTTACTCTTGAATAAAAATACTGATGTCAGTGCTTTGCACGAACTGTTCGAATCAGAGGATAGTGATTTTGAATCGAAGGATTCATTGCTAAGAGTGTTGAATACAAGAGGGACTGCGTGTAAATTTTCGTTTTAGTAAATAAATAAAACTTATTTATTGCAGTATTTTTATTTAAAATTGTAAAATTCGTATACCTATATGTACGTACGTTGAGATTACTTCAGATGTGATCCACGCCCCGAATAAAAACGTGATAAGTTTGTAAGCCATGTATAATTGGCACCCTACTTTTTTGACGAATTTTTCTGGGAAAAAAGTGCGTTGTATACACGGATAATTACGGCATCTTTATTTGGAACGACCCGGGTTTCGACGTTCAACGTCATCTTCAGGTAGGGATAGCAAATGAACCTGAAATAACCTGAAGATGACGTAGAACGTCGAAACCCGGGTCGTTCCAAATAAAGACATGTGGAATCACAAAGTTACGAGTTATCACTATACACTACGTCTACCAATCGAACTCAGATCGATATGAACTCGGACCGATCTGAACATTCTAAGCCAGCCGACTCGGATCGTCTGGTTTACAGAGGTGAAATCAATTGAAATATCGATTTGAATCGATTCATGTCGATTTTAAATCTCAGACTAGCAGAGAAAGAGTTAGCCCGCTTCTCATATCGATCTCACTAGCCCGTTGCGTTTACCATACCGAGTGAACCGGCCAGATCTATCTGAGTTTGATTGGTAAACGTAGTGATTGATTACGAGAAGCTACTCTTGAGGTCGCTGGTTCTAGTCCCGCCTGGTAAAGGACATGGGTGTTTACGTCAAGTTAAACAGCTCGGGCAATAAAAAATTTCACAAACCGCGAGTAGCGTATGAGTAATGCGGGTGAATATGGACCACCAGAATCGTTCTCAAAGAAGAATAGTTATATATATTTTTAATTCTCTGTATTTCACTTCGAAGGGAATTCCATTAATGTCGGGCGTTTTGACCATCGTGTCTCTAATTTCTCCTCTCTCCCGATGCCACCGTATCGTGATCCATTGTCGCAGAAAAAAATACTCTCACACCCCTTCCGATCTCCCAAAAAAATTATTTGCCCCAAGTCTGATGTCAGACTTATTGTGGGCCGTGAATCGTGCGCCCACGAAGAAGCGATCAAATAGAACGCGGGCAGGGGCCATCATCGCGGAGCAGTCTAAACGGATCGTGTACACTTTGCTGCCGGCGCCCCCCTCGTGCTAATTAACATTTCTGGTTCCTCCATGATGGGAGGGGATGATAGGGCGACGTGTCGCTGAATGAATGTGTTCCAGTTCGCTCATGCTCGTCTGCGGATGCGACAGAATGTCGCCTCGCTTCGACGATGTCAGTTTGTTCCACACGTCGCGTTCACGCTATTTTAGGTCATTCTGTCACCGGCTTGGCCATTCATGAATTTTTGCAACACTTACGCAGGCATATAGTCTCATTGACCGCTTGTCATGAACCTATTTTGCTATTCTGTGGTGATGCTGTTTCTTCAGGGCTGCTACAGGCCTGGAATATCTGGAATCTGGAAACATTTTGGAAAAGTTAGAAACTAGCCTGGAAAATTTTAATTAACTATTTCATTTCTTCATAATAAAAAATATGCTTCATTTTTTTTATTAAATACATATTAGAAACTTCAACTACTTATGCTGACAAGGCAGTGGAATGATTATACGTTAGATTATGTTATTTTTTTAAACTTCCAAATCGATAAACCCCTTTGGTTTCACACTTTGGATGAGTTATGTAAGAATATGGTTATAAATAATACTTTCAAGATTTAATTTAGTACATTTTGTTAAATTTTTCCTCTTTAGTAAGATTGCGCTTGTGTAGGTCTGGAAATTGATTTCCTGCTCGAAGTTGGGGAAAATTACCCGCGGCGCAGGAATGAGCAATCAGTTCTAGTTTTTGAGATGTTGAGCGCAGTTTTGATTAATTCTTCCTTTAGAGGGCTGGGGAGTGAAATGAACCCACCTTTCTTGATTGTGAGAATGACACAGAATGAGAGCAAATTGAGATTGGATACTATTCTGTGAGAAACTGAGGAGTATCACATTAAATTAACCTACTTTCGTATCGTACAAACCACCACTCTCTCTCTCTGTCATTTGAACTCTTGATCGGGACTTCAATGTCCGTGGCAAAATTTCCATGTTGCTGTCAAAGTATACATGTATGTACAAATACCATATGGGCTTTCGTATTTCCTCATTGAAATAAGTGCATGCAATCAAACACATCAGGGAAATAACTAGTGTAGCAAACCGTAGATCAGGATTCGTAAAAGGGGTTCTAGGCAAATGCTATGAGAGAGTATTAAGCTATCTTACACTTGTCAGGCCTCATTTAGAATATGCCGCTAGTATATGGGATCAGTACGAGGAAGGTATGATTAAAGAATCAGAGCGCGTGCAAAGGAGATCTGCTAGGTTTGTTAAAGGCCGTTATGATAATTGTATAAGTGTTACGAGCTTAATAGAAGAACTAGGATGGGAATTACTATCAGAACGCAGGTTAAAATTTAGGTTTAACCTTTTAAGTAAATTCGAAACAGAGTTGTTCACAGATGACATTAGATATATATTGAGAACCCCTGCGTATTATGCTAGGTTTGATCATATTAACAAGATTAGAGAGATAGATTGTTGTACCGATAGATTTAAAATGTCATTTTTCCCGCGTACTATGCGAGATAACAATAGGCAGCATAGCAAATGGAAAGTTAGGTGAAATATAGTTATAGTAGTCTGTAGTGCATGATGCATGTAATAACAACCATTAATCCCTTCCTTATTATGTAGACTAACCATATAGCTCCATGTGACCCTATTATCTAGCATATCTCCCTTCAATATCCTACTTGCATGTCAATAGTGCATGTTTGGTGATCTTCACCCCCTGCCACACACCCTCGTGGTGGCTCGCAGGGTATCACGTAGATGTAGATGAAATATAGCCCGCGAAGCAATAATGGGTCCACCAATCAGATATACCTATTGATATATGACCTAAACAGCTTTGGTAACGAGCTTCTTAGCCTAACGGAAAATGGTGCATAACGAATTGAATTGTTTTAGTAACCAAAATTGAATGTTTAAGTAAAATAAATTGAATAGTTTAGCTGACTGCACCCTTAATGTGCCATAGCCATACCATTAGCATGTGAATATTTGCCAATTCGTCTCAAAGTTGAGAATTTCTAATATGGTCTTATCAGCTTTGGCGACGATAAGTTTCTTAGCCAAAGGGAAAACTGTGCAGTGTAAATTGAATATTTTTAATGATTTTAAATAAATAATAAAGTAATGTCAGTTGAATATTAAAGCTAACTACACCATAATGTGGCATAACCAAACTATTAGCATGTGAACACTTGCTAACTTGTCTCAAAGTTGCGAATTTCGAACGCAAGTGATTTCACTTGTGCGATTTTAAAATTATCTTCGAGAAAGTAACTGCTGATATGGCCACTTATTGCGAATCAGACCTTTTTTGCGACTCATGTAGCATAGCTGTGTTGAATCTTAGGCTCTATAGGTAAGCATTAAACCAAATTAAATAATTTCTCACTTTGCGGATTTCACACTTTTTTATTTTTTATATATTACTTCCCCCACCTTTCCCCGTATAAGGACACCCCGTTGAGTATACAAGGACACTGAAATAAGAGATATGCACCTTGAAAATGACATGTCGAAAGCATTGCCGGTAAAAATAAGAAAGTGTGGAATATACAAAGCGAGAAATTATTTCATGTATCGTGTTTCCACTAAGTTAAGCCTGAAACTGTAACTTGCTATACCAAATTACTGGTAGGTTTTAGCTAATATTTATTCGGAGAATTTTTTTATGAACGTTTTCCACGTGAAACTAACTTTTTTCCGTGAACAATCGCATTCTTTTCTCTCAATATCATTTGCGTCGTATTGCACCGTCCAACGTTCATTACCGCCCACATTAGCTGGGTGGTGGAAAATAAATCATTTTTTTTCTTAATCCTCCACTCTGATTCTTCTCTTTGACGCACTCAGAGCTACTGTGAAAGGTGAGTTCGACCCTCACCTGTCACACCAACCTTCAGGTTATTGACTACGCGGGTTAATCAATTCAGAGGGGGAGTATTAATGGCTACGACTCCGATCTGAGCCGTGAAAATGTCAGACTTTATAGAGCCTCGTCCATTTGTGTGCATAAAATCGTTGGACGGCTCGGATTCCTCCCACATTACCGCACATCGTAAACGCTTGGAGCATGTACACTAGAGAACGAGAGAGGAAATCTCACGGTTTCCCGTTATCTTCGGAGCGATGCGGATTCCGAAATGCTACGTGCCGGAGCGGCGAGCATGCCGATGCACGAGGCTAATGGTGCGAGCGATCCGATGCAAGCCATTAGTGACGGATGCTCGATTATCTAAACAGCAATTACAAATGGCGCTGCGGAAATGGGTTTACGTTCGCGAGAGCATGCTTGTGCACTCATGCAAGTTTCGTTTGTAATGAAACTCGTTCAATGATTGATGTCGAAGCGAAGTAACGATTCCGTTTTACTGTACAACCATTGAAAGGCTTGTTTCACAAAATTTGTTCATCTGGACTTATATTCCTACGTGCATGCCCCCGATATGGGATAGGGTGGATCGATTTGATTTTCTTGATTTCGGATGGTCCAATTTTTCATTTAGTAGCAAAGGCATACGGAAGAGAATAGCGCTAACTAAGGATGCGCTTAGTAATAGAAAGGAGCTGATGACGGGGATATTGGGTAAGGATGTGAAGAAGAGGTTGGTGAAGAGCTTGATATGGAGCTTACAAGGGGAGTGTAAGATAGCCGGGTCTCAGATTTTATTCGAACTTAGTAGTTGTACAGACTGCTGTATGTGGTTTATGAATCACCACACATATAGGGTTATATAACCAATAGTTTAAACAAAAAAGGCCTTTAAAAATTTCAAAATTCCCTTCAGACGGGCCACCCACATAACTGACAAGCTGGACGGGTGGCTGACGTGCTCGTCTCTGGTCTAGAGACACGGGTTCGATTCCAATACGGGGTATGTTTCTTCCGCTGTTTTTTTTAGTTTTTCTTTTACGAAATCCTAAAATGCACTCAAGATTTTTTTTATTTTTACTCGAAATATTATTTTTGCGCGAGGCAAATTTTTCATTTGCATACACGACATCAGGCTTAGTCTCTTTTTTCGGTCGAAGGCAGCCTTCTTATTATGTCACTTCCTTATCTTTTCACGACGTATTTTCATTATTCCTTCATGCACATGATTTACATTTTCTATAATTATTTTATAATTTTGTCTTCATATTTTTACTATTCAAGCATAATTCTTAATAATATTCAAATTGTTCGTAGCTTGTCAGTTATGTGGGTGGCCCGTCTGAAGGGAATTTTGAAATTTTTAAAGGCCTTTTTCGTTTAAACTATTAGTTATATAACCCTATATGTGGGGTGATTCATGAACCACACACAGCAGTCTGTGCAACTACTAACTTTGAATAAAATCTGAGACCCGGCTATCTGACACTCCCCTTGTTAGCGTTGTATGGGGCAGAAACGTGGATACTCAGGAAGGAGGACGAGAATAGGCTGCAGGCATTTGAGATGTGGGTGTGGAGAAGGATGGAGAAGGTTAGGTTGCATGAGAGGAAGACTCAAGAGGAAGTGCTTGAGATGGTGGGCGAGGAAAGGGAACTTTTGAATGAAATTCCAGATCGGCAGAGTGGGTGGCTGGAGGATGTAATAAGGGGCGATGGGTTGCTCAAGAGTGTGATCTCGGGAAGGATGCTGGGAAAGCGGGAAAGGGGAAGAAAGAGAATAGGTTTCATGGACTGGATGAAGAAGGATAGATCGTATTCTGAGGCGGAAAAGGATATAATAGAGGTAGATAGGACCCGGAAAGCGTGGAAAACCGGGAGGAGATTCTCTAACATTCAGCAAAACCTAACTTAACCGGTAGAATACTGGTGAAAATATTTTCAATCGCCAAAGGAGTTACTCTCCTACTCCCTTAGTGCGTTCACTGCTGGGCTACTGTTAACTAGACTTACTCGACGGCTGAAAAGTTTCTTTTTAAACAAATAAGTGATTCGACTTATGCCAACTTCCTTAGAAAAAGTTCATAATTTTCTGATAGCGTTTAAATAAAAAAAAGCCGTGCGACACAGTGTCGAAAGCCATCTAATGAATGGGCTGAGCATATTGTAGCCTTGCAATGCACGACAATTCCTCATTGTGCGCTGTTCTCTTAGGCATGTGAAATAGGCACTTCAATAGTTTTTTTCTACCAATGTGCATTTCCTGTAACTTCACCCGATTTGGAGTTCAAATCAGACCGAAAATGCGCAAAAAGTAATTGAACTTACTCTGCCAAAAAGTACACAGAGCCGGCGAAAAACTCCCAGCGGAAGCCGTCGGAATCTCTCAGAGGGCTAGTCATTCACCAAATAAACAATTCCTCAGAGCGATATGGAGCCAGACCCATTGAAAGTGAGGAGCTTGAGAGAGACACACAGTGCCAGCCCGCTGGCCGGAACTATCCTGACGCGCGATACTGTGTCGTAGTTAACACGCTGGACGAGTTAGTTATATTGCTGCTAAAGTTTTATATTTTATCGAACAAATTTTCACTTGTTTTCGGACTTACAAACCTTTCCAGTCCCTCAGTAGTGTTGGCATTCACATCTCTATACGCACCACTGCAATGTATTTTACCAAGAATCTTGAGTTTGCCTTTCATTGGGTTGGAATATCGACAGATCTGCTACGGAGCGTGAAACGGTCCATATTATGATGCTGTTTCACTTTCTATTGACTGATTACACTGCGCACAAACTTAGAGGAATATTGTTGCAAGATATGTATATCAGAAGACGTAGTTTTTCTTAATGAAAAGAAGAACCATCGTGCGTCTTTTCCATGCGGATATACGTGATTCGTGTTAATTTTATTTGGACCACCCACTCAAAGTAGACCATGGGAGTGTCCATGGATTTAGTGAATGACTTGCAGACACTTGGACCGCGTTTTTGTCTCGTAATGGTCTGGAAACCTTGAGCTCATTAGGTACTTAGTGTGGGACAGAGCAAGGGCGTATATGAGGATTAAAAAAATAAATATTCATCCTGCCTACCAGTTAACATTGACGGATGTGTAAATCTAACGCAGTGCAAGGTAGATTGAAATGATTTTAATGGGCGCATTTAATTCTACCAATTAGGTCATTTTTTTATTAGCTCTTAGCTTCAATGATTTCAACCATGAAAAACTCGCAAGAATGAGTTTTTCTCAACGCAATCACTGGTGAATTGTTGTGATGGATTAAAACCATTGCTCTACTAACCGTTAATTTGCAGACTCATGAAAAATGTTTGCGCAACACCCTTCACTGTCACATATCATCCCCGAAAGATACACAGATTCTTCCTGAAACACCATTTAGGTTTTGTGGTGACTATAGTGGACTTATGTTTTAAGACCGCTTTACACGGTACATTTTATTGTCCAAACGAATGTATGAACTCTTGCATGAGGAAAATTGTACCCTGTAAAGTGGCAAATTGTATGATTGTCTGAATGACTTAACGGGAAATAGAACCTACTCTGTTTCCATTCAGTTCCTTGTACATTCTATGATGCAATCGTTAGTAAAATAAAATGTACCGTGTAAAGCGGCCTTAATGCTCACCACTAATTGAGGTTTTATCGCCGCCTAACTTACGATCTTAATTATAGTAATGGAATCTATTTAGGTTCGAAGAACCAAATTTTAGAAAAATGATTCTTTGAATTCGATATGGCGAACAAGAATTTTACTTCAGCGATATGCTTATAGTGTGCTTATCGTGTGTTTCATTCAAACAATTTTATACAATTTGAATAGATTAATGTGTGACGCAATTCACCGACGTGGCGTGTCTTGGGGGGCTCTGAAATAAATAGTTTCAATTGTTGTATGAAGAAAAAATTGGGAAAGTTTGAAAACATAACGTTATGAAGGTAATGTTGCAGTATACCTTTTGTAAATATTATTATGTAAAGTATTATTTCAAATTAAATATATACAATACAATTATGTCACGTTTCAAAATAAATATTATTATCAAAATAATTGCAATCAAAATGCTTAAGTTGCACTTTAAAAAAAACTAATAAAACAGCAGTTTTTTTCCATGCTGATGTTTCATGATTCCGTCCATAGAGGGTAAATAATGCAACATTTAATTCATGCGTCCCACATGTGGTGATATTAAAACGTATAATTCGAATATGATCTCTATTACGACTGGGGAACTATCTCGCTCCAACTACCTTAAAAATGTTTTGGACGCTCGCCTCTCGTCCCGACTCATGTATGTGGGGAGTCGTCACGTACGCGACTCGAAGGCAATATCCGTCGCCGGCAATCCTCTCGGCCTTCCTCTATTCATTAGTCTCTCCTCCGTGTTCAAGAGTGCGTGGGCCGTCGTATAACCGTCTCCTTGCTCGAGGTGACAATTCATGCGGATGAAGGCTTGAAATCCTTTATGTAGATTCGGGACCACGTTTTTTTTTCCCGCTCCCTCCCCTTTAAAACTCACCCCTGAAGGAGGCTATGGCCTCGTCGCGTCGTTCCCACGCCCTGTGTCTTTATTTTTAAAATAGCCTTGCGTCGGTCGTCGTTACAGTGCTGTCGCATCTGATTGTCCTCCGTCTCCATGCACTCGGAAAGAAGAATGGGATTCTCGGGTCACTTTTGAGCCGAGCTCTAATCCACGTATAGCCGCACTAACCGTACCCATTACCTCAAGTTCAGGAAGTGACGTCACGTTCTTAGACTTTTGAACTAACACCACGACTGAAAGATGGCCGATTCGGGCTAGTAACAGTTAAAGAGTCTTTACATTAGGATATACGTCTATTTTTTTCAACTATTCAACCGGTAGAAATAAGGTATTACTGAAAGTCCCGACTTTCTATACAGTCAGAGCCCAATCTACCACTGACGCCTGTCAATGGTATGACTGGATGACTCAGCGATAATCAATAAATACTTTTATGTATTTACTTATTTATTCATTTGTCTAATAGTGAATTAATTTTTTTTTATTGTTTGTTTGTTAACATGTTTCCATCATTTTGGAGTGATTGTCATAGTGATATAAACAAAAAATAAGGGGAAATGTTAGGAGAGAGGACATCTTGCAAGAAGGTTGATGTGCTCGAATTGAAATGAACTATTGAATCAGATACTGAATGCAGAGAAATAAAAAGTGCAAAGGGATAGACGGCATTACATTTTAATCGCTTGGGCACGACACCACTATCATTTCCTTTTACGCCTCAGCATACGATCTACCCTTCTTCATCCCATCTATAAAACCTATTCCCTTTCTTCTCCTTCCCCGTTTGCCCAACATCCTTGCCTCTATCACAGTCTTGAGCACCTCATCTAATTACTTCCTCGAGCCACCTACCCTGCCTATCCCGGATTTCATTTACAAGTTTCCTTTTTTCGCCTACCATGCTAAATACTTCATCGTTCGTCTTCTTTTCCGTTCACCGCAAACTTCTCGAGAGAAAATTAATTTGAAACCCCTCCATAAATTCAGCGATCTGTGCTCTCGTGGTTTAAGCAAAAGTTTCGTCCCTTCGTTTCCCGAAAAATGTCACTGAATGGCTAAATTACTCTCAACTGACATTCCCTGCAATACAATCCATTTGTCTCTTGAACGAGTGACAGTGTTCAATTGGAGGGATTCTGGGTAAAAAGTTGTCCTCCAATAACAAATGACATAATACGATTGTATGTTCAGTCGTATTATGCCATCCGTGAAATGAAATTTTTGGCAGTTAACCCTCTATCACGCTAAGTATCCTAGGGATAACATATAGAAGAGTTTATTTTGTGTCTCTGATTAGGTTTCTTAACGTCAATATCCATTTGTGACATCAAATTTACAGCTTGGCAACGAACATATCTCTCATACGTAACTTTTAGTTCCTGGTTCTCCCATGCGTGGGGTAACATGTGAAATGACTGCACATGGTGGATGAAAAAATCTGTGTATAGAGGGTTAATAATGCTACTTCCTTCCTATTATCTATTGTCTACATTAATAGATGATGTTAAAAATATTTTTCTCCAAAATCAAACCGTAAAAATCACAGTACATTCCATGAAAGTACGGTGAAATTCGGTGTATGTTACGTACTGTCGTGGTACACCTAAATGAGAACACGACAATGCAGTGTTTCGAGTTGTTACTGTCTCTTCGCCTCAGGTTTCAAGTTTTCAACTGTTTTGCCTCGCAGGTTTCCGTTTCTTCATCCAGAATTAGTCGACTGGGACCTCATATACCTGGCTTGAGGCGAGGTTTCTTCGTTTTACGGCCCCCAATAAGGAGAGAAAGAGATTGAAATGACCCTATGGCTAGTCGTGACCGATCCCTCCCTTGTCATGACACAAGGGATTCCCTGGACGAGTGTCGACTTTCTCGTGTTTTCACTTTTCACCCCCTAAAAGTTAACCGTTTCGGCGAAGCCTTAGTTCCCTTGAGTTCTTAATCTGTGGGGTGTGCCTTCACAGCAGGGGTTCTGAAGAGGTAGATAAGCAGGTACAAGGCGGAGGAGTAAGAGGCATTTTTTTTCAGAAAAGGCGCTATCTTTTAAGGTAGTTTGGGCGAGATAGTTCCGATAGTTCCCTAGTCATAATGGAGACCACATCCGAATTTTACGTTTTAATATCAGCAGCTGTAGGAAGAATAATTTTAATATTGCATTCTAAGTGATACATTAATATACTTTTGTATGACTGAAATTCTTAGTAATTTAATGTAAATATCTGCATAAATCTTTAACTTCATTCATATTTTTCGCTCGTTATATAAAACTCTTTCACAACAGAAGGTTTTCTTGTGATCCTGAAAAATTACTGCAGTGATAGTATTATTTATTTTCAAAAATAGTGGAGATGACATTCAAACTACAGCGTTAATTTTTTCGCGAAGTTTAGGTGTCAGATGCTCATCAATTTAAGATATGGTCTCTCTGGAGAGCATACACGTGCCATTTCCCTAGTAATAGGGGAAGTATATTTCATCCAAAATCCCGGAGAGTAGTTCGGTAAGAGACTGAGGGGATATATTTTGTCATTTTAGGAAGGGATGTCGACTTCCTCGTGTTTCCACTTCTCACCCCCTGAAAGGTAACCGTTTCGGCGAAGCCTTAGTTGTCTTGAGTTCTTAATCTATTGGGATTGCCTGTTTGGCATTTTGGAAAAAAATTTTCAATTAGACAAATCTTATTGATTTCTAGGTAAAATGATACATCTCTCTAACTACTTGAGAGTTGCGTCTGTTATGCCTTAATCTTGGTCGAAGCTTTGCGATATAATGCGTCAAGTGATGAATTAACGTTGTTGTCCTGGAGCTGAGCTTCATAGGAACAATTATAGAAAAATGGGAATATAAATTCTCATAATAATGAAACAATCGTACACTTTTTCCGGACGAGGCGAACATAATGGAAGTAAACAATGTACGTTTTATGATTGACACAATGCGATTTTAAAATTAAATTTATTACAATCTGTGTAGATTACTCCCAGATTCATTTCTTCTAAGGAGGTACAGTCAGCATACTAAGTTATATGAGTTCATTGGGATAAAAATATATTCCATCGTTCATGCAATTGTAGTGAAAACTCTTTACAATGTAATTATTAGACATATTCATAAATTAGAAAAAAAGGGTGAATAACTATATTAAGAGAGTAAGAACGCCATCAACATTAATAATACTGTGCAAATTGTGGTTGATTCATTCACAAACTTCAAGTTGATGGCATGCAGTAGAAATGACGATTATATAACAATAAAATGAATTTAAATGTACTAGTGTGACTTCATTGCGAATGACTCCGATTGAGGAACTGTTGTTGGTAGTATTGCGATACTTTGAACAAGGTTTCTCAGGCCTGAGCTCACAATAAACACAATAGATTCTTTTCTTTGAAGGCTTCCGCGACTCATATACTTGTTTATATTGCTGTTTTCAGGTATTCTCGCCGCGTGTTTAGTTTTTCTGACTACAGTTTCTCCCCTCTTCCTGGGGGCGTCTGGGAACTAGCAACAAAATACATAACAACGGGAAATAAATAATGACAATAATTACAAAATGTCCAACGGACCTGAAGATGAACTAGCAACGAAATGCATAACAACGGGAAATAAATAATAACAATAATTACAAAATGTCCAACGGACCTGAAGACGCCCCCAGGAAGAGGGGAGAAACTGTAGTCAGAAAAACTAAACTCACGACGAGAATACCCGAAAACAGCAATATTAACAATAGATTCTTGTTGTATGTGAGTTTTTATTGAAAACGTTGAGGTCAGGACCTAGATTATGGTCAGTTAAAATGTTGTCATTTATTTCAATGGGTTTCTAAATTGACCAAAAAGATAATCTCAGTAGCTAATGATATTTCTGTCTCTTTTCCAGGTAAGACGACTTCCAGGAAATTACCCCTTCCAAGAGTTTGCCCAAAATGGTGAGTCTGTGGTTGCTAGCCCACGACCTGAATGGATTTCTTGTCTGCAAAGTATGTCCGTCGTCGGTTGTGCCAATGTGCTACTTAGAGGTGTTTTGTTCTTTTAGTCGTGAAGTTCATTTAACTTTTGCTTACAATGGAATCAGCCAAAGCAAGTTGCGATTCTCAAAAATGTTTTGAGGCCATCAGAAAAAATATTGGTCTAACATTTGCTTAAGGTAGTCCGCGCAGGAGATAGTTCCCTAGTCATAATAGGGACAATATTCGAACTATACATTTTAAGGTCACCATCTGTAGGACATATGAATTAAATATTGCATTATTAACGGTGGAATAACATAGTTTCATATGGAAGAAATGGTTAGTAATTAAATGAAAATATCTAAATAAATCTTTAACGCGACTCATTTTTTTCGCGCGGTGTGTTTGAAACTCCTTCAAAACGGAAGGTTTTTGTGATACCTAAGAACCTGTTGCGGTGACAATATGATAAATTTTCAAAAATTGTTGAGAAAACATACAAACTACACGCTGTTAGTTTTTTTTACGACATCTAAGTGTTAGAAATTCCTAATTTTGTAAATAATGTCTCTCTGGAGTGCATACACGTACCTACCATTTCCCATATGAAAGAGCTGGTAGTTTTTGGCAAATAACTCCGAAAGGAATATGGTAAGGGGTTGAATTTTTGGTGTCATTAGAAGGGAGAGAGATTTTTCTTTAAAATAAGACCAAATTTATTGATTTCTAGGTAAAATGATATTTCGCTCAAACTACCTTAAATGGCTTAAAGGTTAAATGGCCAGATTGTAATTGTCCCCCTTGGAGCAAAAATTACTGCCATTACCACTTTTATATCATAGTCTGCGCTGCGTGCATTTTAATTTCAGCCTGCCTTGTTTAAAAAAATATTTGCCGCCCGCGATCGAACCAGGCTCCATCTGCGTGTTAGAAAAATGTCGTGACCACTACCTAATAGGTACCCTTGAAAATTGGAAATTAATGAATGAATTTTCCCGGACCGGTATCTCACAACACAACTCTTAATAAACTAATTCTCTTTACACATTCAGGTGTCACTTCGTGGAAGTTTTTCTATTCGAATCCATAGTAAGTTGTACGGTTACAATGAATGACTGTGTTAAAGTACAATATTTAGTTTCAATATGAATTTGGAACTAATAACCGTTTGAAATATGCGAACCCGTAATTCATGTGAGAATCGAAGATGATTCATCGGGCTGGCTTCTAAACTGAAGTCCGGTTAACTTAACATTTTCTGCATTAACTGCTACTTCCAATTTGGAAGCATAACCTAGACTCACACTGAGTTTTTATAACTCCTGGTTGACCCTAACCGAAACATGGCATAGCCTAACGTTTACTTGATGCTGAGTTTTCGGGTTATGCGCAATACATCGGACAGTCAATTATTTGACGTGGGGGTTATAGATGTCAGAACGAATTGTTTCCTGCTTTCGTGCTAAGAGAATCTATAACCGGAGATTAATAACCGGGCTGAAATGTAGTACATAAAAGAAACGTGCTGATGCGGTGTATCTGAATTTGAACGCAACCCTAACTCCTCCATTGTTGCCTTTTATCTTCTTCAATATGAGTCGCACCCGCCCTCAGATCGCGTGCCTCGTGAACGAAATCTAATACGACCCTCTATCTAGAAAACTAGAGAAGGCTAGAAGAAACTAGAGAAGGTTTACCACTTCCAAATCCGGGTTCCTCTCCTATCCTGAAGTCTTCCATTCAGAAAAATGCCAAACCACGCCAATTTGCCCTTTCGTTTTCTTCGGCTCAAATATCTCCGGCGTTCTGCTCGCCTCCCGTAATAACCCACGACTATTATCATCGTTCAAATCCCGCAGATTATTACACCCTCGCTTTTTTGGTAGAAAAATAAAAGCTCCTGGTAATGGCGCCTCGGCTTCGCCCACCCCCGTAGCGAGCGCTGCCACCGCACCTCAAGTCCCTCATCGAGTCGATTCTTTCGGGGCGACAATAGAAAACCATTAAACCGCCCCGAGTGAGGAACCAATTTCCAAGCGCCTTTTTGACTTCGTTCTTCGGGGCGGAGAGAATGGGTTATTGCATCTCATCTGCTTTGGACTACGCAGACAACAGGACTTCTCTCGACGGGTAGACGCCAGGCCTTAGTAGCCTCCAGGGGAGGCCAGGGAAGGAAGGTAGAGGGATTCAGTAGCAATAGGACGACAAGAATGTCCGTTCGACTCGGAAGTGATACCGTGAATTAGTTGCATAGAGGTTTTTTTCGTTTATTTGAAAATCTACATCTACATATTACCCTGCAAGCCACCACAAGGGTGTTTGACTGGGGGTGGTTTATCACTAACATGCACTGTAATGTAAAAGTAACTTTTACCTACATGAACCACACCATAAGTATGCTACCATTGCCACATAAACTATTGAATTAATGTATAATGCAACAACGTCAACGAGGTGCAAGAGCCATCTTCATACAACCCTGCTAGCGCCACATGAGCATGTGGAAAGGGATGCTAGGACACAAGCCGTGTAAAGATGCAAGGGATAAGGTTTTAGGAGGTGTTTTGGGAGGTGAAATGGTGACGTGCATTATGGGAGTGTATTTAGTGGAGCTTAGTTTTTATTGTGGTCGCCTATTAAAAGCAGAAAGTACGAGTTTTGTACCTATCTGTTCGGCAATGTACCTCTCTTATTTTATCGCTTCTGTCAGGCCAAGAGATGTATTGAGGCGTCATGATAATATTCTCTTTGTCGCTCTGAAACACTCCAGTTCTGAATTTCTCAAGCAACCTAAGCCTAGCGTGTAGCCTCCGAGTCTCCAGGGGCTCCCACCTAAATCCCTCTAAAAGTTGTAATGCACTATATATTAAGTCATGCATGGATCATGCTTAACATGATGATATTACTAAGTATTGCGTTCGGTATCAGTACTATGTTAGTACTACGTGATATAAATGTTAGACAAGAAGTTTTGAAAGTTTTTGCTCATGTCTAAATGCATGTTGAAAATAGTTCTGATTCGATGTTACACAGAAGGTTTTTGTTGCCTTCCTGGTTCGGCCCGGAGGGGCGATGCAGACACTTTTTTCCTCACAATGATTCCGCCTTGAAATACACTTCGAGATTACGTTATTTATAGTTAAAATTTAAGTTTAAACCTTGCCGTCCTGTGCACGAGTCTTCTATGAGGTTCTCAAGTGAAGATAGCCATTGTCATACTTGATAATGATTTATTTTTAGAAGTCTATCACCACGACGCAACATTATATACACTAAATGCCATAGGTTAAAAAAAGTTCAGTTCAAAAAACAGAAGTTAGAGTACATTTCATGTTTCATGGCAACAGTTTCATAAGTAATGAGCCCTTCAAGCCATTTCCGCGAAAGTTTCAGAATGGACAGAGAATAAGAGTCTAGTGGTCATTGTAGTATTGTTAGCCGATCAAGGCTACGATGGTTTCAGGAACAGGCTAACTTATCCACATCTACATATACATACTACCCTGCGAGCCACCGCATGGGCGTGTGGTAGGGAGTGTTAGACCACCAGCTTGTAAGGATGTAAGGGGGTTATAGGAGGTGAAATGGTGGCGTGTGTTTCGGGTGATTATGAATGGAGCTCAGTTTTTATTATGGCCTCTAATCGTGCAAGAAAAGAACGAATATTAATACCTATCTGTTCCGCAATGTATCTATCTCATCTTATCGCTTCTGTCAGACCTAGAGATGTAGTTTGGCGTCATAATAATATTATGTGTATTGTTCTGAAACACACCAGTTCTGAATTTCTCAAGCAAACTACATAAGTCTTGCGTGTAGTCTCCCAAGTCTCCATCCGTTTCCGTATTGTAGTCCGAGTGTCATGAATGGTAGGGATGAAGAAGTCAAAATAAAATTATCTGTGGCAGCTTTGAACTTGTATTAGAATAATTTTTATTAGAATGTTTCAACTGCATGTAAAGCATGGCGTTTGACAAATAAATTTAGAAGAAAATTTTTCCCGCATGAAACAGGTCGAGAGAGAGAATTCTCACCCAAAGCCTTTCCTGGGAAAGAATGCTTCAGAAAGATATGAGGAGCCAGTCCTTAGTAGACCATCTCCCGCCTTCCTTTTCCCCCTTTCATCCTTAAGGTCTCCCGAAGAGAAAGAAAGTCCGTGGGTGGTTTTTCGTTCTTGAGAGTTGATGGGAGGGAAGAGGCCGGGCCCTTGTACAGGTTGCTCCCCGTTGTTGAATGGGATTGGCGGGCCATAACAAGGTACACACATACGTGTCCATCTCACTCACTTTCCCCGAAATGAATGTCCCCTGAGCGTGGATGTTTTTCAGAATGGCCCGGCAGCGCCTCTTCGGAGCCCCGAGAGGGGACGGGGGGAGGGGTCCCCCGCAATGGTTTTTCGGGTGGGAGGCACTCAAAACGACAAAAGAAAAAGGGCATTCTTCCTTCTACCCCGGGGCTCTCGTTTTCTGGAATGAGGACCTAAGGACCACGCTTTCGGTCTCTGCGATCTGGGAAAAGGCGATACCCACTGCCTCGGTGTGGTGTTCCTCAGTCGGTTGGAAACCTATATTTTTCCAATTTGCCTCGGGGCGTGAAATATTTTTCGTTTCAGCACGTTGGCGAGGTTAGTTTCCTGTACCGACAGGTTTTTTTCCACGTTTTCACCGGCTATTCTCATCTTGCGGTTGGTTTCGAACGGCGCTTTGATGCTGAAGAGTCCATGAAACCCGCATGAAATTTTCAAATGTAATTTCAATACAGAATTAGTTGGTTTCCTGTGCCGACGGGTTGTTTCTTTACGTTTTCACTGGCTGTTCTCGACTTTTGGTTGGTTTCGAATGACGCCATGATGCTGTGGAGCCTATGAAACCTGCGTGAAATTTCAAACGTAATTGTAGCGCGGAATTAGTTCATCATGTTTTATATGTATGGTGGGGTTATTGCTGTTCATTATATTTGCTGTTTGAGAGCAAATCATTTATCTCTGTCTGGAAACCAATTGCTCTGTTAGCATTTTCTGTACGTATTACGTACTTATGGAATGATTGTTTGGGACAAAGTCCTGTTCAACGTATAATGCAAATTCTCCCTTTCCATTTTTGGCTGCCACTCGGAAATTATCCTGTTTTCCAATGATATAGTGATAAGGACCACTGCAATTAATTGGTGCCTTAAAAATTGCCCATCATATCCTGCTTTTTCCAGACTTCGCCAGGTTTTCGAGTACTTGTCGGTGGAGTATCCGCGTAACCTTTGAGGTGAATGAGGCCAGCACCGTCCCGATCCGTCCTAGGTGGGGGAATTCCCCCACTGGTTGAGACCCCATGATTGTTATATCTAAAGTTTAAGGAGGAGAGCAAAATTAATGTCCACAGGTATAACCTGGATTTCAGTCTAAACATGCCTGGTCAGTTAATCTTCTCGGTAACCGCGCTGCCTTGAAATTAAACAAAGCAGAGATATCAGAGCCCGTAAAAATTAACGCTTTAGCTGAACCTTTGAGAAAATTACCCATGCGGCTTTCCTTTTGAAAAATATAAACTGAAAATCTAATTCTTTGAAAGCCATGTGAGAATAACCGCTCCTTTGAAATTGTTAAATATTCTCCGTAAATGAGAAGAGATGTCCATCACCGGAAGTCGTAAAGTTCTCAAGTACCGACGTTAAAAATACCCGGGGAATATAGTTTCAGGTTCAGCTCTTCATTAGTATTGGTTACTCAACTCAAGGCCATCGCGAATGTAAATAACAATGAATAGTAATGAACGCTGTGGTTTGCTCGCTGCTTTATCTGCAATCTTGGCAAAGTAATCAATTCAATATTCTGAACAGTATATATCAGAATATATCGCAATATATAACCGGAAGTGTTTTCACATATTCATTAGTGCTCTTTAGATTGATGAGTTTTCTTAATTTTACCCAATATTGAATATTTTCATCATTTATATCGGCAGTCATTTTCTCGAATGGTGTTGTTACCTTGATCTTTTTTCTTTTATTTTACCTAATTTCTTGGTTGAAATGAAGACAGGAAGGACGTGTGCCGTACGGGAGAACGAAATATTTTTGAAGACGATGGCCCTCAGTCGTAAACTATTTAAGTGGGCATTCCTACTTTCCACTAGCTCTACCTTAACAATAGGTCGCCTCTAATTATAATTACTTAGTGCCCTAAAACTCTTTTTTCCCTCAATCCTCTCTCCCTCCTATTTTCAAAGGAACCTGCCGAGCCTATTTACTTAAATTTATCTCAAGTCTACCTTCCTCTATCCAGAAAAGGGCTCATTCTACGTTTTACACCATGCCCTGTCAGCAAACATTATGATACGCTTACTGGCCGTATGGGGATTGAGATAGCTTCCACCCTACCACCTCCAGATAAGCCGGCAGGAACTTAAACCTATCGTTTACGATGACGGCTAGCACAGCATGTACCTTCTTGTAATCGTTTCTTGGGCGTGTGGCTTGAGGTAGAGACTCCCAATCTTTTTTGTACGAAAAACGCGACTAATGCGCGTGTAGTTATATTTATAATTGAAATGTATGGCTGCTTTGCTCTGGCACACTTCTACATCTACATATTACCCTGCAAGACACCTCAAGGGTGTTTGTCAGGGGGTGACTTATCACTTACACGCACAGCAGTGTAGAAATTAACTTTCACCAACATGCACCACTTTATGGGTATGATACAAATGCTACAGAACCTACTAAACTATCTATAATGTAAATATGGCACAAGAGCCATGCAGGGAACATGCAGAACATAGTGTTAGCACTTCTCGGCAGATTTAGAAACGCATTCGGGAGCACATCAATTAAGTATCTGCACTTCCTGTCAACTAACCTAATTCAAAGTCTCATCGCAGCTGCACTACTATGCTTTGCATGTTCCCTGCATGACTCTTGTGTCGCGTTTGCATAGTTGCATTATGGATTTACTTAATAGTTTCATCATTTGTAGATTACCTATATCTTGGTGCATGTTGGTGATCATGGTGTGTTGAAACTTAAATAGTGTAATTTTTACTACATGATATTATTCAAGGTGAGCAATATTTTACATTCAATGAAAAAATTGAGAAAAAACTAAAGTAGGATGTGTTTTTTTGCTTGATATCGCTTATCGACAGCTTGGGGAGAGTTAAAGACTAGTAAAACCCCCGTGGAAACTAGTGGGTACACTTTGCCGATTTTTGGGACGTGACACTTCTACAAATGGACGAGGAGTTGATGATGGGCATTATTTCAGACTCGATAAAATGAAAATTATCAATCGATTAATAATTAATTAATATACACTCGGCGAAAGAATTGCAGGAAACTAGGATGTGTGTTTTTGCTTGATGTCGCTAAACGAAAGCTTGGGGAGAATAATTAGGGAGAATTAAAGACCCATAAAATAAATTCCCCGTGGAAAATATGGGTACGCTTTGCCGATTTTTGGAACGTAAAACTTCTACAAATGGAATAAAAAAATAACTCCCCTGTGGAAACTAGTGGTCACACTTTGCCGATTTTCGGAGCGTGACACCTCTACAAATGGACGAGGAGTTGATGATGGACATTATTTCAGACATTTATAAAATGAGCATTATCAATATATTAATAATTAATTAATATATACTCAACGAAAAAAATGCAGGAAAACTAGGATGTGTTATTGCTTGATGCCACTTAGCTAAAGCTTGCGGAGAATTAAGACCCATAAAATAAATTCCCCGTGGAAACTAGTGGGTATACTTTGCCGATTTTTGGAACGTAACACTTCTGCAAATGGGCTTTAAAAATATCTCCCCTGTGGAAACTAGTGAGTATACTTTGCCGATTTTTGGAACGTGACACCTCTACAAATGGACGAGGAGTTGAGAATATAAACGGGGCTGAACGTTTCCTCGTCGAGTTGCGTGCGTTGGCGTTTTTAACAAAGAGTGAATGGGAAACCCCATCGTTGAACTCTCGTGCCGTGAGTGAAGGCTGTACTTATTTCTTGTCCGAGCTTCTTCTTCGCCCAGAAGGGCAGTGGACTCTCTCTCTCTCTTCCTCCGTCCGCTCCCTTCGAGTGCACGTGTGTTTGTACGTACCGAAGGCAAGAGAGTGAGAGATTCCCCCGAGGGGGCGCGTGATTCCACGCTTCGTGAGAGTAACGGAGTTGTCTGGGTAGCAATTCTTCCTCCTCCTCCCCCTCTCTCTTCCTCCCTCGCACCCTCTCAAACCCCCTCCGCACTCGCCAGATAAATCTGGAATACGAAGAAAAATCGCCCGTCCGGCGCCAGCGCCCGGGAGCTCCGAGCGACCGTGTATCCATCCCCCTTGTCGACCGGTCGCTCCCTCTCCGCGCTTCGTACGTACATACTTCGCCCCCATAAGAGAGTTAGCTCGACACAGTCGGCCGATCTTTTGTCAAAAAAAATCTACAAAAAATACACCTTTTGTGTTTCTCCCGGATAAAAAGGACGTTGACCTAAAACTGTGACTTAAGATTGTATGAGTCAGATTTTCCTCAAGTCATACCAGACTCCATGTTTGGATTTTTTAAAACTTTTTACTCTTGTAAGAGGTATGAAGTAATCACAGTAATATCATAGAATAAGGAATAATAATGAAGTGTAATGTAATGGTGAAATAGAGGGAAAAGTCTCAGAGGAAGGCCCATGAATAAGTTGATGGACCAAATAAAGAGGAAAGTACATAGGAAGAGATGCCAAGAGGTAAAGGAACTAGCATTAGATATGGAAGGGTGGAGGGCTGCAATCAACCAATCCTAGGATTGAAAGACCGATGAATGAATGAATGTAATGGTTCTCTTGACTCTGTGGTTGTATTAATGACGCAAAAACTGTCTAATGTCAAAACTTTTCAGAAATTTGCTGATTTATTTTACACAGTCGTGGCTCTAGCTTCATGGTTATTTTCCTCGGCCGCTTTTTACTTCTTAGACTCACATCAGTAGAAGAGCATAAGGTGCATCATACATTATGTTAGTAAAATGTTTCCCTTCTTCCAAGCTTGCGTAGATTCATAAACCGTTTAACGTCTTCTGTACTACATCAATTGGAAATGAAGAACTCCGTGGGCCGCTCTTAATTTAGCATTGCCTATTTGTCCCTCAAGTTGCAAGTCTTAGTGCAACTGTAAACTGCGAATGGTTTTCTTAATCTGCTAATCCTTTGGTCACTTCTAGAACGATTCTTGCTCTTCTCTTAGAGATGCAAGAATCCTATGACATATGATGAATACATTACATTGTTGGTTTGTGAGCGTGGTTGCCAACCCAGCCATTGTGGTAAACATATCGACCGCTCCTAGCCGCAAATTAGTATCTCAAAAAATCATTCCATTCAGGCGTATCTTGAATTCCTAGTCCACAAAATCGTATGTGTAAAATTCGAGCCGTATAATCGTATCTGAAATTTCGTCCATAAAATCGTATGTCAGAATACCAGTCCACAAAGCCGTATCTCGAAAAATCAGTCCAGATAGCAGCATCTCGGCCAATAATTTAATTTTCGTTTTGGAAACTTGATTTTCATTCATTTGTTTTAAATTATAATATATTAAAATATATAATATAATAAAATTATAATATAATTAAAAAAAAATGAATGAAAATCGAGTTCCCAAAACGAAAATTAAATTATTGGCCGAGATACTGCTATCTGGACTGATTTTTCGGGATACGGCTTTGTGGACTGGTATTCTGACATACGATTTTATGGACGAAATTTCAGATACGATTATACGGCTCGAATTTTACACATACGATTTTGTGGACTAGGAATTCAAGATACGCCTGAATGGAATGATTTTTTTGAGATACTACTTTGCGGCTAGGAGCGGTCGATATGATGAATACATTACATTGTTGGTTTGTGAGCGTGGTTGCCAACCCAGCCATTGCGGTAAACATATCTTGTTCTTTGCATAGCTTCTATTTTGTTTCTCGACGGTTAGTCTTTCGACTGCAAGAATGCGGATACTTGTTTTGATTCGGTGGAATGAATCGGTTTGTTCTCTTTACCTCCTCCATCAGGTGGCTTAAGTTTTATTTATAAATGCCGTGGTCTCATGTCATAACTTGGAATTTATTTCATGGTTAGTTTGTGAGCGTACCAATTGTCAACTCAGCCATTGTGCTAATCTTCCAGGATGTCCCGCTGGGCTTGGTCGGTTCTTACGAGGGGGAAAGTATATCCGCCACAGTGTATTATCTTCCGAGGCAGGTCACGGCCCGTCGCTGGCACGAGTGATGTCATTCTCAGACGGATGGGATGGTGAAACGTGCCGTGTCGCGGCCACGGCTGAACGTATAACGACGGTACTACACAATACCTTACGGCGCGCTAAAAACTAGCGATGGAGTTGCCCGGAGAAACGTCGCGAGCCGTCACGTACTACTGATGTAGATTGCGGAGCCGGGTGGAAAGAATTTATCTGGCATCTCCACGGAGATGCCTCGTGAGATGACGGCGTCTCCACTCATTGGTTTGAAGAAAAAAAAAGGGCTTTCCGAAAATTGTGGAGACAGGTGAGGTTTCTCGTGTTGGGAGGGGGAGGCGACATCTAACCCGAGCTGTTCGGATGATGTAGCGTGCGCTTGGAGGGCTTCGTTTTTCTCCTCTTTTGTGGAGGATTTTCCGTGATTTTCCCGGTATCCTCCAGAAACCGAATCTTTGATGCTGTTGGGTTACGTTGAAACTCTCAACTCATAAAGGGCATGGGTTCGAGGATCGTCGGGTTGGGATTTTCAGCTCACAGAGCGTGATTGTTTGGCTGAGTGTCTAATTTTTAATCATGTTAAATGTAGTCATCAGAGTAGGTGTACGTCAACGTCGCCATTAGAGCAAAAGAGGGAGAGTATTATTATTGAGGCAATCTACCGGTTGACGTTGTTATAGTGATTCATTTCCATAGTAATAATGCAGACCATATTCGAGTTATACGTTTAAATTTCAGCAGTAGTACGAAGCACGGCTTAAATATTGCATAGCTAATGCTGCAATAGTATACTTTTATATGGCTGAATTTATAAGTAATCAAGCAAAAATATACATCGTTATAGTTTTATGTAATAAGCTCTGAAATATCAAACGCGAGAAATTAATTCGTGTGTCGCCGGACTTTGCTGTCGTGTAAAAGTGAACTATCGAGGTGAGGGAATTGGGGATGATTACATATATGGGGAAGGAATGTGTTCGCTAAACGCTTTTCATTCGATGGATTATGATGCATCCCGAATGCATCCACGAGTGAGCATTTCGATGAGTGGGAAATAATGCAGATAAGCCAGCGGAACGAATCTCGTCGGGCCCGGCCGTGGCCGATGTACATTTTTGTGTCGACCATTTGAGATGCAAGCGATACATCCGCTTACGGTCATGTATTCATTCCACGAGGGACAAACCGAGGCGAGTTAAAATAAAAGACGCACTCGCGTACATGTGATCGCTTATACCACCCCACCTGTCCTCTTCGCTCCGTAAAGAAATATTGAACGCGCCTCCGCCGCGGTAAGTTATTGATATCGATGCAGATGTTAGGCGCGTGTACGCGCGTTTATTCTGCTTTTACGAAGCTACCATCTAATCCCCGAACGATCTCCATTACGCACGTTATTAATCACGGCTCCGCGTAACATCGGCGACCGATAGCTTTCCCACCTTCGCGGCGTGCCTACTTTCCGTCTGCACGTCTTCCCGGTCGCTCGTTCGGGGGTGTGGTGAGGGGGAGTGAAACTATCTCGAATCTTCTCTCGTGTGATGATGCACCCACCCAACACCACCCTTGTTTGCCTTCTCGTGATCCGACTTACGCGTATAATTAGGGCTTGTCTCGGGCGCCTTCCACCCCCCTCGCCACCACCCGGCCCTTAATCTCCGCGCGGGGATCTCCCAAAACTTCATCCAAGCGTGCAATTGACGTGTCGACTTCTTCCTCTTCTATCCTTACCACTCCTCGTCTATAACAGCGATCGCTATCCCTTCTTTAAATCCGTGCAGGTCAAGAGTCCTTCATGCCCTAGAGGGCTTTCAGCGAGGGCTAGCTCCTAGTTTGTATAAATAGTCTCCACTAGTAACTGGTCGAGAATTCATCGTCAGCTCATCGGTGACGAAAACCGTTGCATGTTACGACTCTATTTACCATGAATACATCATTCTGTATGTAAGACCTAACCACTGAACAGTCGTTACAAATATTATAGATAGTGCTGAAGCACACTCCACGTAATCATCACTTTCATACCGGGTGCTCCGGGTGGAATATGCTCAAAACGAACTTCTGGATGTCATCAAGTGATGTGAATTCATGCTTTTTTCAATCTTCTACATCCACGTTATAACCTGCAAGCCACTACAAAAATGTGTGATGGTTTGATTCCTCTTTAAAGCTTGTATTAACCATCGAACACAATACCATACTGTATTTCATAAATTTATTAAATAAACCATTAAGTGACGTGTGTGTTATAAAATTTCACATGCAATACGATGCCTCAGTGTCATTTATCTCATGCACGGTGGATACTATAATCATGCATCCTGGGAATCAATAGTTAAGGATTCAATCAGGCTAAAATATCAAACGATTTATAAAATTCAACATTGTTAACGACATCCATGTTCACATGCAAATACTATTACAAAAAAAATGATGCATGTAATGAAGTAGCATCCCAAGTAGAAGTTGACTATTGGACGACGATAGAAGAGCATAAAAAGAGCACTGTCTATCTTGTGCACATCGTTTTAAGAAGATATCCACTATCTATTTTAATTTATACATTTATCCGAGCAACTGTCTCGCGAAGATTTCAATTTTACGAGTGAAAGTCCATAAATAT
Organism: Ceriagrion tenellum; assembly: GCA_963169105.1. Classification (NCBI taxonomy): domain Eukaryota; kingdom Metazoa; phylum Arthropoda; class Insecta; order Odonata; family Coenagrionidae; genus Ceriagrion; species Ceriagrion tenellum. Next base: position 56,814,147 of record OY720639.1, on the reverse strand, counting down.
AACTTAATGAATTGCGATCTTTTCGAACGGATCACTATGAAAAATAAGGAAGCAACATATGTTGAAAGCGTGTCTTAACGAGTCGGAAACTAGCCTAACAGAGCAGCGACGATAAATCTGTTCTTGTCCGCAGTCGCTATTGATATCCAAAACGCAAACGTTCATTGCCGCGAACTGTTCGTTGGTACAGTTTCGGCGACTCGTTTGCGTCGCTCTAATGAGGCGAGAGCAGTGACTTTCAAGAACAGGCGCAGTTTGAAGAACGCTCTTTGATTTTTTGGTTCTTCATTAAAGCTGTAACAAAATTACGACGACGCCAACGCTTACGATGTAAGGATTCGTAATCACGCCCCCAGGTCACAGTCGATCATCCCCTCATGGACCGAGCGAGACTGGGCTCTCCCACGGGACCAGGCGCTGGATGCTGTAGCAAGCGTCGAAGGGGACTGAGGCGTCTGTGTACAGTGACTAATGCCACCTCGTTCCAGTTTACCCTCGAGGTCTTTCCCGGCGTGTGCAATTAAGGGATCAAAATGTTTTTAACGCCTCAGACTTCGAACCAGGGCGGGGTAGCTGTATTTATTGGTCGTGTAATCAGTCCCGGAGGACTCTGCTTGAGGAAGAAAAAAAAACATCTCCATGGTACGCTTCCTTTCGGCCTGAGATTGAGGGAGAGAGTAGATGGCGTCTTGATGCACGAAAGTGAAGACTGTTTTTTTCGCTCAAAGTGATCCAACTAACTTAGCTATCACGCGCAATTGTTCCATAAATTTTCTGAATAAAGCAGAATTGCTCTACAGATTCAGGCTTTATTCCGTGGCAGATAATAGTACCCATACTTAAATAATGCAATTTTGTAATTTTCGTCAGACTTTTATTTTGGATGGTACGACACATGTCACGGACTTGAAAGGACATCTGCAGTGCCTGATGATGCCGCCAGTCGGTGAAATGCGTCGTAACATCCGAAACAAAATTCTGTGGAAAAGCACAAAATTGTATTCTTTAAGTATGGAAAGCAGAATTGTTTTGTGAATTACTTCCATTTAACATGTTTCTATTTTGTATGATTGCGCTGCAGGAAACAGAAAACCAGGATTCATTATGTGAAAACATTCGTATGTAGCGTAACACTCTACGTATCGGAAGCACGGACCATTTGAAAAGCTGACAAGAAAAAAAAATAGAAGCCTTCGAAACCTGGTGCTGGAGGAAGATGCTGAAGATAAAATGTGCAGACAAAATAAGAAATGATGATGTGTGCAGAAGAGTAGAAGAGGAAATGACCATATGGTACACCATGCAGAAAAGAAGCACAAGATGGATTGGACCCATCATATGACATTGGATTTGTGAAGAACATAATTGTAGGCAAAATAGAGGTAAAAGTACCCAAAATAAGACCCAGGAATAATTTCATGCACCAAATTAAGTGGGAAGTACATAGGAAGAGATACCAGGAGGTAAAGGAACTAGCATTAGATAGGGAAAGGCTGCAGTCAACCAATCCTAGGATTGAACAACCAATGAATGAATAAATGAATGGTTCCACAACTGTGACAATTTTACTACTAATATAAGTTTTTCAGCGTATTGACTGCCTACACGTTCCATTCATTGTGGCCTAACACACAAACAGTGTCTTAAGTACTCCTATGCTCTATCGTACTGAACGGTTCCATTTGTTTCTTCCGTAATCTTCGTCCCTTACACACGCCTATCCATTTGGATACCTTGAGTTCATCCATTCATCGTCGACCTTCGGTTTATAATTGGACAGGCGCTTCCTATTTACGAGGCAACGTCGAAGAGGAAGTTATTACGGGAAGGAAAATCATTGATTCTTCTGTTTGTTGGGTTGGTTGGTTAAAGGGAAGCGACCGGAAACTCGGGTCATTGGCTCCATTCGTAATGGGTGGACCGGTTGGTGATGGAGCGTTAGTAGCACAAAATATTTACAAAATTAACGACAAAAACTCCAAAAATTCTTCTAATCTAGGAAGCATAAGGCTATAACTTACCTTAGACCTAGAGTCAAAAAGTTCCTTATAGGGATATTTGAACGTCCCGATTTTCCGACGTCGAAAATATATCGGGATAAGATATTCTAACAATTTCTTAATGGTTTTATTGAAGTTGTTTTTTTTAAATATTTCATTAAATGCGTAAACATATTTTCCACGGAACTTTTTATGTACAGCTTTCTTGTCTCGGTTACCAGACGTTTTGGGACTCCGGAATTCATCACCACTAATCAGCATAGTCTATGAAGGAATGCGTTAGGGGTACAGGCTTCACACAGGGACACATAGGGGCAATTTATCAGTAGTACAGTTGTTTATAAATGCATATTTTTCCCATAATTTGTCGTAAGACGACCCAATGCACTCTGTACTTGGTAATAACATTTATATCACGGAAAAAATAATTTTCCTGACTATAGGGCGAAATAATTCGTATAATGAAATATGATATATACCAATTCAAAAAATGAAGACAATGAGTTTTCATGGAACGATTCCAGCATATATCACCTGAATCTGTATTTTGTATGCCGTTTTTAATTTTAATATTTCTGCTTCACAAACCCTTGGAGTAGTGAGTTTTTTTCGTTTTCCCTGATCGTAGGAGTGATTTTTTTGTGGAAAAAAATAAAACTACTTCTGATTACAATTTTATTTCCTTGAACTGAAGTTTGTTTGATAAACAATCAGTAAAAACAAGATCATACATTACACAATGCAAGCAAAATAAATACAACAATTTTACTGAGTAAGGTCCTAAATATTGTGGTTTAAGAACAAAAATATTAACGTAGAACAGGACTAAAACCAGCTTTGAATATAATAACCGCCGTCAATGGAATCAACTACATGTAATACGCACGTACTTAAGGCTGATCGTAGTTAGTCGAATGATGTAATAGGTGGCATGACTCTTCAGTGACACCTCATTTATTTATTACATTAATATTGCAATTAGACATTGTCTGGTGGCAATATAACATTAGTTCAGCTGTAAAAAAATAACAAAGTTTTTAAAAAATACGTATACCTAAATAAAACATCAAACACTCCTCTCGTTTTTTATGAGTTACATTTTTTAAAATATATATATTCCTTGGTAATGGATTTGTGAGTCTTTCTGGTAATTGATTCAATTTAAAGACCCCGCATTTAAGGAGTATTTGGCAGTATTCGTCTTTTGCCTCCTTAATTTTTCGTTTCAGCGGGTGGTCATTTTTCCCCCACAAAACTTGGTGGTTCCAGCCTCTTCTCCAATTCCAACCAGGCTGGATGTTTTGAAAAATATTTATACATTCCCAACAACCTATTTACTTTCCTTGTGTCTTGCAGTGGACTCCACCCCAAATCATATGGGGATCGGGTTGGTGTGGTGGCTAGAGTACTGGCTAACCACGCGGACGGCCAAGGTTCCCTGCAGAGGAGGATGTTTTTCAGCGGAAACCCGATCCCTATTTGAGTGTCTTGTGGAGGACACTTCAAGTACAGTACTCCGTCTGTCGGATAAGACGTTAAGCCGTGGTCCCCTTGGCACCTTTCGTTAAGAGCAGGCTAATGCCGACGCAGGGTTTCTGTCCACCCTTCCTCCCTTACCTATCCCCTATGGCGCAAATGACCTTGGCCGTCGGTCGCCTCCCCTAATATCCCAATTTCTATAAAATGCTGCTATCACTATCTGTATATTTATGCCTCCCCAAAACGTACCTTGCTGCCTTCCTTTGGACCTTTTCCAAGCTATTTGCCTTCCCTTTATCATGGGGATCCCAGACGCTCGTGGCATACTCAAGCATTGGTCTGACGGTAGTAAAATATACCAGCTCTTTCACCCCTTTTGGACATTTTTTAAATGTTCCTCATCACTTAGTGGAGGTTTTTAAACTCTCTCCCAGCTATATTTTCTATTTTCAATGTTTATAGTGATAATTGGGCTCACCGGTGTGACGTCGGGATCTCTCAAATGATAACAAATTCCCTTGGAATATTAATTTGGCATTGCCCCACTTTAATACACGTCTCTCCACTTCAACGTTCTTTTTTAACAATTCTCCCTTCTTTTAATCAACAACAACATAGCAACCTTTTACACAAACAACAAACAATATAAAAAATCAACATAGATAAACAGACATTAACATATAAATTAATTCCAGCAAAACCCAAATAACGAACGAAAATTAAATAAATAAAATAAAAATAAATAAAAATGGAAATAAACAAAGGCAGACACGACGTTACAACCGGCCAATAGGAGAAATGGAACAACATATTACAATGCATCTGAATGAGATGCGCGAACGCACGCCTTAACTGCTCCAACGAAAATTTGAAAGACGTACATGTATTGTCATACTCTGGGTGGCCAGGAGGCACGTGGACGTAAATGAACGTTCGTACTGCTCAAAGGGTTTAGGAACTGTTGTCTTCCTAAGCGTAGAGCGTTCGTAGCTATTCTTGTAAATGGTAGATTCCTGTTACCAAATTGATTTTTGCAGGAAGAGATAAGACATTTTTCCTTATCAGGGGAATCACCACCCACAACACCCTTGCAGAATCCTATCCTTATATTCATTCGTCTCTTCCTTGTGTCAGACATTGAAAAATTATTCCTGAAATATACATAAAACTGTATTTTATTGCCACAAAACTCAATTTTAGATAGACTCAAGGTCTACAGGATAGCATCGCGGCTAACTATCGGCAGATGATGAAATTTCTCTTAAGTAATCAAGTCTTAAATGGGATAGAACGCCAAGGGAGGTCCTCCGAAAACTTGAGAAACTTGTTTTTCTTTTATGGCCAGTTTAGTGATTGCACTTCATGGTTTTAGGGAGGCTAAAGAATGAGCTTTAAGAGGAAATTTGCATCGTAAATGTGTTGAACGAATGAAGTCACTGCAATAGTTCTCTTTGCTGGTAGATTATAATTCATTCTGTGGTCGAGATGACCTCGGATGTTTCTCTGATGAGCAAGATGTGCTCATTCTTAAGTAAGTTGGAGTCTACCATTCACTTAAGTTCGTTAATTACTCTTTAAAGCACCAGACAATTGATTTTCATTTGTTTAAGACCCTGCGTATCGGGCAACGCTTAGAAATTGGTAGAGCAGAGCTAATGTGTGTTTAATGATGAAAGAAATTCGATTGTTGCATCCATGACTATTTTTATTCGTTGAGTTTCAGTAGAAGCGACTGGCATGGTAGATGTATAGTTTAAAATTGATGTTTGTGGTAAAAATCATACATTTTATTGTCGTATTCTAGGCTTATTTCGCGAGGGTGCCATAAGTGATAAAATGTACAAAACATCTTTTTATTATTGTTTTTTATTCACCTTAAAAAATGGTACACACCTAATTAGGTGTCGTCACATAATATATTCATACGTACAAACATACATATAGCAATAACATTCATATATATATACATATTCCACTCTTAAATTTCACTAAGATTACATTTATTATAATATAATTATACTCTTTAAGTATAATATAGTATAATTATACTCTTCAATTGAATAAAGAGGATACCTTATCAGCTAATCTCTTAACATCTTCCTTAGTTGAATAGTATCTTCTGCTCAAATGGGGGTTGGGAACATTTTATACATTCTGACATTTACCTTATGAAAGGATTTATAATTTAATGACAAACTACAATAATCGACATTCAATTCATCTCTACACTTCGTGTTATAATTGTGTATAGTAGATCTGCAGGCAAAAGTCTCCAGATTGTCCATAACATAGAGAAGTGCTCTAAATATGCATAAGCTATACACCGTCGTAATTCCAAGTCGAGTAAAAAGAGGCATTCGACGGCAACCATTAAGGTGTATTTATACCCAAAATTATATGTCAGATGTTTTCTTTTAAAACTCTGTTTATCTTAGACCTTTCAAATTAACTTCTGAACCTCAGTAACGGAGGAAACAATGACCTTCTATCCCCTCGTGGAAAACATCTCATTTTATTTTAACCGGTTAATTAAACAGTTAGTATACAACCTAGTCTATTACTTTAATCACCGCTGTCCATCTATTATGGTTCCACGGCAGTTTTGATAAGGAAAGGGGCACTAAATTTTCTCCCGACTCGAGAAACAAAGGAGATAGAAGATTAAAAAATATGCATTCTGTGATGGCGTCATAAAAAAAGACATAGTAGGGGAGTGGGGAGAGTCTGGCCGTGTGATATAATAGATTAGCTCACCTAGGCGTTTTGTGTGGGGGATTGGAGAGAATGAGGGAGAAAAAAACACGTCCGAGTCGAGGGAGCTCGTGGAAGTCTCTCGGGGCCTGATTTTTAATGAGGGAAGTTGCCCACGCACGTCCCGAGCCTCCGGGATGCCTCTGGACGGGGTTTCGACCGAAAATTGGTCCCGGGCCGAGGGGGTGTGGAATTGAGATCCCTTCCGAGGTGGCCGGCTCATCATCAGTCGTATATATACGCGGCCCTCAGCCGCCGCGGCTCCGAAATTACATCGCCGCCCGCGGGTGTCTGCGGACTCACGCTGGTGAGCCAATCGCCCCGGCCACTTTTTGAGCCCTCGGACGGAGCGAACGAAATTACGGTAGCCTTTCTGTTCTCCCCTCGAGGTGCACGTGGGAAAGTTTTGGACGAATTTGACTCAATTTATCGCGGTTATTTGTTTTCGGGCACTTTCCGTGCCTTTCCAAAGAACATACTGAAGGTGTTTCGTGATGTTCAGTTCATCGTGAAAGTTGTGTAATGGAAATCTTGTGTAAACATAGATTTGAAAATAGAATTGGCCGGTTTTTCGGTAGACGTTGGTCGAGTTACGCTTCATGTAACCATTGATAGCTGACGAATGCGAAGTCACGTTTCAGATAGCCATCATGTGACTAGGAAGCAAACAGACTTGACACTGTGATAACATCATCATCATAGGTCGCTCAATTCCAAGATTAGTTCACTGCAGCCCTCCACCCTTCCCTATCTACAACTAGTTGAAATTGAAATTTATTTGCTTCGTAAAAAAATATTCATATTCTTATACACATAAAATGAAAAACACCTTACCTCCTGAAATCTCTTCCTATGTATATACTTTCCTCTTTATTGGTCCATGAACTTTTTTGGGTCTTCCTCAGGGGACTTTTTCCTATATTTTACCTTCTAAATGTTCTTCACCAACCCATGCCTCAGAGTGTGTCCAGCCTTCCTGGTTACTCCTATCTTTTTAGTGTTCCATATGGTCCTCTCCTCTTCTACTCTTCTGTATACTTCATCATTTTTTATATTGTCCGTCCATTTTATCTTCACTATCCTCCTCCAGTACCAGGTTTTAAAGGCTTCCAGTCTATTCTGGTCAGCATTTTCAATGGTCCATGCTTCCGATCCATCGAGTGCTTCGCTCCACAGGAATGTTTACTGTGAGAGCGTTTGCGGGCCAATATTAATGCCAGTACATTCACTTAATTCCATTGTTTTATTAATATGCGTTTACCAATTGATTCTTTAAGGCATTATAGTCTTAACCATTCGGAGTCACTTTTGTAGTCTTCAAAACGGAGCAGATGAAATTACAGTAGCCTTTCATTTCTACCCTCGAGGTGCCTGTGGGACAGTTTGGAGGAATTTGGCACGATTTATTGTGGTTACCTTTTTTATAGGTTTTCTCAATTCATCTCCGAAGAACATACTGAAACTTTTTCGTGAAATTTGATGAAGGTTTGTGAAAGGTTTAAGGAAGTCTTGTGAGAAAAAAGAGGATACAGGAGAATTTGTTGGTGTCTGGGCGCACGAAATTAAAGTTCTGTTTCATGGAAATTTTTGGCCGAAGTATACTGCCCCCTGATTGGAAACGTTGTCCATTACCTCTCGCCGAGTTGACTTGTCATCGCAAGCGAGGCGAAGGGGGTTGTGTCCATGCAAGGAAGATTATTTGAGGCGCCGGTCTGGAAGATATCACTCCACCGTCCTCGGGAGATGCGACCGAAGCCCTCGGCTTCCGAATGATAGCACAGATGTCGCCTCGCCAACCGTCTGCTTGACTTTCGCCTTTCCCGGCGAGACTCTCCTCTCGCGAGCTAACAAAGCCCTACTCACCTCCCCACACTCGTCACAGCATCCCTCCCAAGCCTCCCCTCCCACCCACCCTTCCGCCCCCTCTCTCACCCTCCCCGCCTTTTGCCTCCCCCCCTCTCTTTCCACCCCGCCTCGACGCCTGAGGGCACGGCGGCGGTAGCGACCGCCGTTGGGTCGCGCGTGACGTAATCCGTGGAAATGTCGCCTTCTCCCGCTTGCTGCTATACTCCTCGCCATCGCGTTGAGCCTCCACTGGCCTGTGCCATTTTCAGATTTCCATATCGCAGTGAGATGGCAATTCCGTATCGCAAAATGTGTGCAAAGTGGGATTTGTTAAAAGAGTACTTGGAAAGTGCGACGATAAAGTTAGAGAAATCAGCTACTTCTCCCTTGTTAGACCGCACTTAAAATACGCCGCCAGTGTTTGGGATCCCCATGAGGTAGGCTTAAAAACAGAGTTAGAACGCTTGGAGAGGAGATCAGCAAGATACATGAAAGGCCGTTATGGTAGACTCATTAGAGTTACTGTTGCAAAAACTAGGATGGGAGTCGCTATCAGACCGTCGATTGAAAATTAGACTCAATCCTTTAAGTAAATTTGAAACCGATTTGTTTTCAGAGGAAGTTTTCAACATATTACGAACTCCAACATACTACGGTAGATCAGATCATCAGAAGAAAATAAGGTAAATACGTAGATTGTAGTACAGAAAGGTTTAAAATGTCGTTTTTCCTGCGATCGACAAGAGACCAAATGGCTGCGTTTAGACTTAGAAGTAAGTTAGTTGACAGGTAGTGTAGCTGATTTATTCATATATAAAATATATTTATTATGGATGTTTCTATATATGATGGATGTTTTTGAATCTGCCGAGTAGTGTTGGCACCATGTTTTGCATGTTCCCTGCATGACTTTGTGTCACGTTTACGTGGATACATTATATATTAATTTTGTGGTTTATGTTGCTTTTTTTAGCATACCTATTATGTGTTGCATGTTGGTGAAAATAAATTTCTTCACTGTAGTTCATGTTGGTGATGAGTCACCCCCTGCCAAACACCCTTGAGGTGGCTTGCAGGGTAATGAGTAAATGCATATGTAGATGTCTGATACGTTGCAAAAGGTGCATACGATACACGATATCTCTTAATTCATTTCATTTTTACAATCTGCCAGCCAACTGGAAGATTTTTGGACTATACTGATTCTCATCTGTTTTCGCTCCCATGAATGACCCGCCATTAGATCCCTCTTAAATTCCTCATCGTCATCAACTGGTATTCTGGCTCCTGGGAGGTCCCGAACACCAAAGTTGTCTCCAACTCGTCCTGTTCCGGGTCTCTTCCTTGGTTACCTTGTAACTTCTTTTTATCTTCACTTCGTCTCTCATTTTCAACCTTCTTCTTCCTCTTCTCTTTCCTCCCTCCACTGTTCCCTCGACTGCTGTATTTAAAATCCCCTCCCATATTCAGAATATGTCCGATCCAAATTATGACATTAACCATGAATCTTTCCTGGAAAGAACACACGATGAGGGTATCCAACAAAATAAATGCTATTTTACATCAATTTAAAATCCATAGAAATCTACTGCCACTTCAGTTAAAAAAGAAACTTGTTACCTCACTCATTCTTCCTCACCTAGACTACTGTAGTCTCGTGTACAATGACTTAACTGAGGAGTTGAATATTAAGCTACAGCGTTTGTTGAACTCCTGTGTGAGATTCATCTTTAATCTACGGCGAGATGAACACATTACCCCTTATTTTAAAAGGCTCTCCTGGCTTGATCTTAAATCAAGAAGAAAATGTAACATGCCTGCTTCATGTTCAACCTCCTCAAATATGGGAGCCCTCAGTACATAATGGATCATTTTCTCCCAAGTGGTAAATACACTTATGTTGTTACTAGACAAGACCCCTGTTTTTTGTATCCCCCCCAGTTCCGGACAGCTACAGTCCAGAAATCGTTTACAGTTGTCGCCTCAAAGCTGTGGAATGACTTGCCTAAACTGGTAAAAGACAGTGCATCACTGGTAATATTTAAGAGAAAGATTATCACACACTTACTTTCCGGAATGCTGACCATGTAACTCATTTATCAGCTCATTGATGTGATTAATGTCCATTGTTGCGTAAGAAGAAGCAATTCAGTTCCTTTTTTTTCTTTTTATTTGTTAAGCTAAATTTTCTTTTTAAAAGTTGTGTTATTTGTTTATTGATATGTTTAATGTTCGTTTTTCTGTTAGAAGAAGAAATTCAGTTCTTTTTCTGCATTGCTAAATGATAATGTTGTATATGTCTATTGTTAGCAGTTTATATGATAACTCCCCTCTTGTTTCCTGATTGGCTTATTCACATATTAATTGTCTTGCACACCACTGTATTTCATTTCTATGCTCCAAAGGAGTTCACTCCTAGAACAATAAACAAGTTTATTATTATTATCCAGTTTCCCTCTCTCTTCTTTGTTGTTTTCAGTAGTGTTCTTTCCTCCCTAACTCTTCCCAGCACCTCCTTATTTCCTACTCATCCACCAGTTTCACTCTCTCTAGCCTCCTCCACACCCATATCTCAAAAGCATTGATCCTATTCATCTCTCTTCTTCCCAAGGTCCACGTTTCACATCCATACAACACAACACTCCACACACAGCTTTTCACCAGATCGAAATTCCTCATATCGTCTGCCAATGCTTATTTCGTCTAAAATTCCTTACCTCTTCTTGCCTTTTCTTTGCCTCCCCAGTGTCCCCCCCTCTTTTACTCCCTTCAGCATTCCCTCTCCTTTCTATACGTCTTCCATCCTCTATGGAGCGGAAAATAGCTCCCATGAGTAGAGAGGAGTCCTGCTTGGAGCACAACTTAGCGCCTCAAAATAGCTAAAATATCACCTGAAAGTGGAGATAAATTTAGCACCCCATCGGAGAAAAATGCATATTATAAGGTAGTATTAAAGTCTCACGTTTAAAATAGAGTATACTTTCGAAAATCGTAGAAAAAATATAGCTACCTCAGAGCTCCACTTTATATTTTCTAACTACGCTTTAGCACCGTGAAGGAGCTAACACATCTCCGGAAATGCAAGATAATGTAATCTCCCGTGTGGAGCATAAACATCTCCAGAAATTAGCATCACGCGCCCTCTTAAGGAGCGAGATTTATCTCTTATTAATAGATAAGAGTGAATATCGTGGATAAAGCAAACTTTAGCTCCTAAAAGGAGTTGATATATACCTCCTGAAAATAAATCTCATAAAACTCATCTTCCAGAAGTAGCGTCGCGAGCTCTCTCGTAAGGACCTCTTTTACGGAGCGAAAAACAGCTCCTGGAGGCAGAGAAGAGTGAATATCGTGAAAGGAGCAAACTGCATCTCCTAAAAGTAGTAAATATATCTCTTGCAAGTAAAATCTACATCTACCTACTAACCTGCAAGCCGCCGCATGGGCGTGTGGTAGAGGGTATTAGGACACCTGCCATGTAAAAATGTAAGGGATGATGTTTTGTGAGGTTAAATGGTGACATATATTATAGGAGTGTATTTAGTGGAGCTAAGTTTTCATTGTGGTCGTTTATTGTGCGCGGAAAGAACGAGTTTTGTACCTATCTTTCCGGCAATGTATCTCTCTTATTTTATCGCTTCTTTCAGACCTAGAGATGTAGTGAGGCGTCGTAATAATCTTCTCTGTGTCGCTGTTAAACATACCAGTTCTGAATTTCTCAAGCAAGCTAACCTAGCGTGTAGCCTCCGAGTCTCTAGGGGCTTCCACCTTAATCCTTAATACGTTCAGCGAAATAAACCTCCTTGATCATCATATATCTCATTCAAGTGGGGAAAGATTTGTCTCCTGAATGTGGAACAAAATATTACCAAGGCCTGTGTGATGTACATATTTCATCTCGCCTCGGTACAATGTAAATATTTTAATGTAAAATAACTGATGCATCTCAGTTGTGCAATAAATGGAATTGGCACTTATGTAATGAATGTTAGGTTATATAAACCGTAACATGGATATCTCAATTGTGTTCGTTTTGCATCCGTGTTACCTTTTCTACGAATTTTTAGTCATCTTGTTATTATTTTGATAAAATTATAAAATTACGTGGTACTTTCTTGTTTTTTTCATGTTTTATTCTTAGAATATATCTAATATGATAATTTGGTATTGCCTCACTCTAGGCTAACAACTGCCTCAAAATCATTTGATTCAGTTCAACTATGCCTTTCCAATCACTTACCCCAGGAGGTTAGAGATGTCGCATTACCAAGGTTGAAACGGGCTCTCCGCTCATGGCTTGTGAACTAAGCATTCCATTCTTTAAATGAATTTTTGGAGTGGAAAACCCTGAATATCTGTATGTAACTTATTATTTTTTTGTTTTTTAAATTATTTTTTGACTTAGACTACTACATTGTATTTTGTTTAAGGTTAAATAAAAAAATAAAGAATCATCTAAGAATAATGGACTAAGAATAAAACACTGTGAACAAGTAAAAAGTAATTCCGAAATTTATTCAAATGGATTTTCACAAAGTGAAGCCTGTCACCATCGAATTTATCGTCATTATTTGGTTAGTTTTCGTGGATTTTTTTATTCCATGATCTAATTTTTCGGCGGTTTTATCTTTTCTTGGTTGGTTAGGATAATTAAAAAAAAAATTATAATCATTTCTTTGCGTCCCAAATTTTCGTAACGTATCATAATATCGCATATCGTCTCGCCTCACATTTTAGTACTGTACGTTGCGCATATGGCTTTGCTTTGCAATGAATAGCACGGCGATAAATCACTTTGGTTTGATTTGAAGCATTGAAATGTGATATTTCTTGGATATATCGCATGCCTCAGTCGATGCATCGCAACGTCAAACGGCCTTTTTACCGCTGTCTTTCAGTACCTCTAATGCTGTGCGTGTTCTCCCTTCCCATCCGCGTTTCGGAGCGAAGCGAGCGTGTCCCGCACCGAGCCGGCCAAACAAATATGAACGACTCGGTGAGGATAAACAAACGAACCGATGGGGAAGCGTGGGGGAAAGGTTCTTTATTTTATTTTTGGTCCCGTTCGTTCTTTTGCTCCGTTCCTCCCATTCCGTTCCTTTTTCTGCCCAAAGGGGGAGTCTTCGCTGTGATCGGAGAGACTAAGCGAGTCCGAGAAATTCTCCAATTCGTCATCTTCATTTTTAACCTGCCTACGGACACGTTTGACAGACATGGGAAAAAGAACTCCCTTTCGTGCGTGCTCTTGAGATGTAATCTCTTCAGATGGTTATGAACTGATGATAATTATTAGGGTTGAGGTATGTTCAAATGGAAGAAAGTAAGAATTGTCTTGATTTTCACAGGTGCATCCCACTGTATCTTTCTTCTCCTCTGCCTGCGTCCTACCTCTCTCTAACTCATTCATAAAAAGCCTAATTATAGGACGTATAAAGGTCTGAATATATTGGTGGGAGGACACAAAATATAAAGAGGAAGTCGAGCAGTTTACGTATTTGGGTAGTACTTTGGAGGAGAATGGTTTCAATGGTTTGAATATATATATATATATATATATATATATATATATATATATATATATATATATATATATATATATATATATATATATATATCCGTCTTTAGAGCGCTTGCTTGCGCTTTACGGAATCCAATTTCCAGGCCTCTCTGTTTTCCCAATCTCCTTCTTGCAGGTTTCTCTCCGCCATGGCTTTGGCTATTCCGCTTCTCCATGAGTTAGGTGGTCTTCCTCTCTTTCTCCTTTCATAGGGTTTCCACTCCATGATGGTGCGAGGCAGTCTTTCTTTGAACATTCTCTGAGCATGTCCGTACCACAGCAGTTGTTTTGACTTGATTTCGTCCAGAATGGTTTGAATATAAGATTTAGAATTGCCGTGGCTAAAGAAGATTTTTCAACGAGGAGGGAATTGATGAAGGGGGGACTGAGTAGAGACGTGAGGAAAAGGCTGGTGAAAACTCTAATATGGAGCGCGGCGCTTTAGGAGTCAGGGACTTAGTCATTGAGATTGGAGGATGTACGTAGACTTGAGGCGTTAGAGATGTGGGTGTGGAGAAGGATGAAGGAGGTGACCTGGGTGGTGAGATGAGCGAACCTGGGCTGTTGTCCTAACACCCCCTGCCACCCACCCATTCGGTGCGTCGCTGGGTAGTATGTAGATGTAGATGTTTGTCTTGCTGTATGTCTAACGCACTTCCCCAATCTCTTTCACGCACACATCTCAAACGCCCGTGGCGCATTCTCATCCTCTTTTTTTTTTCTCAAGTCCTTTTTGCGCCACACAACGCTGCCCTCTACATCAGACCATTCACCAGCCTCTTCTTTTTATCTTTACCCAAGGTCCCCGTCATCAGCGTAGTGTATTAGCAGCATATCCAGCATTACCGCTCTCAGCACGTCAATGGCTCAAAGATAAGTTTATGTATCAGCCTTGTGACGCTAACAAGATTAGCATGAAGTCCTTAAAAAACACCCCTCGCTGATATTCGATGCAGCTTCTCAGTCTTCTCCACCCTCTGTGGAAGATTTTTATGATCTCTTAGCCTCTGGTTTTCGTGTGGAGGTCCTTCGCACGTCTTTCAGGGAACATCTGTCGGAGAAGTGTCAAGTTTCAGGCAAATTTCGGGTCTTCGGGATGCTCCTCGGGAGCTTGACGAAAGGGCCAAGTATTAATTAATTAGGCCGTCAAGTTTTTTGTTTCTTTAGGTCACTATTCTGCTACTGACGGCTGGTGGATGGTGCGCGTGTAATCGATCAGAGTAGCTTTTCAACGTGGGGGGACATATAATGCGCGAGAAAATTGCGCTTAATTTGGGCGAGGCCACCGGAAACTGCCAATGTATGCGACGGCTGGTTAACGCGACGCGCATCACTCCACCTTGTTTAAACGTTATGGGGATTCACTTTGGCGTGGTTCTTCGTGGGCTTGGCTATCTTCCCTCGTTTTTGTGTCCCGTGTTCACCCGACACCCGAATTCCCATGTAAATGTGATGTCGGAGCGTGAATTTTGGGTGGATGTGATTATATTTGTTATATCAACCATAGGTTTTGAGTGACCATTTTCGCAATCATCATTTTTGAAGTTTCCTCGTGAATGGGCGATATCTTCTTTGGGTGGAGGAGCGAAATTTTCATGACCGGTTGATATTTTCGCGAGCACTTGTCTACAGCGCATTTCCTCCAAGCTATCCAGGTCCTTTTTCTTATTTTTATTGGTCGTGCTACCGGTGAATGTAGGTTTTGATGGAAATTTATTCTTAAACATGCCTCTAATTCACTTTTTAAAGTACTTTTTCGTTTATATTTTCTTCTTTTATGTTTTACGCTCTTGATTCAGCAAACGTCTTCATACTCCCCGCGTCTACAATTCGTATTATTTTCCTCCTTTCTTGCTCGTCTACCAAAAACTCAGACATCAGATTCTTACCGTCTCTAACCCTTGCACGAAGAGGTAATATACCGCTCGAATTTACCGCTGATTTCCGCTCAAATGAAAATGATAATGCTGTAGTGATCCAAAACATTTTGATTTTTGACTAGTATTATTGCCACAAAAATATTTATATCATTCAGAAATCGCAAAACATAAAAACCATCATCTTCCCACATGACGACAAGGTTCTTATTGCTATTATTTTTTTCAGCTATGGACTGCGCTTACAAAATTACGTCACCTTTTTATGGTCTCTTCCCTTTCGTCAGCATACCTTAATTTTTGACTCACTCTTTACCGTTCCTGTGACAATGCTCTCTTTGTTCTTGGCCTCTCTTCAGATCCTTCACCTCTGGAATTTCCGATAAAAGATTTCTTATTCTGTTCCATGATCCCAAATTAAAAAAAAATTCTGTTGGGCTTCTTTAGGGTAGTTTGAGCGAAATGTCATTTTACCTAGAAATCAATGACTTTGGTCTCATTTTAAAGAAAAGTATAGGTATCACCCTTCCATTGATGCGAAAAATTCAACCCCTTACCACATTACTTTCCGAGACTTCTTACGAAAAATACCAGCCCTTTTTTAATGGAAATGGTACGTGTGTGCACTTCAGAGAGACCTTATTTAACAAATGAGGAATTTCTAACACCTAGATCTCGTCAAAAGCAACAGTGTGCAGTTTGTGTGTTTTCTCAACTATTTTTGAAAATTAATCATATTGTCACCGCTTAAAATTCTTCGGGATCAAAATAAACCTTCCGTTTTGATTGAGTTACAAACGTACCGCGTGTAAAAATGGGTCAAGTTTAAGATTTATTTGGATATTTTCATTTGATTACTTATGATTTCTGTCATGTAAAACTATATTATTGCACCATTAATAATGCAATATTTAATTCGTATGTCTCACAGCTGGTGAAATTAAAAGGTATAATTCGAATATGGTATCTATTATGATTAGGGAACTATCTCACTCGCACTACCTTAACAATAGGACGCCCGGACTTTTCAACATCATTCAACGCCCAAAGCGGGTCATTTTGACCCACTGTAATTAATGAAATTAATCCTCACTTTGCGCTATTAAGTTTACATTTTTACAGTTTCTACTACAAACTGTCACTCTTTCTCTTCACATTCATCGATTATTTCACTTTATAACTTTCATAACTTTGACAATATCGATGATTTATTGATATATAAACTTACGACATTTTGTCAATTTATCGTTTTTTCCATTTTATTTCATTTTTCTTGCTTATTGTGTCATAGCTCAATATACTAGGAAGAATTTTCACATTATTTAACTGATAGGATCTGGTTTTTTTCCAATCTCCTGTGGAAGCCGCTAATTGAATGATGAAACTTTTATATGAGATGAGAAATATTTACCGCAAAACAGTTGTTTCCCGCGGACTTTAGTCGACCAAGCTTCAAAATGATTAATATTTTTTCATGCTTTTTTCACGACGTCCGTTATTTATGAGTTGAGAGGGGAAAATCTTTACTTGTACATCTTAAACTTTTGGTCCAGGTAAAGTGTGTCGTTCACGTAACCATAGCTATCTTCTTCCACACACTCTTGATCCATGGTCGGTATTTTGCCACCAGTGATGGTGAGCAATCCACTTGATCAAAGAATTCTGAGTGGGGCTCTGATCAGCAATAGGTGTTCCAACGGCGACACAAATCCCACACCACTTTCTCTTCGTATAAAACGTAACTCATTTACTCTCTCGCAAGTGTTTTAAGAGGTACACCTTTATATAGCCTCTCGTCTGTGCAAGCGACGGAACCGCCAAGCGGAGGAACCGGTTGCCACATGTATTTAAAACCCGAAAAAAATATACATGAATTCGAGAAGAATTTTAATTTCATCATATTCGTGGGGTATCTTAGCCTCGGGGCTTTTCAAAGGCTCTGCCATTTTTTCCTTGATTTCCCTTTAAAATAAGAAAAAAACTATTACTCCGCGTTCACGGCCCGAGCTCGAGAAAATAATGGTCACTGAGGAAAAGATAACGAGATCGAAATTTCCTAGGGAAGTCGTCGCTGATAGGCAACGGTGGGATTATTTTCCCGTAGGCAGGAAGCCAATTTACAAAGCTGTCAATTTATATCGGATGCATGTTGCGTGATGGTTGAATCTAGCACCGGAAGTGTAAGCTTTTTTTTTCATTTTTGTTACGAATATTTTTAAAATTTGAGCCGTCCAGCTTTGTGGCTGATGAAGTTTTTTGTTGATTTTTGATCACGTAGTGGTAATGCATTCTCTTGCTAACGGTGGTAGAAGGATTGAAAATATAACTTAGATTAAGAATTATACATATTTAATCGAATTTTTAGCCACTTTTAAGTCTTTTACGTGAATTGTTGGACTTTCGTAGGACTTATCGTAGGAACGACCAATGGAAGTCGTTGTTGATAGGAGATGCATGGATTATTTTCCCGTAGGCAGGAAGTCAATTTACTAAACTGTCAATTTATTTCGGGAGCATGTTACGTGATGGTTGAATCTAGCACCGGAAGTGTAAGCTTTTTTTTCATTTTTGTTACGAATATTTTTAAAATTTGAGCCGTCCAGCTTTGTGGCTGATGAAGTTTTTGTTGATGTTTTGACCACGTAAGTTAAATATAAAGAAATATTTCTTTCTCTTGGACCACTTGGTCCACTAAGAGCATACAAAAAGTATACCTTAATATGAGAGCTCGAGTACAGAAAGATATTTACAGAAAAAGTGGGACAAGTAATAAATGAAATAATAGTGATAATGTAACGTAGTGATAATGTATTCTCTTACTAGCGGTGGTAGAAGGCTTTAAAATAGAACTAAGATTATGAATCATACATATTTCATCAAATTTTAAAATCACTTTAAGTCTTATACGTAAATTGTTGTACTATTTTAGGACTTTTAATGGTTATTCATGTCCTTAAATCATAATAATTTTTTTTACGCCCATTGTTCCCTATCGGGTTAGCGTTCATTTAATAGTTTTCGAACTATGTAATAGCTTTGAAGCAAATCTTTAAGTACTGCCGATTATGAATGTAGGTCATGGAGTCGTTACCGTATGTGTACTTTGGCTATAATCTTTTACAGTAGACCCCCGCTTTACGATGGTTTCGACTTACGATGGATTCGACGATCTGGGCTGATTTTACGCGCGCTTTTTAAATTTTTAAATTTCTCCGATTTTGTTTTAAATATCGATAGTGTTTTAAATATTGGTTTAATAATATTTTCAATAATTTTAATCCAGGATATTTCGTATGCATTGGCTCTGACGCGTACACTGAATGGATTGGCCCTGATGCTCTTAAAACCGATTCCTCGTCAGGAAATAATACCGATTCAACATACGATGGAATTCGCGTTACGATCGGTCCTCCGGAACGGATTAATATCGTAAAGCGAGGGTCCACTGTATATTGATAGATCGAAATTACCTTGGTATGACTAGATCGTAAAATAACCATTTTCTTTGATTGCTAAGAAATCTGGCCTCACTTTGAATAGGAGTTATTTCTCTAGGCAAGTTAATAAATAATTTAGGCGCAATATAGATATATTGATTCTTTTAGAATAGATTTATTAATTTATTTATCTTCACTAACCCGAATACAGCGGAGGACCAATTTACGTGGGGTGAATAACAGTAACAACGGACGAGTCACAAACACCCATGTCCTGGGCAGTTAAGTTACCCAGGCGGGACATGAACCCGCGACCCTCGGGTTAGCTTTCGAGGGCCTTACCCCGCCGCCACCGGGGCCGACAAATTTTATTTATTTATATCACGTTACTATAACAACAATCAATAAATGATTATATTTTATATAAACATTTGTACCAGACGATGCAGTTAAGCTGTGACATGCGTAGTAAATATTAAGTAATTGTAGAAAACATATACTCTTCTATGCAGTATGGCTACCTCCTTAGTATACATGTATGTGCCTTGCGTAAACATGAGAACCAATTCTGAGATATTCAGCACTTAAAACGGCGTGTACGAGGAATTGTGACTGCTGAGACCGTGAATGGAGGATCTTTGGAGGCGACCGCGAGGCAGAAGAATGGATTAGGCAAAAGTGGGAGATACAGGGAAAGGTGTGTAGAGTTTTGAGTGACGTATATAAACCCGCCTTCCTTTAGAAATTCTTCCATCTTTGTCTCGTTTGCGCACACATACACTCACGCCCACGTTCGACGCTCGTCGTCAATGATTTTCCTCCGCAAATATTGAATTCATTCATGAATGGAAATGGTGTTTCGTATTTTCCGTGTGTATATGCGTGTGTGCGTGACAGAGGGGAAGCGATTTGAGGGCTCTTTCGTGTCCTCATCTCGTCTCTCTCTCTCTCTCTCTCGCGTTGCCCCAATACGGGAAGTCCTCCTCTCTCGAGGTCCACGCAGTCTCCTTCCCTATCTCTTTG
This sequence comes from Ceriagrion tenellum, assembly GCA_963169105.1. Taxonomy (NCBI): domain Eukaryota; kingdom Metazoa; phylum Arthropoda; class Insecta; order Odonata; family Coenagrionidae; genus Ceriagrion; species Ceriagrion tenellum. The sequence continues at coordinate 56,794,178 of OY720639.1, read as the reverse complement.
TACGTCTGCATCTACGTCTACATACCACCCTTCGAGCCGCCGCATGGGCGTGTGTGGTACTTGGGACACCAGCCGTAAATAGATAGATTTTGGGATGTGAAATGGTGACGTGTATTATGGGATTGTATGAGTGAAGCTCAGTTTTTATTTGAGTCATTTTGGTTTGGGATGGACTGCAAAACCTGAGTCATTTTTCGATTTTTAGCACTCCAAATCCATTGAGCCGAATTATCTATTTAATTACTTTGTACTCCCGCTGTGTGTATATTTAGAATTGCATTATTATTCTCTTGGTATGTGTCATAAAAGAGTAAATTCAGTACTTAAGTAAATAATCTTGAGGAATAACATCTGTATTTGGAGTTTTCTCCAATCATGTATTGTGTTTTGTTTAAGAATGATCTCGTTTCCCTTATAATTATATTGTCAGGGAAATTTCTAACACTTTTTAAAAAGTATTATACCGGTTCAGGCTGGTTTTGTTGAATGTCTCAACAAAACCAACCTTGTTTTGGAGTTTTGGGAGGTGAAATGGTGACGTGTATCATGGGAGTGTATTTAGTGGAGCTCAGTTTTTATTGTGGTCGCTTATTGTGTGCGGAAAGAACGAGTTCTTATACCTATCTGTTCGGAAATACATCTCTCTTATTTTATCGTTGCTATCGGACCTAAAGATGTAGTGAGGCGTCGTGATAATATTCTCTGTGTCACTCTGAACCACGCCAATTCTAAATTTCTCAAGCAAGCTAAGCCTGGGGTGTAGCCTTCGAGTCTCTAGGGGCTCCCAACTTGATTCCTCTAAAAGTTGTGAGACACTAGATGTTTGCTCGTAGCAGTTTTTAACGAAGCACGCTGCTTTCCTTTGTATTTTATTAATTTTTTTGGTTAAATCTCTATGACCAGGGTTCCAAATGCTCGCAGCGTATTCGAGGTTCGGTCTAACCACGGCGAAGTAGCATCTCTCTTTTACTTTTTCATCCGAGGATCTTTCTCGTGTACGCTTAACAATACCTCGTGTATTTATTCCTCTGCCGCATACGTTTTGTATTTGTGTTTCCCACGATAATTCAGAAGTTAATTTCAAGATATTTTTTACTGAAGCTGAAGATTACATGTTTCGCTTCATGAAGTGAACTGTGTTGCATTTACTGATACTTTATTCAAATCCCCGCTCCTGGCACCACGAATGAACGTTATTAATCGTTGACATGGACCTGAGGAAGCCAGCAGGACAGCCGGCGAAATATTGTTCTCAACATGAACCAACGCGGCGGAAAACCCGAAAGAAGGAATCAACCTCGAACGTTGTTAATGTCCGATGACAGGACTTCTAAGTCCGCGTCTTTGCTTAAACCACGGCAGACAACTTTATCGTCTGCAAATAATCTCAATTTACTGCTAACTCGAGAACTTAGGTCTTTAATATACAAAATGAATGAAAGAGGGCCGATCACGCTTCCCTGAGGAACACCGGATATGACTTCGACCATATTAGAGCTACCAATAACTACTTCTTGTTTTCGATCTCTGAGAAGTTTCTCGAAGTGAGCGCAAGAGTACACAGTCACTCTCGTCATGTATACGGGTATTGCTCGTGCGCCGAATATGCGTGGGAGAATGGGTGTGAGCAGTCGGTTTGAAAAATCCTGAAAAACTCTCGTCTGACTCATCGTCAACCTATACTCGCAGGGCTGCGCCCATGAGGGACGTTGACAGATGTTTTTTCGTAAACATTGATCGATGTTTTCCGGAAACAATGTTTGAAGTGTTGTGTTCTCTCTCTTTCTCTCACTCGAGGCATTTCACCTGGTCGCCCCGCTATGTTGAAAACTTTATGATCGCTCCGTTCGCATCGTATCGCACTAAAAGTCCAACTCCTATCCGTGCATTTCTCGGTAATGCGCCCTGAATTCCATCCCGAGATGTTGACACAAGATATGTACACATGTTTCCGTAAGATAACTCTGATCTGAATGCTTTATTTTCTGACATAAAATGCCGCACTGGGTTACGAGGAGTTTGGAGTTGATCCATCGGGCAAGGATAAGCTAGTACTGACCTATTGTAAAATTCTATCTGATGTAATTATTTTTGCTCTGACAATGAAAAAATTTTTCGATCAAAATCCATAATTCTCTTCGAACATGAAATTCTAGTCTGCCATTGCGTTACTGCTCGGGGATGTACTTTTTTGGAATGAAGTCAAAGAAACAATTTGGTTTTTAACATTCCGCGACTTTTTTCCGGACTCATTTCTCAGGCACAGGCGTCGAAAAATAAAATTTGGTGTTACCAATGATAATTTTACTTTGGCGTTGAAAAAAGTTATAAATTTTTCATTCACAGTAAATCATATCTACCACTGAGTGTTTGCTGAAAGTGTAATGTGCTAGCATTGCCTTCAGTATAGCCCCGGAAGTCGGACAGCCAAGACTCTCCGCTTATCGTGACCTCGCAGCGGGCTTTGTTACATTCAAACTCTCATACAATCGACTTTGGTGCGTAAGAGTCATTAAAAAAGAAGAAATATTGTATTTTTCTTTATTTATATATTAAAAGTGATTTCAATATTTGGTGTATTTATTCATTTTTATTATTTACTGGAGCCTCCCTCCCTATTTGCGCTCAAGGGTTCATTACTCAAAGGACTGGCCTGGTTGTAAGGTTACGAGGGAGGAAACATGCGATCCCTTTAAACTTCCGCAATCTTCAAAGTATTTTTTCACTTTTCTGTAGTCATTTAATTACGTTTGTTGCGTCAGTATCTGTCTTACTATAATAAGGTTCAGGTAGTCAGGGCATAGTTATCACAGGTCGGCAAGTAGCGATAGGCCGTCAGTGGTGGCTCGGTTAATATACTGATAGCGATACACGGGGGCTGTCGCCTGTACAAAGCGTGAAATGAATGCGGGAAAGGAAATAATTGGAGGAGTTGGCTAAGAAGAGGAAGGGACAGGGTAGGTAGTGCTGCCAAATAACTTCACTGGATTTGAGACGGCGGTTAATTGTCTGCAGCGCGTTGAGCGAACATGTTTCCGAAAAAAACAAAAGTGAATCGAAATATGGAGATGTCGTTCGCAACCAATCATAGAAGCCGATCTAAACAAAAGTATTTAAAGTCGTGGAGTGCAGGAGAATTGATGGAAATTAGATTGAGAACATTGAAGCCGGGAATGAAGGATAAATACCCTGGGAGCCCTGACAGTCAAACGCGATGAACACCGCTCAATGTATTGTTCCATAGAATACGACCTTTTTTCGCTACTGTTGCCACGTTTGCTATGGCTATAAAGGGTTCAAATCAGGCTTAGCGCAGGTGGATTAATCTATCAAAAACGATGCTTTTTTAACCCTAGTTTGAACCCTAAAAACAAGTCTATACCCGAAACTATAAACAATCATTCTTTGAGAAATCTTAACAGTAATTGTTAGTATAGTCTGTTCGGGCTTTCCCTCGGTTCACACTATGAATTTATGCCGCCGGCTCGATTACTAAGATGATGCCCTGCCGTGATGGCAACGAAATGTCGTCTTCGACGTCGAAACCACGCATTGCGTCTGCAGAAATGCTGAGTTTCATACGGTGGAGAACCCGAACAGACTTTACTAACGGCGTAAATACCGGGAAATTTTAAGATCTTTCACAGGAATTAGAAAAACGTGGTAAGTTTTGCGTAGAGTATTTATTGGACGACCGATTTCGACGAATAGTTGACATCATCAGGTCAGAACGAGGTCTAATTAATATTCTACGCAAACTTTACCAAGATTTGTTGATAATGATGTCGACTATTCAACGACCACCTGATGATCTCGACAATTCGACGAAACCGGTCGTCCAAAAAATATTCTAGGTAAAACTTAACAAGTTTAGTTAATTCCTGATCATTATGGAAAAGTTTTAGAATTTTAGGGCTTAAAGTATTTAATTTATTCAGATCATTCTTTGAAACAAATATTCGAAGAACTGAAATTAGCCTATCACTCAAGTTTCAAGTATCTACTGAAAACCATAAAATGCCCCTTGGTTCAATATTTCTTGCTCTTGCATATGTATAATTGTATGAATTGAAAAAAATAATACTCTGTTCAATCGGTCATAATTCATTAAGGTTATATTAATGTCTCCATTCCCTTACCGGAGGAGTCGACAGAGACCTTTCAGAACATATTAAACACTTACTGCGTCCCCGTCACCTCTGACCTCGAAAAGGTCAAACTCATACAAGGGTTGTGCGAGGTTTGCCTTACGGAGACTTTTGACTCTCTCGTTAAGGGAAAGGTCAAGAAAGAGTAACTTAAAGTTGATTATTTACCTTGATAAGACCAGGCATACAGCTTTCTTGACAGCTAAATGAGACCTTTCGGCAAAGGTGCGAAATGATTGACGATCAAATTTCGGCAGTGAGAATATTCAGCAAGATATTCTGAATCTCTTTGGAGACGATGATCTTTTGTTTTTTGAAAAGTTGTTACTCTGGTAACAGTTGAATTTCTGGCCTTTTTCGTGGATCTACTATGACACAGATCCCTCACATCTGAATCAGGATTGTGAGGATCAGCTAAGTGATCAAATGCAGACCTAATTTTTCAAAAGAATTATTCATCACTAATTTATTTTGAAGGAGAAGCTCTGAGGCACCATGTTAAGATTCGAATCGCTATCGTATCAAAGTCATTTTGCCATATTCAATCAATTAAAATTTTACATTGGCGGCTGGCTTGATGGAAGAATATCAAGTGAAAAGGTCGTCCTTCAGGAATTGATAAATGTATTATTGGACTCGTAGACTTCCTTTTTAAGAGTTCCTTAGAACTTGGACCAGCTCTCTAAGCTAGCACCATCCATTATTAATGACTCTGGAGTCTCCTCTGGAAACAAATGCGGTTTAATTATGGCATTTTTCTCTTATAGCCATTCGAAAGCTTCATTTTAGTTTCCCTTCTCATTAGCGGATCCCAATTGGTGGACTTTGATGCCTACCATCTTTTGTTAGTTCTTCTATACCTGTCCCTGTTTTGTGTTTTTCCACACATTTACTCGCAGGAGAGGAGACGTGTGGTTTAGAGGAAGCTTGTGGAGAAGAAACCAGACGTAAAATGCTTATGTATTTACTGGATATTAGCCCTTCTCGCAATTATCGTTTTTGACCGGATCATATCGGTATGAAAAACAACGGCTAGTGGTAGTGGGTAGTGGAATCGATCTGAGGAGCAGGCCGACTCGGCCCGCTTGCTCACCTAGTCTGAGAGTTCAGATCGATCTAAACCAGCGGGTCCTCGTTATTCTTTTGGTTGTCATTGGGAAACAAAATATAATCGTTATTATTCAATGCGTGTGCTGTAATCAGTTGTAACCATTAAGGAATAGTGCAGTTTATGCCATGTGACATGGCATTGATGATATCGTAGCACATCGTCATTCTACCTCCAATTGGGCAATTTTGTTCTCTCGGAATGCGACTGAAAATTTCCGTCACAGCACTTATTTACACATCGGGTCTATCGTGTTTCAACTTATTGATTCAAATGTTCGATATCGATATTTTCAGTCCGTATTGGTAAACTAGGCGATTCGAGTCGGCTCGCTTGGAATTTTCAGATCGGTCCGAGTTCAGATCGATCTGAGATCTATTGGTAAACGCAGTGATTTTCAGGCCAATTCCTTCCTCCGAAAATTCAATATACAGCTACGCTCTCCTGATCCTTCCTGTCAAACGTTAAGTAGATCGAACTTCTCATCTCGCGTCATTGTTCATCTGGCCGTGAACTAATAAATCTTAAAAAAAAAGGAGGAGAATATTTTTTTTGCCAGGGGCAGTTAGTTAAAAATCCTCCTACTTTTAGATTTCGTCCTAATCTATCATTCCGAAAGCCACCTCTTATGGTTTTAAATCACGCTCGGGCATGCGGAGGGACCCACTTAGCGCTTAGCGCCCGAGGAAGGTGTACTACTAGCTAAGATTTACTACCAGCCTATTTTCGTAGTCCTGATGTTTTTTTGCCCGCCGATTTCAAATCGTAACCTGTCGCGCCGGAGGCCCACTTACCCCCATAGGTAGCGAGGTTGGTTTGCTGAGGATAGTCGATATAGATAAGAGCGGAAGGGAAAATATTGGACCGTACGAAATTGCGATTTATTGATTTCAATGTGCGGTATTAACAGGATATAATGAAGAATTTCGGATGAAAAAGTGAAAGAGAGGTGCTATTTCGCACTCGTCCGGCCACACCTTGAATATGCAGCAAGCATATGGGATCCGGCGGAGAAAGACCTAGTCCATGAACTTAATAAAATACAAAGGAAAGCTGCGCGATTCATCAAAAACTGCTACGGCCGAACAGAAAGCGTTACACAGATTTTGAACGATTTAGGGTGGGAGCCGCTAGAGACTCGGAGGCTACCCGCTAGGCTTAGATTGCTTGAGAAATTGAGAATGGATATCTTTCAGAGCGACTCGGAGAACATCATATTAGAACCACATCATATTTCCAGGTCCGACAGAATCGATAAATTAAGAGAGATATTTTGCCGAACGGATAGGTATGGGAATTCGTTTTTCCCCCGAACAATTAAGGACTTTTATAAATGCCAGGCGGAACTTTTATTTTTTTGTGTTGACGGCTGGTGTCCAAACACCCCCCGCCACACGCCTTTTTAGGCGGCTTGCGGGGTAGTATGCAATTGTAGATGTAGATGATATCGCAATACGGTACTGAGAATCGGTCTATGCGATATGCATCACTTCTTAAATTTCGAGTGATAATTGAGAATATCGAAATCATGCGGTATACTATATGGTAACAATTTTAATGGTTGCCATCAGTAAAGATTAGCAACAAAATAATTAATCCGAAAGAATTTTTATAGGCATGCTAAAACTAAGAAAATTTGGTGATAATATCTAGTAATAAAAATCCGTAACATAAAGAGTCGAGTTATTGAGTATAAGCCTGCTACGGTCCTTCAAAAAATAATTATAAGAAGCATGAATCTGAAAAGTAAAATGAAAAACTCTTACTCTTTATTTCTATATTCGAGATTGCTCCCATTACAACGCTTGTATTTGTTCAAGGTAATGAAATTATTTTATATTATGAGTGATAGTTGGCCAACTGTATCTGACAGCACACTTAAGTTTAATTTGAGAATGGGAAATGTTCAATTAATCAAGCAAAATTTAATTTATATTCATTATAATTCAAACAAAATTTGACCGGCCTCAGTGGCGGCGGGGTAAAGCCCTCGCGTAAAATCCTCGCCTGCCATAGCGAAAGTCGCGGGTGGGTAGGATATATGCACTTCCTGGGCATGGTTGTGTGTTCGTCCATGAATGAAATACCCAGTAATTGGCTTCGGCTGTTAGGTATAAAGAAATTATTATTATTATTTAAGAATTTTAAAGCGATTCTTAGTCTATATGGGACCACAAGTTCATAAAATGTTGCCTGATTCTATTTAAATAATACGAAAAATTGTAAAGTATTTCTACAGATGGCTAAGTTTTGAATATGGGATGAGGAAGATATTGTTAGATTTTTCTGAGATAATATTATTTTTTTCTTAAACTTATTGCTACTATTAAAAGTCAGTGGCGCTCTCGTTATTGTATTATTAATTATATGACTTTTTTATGATGAATCAGGTGATTATGTAAAATATTATGTACCCTGTCGTGTTATATATTGGCAATGTACATGTTTTTGGTGAGGGTTGCCTTTGCACAGGTATTCCTTAGAGGCAACCTAGCTTTTCAGGTGGATGAAATGGAAATTCTACGTTTCGAGTTGTTTTCGTCGAAAGCAAATTATTTGCTTTACTTTACATTCTGTACGAATTTTCTCCGATAAAAAATTACATATTCGTACATTTCTTTTGGCCAAAGCTACTGACAACGGCCATGAGCTAAGGAAATATTCTTTCATAAGTGTATGTAGATAATGGGATATCAAACACTAAAATTACGCAGCGTAACATTGTTATAGCGAATACTTACTCCCAATCTGTTATAGAATGCAATAAATGGCGGATATGCAATGTATTACTGACTCGCCAAAAACGTGAAACCGTTGAAAGAATCTTCAGAATGCAAAAACTAGGATTACCTATATTTCGCGCGCACCTCATTTCCTATTGTCTCGTCAGATTTCCCATCTTGCATTGAATTTCTTCTCTCAAGCATTCTCAACAGACGAGAAAAAATGGCCCGGATACAAACTGGGTAGCGCAACAGAATACTAAAATTCCGCCTCTCTTTTCCACCAGCCATTCCGCGCACAGTAAAATATATTCGGAGTTTGCATTATGTTGCTGTCGGAAATGTTGCGTCCAGTTCTGCTATGGTATGCTGTTAATCACAGATGAAAAATAAACTGCGCAATGTAATTCCAATATTCCAAAAACGTTAAGGGCTTGGCGGAATCGTCAGAATGCAGAATGTAGGTTTACTTATATTTCGCCCGCCCCACCCCACGCGCAGTCTAGTCAGATTCCCCATCACACATTGAATTTATTTTCTTCCCCCTTTCTGTCTGACGAGGAAAGATAGCCTGGATGCAAACTTGATGGCACGATGGAATACTGGAATTCCACCTCTCTTTTCAGACAGCCATTCCGCGCACAATGACATGTATTCGGGGTTAGCATTATGTTGCTGTAAGAATGTTACTTCCAGTTCTCCTATGATATACTCGGTGAGTTCAGGCGTGCCTCTCTGGAAATTAACCATGATGTAAAGAACATTTCGTATTTTTCCACAATTTATTTTCAATCGTACAACTAGTTTCGATTCAAAGGAGTCATCCTCAGGTACTCAGATACTTGGGTACTTAAAAGGTACCTGAGGATGACGCCTTTTCGTCGAAACAAGTTGTACGATTGAAAATAAATTGCGGAAAAATACATGGTGTTTTCTTCATCACTGCTATAGTATGCTGTAAATTGCAGATGCAATATCAACTGCAAAATGTAATTCCAGCAATTCAAAAACGTTAAGGCCTTGAAAGAATCGTCAGAATGCAGAAAGTAGGTTTACCTATATTTCGCATGCCCCCCAATTCCCCCGCTCTGCCCAATCAAATTTCCCATCATGCACTGCATTTCTTCTCTCTCCCCTTCCCCTCAGCTGACGTGAAAAGGTTGTACCCCCCCGCCCACCCTTCTCCCCCTTGCCCCTTCGTTTTTCGAATCCTCCGCCGCTGACTCGTACCGTCCCGCTTCCATGACCAAAACGGGAACCCCCCCCTCCAACCGAACCACCCCTCCGGACAACAACAACGGATATTCACTCCCACTCGCTTGTATTCACCCCCTCTCTCTTTCTCTCTCTCACCCCTTTCTCCTCTCTCTCTCCACTCCCCCACCTTTCGCTTTCCCTCCCATCCCACCTGTCTCAACCTCCTCCTTCCTCCCTCCCCCCTCCCCCCGTACCCCGCAGCCGCACCACCCTCCTCCCTTCCCCGCTTCTCCGGGTTCCGTCGAGACGCCGCCGCGTCGAGCTGCCTGCCCGCCCGCCCGCCCGCCCGCCTGCCTCCCGGTCGGGATGGTCCATCCGCGGAGTTGCCAAGTCTCCGCCTCATCCACCTCCACCTACCCCCCCCTCCACCCTCTCTCCCCTCCTTCTCCCTACCATTCCTCACCTTTACCTTCAGTGTTCCCCTTTAGCCACCAGTCCCATTGTCCCGCTTAAAATCCATCCATTTCCTCCCTCCCCCCCCCGTTTTTTTCAGCTCCTCCACGAAAGCCCAGAACCGCCACCGGCAGTTTTCCCCGCCACGCTTTTGAGCATCTCTCCGGTTCGATCGGAGAGCTCTTGCTCAAAGGCCTGGTTCTTTTCTAGATCTGTTTGGTAAAATGTTTGTCTTAGCATTAAAACAGGACTTAAAACATTTTCCTGTAGATGTTGGTATTGTCAGTTCACCGTCGCGGCGGTCTCATATGACGTGCAAAACCCTAAATCTCAGAGTAGATAATATCCTGAGCGTCGCTTGGCGGAATCGTTTTATATCTAAAATGTGTTAGAGAAGACGAGATTATATCCCGCACCTTTAGTATATGATAAATGACCATTTTATTTGGTCCCATATACTATTCCAAGATATTTATCAAGTAGGTATATATAGGTTTAGTAACCCCATTTGAAAATATCTTGAACTCAATAGGAATTGCGAGCTGAAACTTTGTTTGGTACTAGGAAATAAAATTATGAAGCAGAAGCTAGTAGAATCTTCTCTTACATTATCGTGGATGTAGTATCAATGTACGAGACGGGCTTGAAGGTTTCATATTGTACTGTGAATCAGTGGAGATCGGTTTGGTGTGGTTGCAAGTGTGGTGAGTTCTCACTCAGAAGGACTGGGATTCTGGCAGCGCGGTAGATTTTTCAGTGGAATTTGGTTTCTTGTTAGCTAGCCATGTAGAGAGTATATTCAATTCATTATTCCGTCCGTAATATTTTGGAATTATATCATAACTTCATGAGGGGGAACGTCTACAGATAACCACGAAATGAGAAAGTTAAAGTAGGGACTGCCCGAAAATATTTGAAACTGTAGGTAGAATATAGATGATGGAGATATGGTGATTGCTTTCCATACAAGAAACGATCAGTGTGCTTGTGGTGAGATAATATGTATTCTTAACGGCCTCTTCCTTTTCTAAGTCCTCGGGCATCAATCAACGGAGTACCCCAGAGGTCTCTCCTCCCTCCCTCTGATTCTGCTCCCTTCATCATTTTCCTCCCGCCCCTTACAGGCTTCCATTTCTAATGTCTTATTCAGAAGGTGGATTCCAAATCGCGATCGTTTTCGTGGCTATTCGGTTGTTGATTGGTAAGGTATGAGTAAATTGAGCGTGCCTGGATCGAGTATTGATGTCGGTCTCGCTATTGGAGGATAATCGCTCCTTACTGAGTCTAAATTTTCCTCTCCCTCTCTTCCTTTGTGTCTGGAACGGTTGCCGGTGCAGGGGATATTTTTTTTTATTTCAACTCCTCCACCATTATTTCTCTTGGTGTCGTTCCATTGTTTGGAGGCGCGCCAGGCCGTTGCAATAATTAGCACCTTTTGCGCGCTGGGGAATAATTGACTTTGGATAATTGGAGAGCTAGATTCTCCGAGAAAATCGCCTTCCGCATGCAGCTGATGCCGGACGATCTCCCGATGGCTTTGTCTTGTGAGAGTATTGTCATCATGTCTTTCTTTCGGGGATGTCTTTACCGGCAGAACTTGTGTTTTTTCTTTTCATTAAAAGTGCTCTGGTTTCTCGAATACAATGCCATTTCCAACGGTAGCGCCGACGTGAGAAAGAAACCTCAAATATTTCAGAATACATTATTCGTTCTGGTATCATTACCAATCATGAGTTCTTCGGTTGGTTAGATGCTGCTTCTTACTGTTCTCTGAATCCATTTAATTTTTCTGTTAATTACTACTTAAATCTACTTCTCTCTTTGTAACTTCAAGGTTTTCTAACTGTTATCCTCCAGTGAGGTCTTACAATTCATTCTTATGTACTCTATGAGCTTTATGTGTTAGGTTACCTGAACAAAAATTGTTCTTTTTATGTCTTCATCAATGCTAACGATATTTCACTTTATTTGATGATGAAGTTTTTCTCTATAATTAGGATTTCCCGATTTCTAGACGTTTAATGACGCGGCAGGGTTATAATAGTCTGAGGCGAGCAAGTCTGGATTGAGCGATGGTGTCAGAGTTAAATATTTTTTAATTTCCTCTGAATGATTTTAGGGGAGGCCAAACGTAAAAGTACCCCTAGAGAGACTTGAATGTTTTGAAACTGCAATAAGTTAAATAGATAAGCCAGAACAAGCAAATATAGAAAAAGCTCCTGTAATTCGGAGGTAAAGAGAGGGATTGTCCAATGACCAGCCAATCAGTTTCGTATAATGTCAAGTGATGAACTTAAAACTGATGGATTAAGCTCACAACATAACTTTCTGCCATAGGATCACGAGGGATGACACATGCTTCTGTAGAAACTGCTGATAAAGTATTTTATCTTTCAAATTTTTATCCATATTAGGAACTTTTCATTTGCTGTAGTTTGCTATTTACTTCATTTTACAACCGCGAACTTTCTTTAAATTTGCCCTATATCCTATGTAAATGCAGCGCTTTTCAAAACAGATGGGTAACATAGTTGTGCGTAAATTAAATAGTAAGAGATTTTCGATAATAACATCCAAGATTGTTAATATTCAGTAAAGGTTTCAAACATGCAGATTTAGAAGTTTTTAGTTACCCTTAGGTAAAAGTTTAACATTTTTCAACAAAATTTGGAATGGATTACATAAATATTCGCAAAACATTCGGCTGTGACTCTTGTAAACCTGCAGTATGCTACCTACCGCCTGATTGCCGAATGTTTCGTCAACGCTCGTATTTCTATTCATCTTAGTTCATGTTCGCTGACGTGCTCTTGTGCTCAGATCTGCACTAATTTCCTCCATTAAACAGATTTCTCCCAACGATTTGCAACTATTTTATTGTCATCGTCCTAGAGAAGGAATTGCAATTGTTCGTGACTCCACCGCGTCATTCGTGCGTTGAAGTCTCCGCTGGAGAATTCAACGCGCGAATAGACTCCTTCTCCCTACAGTCTGGCGGTTTTAGGGCCTCTCGGTCCTCTGCGGGTATGGGGGGAAAAGTCGATCGGAGAGGCGGGCAAAAAACTCGCAAACCTATCATCAGACGGAGGGAGGGAAACAGACTCCTCCTCTCCGATAGAGGACATCATGCGATTTCGCAGTTTATCCAGCGTAATGTGTACTTTCCGCGTACGTTTATCTTCGCTCGCGGGGCCAGAAAGAAAGCCGAAGCTGAACCTAAGTACCCGCACACACCCACTCTCCACAATGAAGATGATTCCCGCCGGAATGGTGCCGTTCCAAAATATCCAACCGTACTGAAATAATACAATTTCCCACCATCTTCTTTCGCCCAGAATAAATCAAACGCTTTCGCTTTTTCACGAAATGGTTGGGAATTAAGCGATTTAATGCCACCATATTAGTCGTAGAGATCTCGTTTAATAATGCTCGCCAAAAGCAGTTTTTATCCTGGTGCCGTTAATTTGCCCCAGCGATATTTTTTAGATTTCCTCGGTGGGTGGCAAGGGACCGTGGGTGGAGGACTTTCCTCTCTCTTAACCTCGGTTCTCCATCACTAGACTCTGGAGCCAATCGGAGCGTCAAATTTGAAGTGGCAATCGATTGAAGCTCTTTATTGCGGTTATTTATGGACATCTTTTGTTCATACGGCATCATTACCTTCATTGAGTACATTCATCATTACCTTCATTACCCTTAAATGGAAATGCTGGAGTAAAGATAAGAAGATCATGAAATAGAATATGAGGAATCTTTCTAATATTTGTGTTGTTTAAAATTGGCTTGTTTGTAACGAAAGAAATGATCATTTGAAAAAAGGAGATAACATAATTGAGGATATTTCAGTATGGACAGAAATAAAATATTGGTCAAAATACAAACGTGGAGGGTAAAGTTGTAAGATTATTTTATATGGATTTACCACCACAACTAATCCTTGTCGCATGTGAAGTATGACGATTTCGAATCGTAATCACTTCAAACCTGTTTCATTCCTCTGAGTGTATGTGTTTTATGCTCTATCAATTCCTATTTTTAGCATAGATCTTGTATTCAAGATCTATGATTTTTAGTCGCTGAACGTTCTTGGTTTTTTCCCCAAAGCGAGAACTTTTTCATGAGCATGCATTGAACAAGCATTATTTGTTACAGATGGGAATCATTATAAATATGTTTCCATCTAGGCGCCAAATCAGCGCCAGTCAAATAAAAATATTAATGGATTATTAAGTAATTCTAAGTTTTCCAGTAATCACAAACCACTAAATTTATGATTTTCTCTTGTCTTTTCAGGTACGGATTCTTGCAAAGATTTCTACGTGTAAGGTGGTGAGTTTCGGATAATATTTGAGACTTTCTTGGTGGCGACGTGTAATGTCCTTAATTTTCGGTTTATCTAAGGTAGGTATATCGAGAATAAGCGTTGATATCATGATCCAATTCACTGATTGCTAATTTAGGGTAAGTATCGGATAAAGATGTTGAAATTGTCACGGGAAACATATTTGACAAATTGACAAAGGAGGAACCGTCCAAATAGAGAATGATCTGCTTGATGCGATGGATTTACCTCCAATCCAGGAGAGGCTTGTTTCTGATCTTAGCAGTCGGTGGAGGCTTTCTGAGAAATTCCGATTCTTATTCAGGTGACATTAAGAGGGATATTTAAGCGCCGAACTGAACCCTTTCGATGAGTGGTGAATCCTCGACGTCTTTCGCCAAAGACTTAATTAGTTGTTTCTGGATCAGTGTTATGAAATCGACTCATATTAGGATAATAACGCTGAATTTGTTGTTCCAAAAAGAAGGAGAAAATATTCTTGCTTTGTGGTGCCACAATCTTACTGTTTTTCCGTGATGGAAACGAAAGTAGTTTGGCATTTTTTTAAACAGTAGCGTTATTATTTTGCCTCAGGTAGTTCATCTCGTTCAAGGATCGGCTCGAATGTAATTAGTCTATGATCGCTCGTTACTGAAGAATCATGCACATGCCATTTTGATATTTCCCTCATATTTTACTTGTGGCAATAGTGACACCAAAGTTCAAATCTCCGCATAGACTGGAGTAGGTTTTTAAGTTCGCCAGGTTCATTTATTATATACAAGTTTGATGAGAGAATGAGGATTTCCAGGATTTCCCCTTGATCATCAGTGATACTGCTATACGATATGCAGTTCTTTGAGTTACTCTCCATGCCAATTACGCAATTTTCGATTCGAAATTTCATGAGTATTTTGTTTAGATGGTTTAACACTGCGTTCCATACTTAGTTTCAAGGCACCGACCTGTTGAAAAGCATGAAGGTCATTTTCATGGTACACTTGAAAGTAAAATAAAGTGTATCATTTGATATACAATATATTTTCCGGCTTAACTGGGTGGAATAACATTGCGAAGATTTTAAATGAATTCACTTTTTAATATTCCACAAGGTATTTATTATCTAGGTTTCGACTTATGTTAAGTCATTATCAAGGTCTTTCACCTTGATAATGACTTAACATAAGTCGAAAACTAGGTCGGAGTAATAGATACCTTGTGGAATATTACAAAGTGGATTCATTTAAAATCTTTGTATCATTTAAGCTATATCGTTTCTGTCATGGAACATCCCCACTAACTGTAGCTTTCCACTATCAGTTACATTTCTGATTTTCATCCTCTGTCTAAGAATAGACTCGGCAGCTCCGCGTTCCTTTCCGTATCTCCTCCCCTCTCCCAAGAAACCCTTCCACTTCGGGTCAAGACAGTGGACCTCGTTGCGTTTTTCTCTATAAAAATGGGCTAACACATGCGATACCGAGTTACTCGGCACCTTTCGTGCCTTCTCCAAAGTAATCCTGCCACTCTCCGTATAGCCAATTATTTTTTAGTGGTGCATATTACCTCAGCTGCTTCCACATACTTCCCAAATAACCATACGATTAATCGCGAATGCTATCGCCGACGATGAATCACTTGTAGTCGATCACTGTATACCTACATTCCTCCCTGGTATTCCTTAATGGCTCTAGTCGGACCGAGGAGTTTCCCCTCAGTACCCTCCTCGACTTTCAGTGGCTCATTTCCTGCAATTGCATTCGATCTCTTTTCCCGTCTAATATTTTTCCTTTCATTGCACGTTGTCCCCCCCCCCACTACCCACCCACTCTTTCCGACCAATATCTTCGGAGGTACCTATTTCTCTCTCTTCTTGCTTCTTTGCCTGGTACGCAATTGAAAAGAGTCCCAACCTTCATTGCCCTGCCCCAGATACATCCATGTGCATGTGAGTATTCGCGATAAACGCTTGTTTAATCCCACTGCACGTCAATCAAGTGGTTTTCCATTGTGGTTTCTCCAATTACGGTTGCGCCGGATGTCATAGGGAAAAAAAAGAAACAATTTTTTTCCATCCAACTCTTTCCCTCTCTCACTGAGCTTGTACATGCATACATGCGTTCGTGTCTCGTTCGGCTTCGCTTCATTTAGCGATGATTCACCAGAGGACTGACTCTCTGTGGGAACTGCCGCGCTCTGAAATGTGTTCTCTATTCGGCGCATGGAAAGACGCGAAGGGCGAAGAGGAAAAAAAAAAATCGTTGATGCTAAGCAGTGCATCGTTGGAATATTATGAAAACACGCTCGCAAGGAGTTTGAAATGACGTCCGTGTCTTTCGTCAAACAGAGTGCGCACGTATTGCTTCATGGATACGAAACAAGATAATTACCGTTTCCATTCTTTTTTATTCTTAGACAAAACGTTTTTACTTAAGGAAAGATTCTTCCATTCAGTGCATTATGAGATAGCGTATTGGTACAAGCTTTGAGTAACCTACGGGCGTCTATATTTGAAAATATAGCTTATTTTAAAATACGAAAATTCATATGCGTTTCTTAAACACTAAAGAAATCATCTTTTTTGCCTCTTTGGAGCTTTGGAGCTTTGGAGCTTTATGCTTGGTAATAGTCCGAAATAGCAAACAGTACAGCTAATCCAACAAAACCGGGGAGGAAGCGCTTTATTGATGAAGATTTTTTGCAGTGAAATATTCCTTACCCATACAAGTCGCAACAATGAACACCCTGACAAAAAATTGCTTGATGGAGATCTCATTTCGTGGAATATTTCCATAGTTGATATAAGAACGTATTTTGTGTTTTCACCGATCTATTAGATTGAGCATACACAATTTCCAATTTTTGAACGTCCAGACGCTTGGAATACTTTTTATACACTAAAATATAACTTACCTTTCGTTTGAAGTGTTGCACGTGAAAACAATTCTCCACTCCGAAACAGGCAACGCTATGACCCAACTGGAGAGGAGAGGATTTTATTTCTTACAGTTATAATTGTTCAGTGATATATTCTTTGCCCATCCAAACCGCAAAAGTAATCTTTTCGTCGCATGGAAACTATCGCATATTGCATGGTTTCTCAGCGAACTAGAGCAATGTTTTTGGCCTCTCTGCGATGGTCGAGACACCAGTGACGCTCGCTGTTCAGCTTCTCTGGCCATGGCAGAAAGAGCTTGAGAATAGCTTCGGCACCTAATGGTTTAGAGATGTTGTATATTTCATAAATCGAGAGGCATTGAGCTAAATTTGAAGGAAAATTGCTCGAGGAACTTGTCGACACTAGAATAAATGTGATTTCACCGTAATTTAAGGTCATTCACTGAGTAGTTTATAATCACCTACGGAAGTAAGGGAATGAAAAATTACATATTTGAATCGTTTCTTTGATCGAAATTAGGTCTCATCCATGACTTTTATGTTTAATGCATTTCACCATGCGAGACTGGTATACCCGACGGGATGCCTGTATGGTTCCTAGCTAACGTCATCCGTTAATTAAAGATAAAATTCAGTTTCACTTGAAATCAAAACAGTCTCATAATGGGTTGCAGTTCTTACCTGACCTCAGACGTTCTCCTTCTGGCTTCATTTATATCTCGTTCCTTTTCTTGCGACGTAATGCATTGGAAATGTAATGTTCAGTGGCGTCAGCATTGATGAAATGTTATGAATAAGTCCAAGCAGCCGATTTTTTTCTGCCGAGAAAGCTAAATAGCATTTTCTGCCGGTCGAACGGTGCATTTATAATGATAAAACCTTAATCCAACAGAAGATGAAAATGTGCACTGTTGTTGGTTTCAATCCGTGAGTCCATTCTAACACTAGGCGACGCTCGATTTGCGCAATTAGACACGCAGACTTTCAGTTTTACGCCATTTATTATCAAGATCCGGCGGGTGATTTTAAATAACCCTTTTTCTTTTGTTCCGCCACGTTCAATGACTTGCATGCGTGGCGCGATCCATCACTCGAATCGGCCGTCATTATTGTCCTATTTTTTAATGTGACGGCTTCCGGATATTTATTAAATTAAGAGACTTGAACGACGTTCGGAATTATAAGTCGCCGGTCGAGATGAAATGAAGCGAAGGTGGCCGCGCAGTGCAATGATCGAAAGAGTTTATCATCGGCTGCATGTTGGATGTTTGTGAGTGTTTTTTTTTCCTGTGGCGCTGGGGTGCTGCTCACCATATTGAGGGCGCCATTCAATCCGAACAAGTGCCATTCGATTCCAGCGACTGCCATTCGATTCAAGCGCCATTGGATTTAAACAAAGATGCTTGTGTAATACCGAGGGACGCGGGAAAACCGCGTCCGTTATTGATTGCCTAGTTGTGTTGCGCGATTTATTTCCAGCACTTAGCTAACTGGCACCTTTGCGGTGTCGTCCTTTTTCTCCTCCCCTATCTCTCTCTCCCTCTCTTCAGTTCAAGTTCTGAAAGCGCATAAGACTTGACTCGACCACGTTTTACCGGAAAGCGCGTAAGACGAGAACGGGTTAACCTTTCACGGCGGTTTTATATTGCTCTCAACACTTAACCTCCTCGGTACGTCCAGGCCACCTTTTACCGAGAGATGCAACGCAAGACGGGTATTACGCCCGTTTCATACAACTCCCGAGTTTAATGTTGATTTATATGTTTTACTTCTCTATGCTCTTTTTTTGTTTCGGCCTGTTTCTCAGCCCTCGCTTGTGCCTTCGTTGAAAGTCTAAAATCTTGATTTATTCCCAAAAAGTGATCTGCGAGAAACTGCAAGGATGCACAGCAGCGGGCGGTTCTTTAACAAATGAGTGGTAATGCGTCATGGTTCAAGAGCTTTATGGCTGAAACCGGAGAAAAATAATTGAGTCTAAAATAAAAATAAGATGGTGAATAGGTAATTTCTTTTGGAAAGGTACTCTATGAATGCCAAATATGATGTTAGTTTCTAATAAACGGGCTTCATATGCAAATGTTACGAGTTAAATTATTTCCTGTTTAGGCCCGGTTTCATATTTTCTCAATATTTAATCAGAGTTAATGCGTTTCTCCCAACGATGACGCTCACCTCCACCATAGTTCAAGTGTTTTTCTAACCAATACTCTTAGTTGAATAGTTGGACATTTTTTGTGTAACCGCTTGAAAATGACGCTATTGCGTTGAAACCGCTCGAGGACAATAAACCGTGTGGAAAATTACTAAGTTATTTTATTCCAACCATAGAAATATTCCACAAAGTAAGCCCGTCGACGATTAATTTTATTCTTAGTTGAATACCTTGATTCTTTCCCAACTTATAATCTCAATGAAATGTTGACGGGTTTTCCACGAGGTTTGGGCCGGTTGTTGATTAACCTATGTTTCATTGGCCTCATGCCCTGAGGATGATGGCGGTGGCAGTCATCGAAACGTCGTCCAACCAATACCTTACCAAGTGGAAAACCCACGAAGGCTTCTTTAAGCCCTTAGTTAACATTCAGTTCACATAGAGGTCGAATCGTATTGCGGCAAACGTTCAACAAACATTTTGAAAACAGGTCCTTAAGGTTTTATCCATTCAGCGTCTTTGATGTGAGGAGAGAATTTCCTTTTCGAACATTTTGGAAGAAGGATATATTTTTGTCTGTTCCTCATGCTGTGTATCTCTATAGTCATTTGTAGATGAGGAAATATACCTAAATATGATGGAAAGAACAATTATTTTTCCTTTCGTAAAGAGTCGATATGTATTTTGTTCAACTGGTTTTGAGTATTAGTGATGCCCATCCAAGGTACAAATATTACTCTTTGACACTATCTAGAATCGCTATTAATAGTTCATTTCTGGCATAGTTCATCGTTGACTTAGCATATGGCATGTGGATACATACTAATTTCCTAATATTTCTGTGCCATGTGCACAATTTTTAATCGGCTTAGTTCTGCCGCTATCTGACTCCGGAAATTTTCTCACGATTGAATTCAATTTACATTTTCGAATGTAAGTAAGATGTTCATTAAAAAATATAGACAATGTTGGAATGAAACGTATAATTCCCACTACCTCATTTCTCCGTTATATGTTATTCCTTCTTGGCATCTTTTTTCATGCTCACCCATCAGTTATTCAGAAAATTCCTCTGTATTATTGCATTGGTGACAAATATAAGGTTATTGGGCATTGAGGAAGAGATATAATTCATGTCGGTGTGGAAGAAGTGAGAGTGGACGAACAACACAACCTCAAGTAACACCAAACCTGAACTTCGCTTCGTAAAATTTCGTCCAAATAACTTATTGTTCCAATGTATTTTCCTATTTATTTGGTCCACTCATGATGAAATACGAGGAAGTAAGTGATCCAGCATTGGTTAGGGAAGAGTATAGGGCTGCAGTCAACCAAATTTTGGACCGAACGACCAATGATGATGGCGAACCCATTGTTTTTGATCATGAAAGAACATAGAATACATGTCCGCTTGGCATATCTACCCAGCCGGTTGCTTGATCCGCACAGGTAACGTCGAAAAGTTGGGCTTGTTTACATTGATCCATGTTGTTGGGTCCAAATTTGACGAGTTGCTTGACGAAAATCCTCGGGTAGGAAAAAAAAATTTCTACATTTATTCCTCACAGTCATTCTACCTTTGTTTTCGGGGCGATTCAGCTCCCGAATCGCGACCGTACTGCGGTGTTAAGTGGGGGTGAAAGAGTGAGAAAGGAAGGAAAGGAGGGAAGGGGGTAGGGCGAGGTTGGACGTCGTTAAGCTTCCCTCCCACTCCGCAGCAACCCTCCCACGCCTTCCCCCTCCTACCCACTCCTTCCTGTCCCCACCCCTTCCCGTCTCCATATGCCTTTCCTCTCATATCCATAACTCCTTCGGCGTCAGCCATTTTTTTTTTCTGCGCCCCCCACCCCACCCCTCCACTCCTCACCCCACCTGACCTTTATCTCTCCCCTTAATACCCCTCCTGCACCCCGCTCCTTATCTTCTTCACCCCCCCCGCATCCTTCATCTCTTCCCCCCTTCTTGTACCATCTCGGCCACGTCCTAGCCGTTCCACTCCAAAGCTTCTCTCGGAGTCTATGCGTCAATGTTTTTACGGCCACGTTGATATCTGCCTGTAGTCGCCGCGAAGCCGTAACAACAATCGGCACATTAATAACATTGGGTGTGAAAATGGGGTTCCCACCGGTACTTTACCGGTACTGCGGTTATTTTTTTTCCGGCTTCCCACCTGACTGGTCGCGGTTCGATTCCTTAGTAGCTCATACCTCGTACTTTGGTTCATGTTTTCATTGGTTGTTCAACCCTAAAATTGGTTGACTGCAGCCCTCCGACCCTTCCCTATCTAATGCTAGTTCACTTACCTCATGGTCTCTCTTCCCATGTACTCTTCCTCTTTCATTGGTCCATGAATTTATTCCTGGGTCTTCCTCTGGGGACTTTTCCCTCTATTTTGTCTTCAGTTATGTTCTTCACAAACCCATGGTGTTTCAGGGTGTGTCCAATCTTGCTCTTATTTTTTCAATGGTGCTCCATATGGTCCTCTCCTCTTCTAATCTTCTGTAAACTTCATCATTTCTTATTTTGTCCGTCCATTTTATCATCAGCATCCTCCTCCAGCACCAGGTTTCGAAAGCTTCTAGTCTTTTCTGTTCGACTTTTCCAATGGGCCATGCTTCAAATCCATAGAGTGCCACGCTCCACACGCTGGTTTTTACATACTGTTTCCTGGTTTTTATTCGTATCTTCTTATAGTAAAGCAGTTGTCTTTTGCCCATGAACGCCTTCTTAGTTTGGACTACTCTCCGCTTGATGTCAGCTGTACTCCTCCCGTCCCACGTGATGGTACTTCCGAGATAAGCTTCATGTATTATGCCATGAAGTCTGCTATAAGAATGGATGAAAAGTCTGCTATGGAAGGGTGTCACAGTGAGAATAGAGAATTCCTCAACACTGTCGCTGATTGAAAACTGTTTTCTGAAACGTTTTATGAATATTAAGCTATTAATACGCCGATTTTAATATAGCTGTTCTTGCTTACGACGAAAAATTCATATCAAACCTGATTTTGCACAATACGTTTCATAAATTTTATCTGGTGTGCCAGCACCACCACACCTCAGTCAAATTGGCCACAACAATGGACATTACATCCCAATTGGATACGAGAATCAGGTATACCGAGGCCATTCAGAATATCCCCCTAAAGAGACAAGGGGTCTGGAGAAAATAAACAGAGACCTGCAAGGAGACCAAGTATAGCAATGGCAAAACTTTGTGGCACTCATCTGCGGAGAATGAGAGATCAAGGAGCGTGGATCAAGAGGTGACGGGCGGGCGGGTACTGAAGGATTCTCAATAGGATCCACATCTTGAGGTCCGCTTAGTTCCACATCTCTTGCTTACTTTTTCATCTTTTCCGTCGTGGACTTAACAATGGAGTGTCAACAATTTTCGCTATGCCTAAATAGAATATAATATAATGGAATTGAATCGAAAATTAAATTTATTATTCCTGGATAAGTGTGTCCCATAGGAACGTATGTGATTACATGTATCTTTAGAGTCAAACAAATATTGCAATAACAAGATATAAAAGACGTATTTATATCGCAGAATCCGACAAAGTATTTAAATAAGAACGGCAAAATGAAAAATGCATAAAAATACATCAAATTTTGTACAGTGTAGCACAACATTCAGTTCACTTGAAGTAATATTTCACGATATTTTTAAAAATTTATTTGCATTTTAATTTTTTTTACGTCAACTGACGTCAGATTTTGTTCACGCCTCCTAAATAGCCAGAATTAGGATACATAAATAAAGACCTGAAAGCCTATAAAGAAGAGAGGCTTAAGTCCAGTATCCTGAAAATTCATCCCGCTTGAGGTCCATATGATGGCCGTTAAGCTTTTATTGGGTGGTGACTCTGAAACATGTGATTTCCTCGTTGAAAAGCGTTGCTTTCTTGAGTATAGCATAAAAAAGTAGTTAATACCAATTCAAGCTTTGTTGTCAACATTTCCTTATCTTCTCCATTTCATCTTCGGTCGAGTGCGGTGCATTTTCCGGCTTGGTGCAAATGACCCAAGTCCGAGTGCACCACCCACGGTCGCCAACTTAATCTGTGTCATTGATGAATGGCGATGTAAATGAATGTGCGAGAATGATATATGTATACAATAACGCGGGGATAATGGAAGGTGTGTGAGGAATGAATCGTGGGGAAGCGAACGGACTACCGCTTAAGATAATGGGATAGAAAGCCGGAGCAAATCGGCTCCACGATTGCTTCCACTCCCGTCCTATTCCGCAGCGTAACTATTTCCTCTTGACGCTGCCCTCCTTCCCCGCGTTAAAGATTTTAAAAAAAAACCTCCGTTTTCCTTCGTGATTAGATTTCCTGCGCTTTCACCACTCTCTCTTTCATGCTGCGGATTGTGAATTTATGGATCTGCGTTGAGTAAATTCTTCTCGGATATTCCGCGGGGTTAAATTTTTGAAAATTACCGACGCGTTACTGCGGATGACTCGTCCATCGTCATCAGGATATGTATTGTATGAGAGCGTTTTCGTCTGTTCCGCTGCTTACCTCGGCTTTGTCTCTTTACGATAATGTGCTCGCGCAATTTCATGCGAAGGATGGGCGCCAGACACTTTTCATCTCGTCATCGCCGTCTCCGTCGGTGTGATTTAAATATGAATGCACTCGTATAAAGTTGGTCTGAATATAATTTGAATGAATATCGTCTCGAATTCAACGCCCTGAGCTTCCACGGTACTTCCCGGAAAAGCACCTCGAGCAAGCGCCCGCTGGTTGAGGATTGACTGGAAAGCACCGAAGAATCGGGAGGAAGGAGATCTATCCGAGAGATCAACTAGTTGTTGCACCAGTGCCGACTCCCCCCCAGGTGGAATTCGAACGTGTGACCTTTCGGTTGCTCTTCGTGTCTGTAGACACCTTTTATCTCAAATTACTCTGTGTATGCTTGTTACTTGCAGCAAAATATTATGAGATGTAGTTTATTCCAAGTTTTACATTTTTGGCGGATGCTTTGCGAGTTTTCTTCATTTGATAACTAAGATAACACGAATAATTTTGCCTTGAAGCAGTTTCATTTTACCATCAACCGTGAAAATTATTTCATTAAAGCACGATACGAAAATATCTTCCTAGTGACACGATCTGTAGTTGATTTTGTCGAAACCTGTGTCAGTTCTCCTCAGCAGACCAAGACGTTTTGTTTTATTGCCCAGACCAAAAACGTTTGTCTTGCAATATTTTCATGAAATTAGCAGCTATATAATATTTTTTTCCTAAAACGTTCTTACTCATTTCATACCTGAAGCTTCTAATTCTTTATCAGTACCTCCTCCGCCTGTTCTCCTCACACGACCGGAACACTTTCTTAATCTAGATTACACGATTAAATTTTTAGCTAAGTTTTACCATGAGTATATTGGCTATGAAAGTTTTTTCATGAAGCGTTTCACGAAAATCTTTACTGAATGCCACAGGATACCGTCAGGTACCTACCATGTCTGCTAGATCCCCTTAGTTGCACAAAATCTTTTGTTTACCTAAATTACAGGAAGACTTAAGTTCGTAAAGCAGTTTTCATAACACTAGCGGCTATGAAAATTATTTCGTAAAACGCCTTTCGGAATAATTTACCAAATGACTCAGCCTTTAATTGTTACTTACCTCCAATCCGTTCTCTTCAGTCGTCCAAAACGTTTGGTTAACATAGATAGCTCGAAAACTTTCGTCGTGAAACAGTTTCGTTCTACTATTGGCTGCAAAAATTATTTTATATAAAGCAATACGGAAAATCTCTACCTAGTGGCACATGATATAGCTGTATGGCCTCTTATTAATACTCCTCAGACTTCCAAAACAATTGTTCAAAGTTAGAGCACTCAAAAAAGTTTCAGTGCATGGCAGTGTCACTTACCTGGCGGCTATGAAAATCATTTTAGGATACACTTCGAGAAAAGCTTCTACCTTTGTGTCACGGGCTTCACCTGAATCAAATACTCACCCCATTTCTTCCTGATCTCCACCTTAAGTCCTCCTTCTAGGCTTCTCCCCCTCATCCCCCTCCCCCCCTCCATCCAACCTCCCCTTTCTCCCCCACCCTCCCTGTCGTCACACTACCATTTTTGGTTAGACGTCCGTTTTCCAGCTTTCCCTTCCCGCCCCGCTCCTCCCCACCCGCCTCCCTTTCCCCCCCCCTCACTTCCTCCCACTCCACTCCCCCTTGACGTCTCGCCGCCTTCCCCTTTCAACCCCCTCCTTCCTCATTTTCTCCCTCCCCTTTCGTCTCCTTTGGCGAGCTGATATGAATGGAATTCGCCTTCCTCTATGCCTCTCACCTCTCTCCTCTTTCAGGTTTTTTCTACCTCTCCGCTCCATACCATATTTCCCCTTCCCTCAGTCTTTTTTCTCTCTCCCTCTCCACAGATCCGGCGCTCTCTTTATCTATCGGGAAATGGGAATGGCTCGTGTAGGAAGAAAAAAGATAAGAAGTGCATATCCTTGCTGAAGCGCTTCGCTAAATTTCCCTTTCGTGGAGCATAAAACTTCGTTAGCAGCAGAGTTTGTCGAAAGTTCTCACTGCGTAACGTTTTACTCATCGTTTAGAGTACGTGTTCTTATGGAGATTTGTTTTCTGTGTAAATCACTGTAAAAAAAAAGTTTTGCGCTGTTGTCATAAACGGTAGGAAAATCAACTATAAGTCTAACGGTATGCAGGTATAATTCTCCGTAGGGAAATATTATGATATTGGATAACTGACTAAAATTTAGCGCCCGGTTGTAAATTGTTGCCTCTGATGTCTGATTGTGAGGGACACGGGGCTTACGTTTGGCAACAGCGTCAAAACCCTTGCTGGCAACTCAACGTGGAACGCTCATAGTCATATTGGAGCCCATATCCGTATTTTATTTTTAAAAAATCAAGTTTAAAAATATGTTGAATTATGCTCAGTAATATTAATTACTCCAAACACAGTTTAAAGAACTGAGTGTTTTAGTAATTGGATAAATAAACATACTAGAGGCTCTTAGTTAACTTATTATTTTCATTCTGTACGTTGAAAACGTCTATGCAACCGAAGGAATTTTTTTAACGATTTTATCAAAAGTATGTCGGTGAGAAATGAATCTATCCTTAAAAATTATCGAGAAAACAGGCGATCTACGCACCTTTCGATTTGTGACTCGATCTATGTGCCTCTACTACCTGGTTTTTTTAATAATATATCACTGGAGCGCACTGCTATACCTAATTCAAAACTGCTTTTATTTTTTGGCAAAGATCTCCAAGGCCATTGTAATGACTGGTTGCTTTTTTGGTATCTTAGCAATATCTTTTTCTGCATAATGACTCCAGATCTATTCCATTTTATAGATACTCATACTTTGCTCAATTTACCTTAAGTAAGAAAGTGTTTTGGCGCAAATATTGCAAAGGCGGAGTAATGCGTTCCCTTCGCCGTTCATAAGATTATGGTTTGGATCGCCGTCGTGTGATTTGAAATATTGGAGAAAATCGTCGTCCTACAAAGGCGTGCTCAGTACCTGGCCGGGTGGAAATGCGCGTGAAATTGCACGGGAATAGTTGGTGCACTTCCAATGTTTTTTTTGAGCTCCTAAACAATATGGGATCTCGGATTACTTCTAAGAACGTGCCAGTAATGATATACCAAAAGCCTTTCTTCTCGTGCTGTTGAAGGCTGGCAAATAGGCCTTATTGTTCTCTGTATGGACCAGCGGGATACCGCTGGCGTGAGTTTCAGAACGACGGGAAAGTTTATGTTAGAGATAGCTACATAATTCCTCTGTTCCTGGATATCTAACCTCAAAACGCTAGCAGAGTTCACGATGAATCTATCCATTTTCGAAACAATTGTTGGTATGACATCTGTATCCATATTTAGCCTTTGATAGATCCCTACCACCCCGGGAATTTTAAGCGTTAAGAAAATTTTTAGTTCATTAATAAATCATTATTTGATTACCCATATGGTGGTATAACTATTTTCAAAAAATAATTGTAAACGTTTTACATTTGCATATCGTATGATGCCTAAACTTTGACTATGGTCAACTAACGTTTTTTATGTGGTGTATACTAGTAACCGTTAAAACTTCACCAAATTTCGGCGCATTTACACTCATAAGGATTGCGTTTTCATGCTTTGCAGCAAAAAATTGGAAAAAATGTACCGAATGTTAGTGTGTATTGCCAAGGAAAAGAGCGCAAGTTGTGATTGTAATGTAGGAACGATTGGTTTTCTTCTGAATTGACCGACCACTTCGTAAAGCATAGGGAATTATTGCTCCAAAAATGCGTTGACTGTAATATCATTACACAGTGCGGTATAATCTGGATGAGGTGATGTGGGCAAGGACTATCATTCTGTATGTTCCAGAAATTCGTTCGCGCGGTGAATCGGTAAATATCAACTGTTGACCCTTGACTGGGTTAAAGTGTCTTTAAAAGCTACGAGACAGGACGAGAAGGAAATATATTTTGAGCCATTTATCAATGTTGAAGTTGCCAAGAGTGTACTAGTACACTATTGAAATAACAGATGACTCAGACAAGGAAGGTAGCGTTCCCGCTATAAAAATTTGTATTTGTCTTTATTCGTATTTATTAGTTTGAAAGTTGAAGACAGAGCCTATGGCCTTAATGTTGTGTTCAATAAACAGAATAAAATTAGGATGCAAATCAACAGCCAAAACAGGCAAAAAGTATGCAACAATACAGTATTAGGTGAATGGTAGGTTGGAAAGATTAGAACGTTGCTCGATAGGTACGTTCAGTTTTTCGATTCAGTAATCGAAAAGAATCGGTACATTCAATTGCGATGGAGGTATTCGAAAATAAGTACCCTAAAGCGCCGAATGTTAACAGTTTTTTGGATATGAAAAACACAAATACGTACAACATTTCAGTATGATTTAGTTTTTTTCCCGGCGAATAATATGAAGTCTTCTCGGGTCTTCCTCCAACGTAATACATTGTGAAACACGACGAAATGCTTTATAATAACTCTAGGTTAGTATTTTTATGAACGCAAGAAGATACCGAGTTGCCGGAAGATGAGATGAAAGTGTGAAAACTCATCTTGCGATGAATTCTTTTCGTAAAAGACTTTATTTAAAACGTGTTTATGAGTTGAAGTATCCTATATCGATGTACTCTACCGTACGAAACACGATTTCTTCAAAGTTGGGGGAATATATCTTGCCGTACTAATTTTATACGAGTTTTCTTCCTCAAGGGTGGTGAATTGCGTAAATTCGCACCGGTTCGTCCTCAGAAAGCAGACCGCCCTTCTAATCATAATTGTCTTTTGCGTGTAATGGAGAGGAATCACTTTAATTCATGATTTTTATCGTCGCCAACTTAGTTTGTGGTGAAAACGCACGAGAAATCGGGTCAATGT
Source organism: Ceriagrion tenellum (assembly GCA_963169105.1). Taxonomy (NCBI): domain Eukaryota; kingdom Metazoa; phylum Arthropoda; class Insecta; order Odonata; family Coenagrionidae; genus Ceriagrion; species Ceriagrion tenellum. Next base: position 56,765,776 of record OY720639.1, on the reverse strand, counting down.
CTTGTCCACTAAAATGTGTTTTACAAGCGTCTATCGCGGCCGTGTTATCTAACCCTCCTACGCGGCTTACCTCATGTGTTTTCCGAAAGTTCGCGGTGGCGTCATCAGAACGCGACTTTCACAGATTGAATGTTTACTTTTTCGTCACATTATCATTCTAACTGGGTTTTAAAGTTACCTCTACCCTTAATTTTTGGAATGAATCAATTTATTCTGGTTGATTATATGCAATAATACTTTGTCATATTGCTAACAGACATTGGTTGCATTCAATTCACCCTGAGAGACCTTACTAAATTAAGAATGAATGGCCCGTAGAATTTTGCCAGATATCCTTGAAAGTTCCTGGACTTAAAATACCTCCGGGTTTTGCGAACGTATGACTTGAATAGGCTATGAAAGGTTAAAAAAATATATAATTGGAAAATAACACTATCGACCTGAAAAGTGAAGTCAGAGATGATGCCGCCATTTTTCGAGAACCTACATATTCTCGCGCAAGAGCCTCCCCAATTAGCTTCTTCTGTTTGCTGACCCAGCTAATCACTCAATCTTTCCATGAGGCCATGTAGATTTAGCTCCATTTGACCTCTAAGCATGTCACTATACGATACATCAAAAGGGCGTATGACACCGTATGTTTTGACATGAGTCATAGGTCGGAAATGCGGAGGAAATCATCAATGATGGGGTTCAGTGCATGGCTGTAGTTGTATGTCTAAACGGTACTTCTTTACTACAGCTTACCTGCATTATGGTTTTCTTTGGCAAGGAAACCTCGGCCAAGCTATCAAAAGGTTCGCTCCGATACTAAACAGGCTAGCCGACCCACCTTAAGCTATGCAAGTTTATGAGTCATTGCATAATCATAAGCATATTTGTAATTGTCTCTGGGAAAACCTGGATCCAGTCCTAAAAAACCTATCTGAAAATAATGCCACCACGTTCTTCTACCCCTCAAGTATGGCAAAGGTATAGACTCATAGGAGTTATTGCAAATACAGTGAAAACTGTCTGTAACGGACCCTGTATACAGCGAAAACTAGTCCATAACGGAAAATTTTCTTCGTCCCGATCTGCGAAGAATTCCCATACGCTTGAACCTGCATTTAACGGAGCCTGCTCAACGCGGCAACGGAACGATTTTTGTTCTAAGTCGCGTTTTTTAACTGTGCTCTACGGATATGCAATTACGGAATGCAATGCGAAGATATGTAAAAGCCACTTGTAGTTGACAAAGCCGCACGACCTATAATCCAATGATTCATCGACGTGGCCGATGCGTATTTCCAGTCCGCAGCCATTTGTAAACAATTATGAGGGGACATCCATATTAGATGGCTGGTCCGTAGTAATCTTTATTGAAGAGGTCTCCTCCGTCATTTTGGAGGTGGGGGGGACCTCAGCTAGTCTCTCGGCCTGTAATCTCTCCTTCAGGAGCCACAGGGGAAGGTCACCTCATAGGAGCGACTGACGATACGGGTTAAGTGTTGCTGAGAAAACGTTACTGAATGGACGCCTCCGCTCGGCGCCTGAGGTCTGAGGCTCCTTCTGCGCACTTCCGACAATTGGTGGTAAATACTCTGAAGTGTGGCATGCAGTGCATTAAACTTTGTGGCGCCACCGCAGCAAACAGTCGCTAATGACTGCAGGTATTGGCTGGCTCCGTTGCGGCGCTGGACGCGCGTCAATTATTTTGCTATTAGATATACCCGTAGTGATCTTAATTAGTTAATAAAGTCGGAGATTTGCTGGTTGGTTATATGGGGAGGTGGGCCGACAGCCAAGGTAATTTGCGCTTTAAAGTGTAGTTAGGTAGGATGGTGAAGTGAAGGTATATGTAGGGCAATGGGAAGAGTGGAGAGAAAGCCGAGATTTTCAATCCGACCCTTTTCCAGCTGACGATTTTTATATTGTGCGATTACAAATCGAGACAGCGAGGGAAATTTCGAGGCTACATTCCAAAAGTTTGGAGACGAAGCAAATAATTTTGCCCGATTTCTACGGAGCGGCCGGTTTTGGGCGGTGAAACTCCAGACAGCCCAGCCTTAATTGGGTAGACGTATTTACCTCGCTGTGGCTATGATCCCTTGTCGAATCTTTTTTTTTTATAAATCTCCTTTCTCCTGTTCTACGCTTCCTTTCACCATTTTACCAGAGAAATTCGCCCGTGCAAATAGGCGTGGAATATTTGTGTTCATTTATTTATTTCAGAGAATGTTACGTCAAAGATGATACAGTTTTTTCTCCTTATGTCAGCTGCCTTTCACCGACTTACCCGAGGAATCCGCCCGTGAAAATAGACCATGTATTCCTGAGTTCATTCATTTATTTTAGCGAGTGTTATAGAAAAGGTGATTCAGTTTCCAGAATCGCAAGAAGTAAAATCACAACATGGGCACCCAAGTGAGCGTAACGCGGTAAAACTACTTTTTCCTGATTTACAAACTTCACGTCTACTAAGTATGTAATGTCTGGTTGTACTTCGTATCGGTTTGGTCGATCTCAGAGTAGATATATTGTAGTAGATCAGAGTAGATCTTTCCATTTGATGGAGAAACGTGTGCTAGGGGAGTAAAATAGATATTGTTATTTATTGATACTTTTAAACGACGTATTTAGCAAATGAAATAAAACTCGGTTCAATTTCATAGAGTTCCTTGTTACACGTAGTACCCTCCAGTGGTCATTTTTCAGATTGAAACGCAGGCACTGACTGTTGAAGTAAATGTTTAAGGTCACAATGCGTTTCTTCATGGAGAGTTTACGATGTAATTTCACCTGCGTAGCTGCACTAGCTTCGCTAATAAATTTAATAAAATTCGATTCAACTTTGTTGAGTTCCTTTTTGGATTAGTAAAAATAACTCTTACACTCCACTGGTCACCTAAGGAACCTAACCCTAAGGACGTATTTAACAGCTAAGGACACTAAAGGTATTTTCGTCGATTCTGTATGCATGAATCGTCACGGAACAGTTTCTTATATGGTAGTGAAACTTGTATACTCCAGGATAAGCATGTGTTTGTGACGAAGGTTAGAGGGATAAGTTAGGGTTAAGGGGGCTGTATACACGGCCGACAACGGGTCCGAAGACATCTGCGCGCTTTAATTTACGGCTCTGATCTGGAAGTGCTCTGTAACTGAACTGGACTGGATTTTAAAGATGTTTCAAAGCCTATCCAGTGACTGACCACATTCAGATCATATCACTGGTCTTTTAGACCAGTTTCAGACGAGTTACGGATCAGTTTAAGACCAGTTACAGTGCAGTGACGAACCAGTAGTAGAGCAGTGAAAAACCAGTTCCAGAGCAGTTACAGACCAAATATAAATTTTTATATTAATACCAGAAGTTTTATGTAATTTTTTGTTACGTTAATTTTCTTATATTTGTATTCAGAAATTTATATTTTAAACGATGCTAGTAGCTTCAACCATTTCCGCAACATACTTGTTCTTACGCGTGTATGACATGATGTAAATACAGAATATTCGGTTCCTATGCAGTTTTTTCGCGTTAAGTTGAATCAACTAATATTTTCACCCAAGAATCTAAAAATCAGGGTGATGTTTTGTGGCCAATTGATCCCACGTTCATTCGTCCGAAAGACGACCCCCCCCCCTCTTCCCCAGCCACCATCGATAATAAAGTGTTATCCACCGTGAGAATTAGCATTTCACCCATCATCCCATTAACCGCCCTACTCAGGCCTGTAATCACGTGAATGCGAGCGCCCGTGCGTCGCCCAGCCATTCGTACCGGGAGAGAATGGTGATGAGGGATGTGCATTGTCCCAACTGGCGCCAGGTCCAATAAAAATCCAAATTCAAATTTCCACCGCCACTGCCCACGTAAAGACTTTTCTCGGAAATCTTCATTGTCGTTGTCAGTGGTAGCGTGGCCGAGCGGTCTAAGGCGCTGGTTTAAGGCACCAGTCTCTTCGGAGGCGTGGGTTCGAATCCCGCCGCTGCCATTATTTTTATCTGGCGGTTGTTTGACATTTTTTTTCTTCTAAGGACTTCGTAATGTGTGTATAGGGACCTGATGATTGACGTATTAGCCGGCTAATTTCTAGTGCTTGACATGTTTAGCGGCTTCGTTTGGCATTCGTTCATTATATACCGTATTGGATAACAATTTGTCGGATATTCCACCGGGTAAGCAGGTCTATCTTTCCCGACAGGAGCAAGTTGCTCTCCGAAACGTCGGGATTCATGGACCTTCTTACCCGATGGAATGCCCGAGAAACATTTATCCAGCAGATACGCCGGGAAAACCTATGACATATACCGTATTATTTTCGTAGCGTGGTCTACTTACTGTTCTATCTATTTGTGCACGTCACCGATGGGGATGAAACACTGATTGGTATGGTGTGATTTCATTCCATTGGTGACCGAGGGAATGGAAGACATGTAAAAGAAAATGAAAGAAGAAAACGGAGACACGACGTAAGAAGATAAGCCGCACATGCGCAGGAGGGGGTTAGAAAAATTATCTCGGTGGGTCGCATTGAATTTTCAACTATGCATCAAATTAGTCGGAGGGTATTTGCGCTGTCCGAACTGGTCGAAATGCATTTTGATGGAAATTGTTTAGGGTTTATGACAATTATCGACTCCATTCATTATTTCCTATTAATCCAATCCGATTACGGAGATAAGTGAAAATTGCATCCATATGACGTAGTATGTGGACTTCTTCCGCCCATTATATTATACCCACCTCATAATTAAGCGTGAAACTTCCATTAATGGATATCTATTGTTCCAAGCGATTCCATTAAAGGCATGTTTCAGTGCGCTGTTTCATTAGAGTAAATTCCTGGAATAGTGAATGGCAGCGGTGTCATTTTGGGGAATGCGCAACAATTGGCGTTCGATTTTTGTGCGCAGTTTTAGTTTGACTGCGAAGTGCGTCCAAATTCACTCTTTTTGACATTGCACGTGAAATATAGTTCTCCGTATTAGGGGACCTGACTTGTTCGCTGGAATGTTCGTGAAAAAAATGCATGTGTCATTCCTGGAATGTTTCATATATTGATGGATTTTAATCCTTGGATTCATATTGATCGCGCGTTAACTGAGGCGGTGCTTTGTACAATTTGTGCTGTTGTGACTATGAAAAGGAAACCAGTTTGTCTAAATTGCTATTGATTGTACTAGTCTGTCGTATGAAGCCTTAAACTCAACTGCATAGTACTTCCTGAATCATGTTCGGGGGAATTAACAGATTTACCTTTCGTGATGAAGAGCGTATATCCTAAAGGTAAAGGATGGGTACATGCCAATACACTTGTATTTTAGGGGAATGTGCACCTAACTTGAACTCACAGCAATGACTGAATAATGTGAGTAGAGTCTATGCCACGTCCTGTGCTAATATAAGAGCCTACAGTATTTCTCGGTAAGATGAGACACTCATAAGATCGGGAGCTATAATCGAATTAGTTACCTAATGAACATACGCCGGAAGCAGGTGCGAGCTCACTTTCGCCATAATGCACCGTTTGGGAAATTTAAGCACGTATTCATCTTGGATGCCATTCTGCCGTGTCATTACTCTTCAGGGAACTTAGGTAGGAATGAATGGAAGTTTTCAGAGAAACTATTTTCTCTTCGCGAAATAATTCATTAGCACACAATATACGCCGAAGAAGGTGCGGTTGCAGAGATACGTAACGGTCATAGCCATATATGCCAAAGAATTAGGGCTCTGTGTTTAAATTATGTGCTTGAGAACGTCTATATTGGGGCGGACGTAAAATTATCATGTGATTACCCAGTGTACTCCCATAGCGTACCGTTGAATAAACGTTTGAAAATAGATTCACTGATATCTGGCGAGATTTTTTGGAGTGTCGTGATGAAAGATTTTAATGATAAAACTTTGTGATGGCCACCTGGTACTTTATCATTACGAAGCGTTTCGATGCTATAGCGTCATCATCACGAACAAAGATGAACCTAATTATGACGCCATAGCGTCGAAACGCGTCGTTATGATAAAGTACCTGGTGGGCATTTCTGAGTTTTTTTAATGATGATGATGATGACGCTATGGCATCGAAACGCGACGTGATAATTTTGTCTCTCGTGGACATAAGAAATTTTTTCAACCAGGAAATTTCAGTGATTCAATTTCAAAATTCTCAGTGATTTCACTTCCTGATGACAATGGTGCATCTGATGAAGATACTGAGTGGACTTCAAGAAGTTTTTCGTCGATCTTTGAGCTTTGGAAATTTATGCGCAGATTATTGCCCGCTTATTTGTCCTTTATTTTAGAATTTCATGGCAAATAAATAGGTAACTCTGGGCTGTGGTGATGCATTTCTTGAGGAGACAACGCAAAATAACCTGCTATCGCGTAAAAAATTTGTAACATCTATATTTGGGGAATGGGCGTTACAATATTATAACGTTGATTGGTTACATTCGTGAATAAAACAATTCAAGCGAGATATTTGAACGAACGATGGAGCATTCACATTCAATGATTTCACTACCCATGCTACACTGATTTGATTTAAATTATACCTAATAATTAAGAGACGCTGGTTGTTAAAATAAAAAGTTAATTTCCAAATATTGATTTAACAAATGATGTGGTACGAAGTCACTCGCACGGATACATATACACCAGGGTTGAAATTCGCTATGGAAAAATCATTTGACTTGACCGGGATTCGAACCCGGATCTCTCAATTGCCGGTCAGGTGTGTTAGCCAGTTACACCACCAAGCCATCTTCCTTCAAGGCGAATTTCGAGGGGGGTTTATGCGAACTGGATATGCACCCGTGCGAGTTGACTTCGTACCACATCATTTGTTAAATGCAATATTCGGAAATTAGTCAATTTCGTCGTTTTAATAACGACAATGCTGGGTTTATCCACTGCGACAGTGGCTTCGTGAGCACGACTTCGTCTCATGTGCTACAATGTAGACTTGAGGCCTGAACATCTAGTTCGCATAAACCCCCCTCGAAATTCGCCTTGAAGGAGATGGCTTGATGGCGTAACTGGCTAACACATCTAACCGGCAATTGGGAGATCCGGGTTCGAATCCCGGTCAAGTCAAATCATTTTTTCATAGCGAATTTCGTAGCGAATAACCTGGTGTGAAAAGTTAATGATGAAATAGTCATGAAAGTTTGATTCCCAAACCATCGCAATGAAAAAATTAATGCATTGGGATGGAATTATTGATTATTGATCGATGAATTATATTAAATTTTCCAGCGTTGAACTAAAGATTAAGCCATAGAAGAGATTGGCGCCTTGTAACTTCTCGTTTAAACTTTCGCCCGCGCTGATTGGCTCCGTCGTGCATATCCTTTAACCGTCCGACCAGGCAAGCGGCTCAAAGACGTAACGGACACAGTAAAAAGTAAAATCGGTGAGGGAGCATCAGCGTAGGCGTTTGAGACTGGGAAGGAAGGATGTGGGACGTGGACTGTTGAATTTGAATTTTGAACTCATATCGGGAGCTACAGAACCGTTTGGGACAGTACCAATGGTTCAAACTAACTTCTCGTCCTCCTCTTGAACTATTTCAGTATTCGGTCTTTGCTGACGCGTGACACAATATTCATGAGACAAAATGAATAGCATCCATTGAATATCCCGCAAGTTTTCGCCTAGCCTCATTGAAATCCACTTGAGAGTACTTCAAAGGCGGGAATCACACCACGAGAGAGAGAGAGAGAGAAAGGGGGAAGTTTAACCCTTTTGAGTGCCACCAATTTTTTGGTGGGTACTCCCAGAAGTGCCATGGGTATTTTGATATATTTGTAGGCCTATATTCATAAAATTATTATTTGTTTACAACGGCAAAGTAATAATTATTTTTTACTATTTTCACATGATCATTTCTTTATTTGAAAAAGAATGCTTTTTTGCTGATGCATACGAAAAAAATAAATTTTTTTGTAATGAGTCATTGTTTAAACAGGTCTCCTTATAGACGATGATATATCGTCGTTGGCACTTCTGGCACATTCTGCAAACGACGACATATCGTCGCGTGGCACTCAAAGGGTTAATTTTTCATAGTTTCTTTACGCTATGTTTTAGTTTCCCTCATCGGTTGAATGTTGAACCACCGGTTTTTATCAGCTGAAAACCCTCAAATTCGTGCCAGTTTTTTATACTTTCTGCCTAAATGATCTTTTTTTGAAGTCATGCCATCCCTTATAACACAGTAATCTGTCCTATTTATTCCTTATTCCGTAATTGGCGTTCTAGTTGTTCTGCTTATTTTGTATTGTTAAAATAGCCATTTAATATTCAAATGTTATATTGATCGTCACGTTAGTATTGTGCATGAGTTGTCATTAGTCCAGCGAGGATTTGCTATTAACACCGGTCATATTAATGTTTTTCAGCTTCATCGGGAACCTGTTGCATTCCAAGAAAAACACCAGTTTTTTGCAAACATTTCGCGTGCATTCGCACTAATAGCCATGGCTGCGGCGTGATCTTCAGTGAAGTTCCGCCTTTGAATTTTGAACATGTATTTTTTATACTCTAATTAAAATGTGTTAGACTAGGTGCTCAAAATACTAGGTGTTATATGTTTTATTTCATAGCTAAACATATCACCAATTTTCAACTAAAATGAATAAGTTTTTTTTAAATCCTAGTACTAAATCGGATTTTGTATACACTATGTATAATTGTATGTATAACTCATATCCCATTACATATTGAACACATCCCCCAGAGTATTCCCCCAGTATTGAATGGAGGAAGCCTAGCAGTATTCAACCTGCTGGTATTATGTACTAAATATTTTATGAAAGCATTTAACAAGACTATTTGAATTCAAAATGGACTAAGTGGAAATGTGGCAAGATTATTATAATTCAGGCTTGTAATTTAGAGAGCAGTTTCGACATGTTACAGATATAAGATCAATACAGCATACATTAAGTCCATTAAAGTGCATCACTTAACCTAAGATATTAGCCATTCATCAGTGTACATTGCGTTGCTAGGTTGTCAACCACTTTTTTTATTCCTGCCATTCAAAATTTTAATCGCACTTTTCATTCAAGTTTTCCTCTGCCTTCCTTTACGACCCTATTTCATTCATTGACCTCTATTCCGTACCTGATCCATTCATTTCCATAAAATTTATTGATACCGTACGGAAAACGACAGGAGTCGGCTGGCTTTCCCTGCCGAGATTTTTTAATGCAATTGTCGTAAAAATGAGCGCTTGATGGAGTGTAACTCGTTTGTTTTCTATCTCATCTCTCACGGCCGTAAAAACTCACAAAGTTTTATATGCTTATGCATATTAATGCGTTCGTTACGGGCGCGTTAGCGGGGATAGGTACGTTTTAATTCATTCCCGCAGCGTTCATCGGGTATGGAGACCTAGAAGCGAAATTAATGTATCCGCCTTTGAGAGGGGGTCGCGAGGCGGTTGAGGAGATGAGTTTTTTTATTTCGTCGATATTTTTTTCCGTCCAGGAGAGGGAGCACCCCACTCTTCAATGAGAGAATCGTCCCCGCGGTCTACAAACCAGTCCCCCAGTTTTTATCGCCCGCGAGTCCCCTAATGGGCTGACTTGTCTCCTCGTTCCCCTGCCGACCAAACCCCACTGCCGACCCCACTGCCATTCACCGCCCACCATTTAACTCCCTCCCTCCCCTCATCTCCATTCCTCCTCCAGCCCTCCTCATCTTGGCGCGTTCGCAAAAGCGGGAGACATGCTGTCTTTGAGGGTCTGAGTACCGGTCGGCCAATCAAGAGGTCCGCGGAAATTTTTCTGCAGCTGGAATTGGGTTACAATGAAATTGTAATGAGAAAAAATCGGCCAGGACCGGGAATTGAACCACGGACCTTTGGCTTGGGCTGAGCGGTGTATGAATCACAATATCAATATCTAATATCTTTAAATATAGAAAATGGACCAATATCAATAACCTGTATTGGAATATTGATATTGGAAAATATTGGCATATTGGAATATTGGAAATGATAAAAAATGAAATATTGGTGTGTTGGAAAATATTGAACATAGCAATATTAACAGGTAAAATTAAAATGTAAAAAAAAAACAAAAAAACGGTGGCAGAAGTGTATTAGAACCGAGGGGGGTTACTTCGATAAATGGACTTTATTAACCATGTAAAAGTCTGTTAATAAAACAAGAAAACCAATGTGGGCTTCTTTTCCCCAGCTATTGCAATGAACAGTGGTGGAAAAGGGAGTGCTGCACTGAGTGCCACGCGACAGAGTCTGTTTTCAAAGATTAGGGCGCTCTCCAATCACCCTCCTCTGCCGGGTTCCACAATGCAATACTTAAATATTTAACATTGACATTACAATATTCAATATTCCATTTACAAATATTGTTTTTCTTCCGACCCCCAATATCCGATAAAGGATATTGTGATTTTTCCAAAATTGTGATTTTAGAGTCTCAATATTAAAATATATTGATATTGGAACCAGTATATTTGAAAACCACCCAGTCCTACTTTTGGCTTTCCGGGCCGATGCGCAGACCACTACGTTACCCAGGCTTCCTAATCCTCGTGGCAATTTAGAAGGATAAGTATGAACTAGATTTAATTTATACGGAAATTCAGAGGTCCGTAGTTCGATTCCCGGTCCAGACCGATTTTTCCTCATGGCAATTTCATTGTGTTTCACCACCGTATTCGCGGCAGGCCTGAATACTTTGTGTGTTCCGTTTGTTCGGGTTTTTCCCGCGTTGATTCATTTTTATGGACAACAGTTTCGCTTGCGTTGCAGCGACCGTCGCGTCGTCAGGTTCGGGACCTGATGACGTTAGGCTCAGGACCTGACGACGCCAGCTGTAATGCAAGCGAAACTGTTGTCCATAAAAATGAATCAACGCGGGGAAAACCCGAATAAACGGAATTCATCAAATCACCGTGGAAGCCTCCGTACTGAGTGAATACTTTGTGTTTGGATTTGAGATTTAGGTATTCTGCGGGACTTTAGATGGGGATTGGATCCAGTAGTGAAATTCTATCTCAAACTATATTTTGGGGTCGAAAAAGAGATTAAAAACTTTCCCGTCAAATGCTGTGCGTAAATCCTTCTCGGTAATTCCACCGGATTAAATTGGTAAAATAAAAATACCGACGGTCTTTTCGAACGTCTGAATTACTTCTATAAATTTAATCCGTTGGTATTCCCGCAAAGAATGCATGCATGTAATATGGGTGTTTATATTTACAGACTACTTGAAAAAACCATACTATCACTTTAAGAATAGAATGAGGAATATGACCAATATTAATATAGACATTCATATGTGTATAAATACTTGGATTTGGAAATTTGTTATAAAAGGAAAAAACATACTGTGTACCATCCAAAACAGTCAAATCCTCATTCTTAGTGTTCTTATTCTGAATCTAAAATCCATAAATGAAAAAATTAAAACTATTAAACTGAGTTGAACTTCAAGTCCTCTCTAAGTGTAATTTAATTGTTAGAAAAAATTGCTCTTGTTTCATTTTTTTTACTCTAATTTTTTCCTAACTTACGAAACATTAGAGAGATGAAATAAATGTAACGAGATATTTACTGAAAGTTTTTTATAATGACTGAGGTGCCACAGTTAGCTCTGGGAGATTGGGACAAATGAATGAAACCTTTTGAGTCTGATGCGTGCGAAAATTTTTTCGCATGTACGTAACATATTGACTTGATGTTGCTTTGGAAACTTCATCGGTGTCACTTCTCGCATCCCAGTGCTGTGTGAAAAGTAACAGTGAATATCATTGGGCAGAAATTATATTGAAACAATGTCGTAAATTGACGCGTGAGACATCTCCATGTCGAGATACAGTTGATGATTTGGGAGATGCGAAGAATCGCAGCTGTTGCATGTAATTGTTGTGAGGAAAATTGTGGTTTATAGCAAAAACTTCTACGAAAAAACTGCAGACATCAATAAACATGGTCGCTGTAAGGATGGGCTCAATCGAGTTTTTACCCTCCGACAACAGTGGAAAAAGAACTTAGATCCGTCATCTGCACCTGTATTTTTGATCATGTCTCTGCAAATGTTGAAGTTATCATGTCAGTCTTAAATTAATCAAGCCGCCTCTGCTGCTGAAAGATGTACATCCTTGTAGAAATATTTAAGCATGAGAAAAATAACTCGCTCTTCGTATGATGTTCAGGGACATTTTTATTATTCGTTTTTGTATTTTTATTCAACCGTTACGAGCTTGACTACAGTGCATTTGGCCAATTTATGCCGGATGAATGACAACAACAGACGAACATAAATATCCATGCCCTGAGTGGTGTTATTTCTACCCAGGTGGGTGGGATTCGAAACCACGATCCTCGGTTTTGCAGGCGAGGACTTAAACCCGTCGCCGCCGGGGCCGACATTGCCAATTAGCCGTAAAAGGAATCCCTCTCGCTTTTTTTTCGGACTGCGACCTAAGTCGAGTGAAAAATAATTGAAATCAAACTGCAAGTCGACTGTATTCTGAGTTTTTGGCTGATGATTGTGGCGCTGAATGGTGCAGATACCTGGGCTCGGAGAAAATAGGATGAGAATCGGATTCATTTGTTTGAGATGTGGGTGCGGGAGAGATTGGATATGAAGTGTGGTGGACGGAAAGGAAGACGTGTGATAATCGTCACGATAAAAAAAGAAACACAAGTGTACCTTTTTTTAAATTAAATGCTGCAGAGTTTATTTAAAGTTATTGACTAAAGGGTTGAAAATTGGAACCAGGTTCCATAGACTCGGTGCGAAATCGAGGGATCTGAGTTCGATTCCCTGTCCAGGCGAATGATTTTCCACTGTGAATTTCAAACAGTTGTATCCACAAACTAGTTGAATATCTCCCCTGTGAGAGCGGCTGATTTAGATTGAAACTCATGCTGAACGAAATGCGAATTTGGCCATGATGTTATGAAAGGTTCAAAATTCGTTAGTTTTTGTGTTCATCTATGCATACTGTAACGCCTTAGAGTTTTCTTTGGTAGCGCTTTATTTACCGTACTTTTTATACACCTCTCTCTCTTCTAGTCTCCACTACAACAATGTCCCTCTCCAAACTTCAACAACTCCCTCCCCAACCAACAACGAACGTACAGAATAAACAAATTAAACATTAAAACACAAAAACAAGAAAAAATACAAAACAAAGCACACAAAATAAACAATAAACTTATTAAACATTTAAAACCCACAAAACAGACATTAACTTATGGAAAGGTAGCGCGGCGGAAAGGAGCACGGCGTTACAATACCTTGATCGGTGCATCGCCTCAAATTGTACCAAAACTACTGCCTTTCTTTGGTCAACCCCTCTTCACCGAAGCCGATGCTGCACGGTTATCGAGTGCGCGGACGTTGCATTGACGTCACGCCTCCCACTCAGTGAACGCAGCGCCAGTAACGTGTGCTACACTCCCCTTCCTCTTCACTTATCCTCGCCCTCTCTATCGCTCCCTTCGTGACCATACGTATTTATGCGTTTCCTCTCTCTCCTCTTCCTTCCCTCCCGCCCCCCTTCCTCTCTCATCGGAGAGAGTGTGGAGTCCTTAGGAGGCATGCGTGCATCCGCTCGCTCTCCCGCCGCACCCTGCACCGCTTGCCGCCGCCGCGTCTACCCGCGCCGCGAGACCCATCGGCGGCGTCCCACGCGCGCCGGAGATCCAAGTGGACTGACTAGGCGTTTGAGAGGGTGAGGTGTGGACGTCCCACGCGCGCCCGGACGATACGGCCACGCATTCTCCTCCACCGTCACCTTCCTCCGGTGTGCCATTCACAACCGCCTCTCCCGCGAAATGAGAGACTGCTTCACATCTGTCCACCATACCGCGGAGACTGAGAGAAAGCCATCCCTTCCTGAAGAGCTATTCTTTGCGGCCTCGGGACCCCCGATTCTCGACAGTGACGACATTTTTACGTTGTAATAAAAATTGTTTATTTTTAAAAAACGATAATTTATAGCACCACTCCATTTTCATTGAACATAATGCAAACGTTGTAACTAAAATTTTATTTTTATTTTTGTCGAATTAAAATACTTTTATTTAGTTGATCATATATTAGAATCACGATCGATTTTTACACATACCCTCAAGTTATAGCACGGTAACTAAATAGCAAACCACAACAATAAAATAAATATCCCTCCACACAACGTTTGACACTGTTCTTTACCATAGAATTTTCACCACATAAAATTTACCCTTCACTACACATTGGCTCTTCAGGCTCATACACTTAAACAGGCTATACACTTTACAATAATTGAGCCACTTCAATGCTTTTTCTTTTCACTTCACAGTACCTCACACCACATCGCACATAAAATCTTAAAAGTTATGCATACAATCATTTGACTGCTACCCCGCACAGGTGGATGCCGTATTCCTGGCCAGGTATCCCTCGAATATGCCCTGCGTTGAAATCTGTGACTCCTACTCGTTCCTATGGTCTCCCCCTCGTAATTTCAAGTTTCCCGATTCTAGCCAGCCCACTCGGTGCCTTTATGATCTGCAGTTCCCACAGATCCTCTCCCTCATTGGAACACTGGTCGATATAGACTGGTGCTTACTTAAACGTTGACCCCCGTAGACTCTCACTGATTGAAAAAGACTCTTTTCACCTAAACAATGCCCGACGGAGACTCTCTTGATAAATTTGTTTGGCGTTACCTAGATGCGGTTGACAAATTGTTGCTCGTTACCATGGCTGCCGTCGAAAAATTGTTGCTATCCGCTTTTCAAGTGTCCTTAGCCTCTATGATCTTATCCCATGGGTGGTAAAATGTTATAACGTATAAGGATTTATAATTCTACTACCAAGTATTCTACCGGTTAACACTTTCGACATTGAGCCTTTATTTGTTAAGTTTTCTTCCGACTGAATGTAATTTTTAAGGGTTTTTAAAAACTAATATCTCAATCTGGAAACATATATCTACCATTATTTTATAAAAATATGGAGAAAAAAGGGTATACAAACAATTTATTTAAACATGACGTGAATTCAAGTCAGCCGTTCGCCAGAGTGCCATCTGTGTTATGCTGGGTATTATTCATGCTCCTAGAGACTTTTTTACGATTCCCATTTTTTCTCTTCTCCTCATCACTTTCGGGACAAATATATACGTTGAGACTTGTCATATTTTCCTTACAGTACGAACTGATTTTTTATATCCTACCCACTTATTACTATCGCTCTAAGTTAAGTAGGTTAAATAGGTAGGATTTGTTGAATGAATCAGAGAATGTTCTCCCGGTTTTGTACCTTTTCAGTGGCCTATCTCGCTCCAGCACATCATTTTTCGCTTCACCATACAATCTACCCTTTTTCATTACGACCATGAAACCTATTCTCTTTCTCCCTCTTCCTCGCTTGCTCAACAGCCTTCCCTCAATCACATCCTCGATCAACCCATATCGTCCCTTACCAATTCCTCCAGCCACCTACTCTGCCGATCTCGAATTTCATTCAGAAGTTTCCTTTCTTGACAAACAAAAAAGGTGAAAAACATTGTTACTGCCACAGTTTATTACAGAATATCCTTCAGGTTTCGACTGTAATGCCATCATCAGGTACACTCTGTAGTGTGTATCTGAATGATGGTGACATATCAGCCGAAACCAGCGAAACGTAAAAATGTGGTTAAGTGCTTAAGTAACAAAGTTTATCCTATTACAATTCGACCTTACACCATGTTAAACCTTCAACATTTGAAGCGCAATATTTGGACGTCACCGCCACGAACATTTCCAATAGGGCCAATCAAAGGTTGAGAGATATCGGTGGTCGTGACGTCAAATCCAGAGATTTCCCGAGGTTCAACAGGGTTAAGTCCTTACTTAATAAGGTGGTGCCAGTTGCACTTTAGTGCGTTTTGAGCGGATGAGCACACAACCTACAAACAAGCTTAAATAAAAATACCACAAACTCTTGTGTATAAAATGTCTTTTGTTTTGCAAGGCATTCGTTCCGACTTGAAATTTGCGTTTTTAAGGCGTAAAGCTGCATTCACGCCCCCGTAAATGGAAGTGTTGGTTGGTGGAAAATTAGCTCAAAATCACTTTGGAAAACTTGTACGCGTCACAAAAATTGGAAATATTTTCCCTATGTTAAGAAAATGATTATTTATTTTATATAGTTAAGCACATGTTTACCAAAGTGCTTGTTATAGTGAACCATTAGTTATAATTTTAGCATCCAAGTTCAATTTGATAGCAAAGGTATAGTAAGAATGTTTAAAAAAATATTTTTTTTACTGACTTTCTCAGCTATTATCGCGGAAAATATAAGATTTTTCTTTCCCGCCACAATTCCTGAGGAAGACTCTCCTCCTCTCGGCCACGACCACAAGTCGCCCACACAACCGACACTCAAATTTCCCCTCTTTTGTTTCCTTCTTTATTCCTAGTTCCCGAGTCTGCGAACCCACGCAGTCATTTTTTGTAACTTTGCCCCCGCGCAGAAAGGCGGAGACACTGTCCTGCGGCCGTTCCAGTTTTTGAATTCGAAAATTCAAATCCGGGCGGTGTCGGTGGCTGAATCATTCGGGATCGCCCGCCGATTCGTATTTGTTTCTTTCTTTTTTTTCGCTCGTCGTTTTTCTTTTTTTCCGCCTATCGCCGTCATCATCTCAAAAGTTGGCTCTCATTTTCGAATTTTGGTTCGTCACGTAATGGGTCGGCGGGTATTTTCGGTGGTGATCGACGGAGCGAGGTCGTTCAAGATGTTTTTAAGGATAAGTGCGATCCCGTGTCGGGACGATTCGGGGAGGACGAAATGACAAAGGAAAAGTTTGACGGAATGGGGAGCATACATAAAAACGTATCTTTCATATTTTTAGTGGTGTTCACGAAAATAAATTTCTTCGAAAACAAAAAAGTCATACGCGTGCGCATGCGTCAACCGCAAACATTATAATATTTGGATATCAAAAGTGCAGGGAAATGTGAAAAAAAAAATCACGTAATCCAAGACGCCAATTCTGAGGGATGACATCACCGCACGGAAACGCCTCTCCGTTTCAGGAACATTCACTCGTTTCAAAATGAAGGCTCAGAGAAGTGCTAGTTAATTGTCTTCCGCAGAGGAAGTCAAAAGGATAATTTCGTTAAACCATGAAAGATAACCTGGAATTCTCAAGAAAGAACGCTTGGTATTGCTGTAATTGATACCGTTCTGTGTCCTCATCTGCCATATGCTCTGATGGAGTAATGCTTTCACGCCGCTTCCTTCTTCAAAAAAAGATGTATACTTCAAATTCAAAAAGTATTCTTTTTAGATATCTCGTGTTCTCCATTGGATCTGCTTTGCGGAAGGGTACGAGCGCCTTTCGGTTTTTCTCATTTATCTAGTTCATTCATTGGTTGTTCAATCCTAAGATTGATTGACTGCAGCCCTCCACCCTTCCCACCTAGTATCTTTTCCTATGTACTTTTCACTTAATTTGGTCCAATAACTTATCCCTGGGTCTTCCTCTGGGGACTTTTCCCTCTATTTTACCTTCATTTATGTTTACAAACCCATTGTGTCTCAAATTTTATTCATTTTAATCTCAAATAATGAGTTGATCCAGCCCTTCAACGCTCATTACGATGTCTTGAGCGTTATTTTATTTCGCGTGCAATCATATCAACCGTACTGGTTTTAACTAGTTGCGACGGATGTGCGACCAATTGTTTCTTCACGAACTGATTTGTTAAAAACGTAAATTCATTCTTTTCCAAGGCAAAATTTAACGGTTGAAATTCATTTGAATACACGTTGGTATATAATAATAATTTTCTAAGCTTTTAAGCATATTTCGTAAGCTATAAATGTAACTAACTCGCCAAGCCAACACTCCTGTTCGCAGAATGCGTTCGCATAGTATTGAATTTGAGGGACAGGAGTGTACGAGTCTAATTATTTTTCAAGTAAGTAATTACTGGCTGATCAGCGGATGCGATACTTTCAATTTGAAAGCAATACTGTTGAAAAGCTTCACACTCCGTCATAAATGTGCACGATTCCACTGGACGAGAGGTGTTCGGCTTTGTAGATGGTGTTGTGTAGATGCATGAATGAAGTTAACCCGAGACTCAAGGCCCGGAATTATGACGCCGATTTAATTGCACGTCATGACATCCAATGAACTCAAGCCGCCATTTGATTCAAATTTGCGATAGTCGTGGTTGAGTCTGACTTTTAGCGGCATCGTTGGTCATATTGTTTTGCAATTTAATGGCTCTGGGGCATTTTAATGTGCATTGTTCTCTCCTCGATGCGACTGACCTTTTGGTTCAAACCGATTGTAGTTACTCATAAAAACCCTGATAATTCTATTCTTGTTCTGTTGGATAGCGTAATCGCTGAGGGAATGAAAGGTGGGATTGGAAAGGCAGTGGTCACATCAATCCAGGATATTTCATACTTCGTTGGTCCTGCTAGTCAGCAAGCAGTCAGTGAGGCCTACCTCTGGTCTATCAAAACCAAACGTCGGAGGTGATGACTGTGTGTATGAGAGAATATTGCTTATTGCATCACTAATTCCGACGAAATAATAATAAACATTTATTCTTCCAGAAAGCAACTGATTGATACACTCATTAAGAACTCGGAAGTTAGGTACCCTACAAGGCAATAGGCTTGATATTAGGGTACCGTGTCAGTTTTATTTAACATGCATAGTGAGTAAAATTAAAAAAAATAGGATACATACAATATGAATAGATACAGAAGCGTACTTATATGAGAAAAAAATTTTGTTAACGGAAAGACTAACTTCTTTTTTTTACAGGCAAACAGCTTTGACTTTGGTAGGAAATTAATCAATTAATTTCAACAAAGCACAATGTCTATGTTTGTACAAGACATAAGCCATTGGTTAACCAATCTAAAGAAATGTTTACAATTTGTTACCCCTTTTATTTTGTTCGATAATTGATATTAGATAATTGATTATATAATTTAGAATGAAATAAAGATTAGCTAAGGTTCGCCGCGTACTAAAATACTGCATTTGGTAGAAGAATGTTGAGAAATAACATTGGTATTTGGAGTATTTTCTTTACATATAATGTATTTTGTTTACAAATGATCTCGTTTGCCTTGTAACTGTATTTTTCGGGAAGTGCATAATACGTTATACAGGTGAATTATTTCCTTGCGTTTTCCTGAAATATCTGCGAGAATATCACCGATTTCGACCCGCCGAGCGCCCCCAGGCGGTGCATCGCGATGGCGTCATTTGCTCAACGGCGGAGACCGCTAATGCAATCCGAAACAAGCATTAAAATGCGTTCTCCTCGCTCGTTTCCCTTCCAGTCGCCTCACCTTGGGCGGGCCCATGCCATAAAAACGGCACTCGCACCGGTCTCCCGAGTCGAGAGTGCGTCCCGCCCCTGTTAAACCCCATTCGCCCCTTTTCTCTCTCGTGGCCGGACCTTTCACCGATCCATCGCTTCCCGCACACACAACACAGCCGCTCACACCCTCGGCTGCCCACTCAACCCATACCAACCACCCCTCCGCAAAGTAGGTATTTATTATCGCGAGTGGTATTTAAGATTCGAGTGGGGCACGCTCCGGCGTTTATAATAAGTACCGCGGCTAGATCTCACGATGCGAGGGCAACGGGTGCGGGGAAAGGAGGAGAGGTATGTGCAGTCTCTAATGGCGGTTAGAGCGAGATTTTGAACTAATCATAGGCGAGGCCATGTTAAAAAATTTGGGTTTTTAATTTCAGCAGCTGTCAAAAGCATCAAGTAAATATTGCAATATCAATGGCGTAAAAATATTTTGTACATGAATGTTAATCTTAGTTATCAACCAGATGTGCATTCATTATTATTTCACTGCTGACCAGAAAGGACTAGAAGCCTTCGAAACCTGGTGCTGGAGGAGGATGCTGTAGATAAAATGGAAGAAAAAAATAAGAAATGATAAATTGTATAGAAGATTAGAAGAGCTAAGAACCATAAGGAACACCATAGAAAAAAGAAGAATAGCCCAAGCTAAGAAGGGGTTAATGGGGAAAAGACAACTACCGTGCTCAAAGAAGACAGGACTACAAACTAAACAATAGTGTGTGAAAACATTCGTAAGGAGCGTGGTACTCTATGGATGGGAAGCATAGACTATTGGAAAAACTAACCAGAACAGACTAGAAGCCTTCGAAACCTGGTGCTGGAGTAGGATTCTGAAGATGAAATGGACGGACAAAATACGAACTGATGAAGTGTACAGAAGAATGGAAAAGGGAAGGATAATACGGAGCACTGTTCAGAAAAGAAGAACCGGATGGATTGGACACACCCTGAGCCACAATGGGTTTGTGAAGAACATAATTGAAGGCAAAAGAGAGGGAAAAGTCCCCAGGGGAAGACCCAGGAATAAGTTCATGGACCAAATAAAGAGGAAAGTACATAGGAAGAGATACGTGGAGGTAAAGAAACTAGCATCAGATAGGGAAGGGTGGAGGACTGCAGTCAACCAATCATCGGATTGAACGACCATTGAAGAAGTCTTTCATCGCAAAATAGTCCTATTTATAAAATTCTCTTTGCTCCAAAGTCTGAAATTCGCCATGAAAAAGCATTTTAGTTGACCGGAATCCGAACCCAGATCTCCCAAATGCCTGTCAGGTGTGCTAGCCAGTTACATCACCCAGCCATCTCTCCTTATAGCAACTTCCACGGGGGTTTATGCGAACTGGTCATTGGTATATGCCATGATTTTTTTAAATCATTGCATACAAAATTTTAATAAATGCCGAAACATTGTGTTTGCAGCTTGAGAAGCAATATTATTCTGTTAGAACATGGACTTTCCATCTTAGGTAAGACTTGAGTTTACGGTCTGAGTGATATTAAAGCTCTCGTAATTCACATCGTACAAGCTCTCTTAATCTGAAAACATACAATGAGTATTCATTTCCCCTCTAATTGGATCAACTATATAGTGGCTGTTTCTATCAAATGATACCTATTATATATTTTTAATTTTCGCTCATATTACTGGAGCCTTCATTATTATGTCCAAAGATGTTCCCAGAGATAGTATTCTTCTGAGTGGTGGTACCGTTTTCTTTATCTCCTGACAAAATCTTCCTAAAATTGAGACATAAACCACTAACAGGTATATCATGTTGTTTTGTAATCGTTGAAGTCCTGCTTGGCTGATTTATGGTGACTGATGATGACGCGTTTTTATGTAGGTTGGTGTTTTACGTTGAAAAATCATTGGAAATCCTTTAGATTTCTTCTACATTCCGTATCGCTAGGGGCCGTTCTAGTATTATGTAAGACGATTTATGCCATTTTGGACCACACCCCCTTCCCAAATGTAAGACAATGTCAAATTTTCCCAACCACCCCCTTCCCTCCCTCCCAGTCTTATGTAAGACGTTAGATATTTGAATCTTCTCTTCGTTAGATGCTCGCTTTGATTGAGCATGAAGGTGATGTAGCTAGCCAGACAGGCGACATAATAGGGACATTGGTATAGCGGTGAATTAACGGAAAATATGCCATTAACGTGCGGTTGCTCCATGTCACTGCAAAATTTCATTCGTACACGATACAATGTTTCAATACGGACAAAAATCTTGGATTGTTTCCAGACCCCATGCCCCTCCCCCCTCCGACCGAAGACAATGTAAGACCATCCCAACCCCCCTCACCCTCATAAACGTCTTACGTAATACTTGAATGACCCCTTGCCTTTGAGCTGGGGTCAGATATCCAATTTTTCAAACGCTCTATATCCGGCAGCCGTCCGCGGATCCATTCTTCCATCGTTTAATCACCGGATTAAGCTCTCAAATGTCAATACGTTCCGTTTACATTCTGGACGTGCCCGCCATCCGAACCTTTGATTAAGTAAATAGGGGTATCTTCCAGATGCATCAACGCTGCCCACTCCCCAGCACTTTTAAATTCCTCCTGCGTACGTCGCTCGGGCGGCCGAGCGGGAGGGGGGGTGGGGGGTCGCGACCTCATCCCGCGGAACGTTCACGATTGTGGAAGACTGTAATTTCAGTCGTGTTGCTATGTTTTACCTCCATGATTGTTGCCCTTCAGAATTATATACTTCGGCGTTTTCCCTTTCCTCGAAACTCTCCATCTCGTGCAGCAAGTTCCGCCGATCGCCTTGGTATTTCATGTATTGAAGTCTCCTATTACCTCCCATTTTCGATATGAACCTGTTGACTTTCACCGCCGCGTGAGATTTGCGTCGTGAGAGATCTTCACATGGGAGGTGGAGTAGCAGAAAGGCAGTGTGTGACGCGGTGTTACGACGGTTTAAGGGTTGGGTGTAAAATCTTTTACGATAGTTAGATCTAGACTACTTTTTGCCGGACGATCAACATATTTTGCTAGAGCCAAACTATTATGGTAGAAACGATCACAGAAATAAGATTAAAGAAATAGACTGCGGAACCAATTGATTTAAAATATCCTTTTTCCACGTAAAATGAGGGACCATAATAGTTTTGATAGATCGGTTCTGGGATACTGACTAGGTTAAATAGGTTTTTTCAGTAGCGCTAAATACCTTAACATGATTATTAGCTACTAACCGTGCAAGCAATCTCCGGCATGATATTCTCTTGCATGTTTTAGTACCTTGTAGTGCTATTTATTTGTCGCATTAATAATACTAACCAGTAGTATATTGAATTATGTACTGCATGGTAGAATGTTCTTCTACGTATCACTCTCCTAGTTTCTGGTCTGACTGCGTACCGTTGTCCTGACTGTTTTTGGCATGCTCCTGGCATCCGGGGGAACATGCGAGGTTCTGATTTGAACTGGGATGAGTGTTTCATACCTGGTGTGGAATCACATCGTGCCACACAGCGTATTGGTGGCTTGCGCTGTATTTTGTAGATGTAAATGTGTACTATTGAGACAGGTGGGAAGGAAATCACATCATCGAACTGTAGCTTGAAAACTAAAATAACAATCACATTAGTCATCCTTGCTCTTTCCTTACTTTCTTTTGTATATCACTACGAAATAGACGAATTAGCAGATGCATAGTGAGACTGTCCATCTGTTGGAAATGTAAGGCTATGAACTCTTAAAAATATGGACGTATATGCCTCGCCTGCGTCACAGCTTTTTGCATAGGCCACCGTGGCCAGAGCCCTCTCCATCTACCTCAATGTCATTGTAGGTCGTTCAATGCTAAGATTGGTTGACTGCAGCTGGACACCCTTCCTAATCTAATGGTCGTTAACTTACCTCCTGGTATCTCTTCCTGACACCCTTCGTAGTCTAATGGTCGTTAACTTACCTCCTGGTATCTCTTCCTATGTACATACTTTCCTCTTTAATTGGCCCATAAACCGATTCCTGGGTCTTCCTCTGGGGACTTTTCCCTTTGTTTTGCCTTCAATTGTGTTCTTCACAAATTCATTGCGTCTCAGGGTGTGTCCGATCCATCTGTTTTTTCTTTTCTGTATGGTGTTTCATGTTGTCCTCTCCTCCTCTACTCTTCTATAAACTTCATTATTTATTATTTTGTTCGTCCATGTTATCTTCAGCATCCTCCTCCAGCGCCAGGTTTCGAAGGCCTCTAGTCTTTTGTGGTCATCTTTTCCAATAGTTCATGCTTCCGATCCATAAAGTGCTACGTTGTGAAATTGCAGCTACAATACGTAAGTGACGAGCAAAAATACGGTCAAATGCCATTTTAAATGATTTAAAGAAATTAATACATAACGAACACTGACAAACACACTATACAACTCTTCTCTTTTTCACGTAAGTGCTTAGTATCCACTGTCAGAAATAAGTACTTTTCCAGGTATTTAGATTTATAAATTTGTAGAAAAGTACAAGAGTTGTTCAATTTCTAAGTAAGGTTACGATCAATGGCCTTCATAAATTAATGTCTTTTCTGGTAAGTTTATCCAATGGCCCATGCTTCTGATCCATAGAGTTCTACGCTCCCCACGAATGTTTTCACATTCCGTTTCCTGGTTTCTAGTCCTATCTTCTATTTTTCTATAAGTATCCACAATAGGAATGAAATGACACACATGACCTTTCTCGGTGGAATCGTTTCGTGTTCTTTTGCTTAACTGCCACATATTTCCCGTCACATTCCATATGACCTGCGGGAAGGCTGCCTCATGACTCCGCTAATTTGAAGAGTGCGTAAAAATACCGCACCGATTTGCATTTCTGAATTGAGGCTGGAATCCGATCGAGTGAGTTTGGGCGGAAATCGTCGAACTCGATCGATTAATTTTTTTTTTTAATTTTTTTATTCGCCATCCCACTCTCTCGGCGTTCACCTCGAAAGGTGTAATGACGAAGAAAGCCTTCAAAACTTTTTCTCTTGCTATGTAACAGGACCGGAATCCGACCTTGAACTAAAGCGCTTACTTCGGTTTTCTTTTCCATTTTAATTCGCGACTCATATGAGACGAGACGATGTAGAGGAATTATTCGGCGCCATAACACGCAAGATTAAAGCCGCTCGGAAAGAAATGTGATGCAGCTAATGCTCCTTGAGGAGTGACGTCGATTAAAGAAACGTTAAATACGGATCCCATCCAGGAGAGAAGAATAAAATGTTTTCCTTCTCTCTTGACTGGCGAATCCCAATAAAATAGTAGACCAATTTCCTTGGATTACTTGTATGTATGCATAGAAATCATATCCTCTTTAATGGAAGAGGATTTTAGGACTCTTGTCCTTCATTCTCCATAATTCTTCTGTATTTGAGAAACACAAAATTTCATCATTAGTTTGATTGTTCTCTTACATTCAATTAGGCCGCGATAATATCCCTCAATGAAGGACTATGAATGGATAAATGATAATTAATTGAGGAACTGAGATTTTGATATAATGTCTAAGAGGAATAGCGGGCGGTGGACTTGTTGCGTGGATTATTCTTCTCGAAATTCCTACTTTGGAGTTAAAAGAAGAAATATAGGAGGCATGTTGGTGCAGAAAATAAGTACTGCTTCTGTGGAAAATCTCCCATTCTAGATGGCCATGGGTTAAAATGTTACGGGAATGGCGTATTATGTGCAGTTCTTCTGCAAACTAATTATGGTACTCGAGATTAGATGGTGCCACCAACAAACTTCCTCCAATGGCTCTTGTGCTCGGCTGATTTTCTGTGGGACATGGTCTTTCAATTAGGCCAAGTGTGCATTTTTTAATAAATTCTCCCCATAGAACCTGTGACTACTTGGGGTCCGGTTTGGACAGTGGTAGCATATTCGACTCCCATTGCGACGGTCGCAGGTTCAGGCACGTTTCCTGGCTGGCAAACCAACTTTTGTTCTCTACCCGAATTTGACCCCACTACCGAGAGGCAGCAGTCTCAGCTGAAAGCATTGACAGCGCAGATCAAGGAGATCTGACCGGTATCGACAGCCACAGTATCGGGCAAGAAAGAAGTTCATGGAATCGGCCGGGGTACTGCAATGTGGAAGTCAACGGGGAGACCACCACATTGGTCTCCCTAGGACGGGGGTGGCGAACCTATGGCACGCGTGCCCAAAGTGGCACGCGGAGCAATTATTTCGGCACGTGGAGCTGGGAGGGCGTTAAGGGCGATACCTCTATCTCACTCGATGGGTTGGCACGCGAGTCGAGCGAGTATACTCTTATTTCAGAAACTTAGGCACTCAATCACCAAAAGGTTCGCCACCCCTGCCCTACAGTAATTTTCAAATGAATTAATAAGTTTTACCGTGGCTTAAATTTTTTGATACTGTGCAAATTGTAGAACTAGATAATGTTTAAACATTTTCGTCCATTAACAACAAAATATGCGTTATAAAAATTTGCGCTTGCCATTTTATGTATCTCCAACAACTCGCAACTTTTCGTGGAAAGTCAATGCTGTAGATAACGTAGTTTTCCCTAGGCTGAGTTACAAAATTCATGAAGTTGACAAAACTGCTAAATTTCGGGTGCGCGGTGTCGATTATTGCATTAATGTGTCTCCATTTTTTGTTTTATCATATAATAAAAAATACTGCTGAAATTGCAATAAAATTATCTTAAAATTGGTGTATAAAGCATTGCACTAGCAGTTACAGGGATTAAGATATAAATTTTCAAAGTATAGCGGCATATCATTTTGACGCCGGCAGGAGATGCAGCTCTGCGTACTAACTATGTATAAGGCGTGATGGCACTCCTCCCAGTGAAATGTAAATCTGGAGGTAAAACAGTCCCCCAATCGGATCTCCGGATGGGGACTAATGGGAGGGGACAAATCCAGTCGGGAAGGACAAATGCAGGATAGGGACACACCTGTGTCCATCAAGCCTTGATGTACGCACATCGAAAGCAATGTAAAAAAGTCAATTAGTGTTTAAATATACCGCTAATAGATACGGCGAAAAACATTTCTTAGTAAATTCCACACTTAAAAGTTTATTTCAGACCTAGGTTTCGACTGCACAGCAATCATTTTCAAGGTACATTTGCATCATGTGCAAGTCAATATATAGAGAAGAGCCTGGGGGAGGGGGAGAAGTGAAGGTGGTTAATTGACGTGAGAGACATGCGTCACGGTCAGATTCGGTCATTGGGAGGTAGCGGGGGAAAGTTGTGGATTATTTATTGATTAATTAATTTATTGCCATTCAGAAGAATGTCCAATGAGCCATTGGCTCTAATAGGACTGTACAATCAGTAATAAAGGTATTATGAAAGATAGAAAATAATAACAATCATTATAGAGGAGAATAAGTGGAGGATAGAGGAGAATAGGAATAGAGAGTAGGAGGGAAATGCACATTCATTTAGAAGTCTCACATTTCTGTTGTTAGCAGCATTCACAATTTCAAATTGTTTAAGGAAGTCCAATTTGGCCCCTTTTCTCTCAATATGGAGCACTTCCGGCTCAAAATCACTTTCGTGGTCCTCCTCGATTAAATGTTTTGCATATGATGACGAAAATCTTTTAACTGTGACGAAAAACTTTTCAGTGCGGAATTTGCTAAGAAATTTTCTAAAAATCATGCCTGCGAAAATTTTCCACGTTACGAAGTTACGAAAAGTTACGCCTTCAATCATTTATTTTATAGCGCTAATAGACGGATTGCGCGTGATTGCCATGTTGTATGGATCGTATTTAAAAAAAAAGAAACTCGCTTCACGATCGTGCGTCAAGATTCAAAACGTGTGTCACTCCATGTACGATTCCGCGACCTCAGGGCAAAACACGGACAAGCACAGCACGATCGCGTATTGAAATTATAAATGCTCCAACAGCTTCCGTGACGCCGGAGTTGACTCCGTTGTTGTGGTGCCGTGCTTTCTCTCCGCTCCGAGAGAGACCGTCGCTAATTGCGATTCCATTAGTGGTTTGCCTTCGGATGCGTGTTTCCGTCCTGTCGCACGAATAACCGTGACGGAATATCGATGAAATGCTTAATATGTCCCTCCCACCTTTCCCTTTTTACGGCCGGAGCGTCTTGTCTCCCTCTTGGGGGACCTTGGAAGTTCCCTCGGCGAGAGGTGCTTCTGGCGCGCTCAAGGGAAAAGGGCATCCCAAGGGAGCACCATGGTCTCCCTTTAGGGGTTGGGGGTAAGGCTGGGGGGGTTGCGATCACCCGCGAATCTCCGCCGTCTTCGAGACTCTAATTAATCGTCCCCTCAAACGGAATAAATTATCTCTTCACCTTACTGCGATTTCTCAAGTCCCCAAACCCCTTATGGAATTCCCAAGCGCATTCCGCTCTACGGGCAATGATTTGTTGGTACCCATCACTCAACCGCCGGTAAACATGCGCATATTTTATTAAACTCGACAGTGGTGCGACCTTAGAAGTGACAATAATCGTTGACTTTCACAGCTTCATAACAGGTATAGTAGAAATGAGAGAGAAAAAACGATTATATTTATCAGAGTTGTGGTTCGTACAACAACACGTAAGATAATTTACGAGAATTCTCCGGCTTCGTCACGCGTTTTAGAATAGCGGTGGGCAAACGTTTCGCCGGCACTCCAGTCAGCATTATCAGGTGCAAAATAATTCAAGATCGAAGCGGCTCAAAGTGACCTTCGCGTAGGTGGCCTGGACCGCACCAGATAGCGGCCAGGCAATTAATGCCCGTCGTTATCCTGGTCCAGATTTTTCGCCGCTAAATATAGTGCTCTTGGTCCGCTATGTATAGCGATTGGTCTATGTCAGGACGTTCTGATTGGCTGAGGAGTCGGATGTTCTTGGATTGTCGAAAATCTGTTGGAACGTAGTGGAGAGCAGGTAGCCATGCTCCCTGATGGAGTTATTGTAAAGAATAGAAAACTTCAACAGGGTAGATGGTTATCCGTTCTATTCTACGTACAAACGGACTTTCAACAATCATAGAAAATCGAACCTCTCAGCCAATCAGAGCGCTCCGGTCTAGACCAAGCCCTATACATAGCGGGCCTATTTCCCTATATACAGCGGTCAAAAATCTCTTGAAATTTCGGACCTGATGATGCCGACTGTAATGCCGGCGAAACGGTTGTCTACTAATATGTCAGGATAGCGGGAAGAACCCGAACAGTTCTTAAATGACAACAAAGCGGCAGAAGCCTTCGTAACACGCGTGGTTTATAATCGAATGCTAAACTCGAGCGTCTCGTGAAATAAAAGATATTGCTCCCGATTTTTTTCGCTCTGTTAATAAAACCTGCGCATTGGTTTGACATAGGTTACGGACTTCGCATGGCAATGAGTCTTATTGATTGTACGGGTTCTCTCGCAATAATTACCATAATTAATTGCGTTGTTTTACCTGGACCCCGTCTTGGGAATCAGTGCTTGCGAAACCCATTTCGTTTCACTAAATGATTTTATTGATTCGAATAAATATTTCTCTCTGGTGACTAAGCTTTGATTTTTATTGTGACTGTTCGTAGATTTTGTATACTAGTTTCCCTTCTCTCATACATCAGTCGTAATTTTTTGAATAGTTTTTATCCCCATGTTTGCGATAAAGGCTTCATAGAAAAATCAAAACGTCAGCGGGATTAAACTAACAACACGATTTTAATTTGTATAATTTAAGGACCCTTCCGGGAAAGGCGCGCTTGTTAGTGGCGGATATCTTGATGGCGGTGAATTTATGAACCTTTCAATTTTGTTTATCGTTGGCATGGTTTCATTATTTCTATAATAGAGCGAGTTTAAGGTATATGCTCTGCACGTGGTTCAGTGCTGTGATAAACATGCCAACGCGGAGTACTCAGTGCGCAATGCACTTCGGTGAGTGGTGGCAAAAACGCAAGTCTTTTAACGCAGCAGCAATGGTTGGAGATCCATATTAAGTAGATCTTGGGAAGTTGGTGAGATAACTTGAATTTTTTTAAAGATGAAGTTATGATCGAGAGAAAGGGGTAATTTTCTTCAGGGAACTTAAGCGTACCTGCTCATTGGGGTATCATTTTATCCGCCCACCGTGATTTTTTCATCGCCCTCCTAATTTTAACTTTCGTCCTTCGGCCAAACTCGGCCAAAATTCCAGCTCCCTCTCGGGTAATCACGATTATTATATCGTTCCATGGTACGAGTCGTTTATAATGGCTCTCCGGTCTAACCTGAAGCCTCCTTATCGGCTCAATGAAACTAGGGACATGTTCATCTCAATTACTTCCAGAATAGAGTAGTTTTTATGCGTTCTTATTATCTCTTGCTAAAAAAAATCCTAGCGTTTATGCCATTCCTTGCCTGATTCTCGCAATTCTCCTTTCACTTCTAGCATACTTCCCTTTCATAATCACGTCTACGGTGAACTACTGACTCTTACCGTGGCATCCAATTACTCTATAGCCTTTTTATCTGAGTCTTCTCGTAGTCGGATTGTTATTCTTCCGCGTCTCTCTAGGGCTTGGCAGCCATTCTCTCGGCTAGTTTATCTTCATCATTTTTCTTAAGATTCACCTTTTCTTTGCCTCTTATCTCTTTTCCCTTGTTTCAGCCATCATTTATGACTCACTATTAGGAAGTCTATATCATGTTCATTCTTTATATCTTCATTGCCGTCTCTTAGACCGAGCCATAACAGCCGTTATGGCCCACATTAAGATGAGCTCTTAGAAAGATAATCGACACAATAGAATATTTTTACATGTTCATGCATATATAGTGCATAGAATATTTTTACGTGTTTTACATGTGTTACTGAAGATGACACCTATGCGTCGAAACCAGTAGTATGGAAGTTCCGTGAATATTATGCATTGTTGTTGGTCTACTATCGTTTCAGGTGAATATATCTACATCTAATTGGTAGTTTCAGGCGCAACTTGGTGGAATTAACATTATAATGATAACTCGTAACTTTGTGATTTCACATATCTTTATTTGGAACGACCCAGGTTTTGACGATCAACGTCATCTTCAGGTTCATCGAAACCCGGGTCGTTCCAAATAAAGATATTTGGAATCAAAAAGTTACGAGTTATCCTAATAACATCTACATACTTCAATGCAAGTCACCGCGGCGCGCCGCATTGACGGGTGGCTCGGGGTGTTATGACACCGGCCATGTTCAGGAGTAAAGGATTAGGTTTTGGGAGGTGAAATATTGGCGTGTATTATGGGAGTGTATTTAGTGGAGCCCATTTTCATTGTGATCACTTATTGTGCGCGGAAACAACGAGTTTTTGTACATATCTGTTTGGCAATGTATCTCTCTTATTTTATCGCTTCTGTCAGACCTGGAGATATAATGAGGCGTCACGATAATAGTCTCTGTGTCTCTCTGAATTTTTCAAGCAAGCAACACCAGTTCTGAATTTCTCAAGCAAGCCAAGCCTTGCATGTAGCCTCCGAGTGTCTAGGGGCTCCCACCTCAATCCCTATAAAAGTTGTGAGACACCATATGCTCGCTCTAAGCAGTTTTTAACGAATCGTGCTGCTTTTCTCTGTATCTTATTATTTTTTTTTGTTAAATCTTTATGACTAGGGTCCCAAATGCTCGCGGCGTATTTGAGGTGCGGCCTAACCAGGGCGAAGAAGCATCTCTTATTTACTTTTTCATCCGAGTACTTTCCTATTTTACGATTTAGAAAACATAGTTTCTTTAATGATGTGCCGCACATGTTTTGTATTTGTTTTATTTTCGTTTAAAACAAGTCTAGAAATTTTACGCCAAAACGTTTTATGTCACCTAATATTTTAATTGAAAAACAGGAATCTGGCTTGCCTTGTGCTCGAGAGGAAAACTCCATGCTCGCAAGGGATGGGTGCAATCTTTGGTTTTAATTCCTCTCCGATCGCTGATTATCGGCTTGAATTATAGCCTTCGATGTGCGGAAGGCGGCGCGGCGCGTCCAAAGGATCTCCCGACGCATGCGCGCATGGACATAATTAGACGATCGTGCTGCCGCGGCAACGCGGTCGAACAATGAGTTGATATTTTTTTGTACGGCGGCGAATGACTCGTTAGCATACCATCCTTAATGACCGGCGTTTGGCTACTGTAAGAGCGGTATCGATCAATCAGCAAAAAAAATGAAATAAGTAACTCGACTCAAGGTCGTTAATGACCTCTCTTAACTAACTTAGAATCAAAATCGATAAGTCAGCTCAAAAAGAGTCATTGTCATTTCTACCCCCTTTTAAATTGGTCATTGATGAGTTTTCGCTGATGGATTATTTCATTTTTTAATTTTCGCTCATATTGATTTAATTTTTGTTTTAGTTTTCTCGAGCTTTCTTCGATATCAATGACTTCGTTGGACATCGAAGGCCTCTTTTCTATAGTTGTTACTTTTTTCTTGAAACCTGATCAGTAGGCTTCTTCAGTTCTTCTCTTTGTGTTTGAAAATAAGTATTATTTACGCGGCAGTGTTTTATTTGAAATTTGTTCATGATGGTAATCAAAATATGGGGCAAGATTCAGTAGAAAGGTTTTAAAGGCCGTTAATTACCTTTCTTAACTAACTTAGAATCAAAATCGATAAGTCAGCTCAAAAAGAGTCATTGTCATTTCTTCCCCCTTGAAAT
This sequence comes from Ceriagrion tenellum, assembly GCA_963169105.1. Lineage (NCBI taxonomy): Eukaryota > Metazoa > Arthropoda > Insecta > Odonata > Coenagrionidae > Ceriagrion > Ceriagrion tenellum. The sequence continues at coordinate 56,733,795 of OY720639.1, read as the reverse complement.
TGGTCATTGATGAGTTTTCGCCGATGGATTATTTCATTTTTTTAATTTTTGGTTTAGTTTTCTCGAGCATTCTTTGATATCAGTGACTTCATTGAACATCAAAGGCCTCTTTCTTATAGATGTTACTTTTTTCTTGAAACCTGATCGGTAGGCTTCTTCAGTTCTTGTCTTTGTGTTTGAAAATAAGTATTATTTACGCGGCAGTGTTTTATTTGAAATTTGTTCATGATGGTAGTGACAATATGGGGCAAGATTCAGTAGAAAGGTTTAAAGGTCGTTAATGACCTTTCTCAACTAATGTTGAACCTAGATTGATAAGTCAGCACAAAAGGAGCAGATTTTCATTTGTTTCACGCTAAGTTATTCATTGATGGGTTTTCGCCAAAGGATTATTTCATATTTTAATATTCGTTCATGTTAATTTAATTTTGGGTCTACTTTTCTCCAACCCTTTCCGCTATCAAATACTTCATTCAAAATAGATGGCCGATTTTCTATAGATGTTGCTGTTATTCTTGAAACTCGATCAGTGGCCTTGCTCAAATCTTCTGTCAATATTTAAAAATCACTAATGTTCACGCGGCTCTGTTTTATTTGAAATTTGTTCATGAGAGTAATGGCAATATGGAGCAGGATTCAGTAGAAAGGTTTAAAGATCTTCAATGACCTCTCTTTACTAATTTAGAATCAAAATCGAGAAGTCAGCTCAAAAAAAATGCCAATTTTCATTTGTTGCTCGTTTAATTAGTCACTTATGAGTTTTCTCTGAGGGATCGTTGCATATTTTAATAAACGTCTGCATTGATTTTATTTTTTGGTCTGCTTTTCTCCAACTTTCTCCGATATCAACGACTTGATTGGATATCGAAGGCCTATTTTTTTATATTATACTTTTATTCTTGAAACCCGATCTGTGGACTTGATTTTGTATTGTTTTCAACTAATGTGACTCGTGACTAATCAATGTATAGTAAAAACATAACACCGTATCAGCTCATGATATTATGTTAAATCCTTTGAACACTTTTCCTGCCACAGCAAATTAAAACAAGCCGATCTGTGGACTTGATTTTTTATTGTTTTCAACTAATATGACTTTGTGACTAATCAATGTATAGAAAAAACTTAACACCACATCAGCTCGTGATATTATGTTAAATCCTTAGAACAGTTTTCCTACCACAGCAAATTTTCAAAAATTATTTTGTCTACCGATTAAAATGCGTACAGTTTTTCAGTCAGGTGTTCAATTCCCCTCTTATTATTTGAAAATAATTACTTTTTACGCAGCACAGTTTTATCTGAAATTGTTCACGAAAGTAATGATAATATAGGGCAAGATACAGGAGAAAGGTTTGAAGGCCTTGAAGATGCAACATGGATTCAGTTGTCAGCGATGAAAGTGAATTATATAGGCTTCTAATCCACTACGCGCAAAAGTATCGCGTAAGTTTAGTTCACCACAGTTTGCCGTAAAAATTTACCATTCCTCTTCAATCAATGTAATATAAAGACATGATACCATCTCATCTCGTGATAATATGTCACATCCTGAGAACAGATTTCCTGCCACAGCAAATTTCCAAAAATTATTCCGTCAACCAATTAAAATGTGCGCAGTTTTTCAAAAACTGTTTTGCATGTTTTAATGCACAGTTTTCTTGAAAGAGGAATTCTGGAACGGATGAGGTTTCGAAAGTAGATCTGCTTAAATGCAGATTTCTTTTGGAAAATCCTTTGTTAAAATTGATAACTATCCGGTCGGTGAGGTATTGAGTGACCTTATATTTATGCTTCATTGAACACATATTTTTCTTTTAAACGCTCTAGAAGGCCGATATTTTTATGCCAAATTTTGAGCTCAAAAAATTGGACCTTCACTGTGGCTTGAGGAGGAATATGGTGTGAGTAATGTAGGTTTTCGGCATAAACTGCCCTTTATTTTGAAATTGACGTGTTCGTATTGTATATATTTTATTTAATATAATACTTTAGATTATAATATTTACACAGGGTATACTTCAACTCTACGTTCATAACGCACCTTTTTGAAAACTTTCCCAAATTTTCTTCATAAGACAGCCGACACTATTTATTGCAGAGCTCCACCAGGGCACGCCATCGTCAGTGAATAGCGTCGCACGTTCATCTATTCGAATTGTTTGACCAACCGCCGAAAGAGACGCAAATTTCCACGCACTTCATCCGAAGCGTTGCAATTCTGTCTTGCGCGGCAACTAAATGGTAAAAGCCTCTTAGAAAGCATATATTTCAATGATTTTGAGAAGTAACAAATTTGACTCGCTCGGCCATAGAGGGTTAAGTTGGGATTATTTTTTTCGCGAATATTGTTCGGGTTCTTCACCAGGTCAAAGTCACCGATCATACCGATTTTTCCGATCCGATCCTTTCGATCCACCGATCATTTTGATGCACGAGTCGTATATCTTCATCAGGGCATGATGACGATGGATGACAAACATCGAAACGTTGTCATTAATGGAGCGTTTGACACGGTGGAGAAGCCGAACTGTTTTTTTTTTAATATCAGACGTCTGGAAAGCATCAGAGACTGATTTGAAAGTAAATAGTTCATATAGGAATTATTTTTTAGTATTGTTCCAATTCAAAATTGCTTAAATTTTTAAAAACAAAATTCTGATTGAAGATCCAATAAGTAAATCGTGACAAGAAGGTTTTCAATCCAAATATTTTCTTAAAAATGACACCATGCAGTCATGTAAAGATTCCTGTGTATACCAAATATAGACGGGGATCAAATTAATTTAAAATGCAGGCATCAATCCATCAAAGTCATGTAAACAATGTATTGCAAACTAACAAAAAATTAATATGTAACAGGAATAAACTTCCCGATATGTCCCGATGCGCCGAAAGAGACGCAACTTTCCACACACTTAAACCGAAGCGTTACAACTCTGTCCAGTGCAGCAATTATGGTAGTTCGAGCGAAATATCATTTTACTTAGAAATCAATGAATTTGGTCTCATTCTAAAGAAAAATATCTCACCCTTCTAATGAAACCAAAATTCAACCCCTTACCGCATTACTTTCGGAGATATTTGCCAAAATATACTAGCCCTTTTACATGGGAAATGGTACGTGTATGCACTCCAGAGAGACCTCATATAAAAAATGAGGAATTTCTTACTTTTAGGTGTCGTAAAAAAACTAACAGCGTGTAGTTTGTATGCTTTTCAACAGCATTTGAAAATTATTCACATTGTCACCGCAGTAGGTTCTTGGGTATCGCAAAAAACCTTCCGTTTTGAAGGAGTTTCAAACGCACCGCGCGAACAAAATGAGTCACGTAAAAGGCTTATTTAGATATTTTCATTTAATTACTTACAATTTCTGTCATGTAAAACTATATTATTGCACCATTAATAATGCAATATTTAATTGATGTGTCCTACAGCTGGTGAAATTAAAACGTATAATTCGAATGTGGTCTCTATTATGATTTAGGGAACTATCTCGCTTGGACTACCTAAATAGAAAAGCCTCTTAGAAAGCAGATACTTCAATGATTTTGTAAAAAAAGTTGACTCGCTCGTCCAGAGACGGTTAAGCCAGCAACATTGTCCAAAGCCCATTCGATGTTATTATATACACCCGGCCACTCCTTCTCTGAGTCTCCTTATCCTTCGCTCACCTGCATCTTGACCCCTCATTCTTGCCCCTCCCCCTTTTCCCCGCACAAGACTTCGCAAGACGCGTAGCTATCCTTCTTTCCCACCTCCCCCAAGCAGCCTCCTCCCTGGCCAATTCCCCCCGCAAGCACCGACTCCTTAAATGGAAGCGTTTTCGCAACCGCCACTAGGAAGCGATCCGCGATTATATTCCTGGCCAAGGTCGCATCCACCTCTCCCCAGAGAGAGAGAGAGAGAGAGAGAACGACTCTTGCGCTCACGTCGGGAGAGATGGGTTATCGCTTTGCATTTGTCATGCGCGCCGCGTATTCGGTGCACGGGTGTGCTGCACCGCGGGACAAGTCGGTGCGGCGTGATTGGAAGCAAGGCACGGCGCGGGCCTTTTGCGTTTTCCATCGAATGAAGAGATTCGTCTCCCGGGAGGGTGCGAAGCTTCGCGCGACGGCAGCGCCGCGCCGATTTCCTCGAGCGGCGGCACCGTTGCCACGGCGACCTCTCGTTTGTTGATTTGATCGCCGGAGAGAGGTAACGGATTGGCAGAGCCGCCACTGACCGCCAAACTTCTTCGCGGTGTTGATATCCGGTAAGAATCCATTAACACGATACTCTTCTTCATTATCGGCAGTCGTCGATGCGTATATTAGTTTGCAGTAGATTCCCACTCTGTTCTACTTTCAGCTAACCTCTTTTTGTCTCCATTTTAACACTTTATAATTATATCGGCGTTTTCTATACTTGGTTTTCTATTCTGCCAGTCAATTCACAGAATGCGTTCAATCACTTTGTCCTTTCTGATGTCCTGAGATTTCGTTGAGCGTCTTATCTCTACAAAAGTTTTGAGTAACTCTTCGCTGGTGATTCTCTCCAATAGATTACGTAGATGCGTGAGACTTTTGAGAATGTAGATGTTAAATCTGTAATTTCGTCGCGATTCAACAGGCGTTAATTTTCTTCTTTTCGGTATTTATCAAAGTTGAAGTGTCTAAAAGCGTAATTTTTCTCGGCAGTCGTTATTTTTGGGGCTGTCGAACATGAACGCTGTGGGTGACGACTGTGGACGAACCCGCTTCGTAACGCCGCTTACCCAGATCCTAAAATTGTCAAACGTCAATATAAATGAGGGAAAACGTGCGCATTAGGTGCACACCGGCCTTTGACTCTAGTGACTGTAGTTTTCCTATGAAATTCGCTAATTTTATAACGGTCAGTCTCTCACACTTGGCGTATTTTTCCACGATGAGAAAGGTAAAAAAATGTCTACATTCAGTACGTCAAAAAGTTGTGAAACTCTGAGATGAGCTTAGCAAAGACCACCTTTCTGTCTAAAAGTGGCATTTATAGACTCGTCTTTGTCGATTAATGCTGTTAGGGGGTTGATTGACGTTTTTTGACTGACGGCAAAAGTTACGGACTTGTTTCTAGGATTTTTCAACTAGAGTTATTTCAAACCCCCATTTAAATCGTAAAGCGACCATATTAAAGTCTATTTTTGTTACATTAAGTGCTTAGATTTTGGAGAAGGTGTAGCCTTTGAACTTATTTTGAACATGTAGGACGAGAAAATTCAAGCCAAATAACAACTTCAACAGCGATCGAGATTAAAAAAATAACTAGAACTTGGAAAATAACTCTATGATTCAAATACGATAGTAGTTTATTTTTTTCAACTTGCCAGTGTTGTCTTAGAAAATACTTGCTTCTGTATTTTCTAACCTTTTGCCTCCTCATCCCATCCATGGTGTATCCTTGCGTCAACTTTAAAGGTTCTTCTTGTTTGTGTTTCGAAGTACTGCATACTAGTTTATTCTTGTTGAGCCCGCATTTGTATTTCACTGTCAAATAAAGGTTCGCTTTCTTTTCCTTTTTCATTACTTCTTCGCTTTTGAAAAACCTGATTGCAAGTTGCCTCATTGAAACAGTTGCCCAATTTACATCTCTCGATGCACATATGCTCCAGCACTATCACACTAATCACTCCGCCGCCCACGCTCTGGCCATCTTGTAACGCCTTCGAGTTTCTTTGGTAGCGCTTTATTTCCGAACTTTTCATACACCTCTTTCTGCTCCTCTCTCCACTACAACAATCCCCCTCTCCATAACTAAACAACTCCCTCCCAACCAACAATGACCATGCAGAATAAACAAATCAATCATTAAAACACAAAAACAAGAAATAAGATAAAACAAGGCACACAAAATAAACAATAAACTTATTAAATATTTAAAGCCCACAAAACAAACAATAACTAATAGAAAGGTAGCGCGGCGTTACAGCCTCACTCTTGCTCGACTTCTGATTCTTTATGCATAAATCTTGCTAGCTCTCGGTCACCTGCAACGTTGTGCGTGAAATTCCAAAAATCGTCCACCCTACGCTTCAAAACTAACACTTATATAAAAAAAATTACTATAAACATTGACTCATTCGCTACATCTCAAGTAGGCGCACAGCCAACGCCCGAATACTATTATGTAGATAAAGGAACGCGAGTGGAGTTGTCAATTTGCCTGACATGCGTCATATTGCAGTAGCTGATGGATGATATAACGTTGTATTGACAGTTTTTTTTCTTGTTTTCAATCACTCTCCTGAATGATTACCGGATGATGCTGTCAGGATTCGTTTTCCAGTCAACCGTAATGGAATGTTTTACATGTAACCATCTTTTCCGCCATTGATGTCACCTTTTTCCCAAGGAATTCCAAATGGGTCGCGATTCGTCTATTCGCCATTTCAGAAGGATTCACAGTTTGCCAAACGTCCTACTTTTTCTGAGCGTGTGACCGTTTCCGCTAGCCGCTTGACCGATCGAGACGGTATGCAAATTTTTTAGGCGTTGGTCCAGGACCGCGTTCTTCTCCTGCACTTCTCCGCCGGCTATTTCAACCGGTGGCTCAAGTCGAGGTTTTGAAATTGCTCGCCCGCTTCGTCAAACATCCGGTACGCCTTTGAAAGAAGTTTACGGCACCGTGCTGCATTGAAATTAATATCTCAATCTCATCATCTCATCCGAGTTAACTGAGCTCGGTTGTAATTGCACAGGAGAGTGGAGGCTATCGTTGAAGCTAGGGTATGCTTACCTGGATTACATTTTTATTGCTCGGCCAAAGTCTGTGATTACGAGCTCGGGTATAAAGTTCCGTAGGAAACAATCCATGCATGACCAAAACGATTATCTTATTGGCTCCATTGGGTTCTCATTTTCCACGAGTTGGTATTGCCCACAAAGCGTGCAACATTTTTATTCTCGAACGATTATGGTTTCAGCTGTTAGCGTAGGTGCCATTTTCAACGCAGCCTTGGAAAAGTTTAATGCGTTTTTCTTTGACTATGGAAGAATTTAACCCTCTCGCTAACCGCAAGGTGTGAGGCGGGTGTCGGTTGGAAGTGTGATTAAATCAGAGTCACAGTTTATTTTCTCACCCTTTCCTACATTTTGTGGCGTTACATTTGTTCTTAATTTTTATGGGTTGCGTTTATCCGAAAATACTTGTGACAAAAGCCTTATTTTTCTCTGTGTAAACGCTGCTTTTCAAGGTACATTTTGTTTGTACAAACAAATGCAATGAATCTATCAAGGGAGTAATTACACCATCCAAAGTGGCTAATTGTGTGATTGTCTGAATGATTGAACGGGAAATAGAACCTGCTCTAATTTCATTCATTTTATTGCACTTTTTAAGATAGAATAGAATGGAATGGAATATAATAGAATTTTATTTACTTCCATCCGCGAAAAATTATATTGGAAAATAATTAAAAATATTGATGGACCTTTAGGTGGGTTCAAAGGTCAAGGCCTGATTTGAGCCACCGCCTATGTTTAACATGTTCCCTTCACTGTTGAATAATAGCAAAAAACATTTGTACATTTAAAAGCCACACAACATTTTCATTCGACAGAAAATTTCTTAGAACGTTTTGCAAAACTTGAATGCGCAATTGGTTGGAAGCGATATAAAAAACGCCTCCTTAAAAAAGAAAAGAATCGGAAAAAAAGATTTAACGTTTCTATGAGACGGTAGCCATTCTTTGGCCATTTTCAAAAATGTTTTACTAGATTTGCATCTTTCTATTATTTTTACTGTGATTCACTCGTTTCTGCTATAAAATGTACCGCGTAATGTGGCCTTTAGCCAAAATATACCGTTTTTCGCTAAGTACTCCGCAATTTTTATATATCTGTGGGCTTACTTGAAAATAATACGGCTTTCATTTTGGTAAGTAATTATTATCTCGATAAATGACGTTGTTCTTCTCAATGAGATATTAACCTGTTTTCCGTGTATATCGAAAGTCGATACGCTGCGAGTGAATTATGCAAAATTATGCGCAAATATCCCCGTTACTCATCCTTTGAGAAATAGTATACTTTCTGCAGATTTCCACTCCAGTCGTCAGGAATTTTCGAAATTCCTCGTTGTGCGAGCGTAACCGGCGAAAACCTGAGTCTTAACGCGGGCGTTCGCGTGACAACTGGAAACCTTCCGTTCTAACCTCATGTGGTCAATTTGAATACCGTATTCGCATGATTGAATTAGTGATGTCGGGATCAATTAACGGCTCACGTTGACGGGGAACCGGATTAAGTGTAAGTAAGCCGAGTTCTCCAACCCCGTGGAGTGTTTCTCCGTGTCATTCCTTTATCTCGACCGCTTTTCAAGCAACAATAATATCCCGGTCATTCCAACAGGATTAACCACGATCACCCAGTTAAGCAGCTTCACCTGGAGTAGGATGATATCTTCATTGATTTCGTCGATGTTTGAACGCGGGATCGTATTGCCTCTAGGGACTATTTTCGCGGCAAAAGTTTTCACGAACGTGAGTTGCGTGGTGGCCCCAAGTAGCATGCTTGTTCTTAAGGTATCCTCTTGTCGTGTTTCGGAAATAGAATCTAAGATTTCCAAGTATATTGAAATTTATGATGTTTTAACTTTCAAGCAAGGTCAATGACTACTTAGCTAGCCCCGTGGCATTTAGCTGAGTACGTATCTCTCTTTAGGCACAATTGTGATCTAATGACCTCATAGAATATTGTGTATTAGGACGGTTAGAGCAATAGGTACTGTAGCGATTGCTACGCTGAATAATACACTTGTGAGGTTTCTGCAGAGGAGCGTTTATTGCCACTTCTAAGTACAGACTGACTTGGTAGCAAGTCAAGTCAAGTCAAAATATGTTTATTCCACACCAAAACAAATACAAAGTAATAACAAAAAACAAAAACAATGGTGTGGACCCCGGTTTAGGCTGTCGCCTCTTCAGGGAAATCACTGGAACACATACACTGGTGCGGGAAGATATTGGCCCGGCATTCGCCCTAGGGCGGTGGGAAACCCGCTAAAACCACCGCCAGGCCACAAACTTAACAATATAAAACAAAACAACACAAAAGAAACAACAACCGTAGATATTTAAAAAGGATAACACTGAATATGTCTCTGCATAAATAATATATATAAATGTCTCTGGTAATAAATAATAAATAAATAAACAATGTCACTGGTGATCACTGATCTGGTAACAACATGATTAAACTATGAAATTGTTCAACACGAGGTATGTGTCTCTGTTAATAATAACCGAGATGGCTTGCTTATATATTGGCGGCGAACTCTCTCGAACGCCGCGCCGGAACTTCCTCGAACATTCTGGATTTTCTCTGGAAAGAGGTAGAAAGTAGGCGCCGGGAATCGAACGCGGGCCGTCCGATTGGTAGTCGAACACCTATCCACCGGTCCAACTCCATGTTGTGGCGGATAATGCGCCACAGTACCATTTTGATAAGCATCTCGGAATTTTAAATAGGACGCGACTACAATTAGTTCTCAATTCATAAGTACATACATTAAGGTATGTATAGTAAGGAAAGAGCAGGGATAGTCAATATAGTTGTTATTTTAGTTGTCAAGCCACAGTTTTATGACGTGATTTCTTTTCCACCTCCCTCAATGGTATCTAATCCAATTTCATCTTCTTTATTTCATAAACTTCATCCTTTCTTATTTTGTCCGTTATTATTAGCTCGGGCTATTCTCCACTTGGTGTTTGTTGTATATACCTTTATGTATATATGTACTTATAAAGTGAGAACTAATTGTAGTCGCGTTCTTTTTAAACTTTTGGTACCTTCATTCTGAAATGGTTGCTAATTATTCTGGAGGCCAAAAGAATATCTAAGGATCAATCATTGGTAGTCCTTTTCCTTCAGTCATATCTCCCCATACACTTTGAAAGTATAATAGTCTCTTCGGGGTCAGAAGAATATTAAAGCGACCCCTATCTTCTTTCAAGTCTTTTTCTACCTTCCTTCCTGCGTGATTTGATAACGGAGAATGCCATAGAGAAAGTGGTACTAATGTGCAAATTCGGAAAACTCAATGGAATAACACTCGCGCAAAACATTTATCCCAAGGGTTACGAAAAAAGAGTGATAAATTTGCCCTAATTAGATGGAGTCTCAGCTCTCATCAATCAAAACATGCATACAAACAGCTGAATTATTTATGGTAGTGTGTGAAACTCGATTTCCATAGGAAACGTAAGTGCTTCACTTACGCTCCTATGGTTTACGGTTAGGCCAAACCTCGAATACAAAGCGAGCATTTAGGATCCTGGTCATAAAGATTTGACCAAAAGATTAATTAAATGCAAAGAAAAGCTGCACGCTTCGTTAAAAACTGCTATGAGCAAACGTATAGTGTTTCACAACTTTTAGAGGGATTAAGGTGGGAGTCCCTAGAGACTCGGAGGCTACACGCCAATTGCGGTGGTTCGCATGGTGCCATGTAGATGTAGATGAAAACTTTTGCACGCGGCTGGACCTTGATTGTAAAGACTAGCGACTTACTTGGGCACTCGTACTCAGCTGGAGATAAGCACGCCAGAGCAATACTGAAGACTTTAGCGGTGAACAGATCGAGTGCAATGGAGGGAGGAGGAGGATAATTGCGTGACTCATGGCATCATTAAGATCATCGACTTGTTTCCCTCGCAACTGTCCATAACAACACACAATAAAACATCCAGGGCGAATTCACGTCGACACCCACTTGACGTGCCGTGAAAAATAACCTATCCTAATGGCAGGCGGCTTAATCCGGCGACCGTCTCTTCAATCTCCGTCATTTTCGCCATTCGTTAATAACAGTCCGAAAATAAACTCGAAGGAAAAGAAATGATAATAATCGTCGCGTGTAAAACCTTCCCCCCCCCCTTCCTCCTTGAGCATTTGTCACTGACTAGTAACGGGGAGGAGGGGGCGTTTTGCGTTTTGTTCGAGCCCCTCGGGGGGAAGTCGTTCTCCCATACATCTCTCTCCTTTTCTCTCTATCGGCCACTCCCGCTCTTAAACGCGGCGCTCAGCGTATTTCTTTTTTTTTTTTTTTAGCGTTGCGTCGGGAGGTCGTGTCCTTGTCTCTTCCCTCCTCGCCTTTTAAAACCTCCGTGCACGTTTTCCTCTTTTAAGTTCTCCCCTCTGCGCGTGTGTGAAGCGCGGATGAAATATTTAGGCGTCGAGAAAACTGCTCATCGCTCGCACGTACGCGTCTGTAAATACGGATGACCAGGTGTCCAGATATTTCTGTCGTCTTTTTTTTTTGTTACGGTGGGGTTGTCGGTTCGTTACCACTCGCACCGGTGGTAAATAGCGCCATGGTTACATCCGATGTGATCACTCAGAGAGGATCTTATCCCGAAAATATCTCCTCCCAAGGGAGTAGAAAATTACTCTCTTCGTTATTGGAAACTTCGAGTTGAGAATTACTCTCTACGTTCTGAGTGTACTCGAAAGCCAAATACTTTTAAGGTGATTGGAACGGTTTTTGTTTGTTTATAGATAAGCGCGAAACTTTGCGTACAGGTACGTATGAGTAACATGTATTGTTTAAAGCCAAAAAAATTGTACATTACCAAATTGGTTGTTTTAAGCAATTTTCTACATCTACATCTATATAATACCCTACGAGCCGCCGCATGGGGGTGTGGCATGAGGGTGTGGCATGGGGGTGTTAGGTCACCAGCCGTGTAAAGATGCAAGTTTTCGGGAGATGAAATGGTGACGTGTACCTATTATAGGAGTGTATTTAGTGGAGCTCAATTTTTATTGTGGTCGCTTATTTTTCGGGGAAAGAACGAGTTTTTGTACCTATTTGTTCGGCAGTGTATCTCTCTTATTTTATCGCACCTGTCAGACCTAGAGATGTGGTGAGGAGTCACGATAATATTCTCTGTATCGCTCTGAAAAATATCTCTTCTGAATTTCTCAAGCGACCTAAGCCTAGCGTGTAGCCTCCGAGTTGCTAGGGGCTCTCACCTAAACCCCTCAAAAAGTTGTGAGACACTATATGTACCCTCGTAGCAGTTTTTAACGAAGCGCGCTGCTTTCATTTGTATTTTATTAATTCTTATGGTTAAATCTATATGACCAGGGTTCCAAATGCTCGCAACGTATTCTTGGTGTGACCTAACCAGAGCGGAGTAGCACCTCTCTTTGACTTTTTCTTCCGAGGATCTCTCTATTATACGTTTAACAACCGGTGGCAGCGGGGTAAAGTCCTCGCCTGCTAACTCAAGGGTCTCGGGTTCGAGTCCCGCCTGGGTAGAATATTATCTGCCCAGGACATGGGTGTTTTGTGTCGCGTCCGTTGTTACTGTTATTCTTCCGACGTAAATTGGCCCATTGGGCTGTATTCGGGATAGTGAAGATAAATAAATAAAATAAAATAAAAACTAGTTTCTTTAATGCTGTGTCACATATGTTTTGTATGTGTAATCCCCACGATAAATCAGAAGTTAAGGTAATTCCAAGATATTTTACTGTATCTGAAGATTTTATGTTTACTCCACCCACAGTTTAGGTATGGCATTTGTGTGATGAATTTTCTACTTTTTTAACACGTAGCCTTATGACACTTGACATATACTTCGAAGGAATTCGATGGCATGTACACAGATTTTCTCCTAAAATGTAAGTTGCACATTATCTTAATGGTTTCTAATAACTATCAGGGCATCATACCGAATAATAAACACGTATTCTTGTTTGATTTTCGCAAAAATTTCGAATCCCTCTCTGTAAACCCAAGTCATAACATGGCTAACTCGAGACAAAGATTTCAAAGTGCAATTCTTGCAACGTTTATATTACAAAATGTATGGCAATTGCCAACGTAAAGATATTGCAATATGTACTCAATGACTCACCAGTCGCTCTCCAACCACCTTAAGCCGTATTAATACGATGCTTGACCAGGCACAAGACCTCATATGCCAGCTCGTCCTTGATATTAACCCTCAACTTCTATCGTCGGGTATTTTCTGACCCGACGTAATTTTTTTGCTGTAGTGGTAAAACGATCGCTCGCAGCAACCTTGGCAACAATGTAATCCTAGGGGAAGGAGGGGGGAGTGAGCCAGTTGAACTTGAGACAGTGCGGGTGGCGGTTGTTGTTTACAAGCAATTCAAAAGTGTGTACGTGGCCAAAAACCACGATAGTAGTCAAGGGTTAAGGACACTGAGGACCGAATCCAATTTGACCTGAGTCGTTCTGAAATGCCTCACAGGATTATTGAACTTGTCATGGCGAGGAAGCGATACGGTCATACATAATGCAGTTCCTAATTTTAAATTAACCAATGTATGGCAGCAGGCGACCAAAAATTGCTGGGAAATTTTTTAGTCCTTCTTTCAAGCCGTGGTTTTATTTTTTCCTATTAAATGCGCGTCATAGACGATCACAGCATCCTAATTTTAGGAGAATTAAGCCTGATTTTCGTGCATAATTTATACCTACTGATATGTTGGCTGTTGGATTTTGGCATTCATCACCTGGTACACAGCAGGCCACTAACTTTGGCAGTTACACAATCAAATTTTTCCCCTAATATTACGTGTAAAATATTAAGATTCTGGGCCGATTTCTTTTTCGTTTACGTTTTACGTTTAAGAAATAAATTACTCACGTTAGTACTTTCTGTTTTCAGGTAGGATGAGTTCCCACATGGATCCTGGTGTATGACGCTGCCACTGGCGGTGAGTCTCTAATGCTTTAATTACGATCTGGATGGCTTTTCTGATGGCGAAATATAATGCATTTGAGGGCTTTACTTTTGAAAGGATATATGTATAGTAGTAATACATAGTTAGTTCCAGAGTTCAATTCAATAATAGTACCATTTAGTTCCAAACCCTGGTTTGGTATACTTTGAGAACTCTGTTATTCTTTGGTCGAAAGCCTCAAATCTTTGGCCTTTTTTCTGTATTATTACCTCAAAGAATGCGAGATTATTTAATAATAGCCAAGGCACTATTTGACGATGTAAAATAAACTATTCCCATTGTCGGAAACAGCTGCGTCAAACGACGTATAACATCGATAGGCGTACCACTACGCAGAATAATCTCGGAATTGATTCATATTGTAAAACGGAAGCTGTTCAGGTCACCAATCAAAATAGTTCAAGTATCGATACTCAGCATTCTATTTGTAAGATTATTCACCTCGTGAGACGGCCGATGTATGTACTAAGATTCGGCACGCTGGTTTCGTATAAGTGGCATCGGAGAACGCAACATAACGTCATCCTTGGGCATTAGACGAATGGGGAGGAGTGGCGGTCAGAATGAAATGGAACACTTTGTCCCTCCCAAGCGGTTGCAATGTCTTTCGCGTCGCCCGCGACCGAATGTGACGTCTGCGGTCTGACGAGTTCGGTCGCAGAAGTGTCTCCCCGAATCAGAGTGTCCCTCCCCGGGGGAGCCTCGGCATCGAAACTGACGGGGCAGGATGTGCCCGCGACCACAGGAGCCAGTTTTGAGGTCGGAGACGACCCAATGCGGCTGCTGACGGTGTGAGGGTTGTCGGAAACCGCAGGGGAGCTGTGCGGTGGGGAAGGATGACGACTGATGCAGACGGCTGCGAGCAGGTAAAAGGGGGACATTAATACAAGAGAGGAAACGAAATTATGACGGCGGAGGCCTTCTAAAAAGTACGTGGTTTTGACCTCTGCCTGACTGTTTTGGAGGTCTAGGGCAGTGGGAGAGAGATCGTTTAATTGATATCTATTATACCAAACGTAGGTTTGTCTTTGGGCAATTCAGAGTAATAATATCGTTTATTAGGCAAAAGCTGTTATAAAACCAATTACAAAGCTAAGTAGTCTTGACCTCGACCTGACTATTTTGAAGGTTGAGGGCAGTGGAGAATGATAGGTCATCCAAAGGATATCTGTTGTGCCAAATGTTGGTTTGTATTTGAGTACTTCTGAATAATAATATCGTTAATTTGACACAAGCTTTTCTAAAATCAATTTTTTTGTATTTCGGACGATTCTATTGGCCCGTATGTCCCTGGAATCCCAATAGGTTAAGCCTGTAATCAGGCTTTCCCAGGGACCGAGCCATTAGAATTTGAAATACATCCATACCTTGGGTGGTAAGAAAAACCAGCAAACGGGCTGGACTCGAACCCGCGACCCCAGGAATAGCAGTCGAGAACTTAATCCCTCCGCCAACAGGGGCCAGCAAGGTAGATCCTTGATTTATACACAATTACAAAGTTAACTGTGAGAAACTCACAATTATGTGGAAAAATCATTCGTCTGGACTGGGATTCGACCCCAGGCCTCTCAATTTCGGGCCAAGAGCTCTAACTAATTAACTCTATATTTACTGATGTTTTCTTCTACCATTTTCAGCCAGTTCACAAGTTACCCCACTCTTGGGAGAATCAGGAACTAAAAGTTACGAATGAGAGAGATTATCACCACAAGCTGTAAAATTGATGTCACAAAGACATGTAGACGTAAAGAAACCAAATCAGAGACAATGAATGAATTCTTATATATGTTACCTCTAGGTCACTCAGCGTAATAGAGGGTTAAGCTACCCAGGCGTCCTCTTCCTTGGCGAATTGCATGAAATCATTAAGAAATGAGTTGTTCTCCCATGCATCGTGCATGCAATATTTCGACATAGGTTTCGACTTATGCACTGAAAAAAAAGTGCATACGCTCTACTGCTAAAACGGATTGGTGCTTTAGTTTTGCTGAATCAGCAGATTTTATAGCTGTGGAGGTATGTAAGATACTGTACAGTCAGTCGCATTAAGCTGGGTACCTGTAGATTTACAGCAGACGATGTTTAGATGCACAGCGAAATGATTTGGTTGGTAAGCTCATCCGGTGAGCTGTACAGACTCGCTTCCAACTTGAGTCACGTGACTCGGCTCCGTCGCTTCTTAGCGGACCTATGGTTGTCTCATTCCGCCATTGTTTCTTTCTAGTGCAGAATGAACCACGAGGTCAACATCGGGAGGTTCACCTCGGGTGATAACTTGAAGCCAAAACAGAGATTTCAGGCGAAAATACCAAAGATACCGGTGGAATTGCTTTTCTCAAGTCTGGCGGATGCGACGTGTAGTACTGTTGCTGGATCTAACTGAGCTTTTTAATTATTTGCTCTTAGTCTATCAGTGTGTTGTGGTACTTCGTAGTGCTTCATGAGTGTTTTATTCAACGAAAAAGGAAGAGCTAGTGAGATGATTAGTGTGGTTTTGAGCGTCGTAAAGTGGTTATCACCTCTTCTTCATCTCGTTTTATCAGTGCTATGCCTCACAGCATTATAAAGTGCATAAATAGTTGTGTGTATGGACTGTTTTTGAGGGTAACGATTGCATTTTTAAAAACCATTGGACGTTCGTGCTCTTCATTTGTGTTTTTAGATGATTACTCTACGAGATAAGAGCCCATTTTAAAGAATGTGTCGAGGAGGAAGCCTCGTAAACAATTTACAAGTGCATATTGGTTTTCGTGACTACTGCATCAAGTGACGTGCTTCAGAGTAATAAACTCGAGTATATTACTGTTTGTTGTCGTAGAAATGTGTCTTACATTGATATAAAGACGTACAATTGTTATCGTATTGAATTGTAATGATTTCGCTCAGGTAATGATTGTAATTGCGAATATGTTTACATCAAAGCGCTGATATGTTTACATTCTGCCGTAATTCTATTTCGTTTCGTTTTTGTTATGGTTGCAGAACGTTGTTATGGTTCACGCAGAAAAGTGTTTTCTTCCAGTGCTTCAACAGTGTATCGCATCATATTTTATGTTTTATCTTGTAAGTGGATAAGTTAAATCAGTTTCGTTTTATTTTATGCTCAGAAAGGATTCATGAAGGGACAAATAGGTATCCAGATTAAATAGTGACAATGTTCGCTGTACCGTGTGCATGTTCGTTTTTCGTTTACAGAATGATGGTTAGTTTGTGAATGTGAGTATTTTTACATTTTCTGTGTAAATGGCATTATTATCCATTAACTAGAGGCAAACATTTTCCATTTTGTGTGTTATTATATTGACGGAACGGTGAAAACCTCAAGAAAGTACTGTGATTGTTTGAATATAACTGATACCATAATTTTGTGCGAGTGGATGGAGTACGTTAAACTTTGATGTGGTGAAGCTGCAGTGTGTCCAATTGATTTTATGAACGATCTGTGCAAGTTTGTGGTGTATTACTACGTGTGGCAAAAATAAATTTTATAACAAGCACGTATTCCCGATTTTTCTATACATTCAGCTTCATTGTTTCTAGGGCAGTCGCTACCTACAATTATGTACTCCGATACGATAGTGGCGATAATAGCATACTAGGTTAGTAGCTCAGTGGAAAGGCTCTAAGAATACTATTTTTTCGTATGCGAGTAAGATCTCTTAGTAGCTGACTAAGTTAGTCACCTACTAGCACCTTTTTGCGGAAATCTATGGATACTGCGGAAATCTATGGCCGTACGGGTCTATGTTTGACGGTAAGTATCAACTGCGAAATGTTTTTTATTATTTCCTACTAGAACTCTTCCACGGAAGAAATTTTTAAGCAAAACGTATTAAATAAGTTAGTAGCATGCGTTAGGTAAAATATTTTTCATTCCAGTATTGAGATATTTTTCATTTCATGTGATTAAACTTGTTCAAAATTATCCAGTATGCAGCCAAGTGTAATGCTTTCAGATTTATTCAACATCGCATATACTACTTCCATTTTTGTGATGCACAGGAAAGTTATTTTTTCTGAAGAAGTATTTTATGTATAAATACATACATATTCGTAATATACCGTAGACCAGCTAGAAATTTAACAGATTATCGGCAATATAGAGCTAGTGGCTAATCTGCCTAGCTGGTGTTATATGCGAAGCAATCGGTTAGCTACTCCATATGGCTGGAGAGCTATACCGTATTGCCGTCTTCCTAGAAATATCTATTTAGACGGATTAGATGGCTCTGCTAGAAATTTATCTCTGTATAGCTACACGTCTAGCTGTCCCATATACTGCTAGATATTCTGGCTATACAGCTAGAATTATAGCTGTACAACCAGAGTTTTTTCTCAGTGTGAAGTCATCAAAAGGTTAATAAAGTTTATGTGGAATTACTAAGTTAAAGCTTTATTTAACAATGTTAAGCAAGTTCTACAAAGTTTCCCCTATACAACCCGTCTGAATATTTCGTGTTTATCTATCCTTATCCGTTGGGAAGTTTATAGATCCTCCCTTATAGGAGAAACTTGATATTAAAAAAATTGCGGATGTGGAATTATTAAGTTAAAGCTTTATTTTAACTATGTTAAGCAAGTTCCACAAAGTTTCCCCTATACAACCCGTCTGAATATTTCGTGTTTATCTATCCTTATCTGTTGGGAAGTTTATAGATCCTCCCTTAGAGGAGAAACTTGATATTAAAAAAATTGCGGAATGGCCTCGGGAAAAAGTTGGCTGGTGAAGAAACGAACCAAAGTCGTTTCAACTTTGCGAGCGAATGCCCTTAACCACTAAACACTCCTGTTTATTCATTTTTTCTGCCAGTCAGGACTGGAAGAAGAGCGATCATTCCAATTTTATTGATTCCGTTTGTGGAAAACCTTGCGGTTTTGCGAGTCTTGGTCGGTCGTCTCGGTCGATCAGGTTGGACGGTGGCACACGAGAATCTTTGAAAAAACCTGTTTTATATCCAGTTACAATATTCAAGATGTGAGAACCACGTCTGTAAGGATGGCCATCGTGATTTTTAAAAATATTTTGATTTGATTTATTTTATCATTGTGAAAAAACAGCCATCGTTGGCCCATATATTCAATTAATAACAAAAAATTTGTATTGTAGCGTTGATATGTTAGCACGAAATACAATGCACATATCACCAAAAAACTAGTAAAGAAATTATCTTCGGCCTTGCTGAAGCTTAAATACCCTATACCAACCTTTATTTGTTATTTAAAAAATACGTGGTTTTGGTCCGATTCAACCCACTTTAGAACTGTGCCGTCTGTGGACAACTAGAGGCTTATGATCCAAATTTCAGCTCGATATCTATATTTACGGCAGTTATCGTGCGAAGAGAGAGAAAGACAGACGGACGGACAGACAGACGGACATAGCTAGACGAACTCGTAAGGTGATGCTGATATTTTCTATATGCACATATATAAGTGTATATATGTGGGTACACATATATACACATATATATGAACTCGTAAGGTGATGCTGATATTTTCTATATACACATATATACGTGTATATATGTGTATACACATATATACACATATAGATGTGTATACACATATATACACATATAGATGTGTAAACACATATATACACATATAGATGTGTATATAGAAAATATCAGCATCACCTTACTAGTTCATCTTACGAGTTCATATATATGTGTATATATACATATATGTGTACATATGTGTATATTTCTATACATATATACATACATATATCATTTCTATATGCACTTTTCCATACCTGCCACGCCTCCTTCAATGCGTTACATTTCTGCTGTGACAAAATCAATATACCCTACCCACGTAGTGATGTAGGGCATAACTAAGGTTACTAAAAAGTTATACGAGACGGTAATATTGAAAAGGAAGTTAGGAGGTCACTGTTTTATTTCTAATTTGGCTGGTGTAATTGACGAAATGCATTGAACAATTTTGGGAGCCGGAAAATAGGAGATTGCTGGGAAAGAAGAAGACGGAATTTTGTTTGGTGGATAAGGTCAATGTAAGGTGCTAAAGGCATGGGCGGTAATATGGAGAGATAAATACGCAAAGACGATGCTGGGCATAAAATATGACATTTAGCAATGTGAAAAAAATTCGGTTTGGATATGCGTAGCGGGCATGGCCGTGGGTTGTTCGTGAAGACTTCTCCTTAAGGAAGTTACAGTTGTCGACCGTCGACGTGCTTGCGCATTCGATTGCTTCACACCACTCATCGATTTTCCCGTGTTCCCGAGGCCGTCTCTAAAGCTTCGGTTCTGCTTCGGACATATTGTCACAGATCGAATTTTCTCTCCTCGCAATTGGATTTTATTTCTTCTTCTCGAATTTGGCTTGAAAGGCTTGCTGGTATGCCGTCATCTAAAATGTTTATAGCCATTTTTTTACATGAGTCAGCAAGTATAAAGGTGTTGTTTCGTATTAAATCTATAATCAGTGCGTTAGCACATCGGAGTCGCGAGGTGATCCCGCGCGAAACTTTTCGCCTAAAAACATTGGTCGCCAGTCACCGGGCGTCCGTACCCACGCGTTGCCCATGCCTGGTACCAACCCCGGAGTCTTTCTCGAAATGTCGACTAGAATACAAACTAGCGTGACGCATTCATTTCAATTGTTTGCTTTCACAGAAAAATATGGTGTCAAAATACATCACACTACAAGTGTTACATCACCGTTTCCGAAATCGTTTTCTTCCGATGGGCTTATTTTTATGACGCTTTCACGTGAAACACTTCAGAAAGTCACAGATTCACTAATTTTTAACAATTGAAAATGCGTGCACTTGCTACTTTCAAGTAAAGATCTGTTATGTTTTAACCTATAAAAATATGCGCCTGACTGTCAGGTCCTGAATGAGTTCCCGCGTCAGCGCTGAGTTTAAACGGATTGTCTGCGGAAAACGAAAGGGTTAAATTTATTATCTCAGGAATAAATGAGATAGCCGTCTTGAGTTCTAAATGATTGGCTCTTCATGGAACTGCTAGAACGCATTAGAAAGACAGCTCTCTTATTGCGAGTAAATTTAATGCCAAATGACCTTCATCACTTGGATAAATGATTGAAATTCCACCCGCCGGGAGTGAGAAATTACAAGTCCATTTGTCCAACTAATCCGTACTTTACGAGCAATTAACTTATGACTGAGAGAATGAAATGCGTTTACAGATGTGCTCATATACTAATGCTGCTTTATTAGTAAAATTTATATTTAATGTTTCGAAATTTGTTTGGCATTCTGTTGATGTCCAGTCAATTGAATATTTCTTTCGTAGTTGGAATGTAAAGGCTTCGAATCCTGGTGAAGTTTTATGGATATACAATGTCCTCGCTGCGTTGTGCATCGGTACCAGATCTTCCCCTGAAATTAATAGGTGGCACAGAGAAAGGTGGCTAAATAGACCCAGGACCTGATTTAGTAAATTTTTTGGAGGGCTTCATCTGTTCCCTTCATCGATTTCCGCTTTAAATACGTATTGAGTTAATGAATTTGCACGAAAAACTCACTATTTTATAGCATATATAGTATTTATTAGAGATCTACTAGCAGATTAAAGTAGAAAGCGCCTCAATGTTTCTTAAGATTGGTGTGTGAACTTATAATGTGTACGAATATTTTTTAAAGTGATTAACTCGCTTGTCGGGAATGAATTTTCAATGAGAGATTTCTAAGACTTATGAGAAATTCCAAGACTTGATTAAGCAATGTTTAGCATGAGATGAATCAGTAAAATTTTCGAGGTTCTTATTCTATGTGAATGTGCAAGAGAAATAACTTCTCATGATTCGATTCACTGTTTTCCCCAAAGAACTCTTGTTCCCTGGATTTCTTGCTCTTCTTACATTTTGTGCTTTATATTGCATGCTTGTGCTTTAAAGGGTTCAAAGTCGTAGGTTTTATGACTACGTTATTTCCTTTTTCTTTGTATTCCGTTGCCTCTTCTGTATTTAAATTTCTTAATCTTCATAAGCCAGCTTATTTAGTAATCCATTTTTTTTAAACTCATTTAAGACGATCCTTCAAGTTACTTGTCAGATATTAGAGTTAATCGGATCAAGGTCGCATTCGACTAAAGAGAGCAACATTTCTGGTCCCGATAACCTTGGTCCACCTTGCACATCGCGGTGGATATTTCTCAAGAATCCCGAATCGGAGAGAAGTGATTAGTGGACTGAGACCCAAGGCTCTGATTGCTGGAGCGGAGCGAACCGCATCTCATCTCGTCACAGGCCTCTAAGCCGTTCGAAAGGAGAAAATCGAAAGGTGAAATGGTACTCGTGAGTCACTCACAAGTGTTGCCTCTTCGTGGTTCTGGCTCGGAGAGTTGTAAGGCCGAGTGAGATATCCTCCAGAGTTGGTTATTTTTTCAATAATGAGTCAGAGCGAACACATTTTAATAAATTTTCTAGCAAATCGATAAAAATTCGCGGGCCTCTTAACTCGCTTAAGTTCATCCCTTTATGCGTTGAAAATAACCGTACGTGTAGTAATGAAAAGGATACAAGAATTACATTGTCACAATTTTCGTCTTGATGAAATCGTCGTTATGACTTGGGTTTAGGGCGTGCAATTCGAAATAAAAGCGAAAATCATATGTAAATACATATTTTTGCTCGGTATGGTGCCTTGGTATTTGTTGGCCATCATCAAAATTATATGAAACGTATTATTTTGCGTTATTTTTCAGAGTATTGGTGCATGTAAAATTGAATTATATCAAACATATGTCATATTCTATAAGAATACGTGTATAAAAGCATTGAATTTCCCAAGATACCAAATTGGCGACGTTTAATTTTTTTAACTTTTATCCGTACACATTACTAATTAGTATGCCATTGCGAAGTTTCACGCAAATGTTTACGTAATCGAAAATCACCTGAACGACCGTAATTTCGAATCGATCCTATGCAGAGTGATATTCGAGGTCTATATCACCAATGAGCGGAATTTCAGAACCATGATATTCGATATGTATCTACCTTATAGCGCGTAAATAATAGAAGACATGTGCATCACGCAACGCATTTTTAGTGTTACCAGAGATTGGTGATATATGTGACACTAAGCACAGTAACATATTGATATGTTTACACACTCTGTTCCGGATACTGGGTTATTATGCGTAGTTTTCATTTCTAGGTTCTTTAATGCGCCAATAAATAGATGAGAGCCGATTCATTACTTTATTAATTCGGAAAAATTTTGTATGCGCAATATTAACCTTATGCGAGAGAGATGCATTATGCATTTCTCCCTGAAAATTTATATTTAATAGTTTAAAGAAGTTTATATTTAATAGCACCTTCTTTATCGTTTATCCTTTCCTAAATAGATGATAGATTGCCAATTCCTTACTTTGTTTTTATAAAATATTTTATGCTTACTATTGATCATTTGCAAATAGGTGCAACAATGTGCTTTCCCCTTAAAAATAAAAATAATTATTCTGTAACAGCGCCCTCGGTTTTTTTTATCGGTTATCCTTTTCTGTAAACTGCATAAGAAATAAACTTGAAGTTTTAAATTTATAGCAGCTGCGCCACGGACGAGATTTCTAGAGGCTTCCAGTAATGGATATTGTTTCTTTGGGGATTGATCTAAATTTGGCTGTTTCTTTAGAAGTGTCTGGATTAATAGGACGGAAAACTAATTTTAATTTGTCACGTTTTTTATTGAGACTCATAGTATTGATGTCTTGAAGATTTTTCTGATGGTATCTCACTTCTTAGCTATTGAAGAATCAGTAAAAATTATGGGGTCAATCAAATATTCCTTGTCTGTGCAACGCAATCACGTAAAAAGGTTACCCTTTTTTCTCAGATTCGGTATCCGCATCTTTGAAGATCGGCGTCTATCTGGAAATGGAATATTAATTTCGCCGATGAGCAGGAAAGAAAGACGCTAAAAAGGTGAATTCCTGTTCGTCATTCACGTTTGTGGTTTTCGCGTGGGATTTGAGCGGGATATTTTTCGCCCATTATCATCGTGCCCTTCGGCAAAGAACAACTCAGCGTTCTCTAGGCCCTCTTTATGAGTGGGCAGCACGCACGCGAGATTGTGAATGGACCCATGCACACCACCTATGAGAGAGGAGAGAGCCCACGCTCGCCGCAGAAGTCGACGGAGGCGTGTGAAAGGGCCGGAATGAACCGTTGGCCGCTCGTATAAGGAATATGTAAACAGGACGATCGCGGCGGAAGTGGAATATTAAAACAGTAAACATTGCGAAACGTGGGTATCTACTGGGGAAATGGGAAAAAAATCATCACACGGATTCCCCTGCTTCAATCGGGGAAGAGGAATCGTAGTCCATGGGAAACTAATGACTGATGTAGTAGCGGTTGCTCATAGGATACTTTAAACGCTCGCAAACATCTACAATTATAAGGTCGAATTTGATTAGATCCGTGAAGTATACATGGAATGCTATGTTTGTAAGTGGGCCAAGTTCATCTCAGTGTGTGTTTAGGAAAACGCGTTTTGAGTTCCGTGCGTTCCTATCGTGAATCAGCTGCACACTTTGATCCCGAGAAACTGCTGCCAATTTGGCATGATTCTCTTTTGCACCAAAAATATAATACCCCAGCCAACCTATACAATTGATAGTTAATGAGTGGAAAAAATATACGTAAGCGAGTTTTTTTTACAGATGTTGGCCGTTTCTCGCTTCTTCTTCTCCAATCCTCTTGATTTATCCATTCTTCGGCTCCCTATTGTCTCTTTTCCATATCTTGAGTGACCTCTTTCATCCAATCTTCTGGTGGTCGTCTCCTTTTCCTCCTGCCTTGTGGTTGCCAGTTCAGTATACTTTTTGACCATCGTTAATCCTCCGTTCTTTTTACGTAGCCATGCCATTTCAACCGTCTACTCTCTATTTATTTGGTGACTTTTTTTCAATATTAATCCTAGTCCGTGTATTTCCATTGGTGATCCTTTCTAACCTTGACACTCTGCAGCTTCTCCTAAAAATCCATTTCTACGGCCCCCAGTCTTTATCTTAGTATTTGGGTTATTTCCCACGTTTGTGATCTCTGCAGAAGTGTGCTTTGAATAATTGTTTGATATATTTAATACTTTGTCTTCCTTTGAATATCTTTAGACCATAATATACCGTTCAGTTTATTGATCGCTAATTTTGTTTGAATTATCCTTTTTATTATTTATTTCTTACTTTGTCCTTCGTTTCCAATAATTCAGTGTAATACCCGATGGACCTCAACTCACCAGCTACGCCGGGAAAATTATAAGATCTTTCATCAATTAATCCTTTTTAAATTTTAAACTAACAACTCTGATACATTAGATCCAAGGAGCCGAATTTTTAGAATAACTTATGTGTATTAATTTGAGAAACAATGTTGGACATGTCTACTATGAGAAATTGCACTCTCGGAAAAAGATTCTAGAAACCTTTCATTCTCTTATCCAGTCATTTTTCGCCGCGCGACATATAAATGCCGCATAGAATCAGTCGATGGCGTTTTGCGAGGGTATGATTTCGGACGCTAATGAAGCTCGGTGAATTTTTTTTTTCCTCGCGCAACGCGTGAAGGGATTCAAATGTGAGGTATCATTTGAACGCGACAGTGGTCCTTAAAAGGTCCTTATGTAGTCGGTCCCGTGGCCGACGGTCGTTGAAATCTCCGGTTCGAAATTGGTCACGTTTTAGCATATACGCCCTACCATGTGGACTGCGGGCTGAATCGTGACGATCCGGTCAGCTCGTCCCATGCAAATTGAACGCCTCGATGGGCCACCAACAGCGAAGCGGAGAGAGCCACCGTGGAACGGCAAAATTATGCGAGGACGGGAGTAATTTTTGCAAACGTCCATTTGTTCGTTTTTTTTCCGGAGCGTTCCGCTCAACTCATTCCTCTCCAACTTCCTGCTTATTTCATTCATGAAAATATCTGTGGAGTATTTAGAAACCACTGGTGATGGCTCTGGGTTTGTAAAAGCTTTTTTTCTTTTTGTTAAATGCTTTTTCCGTTCTGTTTGAGGGTACTTGTCTCCGTGTATTTTTATTTCAGTGACCGAAAAAGGATTGCATTTTGAAAATACAAGATTTTTTAATGGAAATACTCTGTCTCTAGCCTTTAGCGTTACTTGTTTTGATTTAAATGGGGGCCAGTTTCGGGTTGTCGTATCAGCCTCACAATTCTGGAATTCTATTTCAATTGATTTGAGGAAATCTCGTTCGTTGCAACTATTCAGTCTAAATTGTATGGCATTTTATCAAAAGAATTTTTTCCTGAATAGTTTAACCTATTCAGTATTAAATTCTCATTACTAATTTTTTCTAGAAAAAAATTGTTTTTTTTTTTCATGATCCATTCATGTTTTTGGTTTTTAACTGGTTATAGTGTCTTTTTCAAATCTCACACGCATTGTAACCTTAAGGATTTTTACCCGTCGATTATCTTGTATTATATCTATACCTATCTTTGAATTCAATTGTAACACATGTACAGTTATTGTCTTTCACTGAGGATAGTTATTTTTATCTTTATTTTTCTTTGTTATTAAGCTCCATTTATTTTCTAATTTGAGTACAATCATTTGTTAATTTGTTAATTATCTCGGTGCTAGTTCATTATATCTTATTGTTTTTCTAGAGGATGTGTCCCAGAGTAAAATAAAGGTATATTCTATTATATTCTACTCCAGCCTGATGGGATACCGTGGAGATCTTATCGTCATTTAAGGATAACAGGAAGGGACAGCAAAGGGTTGCGCCTCCAAGCGTGGGGAAAATGCAAAAACCCACATGGGATGTGGTTGCCTCGGTAGCTATACTGGCTGAAGTCCTTGGCGCTTTGTCGAGGGAATTGTGTTCAAATCTCGGTCCAGGGGAACGATTTTTTCCTCTGTAGAATTTCGTACTAGTGTTCATTTGTGGGTGATTCTGTAATGGTAACACGGTGGCTTGCTCCGGAATCCTCAAAAATGTTCCAAACATAGTGAATTAAGCTATTCATCGCTGGAGTAATGATTCAATCTGTAAATTCACGTCATACTCCTTGACATGTCAAGAAAACTTACCAGTGAAGAGAGTAAAAAATATAAATTCAACTACATCAGACTGTCCTTGGTGAAAGTTGTCTATATTCATGCTGAAGAAAAAAACATTGTGTGATTGCACATGATTATGCCACAGTTTGGTAAAACGCATCGTGCCAGTAAATAAATCTGTGGGAGATTATCCAGTGTTTTTATCAAGCATGAGTGAAAAATATAGGGATATTTATGTTTACTTTTTACTAAAATTGATTTTTAAATTTTTACTTTGTATTTTATTTTGCTGATTGTATTTAACGGTACATTAAAGAATATAAGAGCGTTTCAGTAAAGTAATACTATGTTAATATTGACTCACGTCATTTGACTCCCCAAGGCAAGTTATTGTTGTGGATATAATGGATTTTAAAGGTTGACAGTTCCGTAATTTTCCGAATGACTCGACCAAAAACTTGAATAATAAATCGAAACAGCACTTTTATTACTTCCTTCTATATTACGCCGGGAAGTACGAGGACAGAACAAAATTTACAGCTTAATTAAAATTTAATTTCCCTCGTGCCTTTTAAGGTATAGAATAATTAAAATTTCTGTCCACGTGACGGGCTTGTAAATTCCGTAGTAATTAGTTAAAACGTTTATCATCTTTTTCTATAAACGGGGAACGTTTTAAGGGACACCAGCATTTGTAATAATTGATAAATCACTGAAGAAGTTGGGAAAAAACAATTACATCCCCGTACAACGATGGATGTGATTAAATAAATATGTTAATTTCAACTTTTACGACACTTATATTTATTTTTGTTTTTCATTCTTGGAGGTATACGTCTATATTAGTCCTGAGGAAATTAAATTTCAACTTTTGACGTGGAATATTGTTTCCATATGTGTTTGGCCAGCGATTTGAATGTTTTGTAGTTTTTTTTATATTGTCATCTTTGTTAGCACTTTTAAGTTGCTTTTAGAGAAGTCAGACTGCCGCCGAAATGGAATGTGATCGAAAGTATTCTCGTGTCTTCTTAGAGAGGGGTGAAGAAGAAGCAAAGACATATGGAATCCTACAATCTGGAGTATTTTACAATCCCAAGAATGGTCGACGCACATATAAATCGCAACATGTCGTGCTAAAGCTCGTTAAAATCCTTAAGGGGCATAAAATTGCACAATTAAAAACTGCTTGTTTTTCTCGTTTATCTAGCGTACATTAATTATTTTGAATTAGAGCTGGGGCTTTATTTTATTTCGCGTTCATGCATTCGCACATGTGTTCTTGCTTATCAACGCTTTACCTTATGCAATTTGAAATGCTCGTTCGCACATAAATACCATTGCGCAATTTCGTGCCCCGGGTAAAACGAGTTTGAGAGTTCGTGTCAGCGTAAATAATCACAATTTTGGTCAGTAACAATTTTAAATACTCTAATTTTGTGGGTGATTTACCTATTTGTCTGTGTTTTTATTGAAAAATTTAGGGTATACCGAGGCTATCCCTTTTGATAACACAAAAATTCATAGGGGCGGAAGACGCCTCGATAGACCTGGGTTAGAGTTTTGGTGAAGGTGAATGATTTTTTTCTCTAGAACTCCCCAATGATATGTTCAATATTAACAAAATGAGCACAGAACAGTTCATAATAATGTATCACATGATAGTAAGAATCAGGAATCACATTAGTAGTCGAGCAGAACTAGGCTTATTGGTCCATTAATGGACACAAACCAATACATTCATCGTGAGCAAAAATTATGGGCTAAAGATTGTAATTTCCACATTCGTGAGAAGTCAAGCATAGATTTTGTTGTTATTACGGGATTTTACCTTGGTTGTAACTCTTACCATGGTGGAGAAACCTCCTTTAAGTGATTGGAGCACTACTACGTGAATCATTGCTTGTATATTTTGGTAATTTTTCCAGCAAGAAAAAAATTCTTGGACCGTTTTTCACTTAATTACACCTGTGAATGCGTTGAAAATGACCAAGAATGTTCTGACATAAATGACGCAAGAGTTACAATTTAAACTTTCATTCCTAATTTAACGACTTAAGTTCACGTCGCGGAAGTCAAAATTTAAGCAAAAATTGTCGGTGAATACGTCTTTTTTATTCAGTCAGATACTTGAATATTTAATTGGAACCTGTATATCAATAAGAAACGTATGTTTTCGCACTTGGCGCTATTTTCGAGAAGTTCTGTGCGTGTGTCATTGAATTTTTTCGAAATATGTGTCAAATGCCTTAAGGGTGTGTGTTAAAATAGCATTAAATTGCTAATAAACCAAATCGGGAGCATGCAGTTCGTTTCGCTATTTAAAATACATCCCTCTATGGACATAATTATGAAACATCAGCATGAAAAAAATTGTGCTACTGTATTAGTTTTTAAAAAGAGTAATTTAAGCATTTTTTTATATTGCAATTGATTTGATTATAACAAATATTTTGTATTGTGACGCATTTGTATTGTATATATTTAATTTAAAATAATAATTTACATAATAATTCTTACACGTGGTATTCTTCAACATTAACATATATAACGTACCTTTTTTGAACTTTCCCAATGTTTTCTTCATATAGCATCAGAAACTATTTATTTCAGAGCTCCGCCAGGCACGCCATTGTCAGTGAATAGCGTCACGCATTCATCTATTCAAATTGTTTGATGAACCGCCGAAAGAGACGCAACTTTCCACACAATTCGAAGCGTTACCATTGTGTCTAGCTCAGCAACTAAATGGAACAGCCCCTCAGAAAGCAGATATTTCAATGATTTTGAAACGTAACAAATTTGACTCGCTCGTCCATAGAGGGATATATTACTAATTAGTATATGTACAGTTGCAAGAATCTAGCGGCGCCACTTACGCTTCTCAAGTAAATAGAGTTTCACTTACGGCGCTGTTATTTTTTGCTACGCAACGCTATCTATTCATCTGTTTATTTGCACGTATTCAAATGGTAATAGTTGACCAATTTCCTATATTGTGCTAATTTGTTATTACACTTTCGTTTTGGTTTGGATTTACGATTTGAGCGTGGATAATTATTATTTATTAATCACAACTGTTACTCTAAATGGTACATTACGTAGTATTTGCCGTAGGTATATTGTATGCCAGGAACTATGTGTTTAATTATAAAGTTTGGTATTTCAATTAATCAATACGTCGCAGCATGTCATTGTTATTCGAGCTGATCATATTATGTAATAAAAAGTTAGCACAAAATAGGCAGTTGCTCAACTGTTACAATTTAAATACGAGCAAATAAACAGCAGAACAGATAGCGTTGCATAGGAAAGAATAACAGTGCCGTAAGTGAAACTCGATTTCCTTGAGAAGCGTAAGTGGCGACGCTCGATTCTTTGCAATACATTTGAATCCGATTGTACAAAAAGTACACTTCATACACTTTAATTTAGGAGAAGGAAAAATATCCTTCGCACAGAAGACCTAGTTAAACTAATAAAGTTTATGGTGAAGTGAGGATAGTGAAAAACATTCACGAAGGTTAACCTCCACACGGTCTATCCTAATTAGCTCAATTTCACGTATCGTTGGGCTGTTTTAATTTTAGTCATCGGCGTACAAGGCGGGGAGCCGGATCCCATATGTGACCCCCCGCGAGTTGAAACGCATTCAAACCAATTTCAAACAGTAGTCATTAACTTTGAGCGCTAGATTGTTCGAGAGAGTCATATAGCTTGGCACCCCTCCAAAAACGTCCCTGGTACAGCCAATGCAGCTGCGGCTCTCAGGCGTTGCGATGCACTTGCGCAACTGTTTGGGCAAATGGCTCGACTCACGAAATTAAAAAAAATAGCTCGGGAGTTAGCTCTCGTGAGCAAATTATCGAGTTACGACGCGGAAATTGCGTCGTGTTCGGCGTCATTGTTATCCTTCTTCGCCACCGTCACAAAAAAAATGTACTCCGGCTTCCGTGTGGTCCCTAGTTATGGGATGTTGTTCTTTCCAGTCACGTGCTGAGTACGACTCGCGCACTCAAGGATGGGCACTAATATGGGAGTCCAGATGAAACGATGGGCGTTCAATCACTCGCTTCAATCTTTTGTTTCCTTATGAATTCCTGATTCGCTCGCTCAAACCTTCGAGTTTAATTTCCCGAGGAGGATACATCCTACTTCTCCACTCCATTCGTGAAATAGATTAATTTTTGCAGGAAGTCTTTTCATGAAAATAAATGTGCAAAGGTTCTTATTTATGAAGTAGGTGTCTTTATCTGATTACACACTTTATATCTCTCCTTTTAATTTATAATTTTCAAGGGAAATGGCATAATATTCCAAAATCCGGGTCGGTGGGACAAATAAGCGGTGCTATCATATAAAGTTACCTCCATCATTATGCAGAATATAACCGATTTCCAACGAGTAACGCCGGAATTCACATTATTATAATTTAAACAGTTACAAGTAGACAATTGGTCTGGTGATAACAATAAAAACAGCCGAGTAAAAAGAATAAACCTTGAAAGACCCTCTTTTAATCTATTTTTAAAAATAATTATTTTTTTGGGAAGGGCTCAAATAGTTTTGCTGACAGGTGGTTCCAGTCCTGTATGGTCCTATTCAAGGAAGAGGACTGTTTTACATTGGTCCTTTGTGATCTGGAGTTTATCTTGAAGTGTTGATCATTTTTCCCCACAAATTTTGGCTTTACTATGTCCTTCCCCAATTCATCCCATGCTTTTTCCTCACTCACTATTTTATACTTCCCACATAGCCTGCTCCTTTTCCTCCTAACCTGTAAATTCTCCCATCCCAGTACTCTTAAGCATTTCTGTAACACACTCTGTTTTATTGTGTTTCCCTGGCACAAACCAGCCGCTTTATGTTAAGTAACGTCTTCATCAGCTTGATTCCCGATGAATTCCTGATTTACTCGTTTTTCATTCAATTGCCAATGACATCTCACGTATTATCATCATTTTTCTCGAAAATGACATTCATATTGGATAGGCAAAGCATATATACCCCATATTTTATCAATCTCTCATTAGGCTACGTAAGATTTCAAGCTCAGGTAGGAAATAAAATAGTACAGAAAGGAATTGTTTTATGGCTCATGATAGGACGTGTTTTTCAAGAAAACAGCCTGAAAATTAATTAGTCGAAAGTAATGGCTCTTTTTCTTGATGGAACCCTGATAAATGAGAATGGTTTCTAGTATTGCAGTGAGATATAACTTGGGGCAGTTTCAACACCTAAAATTCTGCTCCAATAGAGTGGTAATCAAAGCGTCACTGGGATCTTCTCAAGGATGCTTGTCGAAAATGACCAATGATCCAGTGAGACAAGTCACGACGCGGCGCTTAAAGCCGTTTTGAGTCCCAGTTCGGTCTCCTTATGTGGATGCTTGATGTGGTCCCCTGGCGCCTCCATGGATGGGGTGAATTTTCAAGGCAAGCGTGAAGGAATTCCAGGTCCGATTTCATGCACGAATCCGCAGTTAGATTCCCCTTGGCCACCCTTAAGATCGTGCGGTGCCCCAGGAAAATATATGTGGATGAGCCAATCCCTACGTCGAAGCTTATATTCTTTATTCAAACATTTTCCGACGAATTTGTTTCGGGTGAAAGGCACATAAAGCAAGGGCCTTTGTTTTTTTTATCTGAGGGATAGTTAACGTGGATTAGATACTTGAAAATCAGACTGTTAACCAGGCCTACTACCATGAGGTCTTAATAACCCTTCTTGTAGGAGTGGCAAGAAGGATACCTGTGATATTAAAGAATGGCATACGGTTTCTGAACAAAGACAATGCACCAGCACGCAATGTTCCGACCATAATGAAGTTATAAAAAAACGGAATAAACTTTACACCTTCACTTCGGGGAAGTATTTCACATTCAAATCCATATTGAAAATAAGTTTAGTACTTTTCTACACTTATTTATCGTAATAGTACAACGCGTTTTGCAGCTTCCTCCATCTTCAGGCACAATTTTTTATCTTAGCTTAAGTTTACTATCGTAAAAATCAATAAATAAAAGATAAACAATTTTACCTGACGATGCGGCAAGCTGCAAAACGCTTTGTACGATTACAATAAATAACTATGGAAAAGTACATTACTTATTTTCAATATAGATTTGAAAACTGAATAACATTAACTTCCGACATATCGTGAGGAACACACAAAACATATGCCGCCCAGCTTTAAAGAAACTAGAATTAATTTAAAATAGAAAGGTCCTCAGACGAGAAGGTAATAGAGAGATGCTACTTCGCTCTGATTAGACCACACCTCGAATACGCCGCGAGCATTGATGACCCTGGAATGAAGGATTAAGCCCAAAAAATAAATTAAATACAAAGGAAAGCTGCGCGCTTCATTCTTACTGCTACGAGGGGACATATAGTGATTCTCAGCTTTCAGATGGATTAGGTTGGGAGCCGCTAGAGACTCGGAGGCACCACGCTAGGCATAATTTTGCTTGGAGAATTTAGAACTGGTGAGATTCAGAGAGACGCAGAGAATATCATTTTGATTCCGCTTTAAATCTCTAGGTGTGACAGAAGCGATAAAATAAGAGAGATGCATTGCCGAACAGATAGGTACAAAAACTCGTTCTCTCCACGCGCATGGACCATAGTGAAAATTGTCCTCCGCTCAAAACACTCCCGTAATTCACTTAACCATTTCACCTCCAAAAACCTTATACTTTTCATTTTTACACGGTTGGCGACCTTACACCTCGTTCCACAAGTCGATGCAGTAGCTCTCGCATAGTAGAATGTAGGGGAATGTATCCGGCGAAGCACAAGATCATTGTGTTGAGTCAGCTACCGTACTTATTTCATCATATTGCCTGCGCTTTTATTTCATTTCCAAGGTTTAAGTCAGCTTAAAATGGAACCAGATTCAGAGCCAGAAGTATGATATGTACTAAAGGTGAAAGGGGCGAATGTCCGAGCCGATTTATCAAAAGATGACCTGCAGCATTGTGTCAAACAGTGAACGATACGCATGCAGCGATTTGGGGTCTGAGAGGGGAATATGTTACAGATGGCTGCATTATCAGTCTGTAATTTTTCCAATATAAAGTTTTCATGCACCATTATGACCACACCCCGCATTTGCCCGAAGTAAGATCAACCTCAAATAAACCTGGCGTTTTCGAGTGAGTCATGTCCCTCGACGTTGATTGATGATACATACCGTATTTTAAGACTTGGGACGATTAAAGTCAAGATGGGGGGGAGTTGTTGGAAGAAATGTGCATGATGCTCTAAACCTGTTTCTGTTTTAAACTTATATATGTACTCCAGGTCAGATGGTTCACGTCTTTTCATTTCCAATATAAACATTTGACGCCCCTGTTATGAACGAAGTGGCCGGACAGCGAACTGATATTTGTGCCTTAGCCCGCCGTACGCTTGGGGCGGTCCTGTCCTTTGGAATTTTTATGCATACTTCGCCAGATATCATTCCCGGGTGTATCTGCACATAATGTGACATTTTATATTTTTTAACGGATTGAATTGCCATTCTTTGAATGTGTGATTGAGGTAGCCTTCAATTCACTCAAAAAAGTAATCGCGTCAAGGAATGTGGCATTAAAATGTTCTTCCATCAGCATCGCTGCAATTTTTTATTTCGGCTTTTTGTGATTGCTAATCCTCTACCAGATGAAAGCCCAGTTAGACTTAACCTGAGGGAATGGAAAAAAAAGCTTTTGCATGAAATGAGGGTGAATTAATGTGCTTGACTCTTGTTTACTTGAAAATAATTCGCAAGTGAAAATTTTTGTTTTCTTTCTTTTTTCTATAGCTGCAAAATAGTACGATGTATTTTCTGAAAAAAATTTTGCCTAAGAAAACTGTGTACGATAAGAATTCAGACCATTTTTTTGCGAAATGTGGAGTATGGCATGAAGTCATAACGCATCGGGAAATAATTAAAATAGCAAACAACTGCAAAATTAAAAAGGAAAAAGATTCCACTTCTATGGAAAGAGAAATCCCGCTCTAGCTATTATAAGAGAGGAGTATAATAAATCAGGCGATAATTTTTGAAAATTGTAACTAGATAACATGATCTCAAGAAAAGAACTTTGTTATATTTCCTCACAGTTTATTCACGGCACCAACCTAGGTTTCGACATATTTGTCATTATCAAGGTAAAATGGACCTAGGTATATCATAAAGGTTCCTTGATAATGACAAAAAAAACAATGACAAAAGTTGTCGACAGTATTTATCATTATCAAAGTACCTTTATTTTACTTTCATTTGCCTTGATTCATTATCTAGGTACCTATATTATTGGAAGCGCCATTTTTACTGAATTAACGCATTTCGACTTCATTTCCTGTGGTTTCTCGCCTATAATTCGGAAACTTAGATGATTTGTTACCTGTATTTTCTTATCACCATAGTCTCAGGGAGAATTTTCTTCTTAATACTATCGACAATATTTGTCAATATCAAGGTACCTTGTTCCTTGATAATGACAAATAAGAGTAAGATAAGTGTCAAATAAGTCGTCGGAAACTAGGTCAGTGTAGTGAATCAACTGTAAAGTTCTTTTCTTGAGATCACGTTATCTAATATGGGAGGGTTCACTGACAATGCGAGTCAAAATTCCTCCTTTTCGCTTTCACTGTTCAATAAACATTGCTCCCGCCGATGAGTTCTCAGGTGATGGATAACAAGATTAATGTCAACATTACGAAAGCTATACCACGATTATCATTTTGACATGCCCTTTTTTCCGATATGTGCCAGTTGAAGCGCCATTTCTACAGATTTACTGAATTTCGACTTAATTTCCTGTGGTTTTTCGCCAATAATACGAAAACTTAGATGATTTGGTACCTTTATTTTATAGCCACCCAATTTCTCTTTGCCGTCACAAGTCTGTATTATCAGTTTGCCGCAAAAGTGGTTTTTAAATTCGATGGATAAACTTTATTTTTTTTAAACCCATCGTCCACCCAATCTTGCTTTTAAAACCATGTCACGTTCCATTTGCAAAAAATACTGCGTGGTCAGGCAGAATTGTGTTTTTCGTACATAAGAGGGGACTTTTTTCCTAATGGTAGCCAGAATATCCATAAAGACGCCATTTAAGTCATTATACGGTGGAAGAACCCCAACCAATAGAGAACTTAAGTGATTTCCTCGGCGTTTGGTTATAACCGGTTCTCCAGTGGGCATTTTGGTTGAAATTTGGCGAATCAGTTATGGCCATTCTCTGTCCATCGTGCTCAGCTCAGCCCAATAACCCAGTTACCCATATGGTAATTTGCAGTTCATTGAGATAAGCCCAGTTTCGTCCTCCGTCCTTTCTTCTCTCGAAAAAAAATATTTTGCCCCTTTTCCGTCAGCGTCCAGGCAAATAAGAGGAAGTACCAACACATGTTCGTGTGCATTGCATGACCTCTCTCTATGGAGTCTTCCCCTTTGTTTGTCTGCTCGGGGAGTGGCTTATTTAACGAACGATTGGGCGAGGATCAGCACTCCCATCTCTGTGTCGAAATAATTTTCAAAGAAAACGCCCATTTTTCATACGCATATGGCGTATTTCCCATTGGAATAGCTTGAAAGTACAGGTTTTAAATAACCAAAAGGAGTAAATTGTGTTCTACATTTACACAATACCCTGCGAGCCGCCGCATGGGCTTGTGGAAGGGGGGGAGGGCGGGATTAGGTCAACAGATGTGTAAAGATGCAAGGTTTTTGAAGGGTGAAATGGTGACGTGTATTATGGAAGTGTATTGAGTGGAGCTCAGTATTTATGCTGGTCGCTTATTCATCTACATCTACGTGATACCCTGCCAGCCACCACGAGGGTGTGTGGCAGGTGGTGAAGATCACCAAACATGCACTATTGACATGCAAGTAGGATATTTAAGGGAGATATGCTAGATAATAGGGTCACATGGAGCTAGATGGTTAGTATCTACATAATAAGGAAGGGATTATTGGTTGTTATTACATGCATCCTGCACTACAGACTACTCTAACTATATTTCACCTACCTATCCCTTTGCTACGCTGCCTATTGTTCTCTCTTATAGTACGAGGGAAAAATGACTATTTAAATCTATCGGTACGACAATCTATCTCTCTAATCTTGTTAATATGATCAAACCTAGCTTAATACGTGCTTATTGTGCGCGGAAAGAACGAGTATTTGTACCTAACTATTCGGCAGTGTATCTCTCTCATTTTATCGCTTCTGCCAGACCTAGAGATGCAGTGAGGAGTCATGATAATGCTTATTGCGGGTGGAAAGAACGAGTTTTTGTACCTAGCTATTCGGCAGTGTATCTGTCTTATTTCATCGCTTCTGCCAGACCTAGACATGCTGTGAAGAGTCATGTCTGTATCGCTGTGAAAACTATCAGTTCTGAATTTATCAAGCAATCTAAGCCTAGCGTGTGGCCTCCGAGTCGCTAGGGGCTCCTGCCTTAATTCCTTTAAAAGTTGTGAGACACTATATGCTCGCTCGTAGCAGTTTTTAACGAAGCGTGCTGATTTTTTTGGTATTGTATTAATTATTTTGGATAAATCTGTATGACTAGGGATCCAAATGCTCGCGGCGTATTCGAGGTGTGGCCTAATTAGAGCGAAGTAGCATATCACTCTTACTTTTCCATCTGAGGACCTTACTATGATACGCTTAACAAACGTTATGCGTAACAAACGTATTCACGTTAGAAATCAAAAACTTCGAAGCCTGATTTCCAACAGCGGCTAATTCTTTCCCCGTGGATTAGTGAGCCCCGTATCCGGACGAAATATGATCTTGGGACAAGGTTATCTTGGGCAAGTTTCCGATGGCGAAGTGGTGCTCCAAATAGTTACCTTTTATTTTTTAATTTCATTTTATTTTAAGGGAAATTATCATGACAAGCAATATTATTAAAGAGACCTCTCATTTTTCCGCCATGTTTGCGAATTGATAATTCACTCAATGCGGCATATGGCTCAGTTATCTCTAAAGGAACTGTCATCCAGGTTTTCAACTTATTGGTGCCCCTTTTGTTATGACCGATAGTGCATTCTTCATAGCTTAAATCTGTGTGCTGTAAAAATGCGTGAAAAAAATGCGTGAACTTTAAAACAGTTCCGAATGATGTCATCTGCTTACTATTTGAATCAGTGAATTCTGTGGCATCAACTTGTTGTTTTTGAAACTGTATGTTGAGCCCAAAGCGTTTATTGTTCCACCAGCTGAGCGTAGAAAAGCATGCTACCTTATTTCTTACTTAAGCAATGTGAAAAATTAACTATCGTGTAAGTATAGGATACGTAACTTAATATTATATATGTAATCAGGTTTTTTGGCATGCAACGCAAGCCACTGAAACTTGACGTCGCGAGTGAATTGACTGCGATTGGTGGGCGGAAACGAGAGAAAAATGACAACAATCTTAGCCAGTTTGATTAACTTCAAGTAACAGCATTTATATAACCACAAATATTACAATAGAAAGCAAGTCCGTAGCCTAAATACCGTTAACTTGGTCTGTACAAGACGAACACAAGTCGCAACTGGAACCAAGCAGATACGTCCTTCCCCGGTGACCGTCAGATGCCAAGAGGGCGAGCGCCGCGCTGTGTCGATGCGGCTGGCAATTGAGGGGAGTCAGCTGACCGATGCAGGAGTTGGCGGTAGTAGGGGAACTGTTCGTCCAGCCATTGGTTGAGACGGCGGCGTAGAGGAGCACTATTGCCACAAAGTTCCGAAAAGAGGACGCCAGATGCGAATTCACTATAAAAGTAGAGCACCTTGTTCTTGTCGCGCAATATCGCCGACAACGCGCAATATCGCCGACAACGCGCAGTATCGCCGACAGTGCGCACTTTGAAATCTCCCTACCGCACTTTGAACATCTCGCGTTATGTCAGGTTCGCTACGATGTCCGCGAGCGAAAATGTCCGCGGCGAAATTATGGCCAAATTTGTGCTGAAAATTCGGCACAGGCATATTTAGTTTATGATGCCCGAATGAATTGGTATCTTTATTTCGTGATTACAACGAAATAGTGTAAATTATACACGTGAACTGGGATAAAAATGCGTTGGAGTCAGGAGTGATTTTTGCTTATGTAAATGTTTGCGTGAAACTTTGTTTTTATTAGTGATACTTATCGATAAAAGAGGAAAAAGATGAGTATTACGAATTTAGTTTCTTTTGCCAATTCAATGCCATGTTAATACGTACCCTCATAACGCATGAGGCGCACTTCCTAATCATTCGATGACATTTGTACCGATTTTCTACGGATCAAGCAATAATCTATTTCTTATTTATGTAATGGTTGCAAGCAAAATCAAGTAGTTTTTTTCTAATCAAAGATTCGAGAAAACATTCAATAATTATTTTCGCTTAAATTTTTCAACACCGCGCTGATGATTATCAATAGAATTACTCAAGTCAAAACATGTTTCAATGGGGCAAATATGCAAAATATAATCCCTGTATCATTAACATTCTACATCTACATAAACCCTGCGAGCCGCCGCATAGGCGTGTGGTAGGGGAGTTTGGACACCAGCAAAGATGTAAAAATGAGGTTTTTTGAGGTGAAATGGTGAAGTGTATTATGTGAGTGTTTGAAGTGGAGCTGCGGTTTTATTATGGTCACGTATTTTGCGTGAAGAGAACAAATTTTTGCACATATCTGTTTGGCTATCAACTGTCTTATTATATCGCTATTTTCGGAACCAAAGATCTACTGTGGAGTCAAAATCATATTCTCTGTGTCATCCTGAAATACACCTGTTCTGAATTTCTCAAGCAAACTAACCTTAGCGTGCAGTCTCAGAGTCTCCAGAGGCTGTCAACCTAATCCCTATAAAAGCCTAGAAACACTATATGTTGGCACGTAGCAGTTTTTAACGAATCTCGCGGCTTTTCTACAAATTTTATTTATTTCTTAGATTGAATCTCTCTGTCCAGGGTTCCAAATGCTCGCGACGTATTTGAGGTGTATCCTAACCAGAGCGAAGTAGCACCATTCTATTTATGTCTTAATGGTGCGTTGCTGCGCATAAACAGGCGCATTAAAATGAAATGATTTATTTGAATAACTGAAAAATAAATTAAAATGTCCACTGCATGGTTCACGATTACCGCTCCGGCCACCTTAGAAGTTAAGTAACAAGTTACCAACGTAGGAAAATCGGAGCTATCTCTGCGCGGACGCCAGTTGGGTGGGAGACTCCGTCACCGAGGTAAATATTTCGAAGGTTCTCACGTGTACTTTGATTGAAGACTCTCCCGATGGCATGTTAGGAGAAGGTCGTGGCTTTCGCGACCTTCCCGTCATAACGACGAAAGATGCGAAGGAGATAGTGCGATGGAAAAGGCCTCCAGTCGCACCTGCTCGACCCTCCCCGGAGGAGCAAGAGGCCTGAGGACACTTGCTGTGTACACAACACTCGCAATTCGCCAACAGTAGCGCGCCCAAATGAAAATGAATGGGCAAACGGCGAGAGCACGCGAGAACAGCAGAACATATCCTTCTCAATGGTCAACAACCCGGACGTTTACACTGCAATTAAAGGGGAGAACGCGCCAAGTAGCTCTAAGCCACAGGTGTATGGAGAAGTAATATATATTCATTCAGTGCCTATCCCGTGTCAACTGAGGTTGTGAGGAAATTTAAGGTAACATTGCGTCTGTTGGCGCTGTAAAATCTTTATCTTTACGTCCATTGGTATGATAGTTCGTGCCAGATTTTTCCTTAGTCATAATACTTCCCGTATTAATACCTTTGCATATATCCCCAGGAATTTGCGTCTCAAAAGGCGAATAGAATACTGAATAATTTCACCAGATATTGTTGTCACAGAAGAGTTTTGTCAGTCGTAGACAATGAGGACCTGGTCTTCAAGAGGATTTTATGTTTGGAATAGGTCGCCTATTTTATGGAGGGACGGAAAATATAACAGACAAATATAGGGAAAGAATATGAACCAGGAAAAGGATTGGGCGACATGTATGTTGTACAGCCAGCTGGCTAAAGATCGTGCACTGTGGTGTTGGCACTAACTTTGTGGAAATTCTGCATCTTCATTAGAGGGAAAACTCTTGAATACTTCCACTTTTTATTGACAACGGACCATTGTTTCAATACTCTGATGATGGTTGAATGTGCCGAAACCATGGTTCCTTGTAGTCCATTTCATAAGTAAGTATATAATCACCTCCCTCTTCATAGCAGACTTCAGTTTTATGAGACACTGTCCGTTGCGTCTGTTAGCGCTGTACAATCTTTATCTTTACACAATTTGGCACATGCCAACATTTTCCTAAGTCATAATAGAGACCGTATTAAGATATCTGCGTACGCGTATTGCCAAGGAATTTTCGTCTCAAAAGGCGAATGGAATACTGGATAATTTCACAAGATATTGTTGTCATAGAAGATTTTGACAGACGTAGACAATGAGGATCTGGTCTTCAAGAGGATTTTATACATGGAATAGGTCGCCTATTTTATGGAAGAGGGATAGAAAATATGACTGATAATTATATAGAAGAAATATGAACGTCCTCATCTACCAGAAAAAAGATTGGGTGGCATATATGTTGTACAGCCAGCTGGCTATAGGTCGCGCACCATGGTGTTGGCGCTAATTTTATGGAAATTCTAAATTTGCGTCTTCAGGAGAGGAAGAGCACTTGAATACTTCCACTTTTTATTGACAACCGACCATGGTTTTGGTTCACTTGTGATGGCATAGCATGCCGAAACCATGGTCCCTTGTAGTCCGTTTCAAATATAAACTATCTTTGCCAGAGGAACTGGATTTTAGTTTTAATAGGATGGTATTTGATGCGTGATGTTTTAATTGTGAAATTTAACTGATTATCCTTGACATTTTACGCTATGTAGGCTGCTCCTGACGAGCAATACCTTTTTGTTTATAAGGACTTAAACTGTTTTTTTTAATATTTCATTTAAGATTTGTTACATTTTATCTTGATAGTATCTTATTATCTCCATTAATTGTCAACCCTCCATAACCAAATTTTTTTGTTTCTTCTACAATAAACATAAAAATTTAACATAGATATCCATTCAACTTTACATGAAAATTAACTATTTATCAAATGTTTAAACATTTATATGCAGTAAGTGGCGCTGTGACTCAGACGTTACAATGGTATCCAGGGGTAATAAATTGTAAACAGAGAATAATAAACACGTTAAATATGTTATTTTACCTCCAAGTCACAGAAGTTTGTAGAGGGTTAAGGTATAATGCAATAAAAGAAGAATCTCCATCGGAAATTTTCATTATAAATTCAGTGATTAAAACAAAAAAACGCGCAAAAATGTCCATGGCAGTCTGTCTACACCATAATAAAACTTTTCTGGTGGCTGAAGGGTTTGCGCAGTGCTGATTTCGACTGTTTACGCCAATATCTCTGGTGAAACATCAACAGTGTTTCTGCCCTGAAAAGGATCATGATTCCTGACATAATAAATTATTGTAGCCATCTCTGCATTCTCCGCCGAAATGTTTTCCCAATCAGTGATGGTTGTTTCATGTAGCATGTGAAACGCTTTTTTAAACGTGATGGATTGGCTGGCAAGCGGTCATTATAGACCTAAATCGATGTCGATAGTTTCCGTGACGAGAAAATCGATGCGTGACATCCCAGATGTGACCCAATTCAAGACCACAATGCCCACCAGAAAAATAAAGAGATGAGAACTTAGCAAATGGCGAATCACGTTTACCCGTCACCGGAGATCTCAAACCGATTGTCAGTGAGTGAAAATAAAATAAAAATGATCTTCAAAATTTATTACTGCGTTTCTCATCACAAGTTATAAGCCGTGGAATTACTTCCCTCCGTTCTGATCCCTTATCTGCCAATCATTTCCATTACTCCGCTGTCAGATTGACGTCTACCGTTATCGGACGGGCGTTCATTTTCTTCTGTATCCTATTGCACTTCACTCTCCACTTTCATTACGGCCCACAGCTTTTCCTTTTCGTAATGCAATCGGGCTTGGATTAATATGTTCCTCGTGGTCTTACCGGACTGAGTACAGCAAAATCATTCATGTCAACTGTTTATCAGTATAAATCGGCAGCCAATCACTTAATCCTCTCCTATTAACTACGAACCATATTACGTAATGATCTTCATCCTTCCTAGGTAAGATCATAATGTTGAAAGAATGATTCGCGAATGAAAACGGGAGGATTCGCGACTTTGTTGAGTCTGTGGTGGAGTCCATGAAGACGTCGAAAGAATGTCGACACCCGTTGTTAAATCTCAATAAACTAAACTGCGGAAGAAAAGAGAACTAAACGTTCTCTTTTCTTCCGCCTCACCTCTCTATTGAATTCCCTCCCTTCCCATATTGATCCTTGTGCACTTTCATCTAAATCCTTTATAAGCCTTTCTCTTTTGTATCTTTCACCTAAGTAGTTATTCCCCCAATTTTCTTTTTTTTAAATATATTTCCATAATTTCTGCTTGCAACCAGTTGTTAAGTTTGCTTGTATATGTCCTTAAGTGTGTGTATTGTTACATGGCCACTATAAAATGGCGAAATAGCTGTATGTGGTTTTATTACTTTAAATAAATAAAAAAATAAATAAATATCAGATATGGGAAAAATTGAACATTGCCAAGCGATAGTTCATGTGTATCGTGTGTTATTTAATCCTAGCAATTGTTGAATGCCGCGTCCCATTCTACTCTACCAGCTAACTCCACAATGTTCTTGTAATGCTTTTGTTTCATGTCCTGTTTTAGATTTACCCCTCAGTCTTCTTCATTGAGCTCTCCATTCAGTTATATTCCTTATGAATTCGTTATCTCTCAAGTGTCTCTTTTTGCTATCACCCCGTTAATTTTTGTTAACCACGCTACGATTTGTTGAGATATGCGGGCTGTTTGCGTCTAAAAATCATAGTAATGAATGCCAAATTAAAAAAAACTAATCCCGGGCTCAAACATCAAACAGTAAAAATTATAAAAAAGTAAAAATTATGATAATATCAATATGGTATTTTATTAATGTTTAACTTAGGAAGTTGCTGCACATTTTCTTTAGCTGCGGTTTTGGATCCCATTTTGAAGTAACTTCTGGCGCTTTTGTAATTAAATCTTACTCCCATTTATCACATTATCATCAGCAGCAGCATTCACGTATCCGATGATTGATTTACAGCATCTCTCCATTC
Source organism: Ceriagrion tenellum (assembly GCA_963169105.1). Lineage (NCBI taxonomy): Eukaryota > Metazoa > Arthropoda > Insecta > Odonata > Coenagrionidae > Ceriagrion > Ceriagrion tenellum. Next base: position 56,689,826 of record OY720639.1, on the reverse strand, counting down.
CACTCTCTTATCTTCGCCAACCACTTCATTCTTACTTAATATTGATTTTAATATTTTTTTTAAATGTGCTTCATCTATGGTCATCCACGGTTATAATCATCGAGCACCGTTCAATTTTATTTTGGGACGGCTCTATTCTATCTAAATATGCCCATAAAGTTTGTCTCTTTTATTGTGCAATGTTTTCATCAAGCATCGTTTCTCCCGGATATTCGAATGGCTTTTCCATCAGCAATCCTCACACTTCATCTGTTCTTCACCATTTCTTGCTAACACCACATTCCTATGGCTTCCAACCAGATGCGAACCCAGAACGATTGCGTGAGGAGCATCAGAGAGGAAGCTGAACTAAAGGATTGTCACTAATAATATATTGAACGTGTTAAAGTTTAAGTCGGGAGGCGACTTTAATAATTGTCATGATGCAACATAAAAAAAGATATGCTTATAAATAAAATCTGCAGTGTCTCATCATCATTGGTCGTTTAATCCTAAGATTAGTTGACTGCAGCCCTCCACCCTTCCCTATCTAATGCTAGTTCTCAGCTAGTGCTAATGTGTTAGTGTCCTAATGCTAGAGAACTTATTCCCTAGTCTTCCTCTCGGGACTTTTCCCTCAATTTTACCTTAAGTTACGTTCCTCAAAAAAACCGATCGTGTCTCAGGATGTGTCCAATCCACCTCGTTCTTCTTTTCTGTGTGGTGTTCCATATGGTCCTTTCCTCTTCCACTCTTCTGTACCCTTCATTATTTCTTAGCAGAGTTTCTATGACTAAACAATTGGCTGTTGGAACCAGGCTCCATAGGCTTACGGAATATTTTGGCAAGCCCGTTAATCGTTGCGGGTGCTCGCCTGCTTCTATTTTCTTGTTTGTCTCATGAGACCATGATGCAATGCCAATAGAAAAATCACTTTTTTCCCTCTTTCCCTGGAAAGTCATGTGTCTATTTGATCCCGCGGAATTTTTGAGGATAAAAATGTACATAAACAAGGGAACATACTAATTCTGGTGCGGTTGAATGCGAAAGTTTGCTGTATTGTTCCTGGAATGGTATGTACGCACTCATCTTCGCGTGAAACCATTAAAAATCCGTCGACACATTGATAATCAATAATGCTATCGCCGGTTGCCGAGGGCGGAGGACACTGAGTTCGTGTCAGTCGTGACTCATTATAGACCTTTGTGTGGCACACCAAACCAGACCTTGGCTCTCCGTTATTTTCCAAGAAGTGAAGATGCGAAAGATTTGATGCGCTGCGAAGCATCTACCCATGTCGCTATCTCTCCGTCGCTAACGATGGCGTCGCTTCGTGAAAACCATCTGGAGCCATTAGCGCTGAGAATCTAAAAGGTTTATTTTATTATTTTTTCTTGCACCTCAAATCGTATTTGGTCAGTCCTCTTGCTTTTTCTTTCATGGGCATTGCACGACCCGTGAGCCGAAAAAGCAGTCCTCTAACCTCATATCAGCATGCCGATCATTGGTTCCTCCTCATTCCTTGATTTCTTCCCTTCGATTAATTTACGCGTTTAGGGGATATTATGATTTAAATCAATGAAATGCTTTATTGATCTCTGTTGGTCAGATAGCGACAGCCTGTTGAAAGCATTGTTTAGAGGAGAAATGAATGTGAATACTTTCGGAGGGAGAATAAATTGATGGAATATATCGGCACAATTATGAAAGACATAAAAGTGAATCCTTACTAATATATGAAATTGTAATGGTGTCTGTCTGTTGCTCCATCACACAAAAACTAAACCGATTAAGCTGAAATTAGGCATGAAGATAGAAAATATATCTGGTTGTACCACAGGCTATATTAAAAAGCCCTAAGAGTCCCCCAAGGGGCTCCCTGGTGGTCCATGCCAATCGTTGTGTTCGGTGCTGTGGTTTCATTTTTCGCTCTTTAAAAGTACTTTCACTCAAGATAGAAAGCTGGAATTTTTTATCGGATGGCTTAATAAACGAAGTTTCTAATTATTTCAATTATTTTCTTTTACGCTTCGTATTTGTCTGAAAATCATGTTTTTAGATGAAAATCTCACATTTTCTCTTAAATCAACAATAGCATATTTCCTTGCCAACCAGTAATTTGATTTTCAAAGGATATCGACGCCTCTTGCATTAAAATATCGCGTTTTTCTGCAGGCCCATGATAGCATGAGGAAAGAAAATCTGAATATGAAGGGCTCAAAGTCCCAAGGGCCTCATGATAACTAGAAGTAACCTAGAGCCTCTCGTATAGGTTTTCAACGTTTTTTCACCCGTTGAATTTCAATGAGTACTTTCCGCTGTAAATAATATATTAATTAAGCTGTTAATTATGGGTCAAATAGAGAATTTAAAGTACAAGAATTTGCTTGCTTTTCAATAGATGGAGCGGAATAATGTATGTTTTCATTATGTTATGACATTCGCACCGCCACCTGACTGATATTTAAAGTAATTTCCATCAAGACTCCTAAGAAGTGAGTCGTATTTCCATGTATTCATCTTCGCATCACCTCACATTCTTTATTTTATATCACCATAAGGAATAAGTGTACGATGCCTTTTTCTCGCTACTATGCATTATGTGCATCACTGTTGCATAAAGTTCGTAAAATTTTTGACGATTTTTAAAACTTACATTAGCAAGTAATTAGTTTTTTTAAATAAATTTTTACTATTTTACTATTTTACTATTACCACGAGGGCATTTTAATCGTAAACGCTCGCTACGTCCTTTCTCAAAATATTTATGGAAAAAAAAACTTTTTCGAACCTTCTGTTTAGATCGCCAATAGTATCTCAGATGGAACCGTCCAAACGGATGGTGGCTTGATTGTCATAATATTCTGCATTTCTATGCCTTCTAAACATTAAAAAGCTTTAGATTTGTATGCAATTAATTTCCAGCGGAATTCAGTAAGAATTGATCTTAATTTGAAATATGGCATGAAACCAGTTTCCATTTTTCTTAATCCATTGCATGGTTTCCGCCGAACCAACGGCATTGGTAATCGTAGGTATGGCATGGCTATATGGAATGTAAACTTTTATGCAATATTTTGCGAGTTTTTTTCACTGAAAGATGAAAATTTTCCATGCAGAGAAGCCTGATCTATTTCCATTATCTATAAACATGTTTTTGGAATAGTCTAATTTGAGTTGTGTTGTTGCATGGTGTTGGGGCGTGGCATTTGAGGTAAGAGGATGAGAATTGGCAGCAGGCGCTTGAAATGTTGGCGTGGAGGAGAATGGAGAAGGTTAAGTGTGATTTCCCCTTTTCGAAATTTTCAGTTGATCCCGAAGTTTATGAGCTATGTAAATAATGGAATGTGACTTTCGCAATTGCGAAATGAAAAATTGTGGCAGTGAGGGCGAGGAGTCTTTTATCCATCGGAGTTGTTTCGAATTTGGAGCCCCTCAGAGCGTGCGGATAATGTCGGGTGTATTTATTAACAAGTGCTCATTGTTTACTAGAATAGACTGGAAGAACTTCATCGTTATTTGCCTATTTCCATTGTATAAAGTTATGAATAGCATAAGTTTAAAGGATGGAAATGGAGATAAACGAGGCGAGCTTAGTGTGGTGGGTGAGGAAACTTCTGTATGAGATAAGGAGGCAGAGTAGGTGGTTGTGAGAGGTAACGAGGGGCGACGGGATTCTCAAGGCCGTGAGGGAAGGATGCCAAGTAAGCGGGGAAGGGGGATGAAAGAGAGTTTTATAGACGGGATGGAGAGAGGTCGGACGTACGCTGAGATGAAGAATGAAATCGAGTAGGGATATTTTATTTTATCTTAACTACCCCGAATACAGCATCTTTGGCCAATTTATATCTTGTGAACAATTGTAACAACAGACGAACGCAAACACTCATGCCCTTAGTATTGATAATTCCACCCAGGCGGGATTCGACCCCACGACCCTCTGGTTAGCAGGCGAGGACTTAACCCCGTCGTCACCGGGGTCGACATATGGCACAAATGCCGACAGGAAGATGGGGTTAGCGTGAGAGGATGACGGCGAGCGACCATGAAAGATGAGTAGAAGTAATCCATTCTACCTTCCAAACCTACTTAAATCGGTTTATCGCTTCTAAAATTATTAAAAATAGCAATAAAGCTTCTCGATTTGTGGTCATAATTATCTTCTGTTTCAATGCCAGCTTTTTCATTATATCACTGTTCTAGATTTGGAAAACGTTGTTTATTGTTTATTAAAGTATTCTTCGGGTTAGGGTAGGTTTTGCTGAATGTCTGAGAATCTTCTCTCGGTTTTTTACACTTTCAGGGACCTAACTACCTCTGATATTTTCTTTTTCGCCCATAATATGATCTACCCTTCTCTATGTGCGAATTTCCACAGAGAAAAAAATCATCCGCCTTGACCGGGATTCGAACCCTGATCCCTCGATTTCCGGCCGAGTGCTTTAGCCAGGCTTTAACCGAGGCTTCATATTCCCCTGTGGATTTTTGTGACCTAAAAGGTCACAACATTTAGGTAAAATTTGATTTTACCTAAAAGGTCACAAAAATCCACAGAGAAATAGAGCGCCTCGGGAGCTTAACTGGCTAAACCACTCGACTGGAAATCGAGGGATCCGGGTTCGAATCCCGGGCAAGGCGGATGATTTTTTTCTCTGTGGAAATTCGCACATTTGTGCAGTGCGGGTGACTCCGTAAAGTGGAACTCCGTGGCTAGTCCCGCATAGCTTAAAATTTGATTTACCCTTCTCTATCCTATCCATGAAACCTATTCTCTTTCTTCCCCTTTCCCCGCTTGCCCAATATCCTTCCCTCTGTCACATTCTTAAGCATCCCATTATTACATCCTCCAGCCACCTGCTCTGCCTATCTTGAATCTCATTCAGAAGTTTCTTTTCCTCGCCCACCATCTCAAGCACTTCCTCATTAGTCTTCCTCTCCGTCCACCTTACCTTCTGCATTCTCCTATCTACGTTTAATTGTTGCCAACTGAAACTTTCGTTCCTTTTCTGCTCATAAAGTTGACATTCGCTTTGTTCAGTGGTTGAATTTTGCTAATTTCTAAGGTGCGCAAATTTTAAGCTCAATTTCATGAAAATGTCTCCGTTAACATGTAACCTGTCGTAAATCTCGTTTATTTGATTTGGTTATCTATCAAAATTTGGCGAAACATTGGCGGCTATGAGATTTGAAATGATTTTGATCTCAACTCAAGAAACTTTATTGATATCGGTGAAGAAATGTCCAGATTAAGTTGTTCCTATAGCTTCCGCGGACTGGTCATGATCCATAGAAGCTTTCTGGATAGCTTCATTTTTACCCCGACAGTTTCGCGAGCATTCCAGCTCACTGTATTATATATTAATTGCCACTCATTAAGCGAGCTAGAAAGCTCGCGAAACTGTCATCATAACAATGACACAACGCGGAAGCTATCTCGAAACCTATTAAGGATCAAATATCCAGATTATAAGGCCTGCCCTGGAGATGCCACAAATTTCGGCGAACGTTGGCGTTGAAATGTGAAAAACTTTTGACCTCAACCGAAGAAACTTTATCAATATTGGCGGAGAAATGTCCAGATTGAATAATACTAATGTTTTTTTAAAAAAAAATGGAGAATATGTCGCTTGAATGAGCCCGAGTCCCTTTCTCTCTCTATCTACCTGTTATGCAAATGCGGCCCTCGTGTCATCCCTACGCGCCGCTCTTTGTCAGCGTCTTCAACGCGAGATGGAAGCTTGTGATGGAAGGGAAAGGGATTTTTGAAGGACAAGCGCTGTTTACTCTCCCAATTTGACACGGAGTTGGCACGAGGATGGAAAAGGGGGAAGGGGGTTGAGAATCAGGATTGGACGGAGGGGCGGAAGTGTTAGGTCTTGTGGGGGGGGGGGGGGAAGGGTCGGGGATTCGCTCTCAAGTTGGACGGTGTGTGTAAATAATGAAGAGGAGGACATCTATCGTGCCCAGGGACGCCTGTTGATGTCTGTCTCCCTGCGTGGCTATCTAAGCGGCTGCCTTGGATCACTACAAATTGGAATCAGTGGCATTAGATGTTCAAAACGCCACGGGGAATCTTAATGTTTTCATTTATGACTAAATTATCTAAAGGTTTTAGTGACATCGTGGATAAAAGAAGAGAATAGACGGAAGAATGGGATATGATAGCAGAGGAGATCAGTGAAGCCATAATATTACGCAAAAGGCCTTATTGAATGGATCAGCCGCACTGCTAATACGACGGTAAGGTATCAGCAGCTATTTGGCTGCGGGAACATAATGATTGATACAGAAAAATGCAAACTGGAAATTATTTCCAAAAAAAGCATTTCATAATTCATATAAATCATATTCTGCGCTATATCGATGTTTGATAGATATTTTTTTGCAAAATAAAGGCTTTGCTTTCGTGCCTAAAGACACATCTGCTCCCTTCTTCAATGCAATCATACGTTAATTTCCGCTTATTAATACAGAAAGAAGAACAGCAATAACAGAGAAAGTATTAACAGCGCGACAAGCGATCCCCATTATAGGCTTTTACTTCTCCAGGGTGGGCAAGTTGTTCTTTGGCTATTTCAGAATGAGTCACAGAAACATGGGGAAGAAGTGAGGCCCGGTATTTGCCCCAAGGACAACAGAAAACCCACAAAAACCGTCGTCAGGCCCAAACAAAGAAATGAGTAATTAAATAAATAAATTAAATAAAACCATAACAAATAATAAAATTATGAAATTGAAAAGTTGTAATTATGGAATCCCTTAAATAGTCTTTTGGTATTTAAAGCATCTGTGGTTTCGACTTTGAGTCAGTTCTGGGGGAGCAATTAACGCAAAACAACTTATAGGTGTTTCTCTATCATTTTAAGAGGGAGTACTATACCGGGTAGAATAATTCAGTTGCAAGTTAACAATGGCAGTTCATGTATAACATTTCTTCGAGCATTTTTATATATGTGTAAAAATATTAAAGCCTGATTTTTAACGCCGATGCGTTTATTTAAAGTTGATATTTACATGTGATCCATTGTTATTTATACGCACCTGCAGTTAAAATACGTTCCCTTTCCGATGTTCTAGTTATTTTCCACTAACTGGCCAACTTTTTCTCCCGCATCGTCGATAAATAAATGTGTCTGAAACTTGGGAAAGAGTTGTGGAGAGATTTCAGGTGGGTTGGTTATCGTCGCTTCAGGTGTCTGGACAAGGGTTGGCGGGGGAGCTAAGGGTCTTTACGCATCCACGCCTCCACGCACCTCCCCCCCTCCTTTGTTTTATTCACCCACCAAGACCCAGGGCGTCACCCCTCTCCCATGACAGGTGGGCCCACGTACCGGATTGTCATGTTAAGCAGTCTGGTTAATTCTATCAATTCATCCTATTCCAAATAGTTCATCCCAAAATTTCCTATACTCTGATAATTCTTATGGTATTTAAAGCTGTAATCAAGTTAGACCTAAAAAGGTTGCATTATTTCCGCGATCATATGCAATGTTATCACATTTATGTGAGTATTACATTATGTGCATTTTACTCACCAGAATTTACTTCTGTTATATATTTTTTTGACGGCTATGATTTAATATGTGCAAATCTTGGCATAGCATTCTTTTTTCTCCGTTCTTCCCATTTTAAAGTAATGAGACTAAAAGGAGAATAGGACATGATACGCGATCACTGTCCGCACAAAAATTGTATGATTGACTACTTCTGATTAGGATTTAAAATTAAGTAGTAAACCTGTATTTACCTGTTACATAACCTACTTTGCTGATTTTATTTTCAAATGGACCATGATCACCAATTTTTTCTACAAATGTTCAAATTTTCATCATGTTGTGAACGAAAAATTCCGATTTTTTTAACGCCTTCTGTCTCTCTAACGTTTAATGTATCGGTTGGTTTGAATTTTCATCGTATTTTTTTTGCGTTTATTTGTTCCATTCTATTAAGTTTTGGTTCAGGAAAATATTCAGTGAAAAAATTCTATATCTACCGTAACCGAAAGAAATTAATTGTTTAATGTTTACGGTGAATTTAATACTGTATTTCGTTAAAAATGTATGTTTTCACGCGACCGATACAGTTCGATACAGTGAATCATTATCAGTTGACTCTCATCATGACAAAATTCCAAATTTTTAAGCCTGAAACTGTCTCCTCCAATTTTCTAGCCTCTTTCAAATTATTTCCAAGGCAAAACGTGAAGAAGATGCAGAACTTGCTGATAAGCGATTTCACTCTGCAAGCGCAACTTGACTGGATCGTTGCGATTTTGAATAAGCACTATCGGGAAAATTTTCTCAAAAAATAAACGTTTGAACGCCGAATGTTTTTGGGAGCCATCAACCTGAGTGCTTGGCTTGTAGCGGAGAAGAACATTGATTCTATTTCAATCGAATCATCATAGGTCGTTCAATCCTAAGATTGGTTGACTGTAGCCCTCCACCCTTCCCTTTCCAGTGCCCTAGTTCCCTTATCTCCTGGTATCTCTGCGTATGTACTTTCCTCTTTATTTGGTCTATGAACTTATCCCTTGGTCTTCCTCTGGGGACTTTTCCCTCTCTTTTGCCTTCAATTATGTTCTTCGCAAACCCATCGTGTCTTAGGGTGTGTTCAATCTATTTCTTTCGTCTTTCCTGTATGTTCCTTTCCTCACCTACACTGAGAAAACACTTTGGATAAGATAATCGTAGGTTTGGATGTCACTCCCAAACCTGAGGTGAAGGAAAGGACTTGCCCATACATTTGGATGTGTCATCCAAAGGGAATAGGTGATGAGGAGTTGGATGAGCCACCTACTCCTTTGGGTGCTGCATCCAAAGGAAGATGGAAGACTACTTTGGGTGTGAGAACCAAAGTGTTGGGTGGTATACTCTTTTGTACACTTCATCATTTCTTATTTTTTCCGTCCATTTTATCCTCATTATCCTCCTCCAGCACCAGGTTTCGAAGGCTTCTACGCTGTCCTGGTCAGCTTTTCTGCTGGTCCATGCTTCCGATCCATAGAGTGCTACGCTTTACGCGAGTGATTTCACATACTGTTGCCTAGTTTGTTCTCCTATCTAAATTCGAGTATTCAATCATCAATGTGAACTCTTCTTTTATAAAACTTCGTAATATTTCGTTACCCTTTGAAAATACAGACATTTTGGTGTGTGTGTGTGTGTCTGAAGTGAATTTCGTCGCGAGGTCTAGAGTGCCATAAAGACGGGCAGGACCTCAGAGAGGAAGCGAGCAGTTAACGCGAAATGATAATTTCCTCGCTGTTCACGACGTCCGTGATACGTTCGTTCGCCCGGCTTTCACTCGGCTTGCGCGGTGGTTGAGCGTCACGGAGTCAACATCGCCACGCTTGCTTGCAGCTCCGCGTGTTATGCCCGTCGTATTTTTAGCTAAAACAGGGCGGTTCCGTTTTGTTGATTTCGTGAAGAGGTGTCTCATTTTTTCCTTTATTTTCCCGGTTTCTCATTTTTATCCTCTACTCCGCCGACCCTTATCCAGTTACAGACCTTGACAGTTCCGTATCGAAGTGGAACCTCCTGGTTACACCCATCCGCGAAGTTGAGACCGCATCGGGTTTCGGAAAAAAAGCAAAAACGCCTACGCTTTCTGGGCTCGCAGAGTTGTCACCAACGCCCTTGCCTGTGTTAAAGTTCAATGGCAGTGATCACAGGTAAAATGACGGTTCGATGGGAATGGGGAAGAAAGGGAAAGTCTTTTGTAATAAATCATTTTCGATTTTATTTTTCTTCCTCCATCAAAGAATGCGACACAAAGACGAAGGATACAGTGTAAAACTCAAGTCAGCGTTAAAAACGATAAATCTGTCATTACTCTACATTCGGAGTGATAAGGTTTACGAACTCGTGAGTGGCTGTAGGCAAAGCAGGTAAGAACCTTCCTTTCAACTATTCTTGCAATCAGAAACTACAGTGTGTTTAAATCTACATCTACATACCACCCTGCGAGCCGCCGCATGGGCGTGTGACAGGGGGTGTTAGGACACCAGCCGAGTAAAGATATCAGGTTTTTGGAGGTGAAATGGCAACGTATATTTTGGGTGTGTATTTAGTGGAGCTCACTTTTATTTGTGGTTGGCTAATTGTGCACGGAAATATCGATTTTTGTACCTATCTCTTCGGTAATGTACCTCTCGTATTTCATTGCTTCTGTCAGACCTAGAGATGTAGTGAGGCGTCATGTTAATATTCTCTTTGTTGCTCTGAAAAACACCAGTTCTTAATTTTCTCAAGCAACCTAAGCCTAGTGTATAGCCTCCGAGTCTCTAGGGGCTCCCACCTCCATCCCTCTAAAATTTGTGAAACACTATGTTGTTTACTAGTTGTGAATGTTTGCTCGTCGCAGTTTTTAACGAAGCGTGCAGTTCTTCTTTGTGTTTAATTATTTTTTTGGTTAAATCTTGATGACCAGGTTCCCAAATGCACGCGGCGTTTCTATCTAAATCCTGGACATCGATTTTTTCTTGGATTAAAAAAATTTCTGAAATAGAATTTATGAGCAAACCACACTGCAAGCGAATTTTTTTAGTAAAATGAAATGCTCCTCTTTAAAATCCCCCAGCTGATTTTAATGCTTTTCATTATTTTGCACAAGATTATTTCTGAGCTCTAACGAATTATTTGTGCCTAGAATCCTCAAGATTTTAGTTATCCTAAAAATATTCGAAAAATTTCATTATTGTAGTTATGTCTCATATTAGTGCACAAAATTCTTCTTGAGGACTTATTTCCCTATTTCGTTAACATTTCCAGCGTCAGTCATGATACCCAACGCGTCATGCATTCCAGTCCTTCGGGGTTTTCCGTAAATTTGTAATGTCCCTAAGCGAGTTAGGGTAAGGGTGGAAAATAAGTTTGGTAATCCTCTAATAGCAATACATATCACTCCACTGGTAATGGATTGAACGAAGCCCCAGGGTATATATTCTCCTCCAATTCTTAAGTGCTAAAACCCTTTCGTTAAAAATTGACCCATAGTCAAGTATAATTCTCTGTTGTCTTAAAGAGAGTAATTAGAGAATAATTAGTAGTATTGTATCAATAGCATAAGAGAAATTTACTTAAACTTTTTTGGAAAAATAGCCTTCGTTTGGAAATCTTCAATATTCGTGTTTAAGTATTGTAACCTCTATATAATTATTGAAGTTCCATAGTGACCCTTGGTCTTTCTTTCGCCTTGATCTTTATGCAAATTTGGAGTGGGGTTTATGTGGACTAAATGTTCACGTCTCAAGTCTACATTGTATCACATGAGACGGTAGTCGTGCTTATAAAGCCGCTGTAGCGGTGGATAAAACCATCATCGTCGTTTATATAACGATGCAATTGACGTATTTCCAATCATTGCATTGACGAATTATGTGGTACGAAGTCCCTCGCACGGGTGCACATACAACAAGGGTTAAAATTTTCCATGAAAAATCATTCGACTTGACCGGGAGCTTGTTCTTAACGTTTTTTGTTGTGGAAAAAAGCGTATTGGGCCTCATGAAATAATCTTAAAAATTTTAGTGGTGGGTTAGAAAACTTTAAATTCCTATACCTGTCAACTTTTAGGTAAACATGTATTATTTTTAAATTAATTATAAATTTCTCAACCAACAATATTTAGATGGTGATAAGATTCTTGAACATTTGGTCTTAAATGTATTAAACTCACAGCCAACGTTTCGCCAAATATATTGGCATTTTCCGGCCTTGGCGACACAAAACAAGCAGACATACAGCCATAATTATACAAATATTTGTACAAAAGTTAAATAATCTCTAACTTTGTTTTTGTACTTGATTTATGTGTTGAAATTTGTGAATTGTTAATTTTATCTCTATTTATTTATTTTTTTTGTAAAACTAGTAAATGGTTAAACCTTTTTACTAATGTATGTATAATAACCTGGTTGTGTGTCTCTTTGTTTTCTGTTGCAAAGCCTTGAAGAAGCCAATATATTTGGCAAAACGTTGGCTGTGCTTTAAATATATAAATGACCAAATATTCAAGAACCTTATTATTATTTAGAAATTGACTTTGAACTAGCAATACGAATGCGTTTATCAAAGATGAAACTGATGTTTTCACAAGAGCGGGCCAAAGATGTGCAGTCTTATGGCGTATAAGCAGCTCTATTTAACAAGGCGGTGTAGTATCGAAGAGGAAACGAGTAAGTCTGGACGAGAAGAGTTAGGTCTTCCTGCACTTTTAACCACATCCCACCAGTCACTCCCCCCTTTCCTCCGTCACCTGTCTGTCTGTGCGTCTGGCTTCACTCTCGCGACGGCAATTAGCGTCTGGCTGTCTTTGCCGGGCCGTGGCGGCTATGGGGTCAAGCCTTCTTTCGCTCCCCCCCCTCCCACATTTCGCTGCCAGCCGGTGGCAGCTCCCCCGCCGTGATTTCGCTGACCCTCGGATGAGCGCGAACAATGGGGTCTCGCGGCCCGGTCTCAGGCTCGGTGGCGGACGTTCGGTCAACAGAACGGTTTTTTTTTATTTTTCCGCGCTCCGCGCTTCTCCTTTTTCCAGGCGGAATTACGACCGACGTTTTCTGACGTGACGGTGACGGACGGTGGCGTTCGCGGAGCGGATCTGCAAAATTGGAAACAAAAGAAGCATCTATGACTTGCCAATAATAAAAAACTATCGTATTTTCGTTCCTTTTATGGTTAGTCTACGCCATTATTACGATGGCCGTGGGTTGACGATGCCGCCAAAGGATGATGAGCATAACCCAAGTAAATTTTTTCCGTCAGGCTATGTCAGCGGTAGCCAATAAGACAAGAGATTTGTCGTCCATACTTCCAACACTTGATTCCCAGATTGTATATCTTACTTTTTAACCCTACAACAAAACATAGTTAACCTTCATGAAGAATTACTTGTCTGTCTATAGCTGATAACAGGCTTCACTTTGTGGAATCTCTCCATATCGGAAATCAAAACATTCAAGTAATGGTCCACTAATATTTTTATTATTTACGATAGACCTGAAGATGTCATTATGTGACAATACCCGGGTCGTAAATAATAAAAATATTAGTAGACCATTGCTTGAATGTTTTGATTTCCGACTTGTCTGTCTGCTTTGAATTCTTCAGATATCATGCATAAAATATGAAAATAAAGTTATATCGGAACCGTTTACAACTCGCTGGTATTTCAATCATGATGGACCCCGCCTCTACAGGATGATGACGAGATACTGAACGCCAGGTCGATCATAGTCCTACCCTGAGCTGGCTAGATGAGGATTTAGAGCGGATTTGTGATGAACGTTTTCTGACGCGATGGAAGCGGATGCTCGCGTTCGGTTGTCCTTGCCTTCAGCGTGAAAGTAGGGTGTAGTTGCCGTGGAGGCAACCCTTGAAATATTCTAAATATTAAAAAAAAAAAAACCCTTCCCTTTGCCTTTGTAGTCGTGTTCATGACTACGTGTCGTGTGTCTATTGCATTTTACGGCAGCTCCAGATTACTGGAAACATCTCGTACTTTGCGAGACTTAAAGAGTTCTGTTAAATTGCCCTTGTATGATTTTACGGATGTTTAAATTTTAGTCAACAACTCTATCATTTTTCTAAATGGCATTTTAGGTATTGGATGAATAATAATTAGCTGAAACTAATTAGCCATGCTGTATCTGGACAGATTCAGCGGAACTTATGCACAACGAAAGAAAACCTCTAAGCTATTTTTCACAGGTTTTAAAACATCGAAATCGATCGCATTAGCCATTTATCTGCATAAAATTTCTCAGATTTTTTCTTTAGTTTGTTGGTTTGAGAAATTGATGGGCCTTTATTCTGAGGAAAGCCAATTTAAGGAAAAGATCTCATAATTTTCTGGAACATCCAGCCTCTCTTTCAACGGTGAAAGGATAGGAATTACGAGGATTGCTGGATTTTTAGAGCCCATGTGATGAAAAGCGTTAGGAGTTAATACCGGTATAATAGTGATTGATTTATAAGCAGCTATTGCTATATTTTACAGTTTTCAATTATTCGTTAAAAATGACTCGCGTGATCCCCGGGACTTCGAAAAGTTCAATTGATTTCCCCTGGATTCCGAAAGTTTATTTTCAGCGTGGCAAATCGACTGCTATAAAATCGCGGCGGATTCCGGTAAACTCTATATCATTATCGGCTGAGCGTTCCCCCTCCAGTGCCAGAAAATTGGAAATTCATAGGGATGCTTAAAAAATTGGGTCCAATTTAATAAGGCGCCCAGCATCCTCAAATTTTAGGCTGGTGTGGTTGGTTCTTTTTGACGCCTCTAATTTCATCGAAGTGTCCGACGCTGGGAAGGAAGGATCCTTCGGGGTTTTTCGGATCTTTAACACCTCCTAATCAGTTCCTGGCCTCGCCATCTCTAAAAGCCTCTCGTTAGCCTCGTCATTATCGCACAAAAGATCTAAGAGTCAGCTGGCCATTAAAAACATTAACCTTTTAAGTTCGGTATCCATTAAATAATTATCTCCAGGCGTGGAACCTATTATTAGAATCATTACCCATTCGCCTCAGCTGAAGAGACTAAACCCTACCCCACCGTGAAAAATGGGACGAGTTCGCCATTTGTGTATACCATACGATAAAATTACGGACGTGAAACCCAGAAAAATGACGATTGACCTCTTACCCTTGACATTTAGCTAATATGAAGCCTCAGTATGTCGTGATTATACTCTGCAGGATCAAGGCTTTGCCTTTTTCATTGCCGGCTCTCTTTCTCTCCAACATCCTCCTGTCTTGTTCCGGCTTTAGCATTTTTTGCTCGGGCAACAATGAGGAATCAAGCTCAGGAAAGTACCGTATCCAGCGGCGTACTTACCAGACCAATGAGCTCGTCAGAAGCGCTCAAGTACTGGCGAAACATAGCTGAGAAATAAGTTACCCTCACCCATGAACACTCAAGGGATTACTAGTTTAACTGACGTCCACCACATGCGTTCCCTAAAAAGGAAAAGAAAAACATTTTAATTCGGTGTGTCACTCACTCCTAGACTTATGTTTAATGCAAAGTTTCCTTCCACATTAATTGCAGATAGGTACAACGTATTTTCTCTTCGTTGAATATAAAAGGAACAAAATGAAATATAATAATACAAAAATATAAAGGATGGTATGGAAATAGGCTGTGTACATTGTGCAACATTAATGTTATGAATAACTATATACATGGTCTCACATGGCTGAAATTATTGTTTTTGTTTTTTTAGTCGATTGCACAATTTTCACCATAAATAACTATCCCCCGGAAACCCTCAGCCAAAAGGTTTTTCATAATATCGAATTAAATTGTTTAAAATCGGCACACTGCATATCTACTCTTGCGAACACATCGTATTTCTATAGTCTCAATTAAATGTTAGTAACAGACTTGATATCGCGGTGCATATGATATTACGTTGATTTTCCTTGGACTATATTATCTAAATTTACATATTCCCGTTGCTTTTTTCGGAGAATGCTCAAATTTTTTTCTAAATTATTATCACCCGTGAAATTTTCAGCCAAAATCACCTGCTTAGTTTGTTTAAATATTTTTATTTTGAAATGGTAAGAAAGTAGTATTTATATCACCTGGGAGTGGATTCAAAATTCGAGACACTTTGGTTATTTCCAGTAATTTTTTTTGAAGAGAAATGCAAAATTTTCATCTTAAATATCACCCGTCAAATTCTCAGTCAAAATATTTCGCTAATATTTAAAAAAATAATTTTATTGTAACTTTGGTAAAAAATTGGGTTTTAATCATTAAGGAGTGAATTCAAACTTCGAGATAAGGTGTTTTGGATTCATGAAAAATAGAACCTTCGTCTTAACCGAACCGAATAGAATTTTCTTTTTAATTAGGGAAATGCTCAATTTTCATAGTAAATAATCATCGTCACATTCTCAGTCAAAAAACTTGCTAATATTAGAAAAATATTCTGATTGTAAAATCGGCAAAAACATACTTCCATGTTTTTTATCACAACTTTCATCTTAAATATAACCCGTCGAATTCTCAATCAAAATATTTCGCTAATCTTTGTTAAAATTTTTTAATTGTAAATTTGGTGAAAACTTGCATGTTTTTTATTATTATCAAGGAGTGAATTCAAACTTTGATATACTGTGGTTAGGATTGTAGTAAAAAAAATTACCTTTCTCCGTAATTTTTCTTATGCTTTGGTGTGGTCAGTTTTATTCCCACGCTTCGTTCGCTTAAATGCTTCCAGGAGGTATTTAGAAGAAGCACTGGAGGTGATTCTGTTTATCTCACGAGGCGATCTTGGTTTGGTGGTAGTAGTAATTTCGCTTTTCCGCTCTTCTGTCCACGCCATTTCTGTCGACGAGCCACTGGCCCACTGGCGTGAGCTTGTACCGAGGGGTTGTTATTACTCTGCCCCTTACATGGTTGCCCGGAAATGGTCAAACATCGTAAATGCCGGTTCGCGCGCAAAAGGGGTCTTCTGCGAACGAGTGGAGTTCCCGCGTTGCCTCTCCTTCTGAGACACTTCGTGATTCTTCACCAGTGCGCGCGTATACGTTTCCCCTCGCGCCGAAATTCTTTCTCCTCCATCCCTCTCTCTCCCGTCTCTCCTATTAAAAAATTTATGGGTACGGAACTGGTTCGGCCTCTCTCTCCACGCCCACCACTCCTCCCATTCCCATCTTTGTCTCGGCCGAAAATGAGAAAGGGCGGGAAGGAAAGAATGGGAAAAGAGGGAGGAAAAATATTTTCCAGTTTCGCGTACAGGGGTAGGAGTCTTCCCCCCACCCCTGTTCTGGTCGCCCCGGGCACGTCACGGTGAATAGGGGTTTCTGCCCCCTCGCCGTTCCCATGTCGAAGCCACGAGAGGACACGAAGATGGGAAATTTGACGTTATATACCTTATAAAATGCTACGCCAACCTACGAGAGAACAGGGAGATGAGTATACTGTCGTTTTTCGTCGCAAAATTTTGAATTTAGAAGGCGAAGTCGTGTGGAAATTGAACGTTATTTAATATATATAAATGAATATTTGGTTGATCTTCTTCTATGCGTTCCAATACCATTCATCAGATTACGATGAAACTTTGGTGAGTTATTATGCGCGCGCCCGCGAAGGTTTCTGAATTATTAAATCCATTGTACAATAGGTGGAGCGCGAGTATCAGAATCAGTGAGACATAATATCGCGTGCATCAGAGTCATGTCAGTGAGCCATAATTTGTGTTAAAAAGTACGTAATTTATTTTTTTGTAGGATAAGATTTGGTGCAGTGGACCCTTCGTTTGTTTTTTTTAAATTCTGCCATTCGATTTTCGAATACTCTTTGCTTTGTCCTAAAATTGGATTTTTAAGCTC
Source organism: Ceriagrion tenellum (assembly GCA_963169105.1). Classification (NCBI taxonomy): domain Eukaryota; kingdom Metazoa; phylum Arthropoda; class Insecta; order Odonata; family Coenagrionidae; genus Ceriagrion; species Ceriagrion tenellum. The sequence goes on along the minus strand of OY720639.1, from coordinate 56,672,505 downwards.
GAAAATCTTATTTTTACAACACTTCAACAATAGAATATTTTATTAACTTGGTAACCTCAGCATAGGCATGGAATGAAAACTCATGCCATGAATTTGTGCGTCACGAATTCCTCTGTAGGTTCAAGGAATTCATTGGTCTACAAAAAATCATTGTCTTTCATTTATTTTGTGCATGTAAATGTGTCTGCTTTGTATATGTGTGCCTGTTTAGGAAGAAAAAGAGGCATTGCAGCCCATGCCGGGTGCAGCTAGCCTAATATATAATAGGCTACGTGTACCTACGAGAGAACCAGAAGCTGAGTGATTTGGTGTTTTTCTCGTTGCGACAAATCTAAATTTAGAATTGGAGATAGTGCGGAAATTGAACGTCATTTATAATATAAAAAGGCTACGCGTACGTACGAGAGAACACGGAGATGAGTGTTTTGGCGTTTTTCGATAGGAAAATTCTAAATTTATAAGGCGAAATCGTGTGGAAATTGAATATTATTAACTGTTTAAAAGGCTGCGCATATCTACAAGAGAACACAAAGATGAGTGTTTAAGCTTTTTCCATGGCGGAAAATCAAAAATTTAGTAGGTGAAATCCGTTAAAACTGCAATTTTTGCTTTTCCATTCAAGCTCAGTACCGGAGGACCGGCTATTGCTCGGTACACGATATTTATAAATAATGTTATAAATTAATTGGAATTTCATGTTGCTTACTTCAATTTTAGGAATTTATTGTCCATTGTTTCTGCATATAACAGTTTTTTTCGCGGATATGGGGCCCATACCAATGTAGTTCTATCACCGCAAAACTCTTTTAAAAAGCAACAGACGGGTAGGTCGTAAAACTATTATTTTTTCAAGAAAAGGATTTCATATCACATGCATACATACCCACAATTATTGCTTGAGTTACTGTATAGAACAGGCTCGTGACCACAATGAACTTATTTAAATGGCATTTACCAAATTTTTTGCCAAATTCTGTGATATTCATTTTAATTAGCGGACTTTGCAGGTGGGTTTTCGCTTCGCCAATCCATTCATTTATTTTTGCCAAGATGAGAATGTTTTGTAGTCCTGGTATTTGCCGACTTGTTGGGCTTTCGTAGATTGTTGCCAACCGATCCAGCGTGACGCATATGTGGAATCGCCCGGAGGTTGTTTTGTGCTGGAAGAGCCAGTGGAATCGCTCGAGTGACCGTGGTAATGATCGGTCTCTTGAGCTCGATGGCGGGACTTCGATTTTTGTCGGTTTTCCAAATCAAGCCCTGCAGTTCGACCGTGACTGAGAAATTGCGACCTGCTTGTGAGATAAGGGCTGGGCCAAGATTTTTCAGCCTCTTCTGTTCGTTTTTGCATGGATCGATTCCTTCCGGCGGTTTATGATTTATAAGGAGTGGTGTTTTGGCGCTTTATATCGCGGGAGTCGTTGGTGAACACCGGTCAAATGAAAAAATAAGTATTTTTTAAGGAACTTGAACTGCCGGCCCAATCAAGAAGTAGATTTCGCTTTTAATGATCCTCAGGTTTGTCAGAACCGGGAGTTTCCGGGCCACAGTTAAGACCTTTTTGCTTATTTATATCTGGGAAATGCTTTTTACAAGATAATTAATATCTCTCATTCTCTGTAATACTCGGTCAGTCGCTGCCAATGTATTTTACAAGATAATCACAATCCCTTATTCGCTATCCCAGAATTCCAGAAGGACATTTTCGTGGACGAAGATGGAGGATTCAACCTATCAAAGCGTGGTAAAAGCTTAACAGTCATTCTGCGATGGTTTGCGTGGTAGAAATACACTCGTCAATTCGTTTCTTTAAACCATAAATCCACAAATGACACATTTTCGAACGGGTGTGCCGCGAAATATTACCGTCACGTATTAGCGAGCAATTGTATATTACTCGGCCCATCATCCGCCCGCCACTCTCGGCATCGAATCCGTGATATGGTTGTTTCAACTGAGCTCATAAAAACTGTCAGGGATTAAGATGGTGATATTAATGAAGGCATCAATCCATATTTGTGCTTGAGATATCTAGCAAGAGAAAAACAATTCCAGAAGAAAATTTTCCGGGACGAGCACGTAAGATTCAATCTATCGCATGATGAGAAAAGCATACAGTCACTCTACGATGGTTTGCGTGGAGGAAATATACCCGACAGTACGTTCGATTGAACCATAAATCCACAAATGACACATTTTCCAACGGGTGTGCCGTGAACTCGTTCCGTCACGTCTTTGTGAGCAATTATATACTACTCGGCCCATCACCCGCCCGCAACTCGCCCGGCGTCGGATTCGTGATATAAATGTTTCAACACACGCGGCGGACGGCGGAGTCATTAACTTTAAATGCACTTATTCTCGTTCACATTCCCAAAAATGACACCGTTTTTTCTGTGTGTTTTCGATCCGGGCTACTTTCTCTCCGGCGGCGGTGCGGTTATTTGGGTGAGCAAGATGAATGCGACGGAGTCGCTGGGGCCGCTAGGTAATCGCTCTCGGTGGCAATCGAAACGCCGAAAACATTTTCCCCCCCAGCGCAGAAAACCGGCTGACTGACTCCTCCAAAATTGAATCCGCACACACTCCCTTTTATTACTTATTTGGTGGAGTTTGGACATGAATGAGTCTCTGCCTGGACTTCCGGAGTCTTTTGGAAGTAGTGAGACATATTAGTAAACGATGCCCCGGATTTTTTTCTGGTATCCTTCATAAATCTTTACATCTGGTAACCTATGTAGTGTCGACGCTAGGGCTTGGTGGTATTTGAATCCCAATACCAATATTCAATCTTTGTAAATATTGAAATGGACCAATATCTATAACCTGTATTGGACTACTGAATATTGGAAAATATTGGTATATGGCAATATTGGAAATATTGTAATATTGGAACTAATTAAAACATGAAATATTGGTAAATTGGGAAATATTGAACACTAGCTGACCCGTGCGAATATTTCGCACAGTATGCAGCTTCTTCCTGTTTCTTCCTTCTTTCTTCCTGTTCTTCTACCTATTAAATATTTCGCACAGCATGCAGCTTCTTCCCGTTTCTTCCTTCTTTCTTCCTGTTCTTCTACCTGTTTCTTCCCATTGATAATTATATCTTATCTATGTTTGTGTTAAAGATACGTAACGTAAACATAAACGGTTAACGGTCACACTGATTTCGTGTAGAATGTAAATTATCTAACTTAACGATGTGTTTATAGATGGCGCCTCCTAAAGTCTTTTAAGCACTAAACCATAGCCAACATATTAGTTGATTATATTGTCAACAGATGGCACTGTAAATTTTTGATCATTTTTTAAACTTTTTTAACAAAAACTTTAATTTTTAACCATTTGTCTATTTTTCGTCAATAGCGGGGAACATAAGCTTTAAAACGATGTTATAATCATTAATTTTGATGAAGAATTATAGGAGTTATGGCGTTGTGACAAAAAAACACCTTTGAGAAATTATATGTATGATAGCAGTATTTACAGGTAAAATAAACAGGTAAAAGACAAAAACTGATGGAAGAGGTGTATTAGGACCGACGGGGGTTACTTCGAAAGGGGGAATTAATTAACAATGTAAAAATCTGTCAATAAAACAAGAAAATCAGTATAAGCTTCTTTTCCCCAGTTATTTCTGTGGATAATGGTGGAAAAGGAAGTGCTGCGCTGAATGTCACGCGCGCCGTCTGTTTTCAAAGATTAGGGAGCTCTACGACCACCCTCCTCGCCGCGTTCCACTATGCCTTACTTGAGTTTTTAACATTGGTAATCCAGTATTCAAATTGCAAATATTGGGTTTTCGAACCACCAACATCCAATACAGGATATCAGTATTGATCGTTCCAAAGTTTTGATTTTTGAATCCCAATATTAAAAAATATTGAGATTGGAACCAATGTATTGGAAAACAGCCCAGCCCTAGTCGACCCTGCTGGGATATCACACTAGAGGGGATCGGGTTGGTGTGGTGGCTAGAGTACTGGCTAACCATACGGGCGGCCAGGGTTCAAATCCCTGCAGAGGAGGATGTTTTTCAAAGAACACCCCATCCCAACTTGAGTGTCTTTTGGAGGCCACTTCAAGTTAAGTACTTTGTCGGTTGAGACGTTAAACCATGGTTCCCCTGGTGCATGGCTAAGGCCGACGCCGGTTTTCTGTCTACCCTTCCTGGGTTCATTGGGTTGGCGGGAACTACTGATAGAAAGGTTGTACTCACGCTTTGACCAGAATTGGTCCGAATTGACCCTCCATGGGTCCGGTGATCCCCGACTCGAGGACGTACTTCGGCAGACCGCACGACGCCAACCCATAAAGTGAGTCAGAGAGACACCTAATCCCAAATATTTGGGTAACGGGCTCTCTCGATTCGCAAAGAAGTGCGGTAGGTTTTTGCAAAAGCAAAACCGACGGCTACTCGTCTCTGTTGTTTGGGTAACCAAACTAATTCGAGTACTTCGGGGAGGCGGAGGCCCAATTGAGGTCCTTTTGACCTCAATCCGCCTCATTGGTGTCGGCCTCGAAGGGGCTGCGGTTCCGCTACCCTTCCCTTCCCATCCCTTCCTTCCACCTCTTCCAAGTCCCTGGGTATAAGCGAGAGCTTGCAAACCGGGGACGGAAGTTGTAATCCCGCGGCGAGAGCCGAAATGCCTGTCCACCCTTCCTCCCTTACCTGTCCTCAATGGCGCAAATGGCCTTAGCTGTTGTTCGCCTCCCCAAATATCCAATCCAATATCACTCTAGATAACTGAAGTAACGGAGGTGAAATGCTCTAAATAGCAATTGTATGAGAAAAGGAATACCGTTAGAATTAATGAGCAAGACCTACGGCGGAGTATTTACGCATTTTATTCAAGTATTTTTCATGTAGTACAAATGATATTTTCGTAATTTCCGCGAAAACCTTTAAGGAAGGGACTTTTCTCAGGGATATGAATGGTGACCAATAGGATGGCATCCATCCATATTTATGCTTGAGTTATTTTGCAAGTAATTGCGTGAGCTGAAGTCGAAATGCGTTAGTTACGTTGAAATAACCCTCCAGTGGGCTCGTATTGTCGGAAAGTGTTCATAAAAAATGTAAATTGAAACCTGTATTATGCGGCTATCTCTGGACCCATGAGATAATGCCCTTTTGCCATAATGGCCACTACTGCTTAATACTTCTTTCACCAGGGCTACTCCCCTTCTTTTGTCTTTCTTACTATCCTCAGTTAGCGCTCCTCTACTTTAACGATCGGTCCTCTACTTAACTCTTTCTTTGCCCTGAAAGTTTCATTATATATGTTGTCCAATACCTAGAGCTTGCCATCGAGGAAGCCATTATTTTGGCAGGAACTCTATCGAAGACCTGAAATTTAATGTAGTGATAGATATATTTTTTGTTCGACGACATGCGTAGCAGTTGCAGGATACGTAAAGGTAAAAAAATACGAAGAGTTATTCATATAATAATCAATTTTTACAAATTCCATTCATTTTTTTATTTTCTAAATATTCTTGAACAGATTAAGAACATAGAAAAATTAGATACTATTTTTTTCCAACTGCCGTAATTATTGGCAACACTCGTCAAAAGAAAGAAAATATTGCCATGCGTTTTCTGGTTGAGAAGCTGGTCACTGACGTTTCCATGAAATGAACACAGTAAATGTTTTCTTTCTTTCGACGAGTGTTGCCAATTATTACGGCCATTGGTGAAAAAACTTTTACTTGATTTTATTACATTACGAGCCCGTAGAGCTCTAGTATCCTTGATTTTAGAATAATAGCATTTGCAAGTTAATAAATAAAACAATGGATAAATTAGTTAAAACTTAAAAAAACACGTGTTTTTTAACTTGTGTTTTTAAAGTCTGTGGTTTTAGTAAAAGTTTTAACTAATTTGTCCATTGTCTTATTTATTAGATATGGATTACCACAAAGTCACCAAAGACAACATTTTATTTATTTGCTAGTTAAGAACTTAAATATATCTTTCCTCAAAGTCAGAACATTGTAGACGGGTTTAACTTTAGGTGGTAAATTGTCATAGATGTGGACACCCATATTTTTTTATTGAAGAAGAAAGAGGAGATTTAACAGCGCCAAAGTCATTAGGGAGGACTCATTGTCGTTGTTTTGTTGCGAGGCACATTAGATGGCGCCTGCAAAACCCCCACGCCGCGCCGTTGGGGAAGCAAGGACAAAGACGCCATGGAAGTGCGTCAGTTGTTTTCGAGCGTAGAAATGAGTGTCCCATTGCTGTGCGTTTCTTCCATTTCGTTCATTTGCATATCGGAGCGATGCCGTTAGACGTAAAGTGCATCTGAAGAGTATGCATGAGCGATATGAATGGAGTACTTGCCTGCCCAGCCGAGAGAATGCTCCGCCGTCTTGGACGTTAGGCGTTTGACCTTTTATAAAACGAGACAGATAGGGGGTGATTTTTCACAATAATAGTATGGTAATGTAATCCATATTTATTTGTAATTTATGGTCATCGTGCGTCGGCTTCACGCTCTCAAGATCTAACCAGGAGTCGTGGGGTCTATGGATGGATATATCCTTTTAACATTTGAAAAAAATTGGGGATTACGATGGCGCCCAGGGTTTTAAGATGACGACGAGGATGGAAAGGCAGTGTGAAATAGGATGGAAAGGCAGTGTGAAATAGGATGGAAAGGAAGGAGATGGACTGCAATTTGTTTCAAAATTGTGCATCCCGAATTAGGAGCATAGTAACTCAAAAATCGAGTCTGCTATCTCAGTTACTTGCGGATAAAATTTAAGCCTGTTGTTTTTTGTGTTCTACATCTACATAATATCCTGCGAGCCGCCGCTTGGGCGTGTGACAGTGGGTGTTATGACACCAGCTGTGTAAGGATTTAAGATTTTGGGAGGTGAAATGGTGACGTGTATTATGGGAGTGAATTCAGTGGAACTCATTTTTATTGTGGTCGCTTAGTGTGCGCGGAAAGCACGAGTTTTTGTCCCTATCTGTTATGCGATGAGTGATAGGCTGCGTTTCTGTTCTTGGTTCTGGCCTTAGTTCTTTTTTCTACATTATTATTTAAAGAAGGAATCCAGCGTTTACTGCTTCGTCCTGACAAAATGTTGAACGTGGGCAAAACTTCCTGCACATACTTGTACCTAATGCGTTTGTGAGTGCAAACATGAAATTACGCATCATTAACTTAACCGCTTATCTAATAAGTGCTGAGAGGTAGGGGGAAAGGAAGTTGCTGGAGGAAATGAGAAATAGAATTAAAGGATGAAACGCATAATGAAGAAAACGATACATAAAAAGGTCGTGAGAAAAGACGGCATGTCAGATTAGGGGTGACTAGGAAGGAAACGGATTCGGTTTTTGTATGTAATCATGGGAGGCAGGGTGATGAGAGTAAATATGTAACAAAACATAGAATTTGGCGAGTATTTTATATCATTTGGACGCACTTTAATCCAATCAAGCCTATCTGCATAGAGTAAAGCATAAATGACGATTAGAATTATGTCGAAGCCAATGTGTATGACGGTGAAAGTTGACCAAAAAACTTCATCTGCATCCACTTGTTACCTGGAAGCCACCACAAGAGTATTTTACAGGGGGTGACTTATCACCAACATGAACTACAGTGAAGAAATTTACTTTGACCAACATGCACCAGATAATGGGTATGCTACAAATGCTACAGATACTACTCAAATAATCAATTATGTAACCACGTAAACGTGACACAAGATTCATGAAGGGAACAAGAAAAACGTGGTGTTAGCACTGCTCGGCAAATTTTTGAAACATGCATTCGGGGGCAAATGAATTAATCAGATACACTACCGGTCAACTAACATACTTCAAAGTCTAAACGCAGCTATTGCGGTATCTTATCGATCGCAGGAAAAAATACATTTTAAACCTTTCTGATCTGCAATCTATTTCTCTTATTTTATTCCCATAATATGATGCACCGTAGTATGTTGGAGTTCCTAAGATAATTAGAACTTCTTCTGAAAAACATCGGAATTAAGGAAAGAAAAATGGGAGAACTTTGAAACCGTACTTCCAGGCCCATAAGACATTTTTTCGTCTCTAAAATTACTTTTTAAATGGGCCTGCTCCTTAGAGGATGAGGATGTTTAAGCTACTTTTCCGTGTATCCGACTTAGCGCTGCCATTTGAGGTGGCTATCGCTTTACTTCTCACAGGAAACTATCTAAATCTCCATTATTTATTTGTATCTGGGATTATACAACGGATAACTATGACAGAACTACTTTAATATGAAAATACTTGGTATGACAATGACAGTACTACTTAAATATGAAAATACTTGGTATGACAATGACAGAACTACTTTAATATGAAAATACTTGGTATGACAATGACAGAACTACTTTAATATGAAAATACTTGGTATGACACCGAGAACACCTGAGGATGACGCCTTTGCGTCGAAACAATTTCTACCTTTAAAAATGAATCGTGGAAAAATACGAAGTGTTCTTGGCATCACGGTTAATTTCCATGAAGTCACTTCTGAACTCCATGAGTTTAGAACTACTATATTTGGAAGTTAAAAAGACCCATTCCTCCCATAAATTGATAACATTGCCGGATGTAGATAATATTTTTTCATTTCAGAATCGAATTCGAAAAAAATCCTTGCGTGTTTTATGGGCCGGGAACTGCGATGTATTCCACTATTGAAGGTGTACTTGCGCGCAATTTCACGGAGAGCATGTTTTTAACGACGATAAATTCATAAAGATGAATGTGATGGCGGGCAAAATTAATTTATGGTACTAAAGAGTATAAAAATGAGAGAAAAAATTCGTATCGTCCCACGCATTTAAGTGTGTGCGGCCGTATAACGAAGTGATCCCCTCATTTGTAATTACACGCAGCCGCCACGTATTCCGTTCGTTAAAGAGAGCTACCTACCACGCAAGATTTCAAATTCCAAGTTTAAAAAAAAAAAGGTAAAACAAGGTAAGTTCAACATTTTTTTTTGTTCATTTCGAGTTCAGAGCCCACTGTGTGACGGGTTGCGAGGAAGAGAGGGATGGTTTGGTGGAGGGGGGGGGGTGACAAATGTCTCTCTGCCATATCCGAGGTGGGAGTTGGGGGAGAGGGGAAGGAGTAGGGTGGGGGTTGTCAGTCGGAGGAGAAGGGGGTTTGGGAGAGGAGGGTTGCCGGTTGAGGTGAGGAGAGGGTGGAAATGTGAGGGGGGAGGGCGTACAGAGGAGTGACTCACCGCTGGTGACCCCCAGGGGGGCGGGTGGAGAGGAGGATGTACGGGGGGGAATGAGAGAGGGTGGGTGATGAGGAGGTTGGGGGGCGAGGGGTGGGGGGGGGTTGAGGCTTTGGCGAAGTCGGGTTTCGCGCGGAGATGCCATGCTTCTGGTTTCTCGTTTCCGCCGACCGCCGCCAGAGACCTCTCTCTCCTTGCGGTTCGCCCCGTCGTGAGCTCCGCTGGGCTGTGAATGGGCTTCCGAAGGTTCATGGAACACAAGAGTTGATGGAGAAAGGGATACTCACAATGAAAACGAACAGAATCCACAAATTTAATGTACAATGTACATCGATCTATTCCTTCTGTGCTATGTACACCTGATGATGACGTGCCGCGTCGAAACCCGAGTCGTCTTAAATAAAATGTATGTGGAAAACAAAGTTACTTCATTTACAACGTATTGTAAATTCCATTCAGTCACGCTTAAGACAAATGAGGAAATCTTTTAACGTTTAACGAGTCACGCGTTAACAGAAGTAATCCTCACATTAATATTGAATTATTCCAGAGTAACTTGAGATAGCCTTAAAGTAGGATCTCCGTTAAGACAATTATTGAATGGTCATTTGGTATACTTCATCATTCATATTTATACAGGCTATGTAAGAGTTACTTCATTTACAATTAATTGTAAATTCCATGAAGTCACGCCTGCGACAACTGAGTAAATCTTTTAAAGCATAATGAGCCACACGTATTTTATTTTAATATACAATGAACCATGTGTTTCGTCGAGTCATCTTCAGTTACAGTTAGAGTTTAATGAATCAGGCGATATCTTGTGGAAATCGGTAATAGATATGATGATATAAAAAAATTACTCTTTTTTATTTCCTCACAACTTATTCTCACCTACCGACCGACCGACAAGTTTTTGTCATAATCAAGGTCCTTGAGTCCCATTGTCGAAACCTAGGTCGGTAAGTGAGAATGAAATGTGTGGAAAAATAACAAAGTTCTTTTTTTTTAGGCCATCATATCTACTCAGGTACAGGTCTTGTAAAACAAAAGTGGGAGGCTATTTGTTGTCACAGTGAACAAATTCCGCCCTATTAAGCCTGTGTCTATTGATTATACTCTCACCTCTGAATATAATGTATTTAATTCCCAGAAAAGGCCTAAATATCATTCGCACATATTAACAACCTCATTTGCAACTTAAATTTACTCTATGTGTTATCTTACTTTTCAAATTAATCGTTAAAAAAGATTTTCAAATGAAGTTTTGAGATTATTTTCTGTTTTTTTTTAGCGAGATCTGCGCTTTTAAGACTTGAAATAATAATATTGTTCCAGTATTAATCCAACAGAAATAATCCTCAAATTAATATTGAACTATTCCTGAGTAACTTGAGATTGCCTTCAAGTAGGACCTCTGTTAAGACAACCATTAAATGGTCATTTGGTATACTTCATCATACATATTTATACAGGTTATGTAAAATGAATATGACTACCCTCAGGGTTATGATGTTCTCTCTGACCGACACGTCGTTTCGAAAGGAGGACTGTCATAAGCGTACACAAATATGCCCACAATACGTCGAAGCAATCTGCGGCCCCTTGAAAGTGGTGAATGAAGTTAAAAATTCGTAAGAAAAATAAAATGACATATATGAAAACAGACGGTTTATCCCGTGATCCAAGTGACAAAATTCGTACAACATGATTATGGTGGTGATTCCCATGAACCTGGATAGCATTTATTAGGATATGCATTATATTTTGCCTGTCAAAATTTTCCAAAGATAGCAAAGACTACCTGTAAATCCTGTTCGTCTTTTGCTGATTGAAGGTCCATAAAATATGTGCAGCTCCAGAGAGAACCGTAAATATTGATGGCTATTGAAAAACTTAGTAATTTGTGTTACAAATGTGAATTTCCCTACAAATATCACATTTTTCAGTACCCATGCTGTTTCGTAACTCTTGGAGGTAAAAATAAGTTAGTAACATCTCGTAGTACTGCCGAAAATTGATATTTCTAGATTTAGAGCTGTGTTTACGAGAATAGAATATTCAAAATTTTATGATTTCCTCTACTCATCACTATTAAAATGCCTAATTTCTCCTTTAGTGCCGTGTATTTTTTCGCATCAATATTTCTTATCATATATTCTTATATTTTATCATGCACGTCAATATATACTCTTCCATTGTATTTTAATCGAGATCAATTGAAGAATGTTTTTCATCCCCTCAGGCTTTTTTCAAGAAGTGCATACAAATACCAATTTCGTTTATGCCTATGTCACACTTTTATGACCAACGTTTTTCATGTGAAACTGAGTTATGCTTTAAGGCGGCATTCAGTTTCTCAATGAGTTTTCAAACATACATGTCAATCTTCAACAACTTCACATACAGCATTACTTTTTTAATTCCATTCAATTAATCGCATCTCTTCTTTTCTTTCCAGGTGAGTGGAGCGTTCAATTCTCATTTACTGAAGTGACTGGGCGTAGGAGTCAACGGTAAGATTCAAATTTATATCCCGCTGACCCAAATTAAACTAATCGTATTCGGTCCGCGGATTTTAAAGATTGGAATCTATAGAGACAAAGTTTGGTATTAAATCCCCTTTAGTACCACTTTGCGCCAAAGAAACTGGATAAGAATATGGTGTACACGCGAAAGAATCATGCGTTAGAGTAACATATCCAGCTACGAATTTGTCACCTTCGTAAAACGTATAAGACCCTGTTCAAAATAGCCCGTTCAAGCCTGCCGCATATGGGAAAATTGACTCTACATTTTTCGTCTGGGTGGCTACATTTAATTATTTATTCATATTTCTTAGAGCTATTACGGTTGCCTCAGTTAGAAAGAGAAAACCATCACTCCAGCTGAAATTAATATCCTAAGAACAATAAATGGTCGCGTATAACAAGATGGAATAAGAGACAAAATCACTGGTTTTGGACTGGACTGGAAAGTTTAGCATTTTTAATTAGGGAGAAAAGAACCGAGCGCAAAAAAGCGATATGCGCAGTGATTTGCGGAGAATACCGTAGACCTTTTCGACAGAATCACTATAAGAGTATAAGCCTAGGCAGTTGTCATCATGATGCTGGGTCGATCACCTCAAAGATGGGTTCATGAACTGGCATGTAGCCAAAGTCATTAAGTGAAGAAGATGATAAATTCTATATTCCACAACGCATAGCTACCTTTACTCTACAGCAATTTCATATCTTCTGATATTTCACTTAATAAACCCGAGGTATAAGTTTCTGTGAGTTTTTAAGTCTGTAAAATGAAGGAGTGTTCTTTTACGGGTTGATTAATCAAAGGTTTCATTTGAGATTGCTGGAGTGTTAATTCTGTGCGCATTTAATATTTTAATAATTTTTCCAATAGAATTAATTTCAGTGAATTTCACAAAACTTCGTTGAAGTACTTGTGTTTATGTGTTGGAACTCATCATACATGCAGTAATGGAAGTTATACAAGAATAAATTTTATGCTTTTGCCTCAAATAACGCATGTTTTGACAAGAGTCTTCTGGACGGTATACAAAATTTAGACGGAATTATATTGAGATATTTTTTCAAATATTGGACTCGGGTTAACACCTTGGCAGTTGTCAGCTATTGTTAAAGTAAAAAGTTATGTGTTGTTTTGTATTTTGAAGAGAATCTGCGAATACTTGATAAAATGATTGCAAAATTCATGTAATGCCTAATGAGTCCAGGTGTTAAAATAGCCAACTAAATCGGTAAAATACGATGTTTTTCACTCTTATCCATAGATATCACTTATAAGAACACGAATGAAATATGTCACGCAAATCTTTACGCATAAAAAAACTTCTCTAGTCTCCTTGATGGCCAATTACATAACTTCCGGAGCCCCAAACAGAATCCGGATATTTCTCAGTGGAGACTGCTACCTGCTTGGCTCTCTTGGAAGTCCATCATTCATACCTGTTTGGTTTATCCGAGGACTTCTTGCATTCGTGTCTAGTGAGCGCGGAATAATGGCATCGGCTGAGAAATAGAAGAGCATGCAACCTTACGGTTATCGAGGGTTTTTTTTCGTAGATCGCAGTCCCGACTAACTAGAAAGCTTGTACCGCTACTGCATTCCATGGATTACAGCAGCATTGTCGGGTGGATCCCATTAGGTTGGGTCACATCCTTTAAGTTACGACTCTGCGATGCTGTCGTACAGATTGGAGATAGCATTTACCTTTCATCATCTGAGTAACAGGTGAAGAATAACTACCGTTTTAATGTGACGGTATCACATTAGGATGAGTGTTTTTTCAACAAAATCATTGAAAATACTGGTAAATTATAAGTGATTGTAGATGACTTTACTTTGTGAAATTATAAATGGCAGAAAAAGTCAATTTTTTAACTGGTAAATTAACTGAGGATTAGTTGAAAAACATTGCGCTTCAGTACCTCGTTGTATCGAAATATATCGGTATTTTTAGTTCCAGTTGAACGTAAAGTTTCTTATCTCGAGCTTTCTTAAATGAAAGATGACTCTGATTACATTAGACGGAAGATTATGTCGATCAGTTAAAATGTCTTTGCCAGTGTATTTTTAAATAGACGTTTATTTTCTCAATTTGGTTCACCACAGTGTTCGAGTAATGGGAAAACAGTAAACTGAATTCGAGTAAAAATATTCTTCGTAAAAGTCCAGATTAAATCTTCGTCGCTGTAATATGTTTTGTTGCTGTTCATGAACTGATGAGTGTAGGTGATTATCTCTTTGATAAAAACTGGTGTCATCGCTCTCTAGATTGTTCAAATTAAATTTCATTAAATTCGGTGTAGGAAGTTTGATTTAGTTTAATTTTATTGGAAGGCAGCGTATCAGGCGACACTATCCCATCTGCTAAAATATTTTAACTAATAATTTTGACCTGGTATAAAATTATTGAAATAAATTCGACCTAGTAACCTAAGATGGAACAAGAGATGAACTTAAATATTCTATTTTCCACTGCCTATTTCATTGCTAGTGATAAAACAGTAGAAATCGTGGAGTTAAAAGGAGGTTTCTTCGCAACTGTGTGAATTTATAAGTACTGAATATCGTTTTTTTCGTATATTTTCTTAGTAAAATACATCGATTTCATCGCTACCTAATTATTTCCTTTCATGTACCTAGTTTTCTTCTTATCACTGAAAGTGTTATATCGGACACAACAGAAATAACACACGCCTTGAGAATGGAAGACAAGTCGTAATCCAAAACGTCGGAGCAATGAGAAAACTTTACCCGGTGCGAATCCCGAGAAAGATATTAAAACATATCACACTGGGAAAAGCATGCATTTACTTCTTCAATATGCCTTCTCCTAAAATATGTTTTTAATTTATTTAAATTAATTTATTAATTTATTTAAATTAATAATAATCCGCATTCTAAATGAAAACTATGGTAAAATCGAGTAGAATCCATAGGATTGAGTAACCAACATACATTTCAAGAGTTACTCGCATAAAATTTCAGACAGACTGTGGATATTCTTGCAATGCATCTATTAATTCGTCAATTCCGTCGTGCTATCTAGAGGAAAGAGCAGGATAACCACATGGTTGTTATTTCGGTTGCCTGGCTACCGTTTGATGACGTAATTTCCCCTCCGTCTACCACAATGTGTGGTACAGTGCATTTCGCGTACTGTTAGGAGATATAATGCACGCGTTGGCACTCTTAGAGCTTGATATTGATTGCCTTAGTGGGATGCTTCGAAGTAATCGCGACACCTACATTTTTTTACGTTTCGTAAGTGAAGCGACTCGAGTTCCCCCCCAGAAGATGAGGCCCATGAGTCACGACAATTGCGCCCACTCCATATACGGAGAGATTCCACGATTCGGGGGACACTTTACTCTCGGCGCCATTCTGGAACCATGTCTCTCGAGACATGTTGCGGCATCGTCAGTCGCACGTTTATTGAATTTCCAGACATCATTATGAGGCACCAGGGTGAAATTCGCTATAAAAAAATCATTTGACTTGACCGGGATTCGAACCCTGATCTCCCAATTGCCGGTCAGGTGTGTTAGCCACGGCAATTGGGAAATCCGGGTTCGAATCCCGGTCAAGTCAAATGATTTTTTCATAGCGAATTTCAACCCTGGTGTATATGCACCCGTGCGAGTGACTTCGTACCATATCATTTGTTACATGCTATGTTTGGAAATCATTATGAGGATTGGCCTTTCACGAAAGATGCAGATTTTTTAACGCAAAACGTATCAACGCATTGCACAAGTAAAATTTTCATCGACTAAAAAGTCTGCATATTCAAGCAAATGATATTTTGGTGGTGAATTTCAACCCTTGGTGCATATGCACCCTTGCGAGTGACTTCGTAACATATCATTTGTAAATGCAATGATTGGTAATTTGTCAATTACGTCGATATATAAACGGCAATGTTGGGTTTATCATAACACCGCGACAGTGGCTTTGTAAGCACGACCGTCGTCTCATGTGCTTCGTCTCACTTGAGGCGTGAAGATCTAGTTCGCATAAGCCCCCTTTGAAATTCGCTGTGAAGGAAGGTGGCTTTGTGATGTTACTGGCCTACGCACCTGACCGCCAATGGGATATCCTGGTTCGAATTCCAGTCAAGTCAAATGATTTTTTCATGGTGAATTTCAACCCTCGGTCTTTTCAGATTAGTAGACGAATATGTAGATAAAACAATAGCTGTGGATTTCAGTCATATAACTGTATATTTATGTGCCATTAATATTGAAATATTAACTTACTGTATATTATGGCTGCTGTAATACATAAATATATGTATGTGGTCTCCAATATGACTAGGGAAGGATAGAGAGGGTGAACTGGTTTGGTTAGGGACATGGTTGGAGAGGAGAGGAAGCTGGTGGCGGAGGTTCAGAGAAGGCAGAAGAAATGGATGAACGACGTTCTGAAAAGAGAGGGAATGTTAAAAAGGGGAATAGAAGGGAGAACACTGGCGAAGCGTGGAAAAGGAAGGAAAAGTATAGGAATCATGGACGAAATTTGAAGAGGAAGATTAATTTATTTAGTTATTTATTTTCACTGCCCCGAATACAGCACATTAGGCCATTTTACGTCGGGTGAACAACAGTAACAACGTACGAGACACAAACACCCATGTCCTGGACAGATAATACTCTACCCAGACGGGTCTCGAACCCGCGACCCTCGGATTAGCAGGCGAGGACTTTACCCCGCCGCCACCGGGGCAGACTACGCGAGGATTTTAAGAGAGATCTAATAGCGAATAGCCCATTGGAGGTAAAACGGAACGATATGCTAGAAATTAGGACGTTGCGATTAGTACCGTCCAAAAACCCACCAATCAGCTGGTGGAATACTCAAATAAATTTCATCTTAACTTCCTCACTCACGCAACATCCTCCCCTCAATCACGGCCCTCAGAATCCCTTCGCCTTTCATTACCTCATTCGACTACCAAATCTGTCTCCTTCTACTCTATTCCGGCGGTTTCTTCTCCTCACCTTAGTGAGTAGTGCACGGTTCGACTTTCTTTACTCTCCACCTGTATCTAAAACTTCTTGGTCCATATTTCTATTTGTCTACCGCTATAGGCTGTCTAAAAACCTACCACTCAGCTGGTAGAATACTCGAATGAATATAGTTATAGAAAAAACTGGCTTTTGCTATTTAATCCCATGTGCGGAGTTCGTTTTTAGGCAATATACTCTCCCACTACCAGGGGCCTCCTGCGGCACTGATACCATGTTCCGCAACCCCTATACCTGGACCCTTAACGGTGATCTCTCTCGAGGGGCTTGGCGTTGTTTGGAGCTCCCCCCTCTCTTGCTACCCCTTTGATCCCCCTGGGGTTTGAAGAGAGAGTAATCGAATGGGGTAGAGTGCCACTCATCCGTCTGAGGATCGACGGTGGCATTTGGCCATCAATACCTCTCGTGCTCGGCGGACAAATCCATCCCTCACTGCCCCCTCTTCTCCGCATCGTTTTGTCAGCTCACGATTTGTCCTCGCTACGTGCCATTGGCCGAACGAGAAACTGTTATCCTCCTTTGGCAGATGATATTTTACTCAAACAAGACCGCATTTAGAATATGCAGAGTGTGCGTTAAGTATTTGGGGCGCATTCTCCACTTGGTCAGCAACGGTGAGGTTAACCAATTGATTTCACAACGTTAAATGAAGTCGATTCTGCTAGAGTCACATTTGCTTTTGAGTTGGTCGAACAGTGCTCCCGATTTCCCCGTAAACCTCGTTCGAGGGAAATTACTCTCTGGTTGAAAACCCTTGCATTAAGGCCGCTTTACACGGTACATTTTGTTGCACAGACGAATGTATCATAGAATGTGCAAGAAACTGAATGGATAAGGAGCAGATTCTATTTCCCGCAAAGTCATTCAGACAATCATGCAATTTGCCGCTTTACAGGGTACAACTCTTGCATTCGTTTGTGCAATAAAGTATACATCTACATCTACCTAATACCCTGCGAGCCACCACGAGGGTGTGTGGCAGGGGGTGAAGATCACCAAACATGAACTATTGCCATGCAAGTAGGATATATAAGGTAGACATGCTAGAAAATAGGGTCACAGTTTATTAGTTACTACAGTAGATTATTAGTTATTACAAGTAATTGCAGTAGTTATTACAATAAAATATTAGTTACTACAGTATAGTACAGGTTAAATCTACATAATAAGGAAGGGATTATTGGTAGTTATTACATGCATCATGCACTGCAGACTATTCTAACTATATTTCACCTACCTATCCCTTTTGCTACGTTGCCTATTGTTCTCTCTTATGGTACGCGGGAAAAATGACATTTTAAATCTATCGGTACGACAATCTATCTCTCTAATCTTGTGAATATGATCAAACCTAGCATAATACGCAGGGGTTCTCAATATATATCTAACGTCATCTGTGAACAAATCGGTTTCGAATTTACTTAAAAGGTTCACCCTAAATTTTAACCTGCGTTCTGATAGTAATTCCCATTCTAGTTCTTCTATTACACTCGTAACACTTATACAATTATCATAACGGCCTTTAACAAACCTAGCAGATCTCCTTTGCACGCGCTCTAATTCTTTTATCATACCTTCCTCGTACGGATCCCATATACTAGCGGCATATTCTAAATGAGGCCTGACAAGTGCAAAATAGCTTCTTTCTCGGACTCTCTCATCGCATTTGCCTAGAACCCTTTTTACGAATCCTAATCTACGGTTTGCTACACTAGTTATTTCCCTGATGTGTTTCCCCCATGACATGACATACCGTGTAAGGTGGTCTTTACTGGTTACTCAGCTTCTCATCGTTTAGACCTTACAAACCGATAATCTCTCTCTGTATGTTATCCATGGTTCGCTATTTCGCTATACTACTCCTCGT
Organism: Ceriagrion tenellum; assembly: GCA_963169105.1. NCBI lineage: Eukaryota > Metazoa > Arthropoda > Insecta > Odonata > Coenagrionidae > Ceriagrion > Ceriagrion tenellum. The sequence continues at coordinate 56,653,849 of OY720639.1, read as the reverse complement.
CCTAAGGGCTTGTTTGTGGAACTTCTTAGGCAAATGGGCGATTTGAGGAGATGGCTGTGAATGAGATGAAGCAAAGGACTTATCGCGATGAGGAGCATCATTTTTGTGTGCCCCTTAACGTGTTGAAATTTTTTGAAAATTCCTCGTTTTTTAGAAATATCCCAAAGTTTCCTCACCTTAGACTTCAACCTGTATTTGGTGTTAAGGCTTTCGAATTCCGTGGACTGCTATATAATCGTAATTGCTCCCCTGTTCCCCGCCCTGGCGAGGCCAGCGTTGGCTACTGCTGATAACATCGCCCTTCCCCGTAGAAGGGCATGAATTCGGAGAAGGTGGATCAGTTCTCGAATTTGTGATCCCGATGGAAATAGACATTTAGGTGAGGGATTCTTGGGTTGATACCGTTAGCTGAGTTGAAGAAGGGGGACACTGATGTCCGTGGCATCACCTGAAATCTCGGGTATCAGGGATTAGAGACACGAAGCTTGCCACCGAGCACTTACGGGTGGAACATACATGTGTATTGCATGGCTCAGTGTGGTTTAGAAACTTTCACCATGAAAAAAGGGATATAGAAACGGGATGTTTTAAGCTTCGTGCGTGGAGAAGATTCCCAGAAAACGCTAGCAGGATTTGGAGGAGGGCGAACAAACGATAAATGCGAGACTTGAAAGCGACAGAGGACGTAGAACGAGGACATTTAGTGAAGGAGCGCGGTTTTGAAAGCCGTTATGGGGTCGGTTATATCATAACAGAGGTAAAGGATGATGGAAGTATGTTGATCTGATCGGAAGGGGTTAAATATGAACTATGAGAAGTTGGGAGATGCTAGCATTTTGAGGGAACTATGTTTTAATTTTATTAGCATACTTAATATCTTACCTGTCACCATTTTATCGTCTGTTGAGCTCTATTCTCACAGTTTAGTGGCTTTAGATAGCATGTGGATGTTTTTTTTCGTTCAGCAGTAAACAAAAAAGGTTTAACAAGTGCTTTATTTCATTTTTCAGGTTATATCCTTTTTCACTTACCTCCTTCAAACATGAGGATCATTTTAGTAAGTTCTTCAGCCAAGCGTTCGCAGTTAGTTAAGTGAAATGGGGTTTGTTTTTCAATTAGGCGGACAAAAATACATTGATAAACGTTTAAATAATATCATAAGTCAATTTAGACTAACTAAAATGTACTTAAAAGCATCAATATATTATCTGCATTCAATCTGTACTAATAATCAATTTTAACAATAGCATCCCTTTCTAGGTAAATATTTCCTCCCCAGGGTCTGTGTATAATGTTTCAAGTAAAAGCAAAGTCTTTCAGCGGTCGCCTATAAATCTAATTAGCTTGTAATGGACTATACATATTTACTGTGTATTTTTATTCTATGGTTTTTTATGGAGCTTGATATGCTATAATATTTGTGCAGCCAGTCTAAAAATATTGCGATTGCAAAAGTCGGAAGATTAGAAATCCAAAAATTACCTTTGTGACTTTCCTGTCTTTTAAGAATGAGATATTACACCTTACTAACTGTCGTAATTTTCTGGCATTTGCTGTCCCATTTCTGCAGGGTGCGCGTTTTATAGAATTAATTTAGATCGTGCGTTAGACAGCATTCCTAAGCGCGTTTGCTTCGAGCAAGCATTCGTCTCATAACATGATCGATAAATTCCTTCGTGTTGTCACGCAGAGTGGAATGACACTCACTTGATTGGTAATTATAATCGAGAAATTGGCGGATAGGGGATTTTACCATTAGGCCCTTATTCATTGTCAAGAATGCGTGGGCATGATATGTTGTAACTTCGTCCATAGTCGCCTAAAACATTTGACCATCGCAAAATATGTATCAAGCAGCTCTATTGATGGTGGCTTTACATCAGCTGTGTTTTCTTTCATTGTATATTTTATTGCCTCATGATCAGTCCAGGCTCGTTGCAATCTTTTATTTGTTGCAACAAGTGGCGCTAAGTATAGTTAAATTTTGAACCGTGAATGTTAAATCAATTTCTCCCTTAGTTTGAATTAATTTTTTTAAATAATTATGTTTTAATTTTTCAAAAATATTTTAAAAAAACTGTGGGTTTTTTATTATTTTGAAAGTTTTTACAGCTGAAATCTCTTATATGGGATGCAAAACCGATGTCGCACTTACAGTTTAAATATCCTAAACACAAATTTGCTCCGAATTTTTAAAATTATTATCCACTGATCCCCTTAAACTCAGCATTAACCCCATGTTTAAAACAAAATCCGGGATACGTCACCGGTTATGAAGAACATGGTAGATACTGAGATCGCGTTGAGTCGTTGTCGCGTGAGGAGCGCGTGATATTAATGATAGGACTGGGAAGTGCTTTGTATGGTGGTTGAATATTGGAAACACCCGGAGGAGATTAGAGGGAGGCAGGGTAAGTGCTTGGAAGAGGATACAGCTGGCGATGGGTTGCTCAAGGCTGTGGTAAAGGGGAGGATGTCGATTAGCGGGGAAGGGATATTAAACAATAGTTTTCGTAAACAGAATGAAGAGAGGGATGATAGCAGTCATACTTATGCTCTGTCGGGGCGAGATTGAGGCTTTCGGTTCTCCTCTGCCCTTTGATTCCTCATCAATAGATATGTATTTATTTATTAAAACTCCAAAAACAGCATCCAAGGCCTTTACATTGGGTTCAATATACAGAATAAATTAGAACAACAGTAAAAGTAACAGTAAAGACAAATCAGACACATTAAAAATAAACAAAAGGCAAAAACATTCAAAATAAAGTATGAGACGACGAAAACATGAAGTTTCCGCATTAAGTTTCCGTTGGAAGGAAAAGGCGTTGCGTGATGAGAAAAGGTCAAGGATATAGGCATTCAATTCATGTGTGGACAAATTGAAATAAGGCGTATAATCTCCAGGAAGTGCAGCAAAGATATGAACAAGCGAGTAAAAAAGTTAAAGTCATATTAGGTTTACATCCTTGTCAAAAAAAAGCTTCTGCAGAAAAGCACTCACGTATATGGTTTCGTAAAGATAGGTACTTTTTTAAGGGGATAGAGCCCATACACATGTAAAAATCTAGGGATTTTTTTACCCTCTTTCATTATAACCTGCCTCAAACGGTGTTAACTTGTGCAATTAACCATGGATAGAAGTGAAATTCTCTCGGGATTCACACTTTGTTAAATGTTTGGCTGCTGCCAACGTTTCGACGGGTGACACTTCCAGCCCCATCAGGGTATCCATCGTCATCATTACCCTGATAACGATAGAAGTATTATCCGTCGAAACGTTGGCAGCAGCCAAACATTTAACCCGGTGTGAATCCCGAGAGAATTCCACTCATACTAATCGCCGGGAAAGTACGAAATCATTTATAACCTGGATATTGATGTGAAAAAAAGCACTTAACAATTTCACTACAGTACTTAGTCTACTCATTAATTGGTCGTTCAATCCTAGGATTGGTTGAATGCAGCCCTCCACCCTTCCCTATCTAATGCTAGTTCCCTTACCTCCTGGTATCTCTTCCTATGTACTTTCCTCTTTATTTGGTCATTGAACTTGTTTCTGGGTCTTCCTCTGGGGACTACTCCATCTATTTTGCCTTCGATTATGTTCTTCACGAATCCATCTTGCTCTTCTTTGCCGTAGAGTGTTCCGTATTGTCCTTTTCTCTCTTACTCTTCTGTACACTTAATCATTTCATATTTTGTCCCTCCATTTAATCTTCAGCATCCTCTTTCAGCACCAGGTTTCGAAGGTTTCTAGTCTGTCCTGGTGAGACTCAACGTAAATATTCCTCGTTCTTCGAGGTCGAGTAGCGTTCAATGAACACTTTCATGCAGCGGCGATATTTGCTTTACGCTTCGCCGTTCATATAAGGTCTCCCCCCCCCCCCCCGCTTTTCCGTGCGTTGCAGTCGGGCAGTTTATGCGGAACGGAAACGCGTGGGCAGTCCACAAGAGAGCGTTCCCTCTCCTCCCTTAATTGATAACCGCATGAATGAATGGAGGAGGAAGGGAGGGCGAGGAGATGGGTGTTTGCGATCCGTGTGGGCGCCACCGCCACCACGTGAGCGGGACGGGTTTTCATGTGCATTTGTGTGCTCTTGGGAGTGCCTGAAGGGGGGGGGGGTAGGAGGGGCGTAGAGAGAGAGGGAAGTGGGGTTGGGGGGGGGAGCAGATCGCCCGTTGAGGACACCTGATGCTCTTCAACGGAGACGTGGGCGTACATGAATGGGCGGTGGGTGAGGAGGTCCCGCAGTCAAGATGCCTTCCCTCCCCCCCCCTCTTCTTCGACTGTTTTCGCTCCCTTTCTTTCGAGTGGGCGTCTTCCTTCCCCCCCCTCTGCACCCCTCCCCCGGCGGCCCTGCCGAGTGACCAACAGGTGCCCCGATGCCCAAGGACGAGTCTCCTTCTCGCCCGCCCTCCTCCATCACTCCTCCCCCTTCCCGTCGCTACACTTTCCTCACCCCCTGACTAACTCCTCCGTAATTCGACTTCGGTTTTGTTTTTTTCCCTTCGAAGGAATTCGGGACGGCTTTTAAGGTGGCTCTGGCTTGACTACGTGAGTCAAGACAAGTACTAAATTACACATTTTTATTTATTCAGTTTGTAACGAACATGCTTTCGATGATGAAATGGGTTACCCATTGTAAACCAAAATTGCAATACAGAATACACAAATTATTCCGCGAATATATTTTTAATGACCACATTTTTTCGGCCATAGTAGCCTACAGCAGCGTCACTTCCATTGTCATTAGGTTAATCATCGTCACCATTACCCTGATGACGATGGAAGTGTCATTTCGCAAAATTGAAATACGATACAATATCTCCAGAAAGTGCGACAAAGATATGAACTAGCGTGTGTAAAACTAAAGTCATATTGGGTTTACGTCCTTATCTAAAAAATCTTCGTTATCATTACCCTGATGGAAGTGTTATTACGATGGAAGTATTATCCATTGAAACGTTGGCAGCAGCTTAACATTTCACCCAGTGTGAATCCCGAGAGAATTTACTCATACCATTCGCCGGGAGAGTACTAAATCATTTATAACCTGGATATCGATGTGAAAAAAAACGCTTAAAACTACTCTAGTACTCACAATCAGTCTACTAATAAGTGAATATCCCTCGAACTACCGCATTTTGACCAAGGGTTGAAATTCGCCATGAAATAATCACTTGACTTTACCGGGATTTACAAATAATTTTTTCATCGTGAATTTCAACCCTTGGTATATATGCACCCCTGCGAGTGACCTCTAAACCATATCATTTGTAAATGCAATGATTGGAAATACCGCATTTTGACTTCAATTGCGGAAATAATTCACATTTAACATTAAAATATGGGTGGTAATATGCCTTGATTTTATTTCTATCCCAGGTCCTTCCGCTTCTTATGAAAAGTTATTATTGAAAGCTTGAAAATGCATTCTTGTTCAAATGGACAGCTTTTTCTGCTGTAAGCTGAGCTATCTCCTTAAGAGCCGATGTTATTATCTCCGCCTTCAATGCTGAATTACTATAAAACTAACCAGGAATCCCTATTGTTTATTCATCTCAATTCAAATGATTTTTTTTGGGAATTTAATGCCATTTTAACACGTAGACGTATGGCATTTGACATATATTTCGAAATAATTCGATGGGACATGTACAGATTTTCTCTTAAAAACGCGTAAACATACTTTTCATATTATTTTACTTTTTTCTAATAAATATAAAGCTATTGTGTTGAAAGAAAAACACGTATTTACACAAGATTTTCGCCTGAATTTCGAATCCCGCGCCCAATACCCAAGTCATGACAATGCTTTGTTTGAGTCCAAATATTCATATTTTATGGTAATTTTTACTACTCAAATCGAAAGTATCGCTGAATAAACGATATGAGATACGATATATATTGATATGATGTATATTGAGACGATATATATTGATTTTACGATACATATTGAGATACGATGACTAACCATTAAAAATGACTATGGAAATATACCACGAAGTTATCAATGTTACTGTTTTATGAGCTCAAATGTAAAAGTGTTACTCTTGCATAATTTACATGACAATATGTACGGTTATATCCAGCGTAATTAAGCGTGAAGTATGGACCAAAGATTTTTTCCGACTAACTTTAAGGTAATTGAAATGTCACTCATTGACCCACGATATGCGCTCCAACCATCTTGAAGGTTTTGAAAGTTATAGGGCGCTCTAATTTTATTTTCCAGACACATGGTGGGTTCGGGAATGTGTCAGGTCACAACAGCAAATCAAAAGTATCACTGACTTTTTTTTCAGCAAAATATACGATATTTATTCTGAAATACAGGCGCCTCTTGACAACCACAGCATTCCGCGTGCTCATCTCCACTCCAAGCCACAATATACCTCCCATTCATCCATTTAAAGCTATCATCAAGCCGTTTCTTTTTTCTAAAAGAAAAAGAGAAATCATAACGCTGGCCATTTTCCATAATTGATTCCTTTTGATGACTGGATTGATGGTTGGAAATGGCTCTATTAAGCCCATAACCAGCTGCAGGGCTCGGCTCTAAGGAATTTTGAATCGAACGCCAAGTATTCCGGGCGCCCGAGTTTTCACCGCAGAATGACGTAAACTGTCAAATCGATTGGCAATGAATGGTAATTTGACTAGGAAATATAGTTTTAATGAAGAAAATCAGTGCTTTCTTTTTTGGAAATATTCTTCTAATGTACAGTAACTCTTGAGCTATGGGTAGAGACTCTGGCAACGAGTGGAAATGTTAAAAGGCATGCCAGCCAATGCCACTCTACGCCACTGTATGAAATTGTATATTTATTTATGAAGGTCATTTATCGGTACAATACTTAGAAAATAAAGACGCATGTACTTCTAAACCAATTTATGATTTTCAATGCATGGAAAAGACTTTTTTCCTGAAAATAGATACATATGAAGTACTTCAATGAAGTAAAGCCAGTAATTATAGGGTGCGTTTTTCATTGTCCGCTTTGTGTTTAATAATACTTTTAGCATTTTAAAGGACATTTGTCAATTATGTCCCCATTTCCATGTCCCCCATTAGTCTCGTATTAAATCTAGAAGCTAGAAAAAGAAGAGACAAATGCAGCATCAATTGTATGGAACTACCGAATTTTGACGTCTATTGTGACGGAAATTCGCTGATAACTAAAAACATTTTCTTTTTAAATAGTCGTTACCTACTATGCCTATATTTTATTTTTATTCCCATTCCTAGGAATTAACGCTTGTCATAAACAATTTGAATGAAAATATTCAAAAATGGCGGGTGAATTTTTTTTTAAGAAATTGCCATGAGAAAAATTCGCGGTTTTCCCGGGACCGGGTTCCCGGGAAAAAATTTTCCGGTCCAGGCCGAAATTTTCTCATGGCAATTACTTTGAATGAAAAGTTTCAATATCCTTCCTCGTTCAAATTGACGATTTTATGATGTATTCTGAGATATCTCCACTTTCAAGACTAAAATACGATACATAGCCTGGGAATAGCCATAGGAATAAAAGCCTGGAAACCCAGATCTTGACTCGGTTTGCAAAAGGCACTTCAAAAATGTTTTATTGAAGTTTTCAGAGATTGTGAAATAAGTGGCCCTGAGACCAGACCGCGATAGAATGGAAGACTTTTCAAAATTGAGGAGGAAGGAAGAAAGAGTTGTATAAAGATATGGAGGGATGACGTATGCCGAACTGAAGAAAGAAACCGTTTACGGAGATAAGGTGTCACGCTTGTAAAAGCCTACAGGATTTTTACTCTCATCCATTCAAACCGTATTGACTGGTAGATCACTCAATTCAAATTTCATTAGTAACTATACTACTTTTTTAATTATACCGGTAAAAGGTAGGTTATGTTGATAGTCGGAGAATCTCCTCTCGGTTTACACTCTCAGGGGCCTATCACGGTCTAGTATTTCTTTTTCCCCCTCAGCATACGATCTACCCATCTTAATCCTTTCCATGAAAACTATTCTCTTTCTACCCCTTCACAGCTCGTCCAACATCTTTCCCTCTATTTTACTCTTGAGCAACCCATCGCCCTTTATTACATCTTCCAGCCACCTACTCTGCCTATCCCGGATTTAATTCAGAAGTTTCCTTTCCTCGCCCACCATCTCAGGCACTTTGTCGTTAGTCTATCTCTCAGTCCACCGCACCTTCTCCATCCTTCTCCACACCTGCATCTCAAATGCATAAATTCAAGGAACCATCCTCATCTAATAAAGATGAGGATAGATCCTTGAATATATTACATTTCCATTTCTCGTTATAAAAAAATTGTTCGTACACCCTTTACAAATTAATTTTTAAGAATATTTGGAGGGGAATTGGGTCATTTATCCCTGAAGGTAAATTCTTTTAAGCCTATTTTTTCCTGGCGGGGCAAGCCCAACTAGACCATTATGACAGTTATTCACTAAACTTTGGAAGAAACCTCATCTTGTCTTCACCCTAATTTCCTTCGCTCATCTTTCTCTTACGCGCAAGGAACTCTGGAATATAAGACCGTAGTCTACACTCTGGGAGGAATGTTAAAAAATATGGTTGATTAGGGACTTAAGATACGCCATGCCATACTCTTGGTGAGTAACTTCTTGGCACTCCTTTTATTTCCTTTGGTCGTGGATAAATTTTTAACGCATCTATTTCATCTTTCTTAGCGCTAGCTTTCTCTAGCCATTGCATATAAGCCCTATTATTTTATAATGGTTAAGTTTGCCTAAAAATACTATCATTTTAGTGAAGACTTCGGCCTAGCCTATTCTCGTCCTCCTTTCTGAGGGTTCTAGTTTCTGCCCCATGCAACACTACACCGTATATCACCCTCATCAAATTAACTAATGATTATATTGCTCTATTCAAATTTCATTCGAACTCAGCAATCAATTTTTCGTCACAAATTCCTTCTTAAACATCAGCTATTCTGCGTTCGATGTCTGACTTCTTCCGTTCAGTGTTACGCTGTTTCCAAGGGTGGTGACCGTGAAACAAATTTCGGGTGACATATTTTATTTTCTTTCGAGAGGAAAATGCCTCCATTAAGGTGGCAGCCGGGGAAGATTCCGCATTTAGATTCTCACGAATTTACATTAATTTGTACGCCGGAAGTCCACAATGTGTCCGATGCCAGTCTACGCTGGTCGTTTATCTTCCTCTTAATCATTCCCCGTCGTCTCACTTGACGGATTGCTGTAGCCTCTTATTCGACACGAGTTACTCGCTTGGTCGTGTTGCATTATATATCTCAGTCGTCGGCCACACTCACGAGACACGGCTTGACCGCTCCGTTTTCCGTGCAGTTTTCGCGGCCGGGTATGCTTATATAGCCGTTTGACTTTCAATAAGGGGCTCCCTCATACTCTCTTTCACGCCTCGATGCTATCAAAAGGCGAAATGTTTGTGTTTTCTCGGGCGAGCGCATTTTCAAAAGGAAAAAAAAAACATTTTTTTTTCTTTTTCGAGGACGAGATTGGCCGAGTGAATTGAGTGGACTGGTATTCATTTGTTTATCCGCCGGAGGTTTCGGAGCGGAGACACGGAGTCTGTCCCGGAGAGCACAACACCTCGCCTTCTCCCGGACTGCCCGACCGCTTTTCCTCAAGGTTGTCCACGTTCCGTAATGACGTCATGTTCATCTTCGTGCCTGAGTCGTTCTCGGCAGATCCGCGGATAGGACTGACGCCCACGTCTATTTTTCCACCTTTGATAAAGTCGGGGAATAAACTTGGTGGGCGTCACCAATTCGGACCTTGTTTTCATTTTGCTTTGTTTTCGCATTCTACTTGATGAAAAATCGTGCTTGGAATTTACTGTATCTGAAACTACGGCAGTTTTTCATCATAGTTTGGGCCATTTCCGTCATATTTTGAGCTTATTTCCTCTTCTAGTCATGGTTCATAACATAAAAATTATAAGTTACTAATTCCGGTGTAATTCGGCGGAAATATGTAATGTCCTTCATCATGAATAAAGCAACTTAGTCTCCAAATAAAAGTTTGTCAAAATAGTAAAAAATAAAAGTTTTTCCGTCTTCAATATTGGTTTATTAACATCACGTGCTTTAAAGCAGACTGATTTTTAAAATACTACGTGTTTATGTGTTCCATAATGAAAAACGTAACTTATTCTAATTCCACATACTATTTTCTCTTACTGACCCACATTTTGGCATATTAAGCCGTTTTCAAGGTCCTAATACGTTATGTAATAATTATCAATAAGCGTGAACCGTAACATGCCAAATAACCTGGGTCGGTAAGAGCAAATAAAGCGTGTTGCCAGAATAAGTTACCTTTAAATAGTGGAATACATCATTTCTTAAAAGTCAGTCTACTTTCCGGCACGTGATGTAAATATACCAATATTGAAGACGCATAGACATTCATTTGTGATTGAACTCAAGGAATTGATCAAATATATATACTTATGGATTAGTGTGACTTCATCTATTCTCGCCGTAAGCTGAAAATATCTAAACGACCGAGGGTTTTTTATTTAAAAAACATTACGGTAAGCAATAAATGTTTTTGAAATAAATGAGAATAAGTGTGAGCTGTCGGTCGCTTCCATTAGTAATAAAAAAACTGTAAGGTATATTGAGCTAGACGAGTTTGCACGCGTAAGAGAATGGGTAAATTCTCGAAGCATCGGATATAAAGAAGATAGAATACAATAATTTAAGGAAACTTGTGCATATGGAACAGAATACATCACACTTCCCCCTGTCAATGCGGGCCTATGTTGGATGTGGCGATATCGCAAGTAGAGGTACATACAAACATGAACATGCAACAAATAGTCCTTCACAATTAGACGTTGAAGGCGGAAGAGCACTTAACTTAACGATCGGATAGATATCGCTACGTTCGCCATTACACACGGAACTCCATTTAACTTAAAGAACTCCTAACACACGTGCTGGCTTATGCTGATGCGGAGACGAAATAAGAATTCAATGGAGGCAGGGCAAGGTGATGAAGGCCGTTGTGAAAGGGAAGTCCGTTCAAGGTCGCGATATATGGAAGAATATGGCTAGAGAAGTTGAGAGGTTGTTTGTTTAGGTATCTTAGGATTCCTGTGGAGGCTTAGGGAAAAAGAAAATTGTCGGAGCATGGGAGAAATAGGCGAAAAGAATCGTTGTTTGGAGCAAAATAGGTTAAGATATCTTAGAGAAGCATGTAATAGACAGTCTACGTTGAAAATGGTGGACATTGGAAGTCTGCCTGCTATTGTGGATACCAGAATCATTCTAATACTAACTTTGATCCCAGAAAGAAATTTTGTACGGCTCTGACACTATTTTGGCATTGTTAGGAAATAAAGATGAGGGATTGCTCTCAGCCATTCAGATTCGTGTATGAAGAATGGAGGGTACTTTGAGCGAAATATCGTTTCACCTAGAAACCATTAAATTTGGTCTCATTTCAAATAAAAATATCTTACCCTTCCAAAGATATCAAAATATAAGCCCCCTACCCAACTACTTTCTCAGATATTTGCCAAATAATATCAGCCAATTTGCATGGGAAATGGTATATGTATGGACTCCAAAAAGACCTTATTTAATAAACGAGGAATTTTTAACGCCTAGATCTCGTCAAAAAATAGATATTTTGTAGCTTGTATGTTTTATCAACTATTTTATGGAATAAATAATATAGTTACCGCAGTATTTTTTTCAGAATCTCAAGAAACCTTCCATTAAAAAGGTGTTATAAACGTACAACGTATAGAAAAGTAGTCAAGTCAAAGGCTTATACAGATATTTTCATTTTATTACAAAGAATTTCAGTCATTCCAAAGTGTATTATTGAAAAATCAATAATGTAATATTTATTTCATGCTTCCTATAGCTGAATAAATTAAAACGAATAATTCGATAATGATCTCCATTATGACGAGGGAACTTTCTTTCTGTATACTCTAAGTTCAGACTGATATAGACAAATGTAAGGGACTTGATAGTTAGTGCTGGAGAATAGTGATATAGAATCCATAGTAGGAAGAAGGCGATGAAGGTCTTTAGTAAATTGCCAAGGTATTTAAGGTAGTTTGAACGATATAGTTTCCTGGCCATAATAGAGACCATATTCTAAGGTAAGGGGCTGATTATTTGGTATCTTTGGGTGGGTGAAATATTTCTCTTTAAAAGGGACCAAATTCATTGATTTCTAAGAAAAATTATATTCGCTCAAACATCCCTTGAGGTTGGGATGGGAGAAAAGTTTTGTTCGAGAAGGGAGAGAAAAACAGAGCATGTATTTTGAGTTTCATGGGGAGACGAAGGAAGATGGAAATAGTATGAGCGTTGAGGATTAACGAGAAAAATAATTGACATTAACTTCAGTGCATTCAAAGAAAAGATGCTGAGGAGTGACGTTAAGGATGCAATTCAATCTTCCAGGCAGGAACCGCGCTAAGATCTTAAGATCTAACTTATTGCGACAGAATGCCTCTGGTGTCGGAATTATCGCCTCTGTTTGCTCAGTGAACATGCGTTTAATGCTTGTGCGAAACTTTCATCACTCGTTCCCATTACCTTCAATGATTCCTGTTGAATCATCGTGCTAGGCGTATACTAATAAAAAAAAGTCCTACATTCCACAGGGTGATGTTACTCCGTCCTTCGAGTGCATTCGCCATCAGTATGTTTACTTTCTTTGAAAGAAGTACATCGTCATATACCTTCTTACCATGATGGTCACACGGTGGCCGCAAAACCTTGCAAGTCGTAGGTTTTCATTCCTGCCGATAGTTTGTCAATCCTGATGCGATTAAAGTACAACACCCGTTTCCAAAGATGGAAATCGTAAGTGGAACAGAAATTGTGATGAAAAAATTCACTGAAAATTATGGGCAGTTAAGCTAAGGGTTATTAATATTCAAAATTAGCCGCGTTTTTTTCCATATGTGTCGGAGGAATTTCGCTCTCTCAACTAACCTGCTTTACGGAGCGATGCGTGTGATGGCGAAATATTTGTGTGGAATGTGTTAAAAACCCGCGGAGATATCCACTTTTTTCATCTCCGAAATGAATATGGCGCCGTATTTGAAAGTTATTGCAGTTTTTTCTTCTCTTGGATGTTTACGAGTTGCGTCTTGTTGCTACTTATGGTGGTCGGTGCGACTTAAGTTTATGTACAAATATCTCTTAACGTGACCAACATGTAATTAGTAGTAATATGAGTCGATAAAAGTAAAATAATTGCATGTTTCTGGATCAGTTTCCTGGCAATTGAGTGCTATTTTAACTCGTAGCCTTATGGCTTTTACACGTATTTTGAAATGATTTGATTCTACTTGTACAATCTTTCCCAAAAACGCGAAATAATACGTGTCATGTCATTATTATGGTTGCTTACTAATATAAAAGTATTATAGCGTTATTGGTTTATCATTTTGAACACCAGTAAGTTTTTATTCCATCACTTTTTTCTTCTCTCGGGTATTTTTGGGTCGCGTCTTGTTGCCGCATATGGCGGTCGGAGCGACTTAATCCAAATACAGATTTTCCTGGAAATGAGCATGCATGTAATTACTGGTAATATGTGTAGATAAGATTGAAAAATACTAATGAAGTACAAATGTAAAAGTATCATATCACTATACCGGTATCGTTTGATGTATATATTTCTAACTAATTCGACTATCGATCGAGATGCCAATGAAAAATCTAATCCAGAAAGTATAAGTTTTTCAACTTCCATGAATAGATAGCCCTAATAAGACTAAAGTTCCACAAAAACCTGCTTAGAGACAGAAAATGTTTTGAACACCAGTGAGTTTTTATCCCATCATGTGTGTATTCGTATTTTACATCCCCACGTGTAAATGTCCCCTCCGCATTGATGATCTATCCTTTCCCTCACTCAATACTAGATTTCCCGTCGATGGAATTTTGGAATTTGTCGGCAGATCGTTCGTTGAGGATATTGGAGACTTGAAAAACGGCACGCGGAGATATGATGATGATGATGGCCGGGTGTTAAGGACGGAGCAGCGAAGGAGGGGAAGAGGCCGTGCCCGGGGGGAGGGTGGGGAGTTTCCATCTCCCCCCTATTACCATTCTTCCTCCTCTTCGTATTTCTTTTTACACTTTCAAGAAGGCCGTGGGAGAGACAAGGAGTCTGTGACTTTCTTCCGGCGGCCTGCACGTGTTTCTCGCCGGGGATTACAGTAGAAGAGAGGGGGTTGTTTTTGGTACTCTCGGGGTGCCAACCCCTTAAGGGGGCTTGATACTATAACCGAAAACACTCCCGCAACGTCTGCGCGATTTTATTTTGCGACTCTGCTAGGCATTTTAAAGCAAGGCAGAGTCTTTTGCGCAGGTCTTTGGAAAGAGGACTAATAATTTAAACATTGTATTAACTTTTCGCTAATTGCTTAAAAAATGGTTGCTACAAATAATAAAAAATACTAATATTTACTCAACTTTGTGATTAGAAACCTGTAAAAACTTCTTGCTAATTAGACAAATATCTTCGGAGATAAAAAAATATTATTCATTACAAAAATTTTGAAGAAAAAAGTTTTAATTCTAGGTAAGAAAATCATCCAAAAAATATTAAACCAATACACAACTGTTTGGACCGCAGAAGAAACGTGGATTTGTCGAAAATCAGGAGATTGCCATGACATGTAAAACGTATATTCATTAAAACCTTTGTACTCATTGTAAATTGGATTCCTTTATCTCTATGCAGGATCATCAAATTGTTTCAAATATTTTATTTTAACGTCACTGTCAATATTTTTCTAAACCCTTGTAACGTATTTTCCACTGTTCCGTCGGTGGCGCCGCTATCCGGGGGGGAAGGTGAAGGCGAAGTCTCTCCTAGGCTGCGGCAGAAGCCAGAACTAAAGGGGCGATTTTTGCCGATGCTTACAGCCCCGTTAAATATTTGATTCGAAGTGCCCTATTCTATATGGCTTCGAAACTTCCCCAGTGACACTGACAACGATTAATGGCACAACCCGGATAATTTTAAATTATGTCTTTTAAAAGTTATGATTTGTCTCTGCTGTGAAGTCAGCCGCAGATTTTCCGAAGTTCCTCTGTGTCTAGTCCTGAATAAAGACGTAGAATTTTTCCGATCCTTTCATTTCAATTAAATTACCATCACGGCCAATCGCTTGAACAGAGTGTGTTATTATATTAATATGTTTATGGACACACATTATTGCAGGCATTATATTTTTGTTTTAATTTGGGTAACTCACTGTAGAGATATTTTTGCTATAAGCAATGGACGAAAACGTAGTTCAGTAATTCTACATCATCTTTGAATTCAGTCATTTCTTGAGAAACTAGGTTCAAAGAACATTTTCAATCGTTTAATCTACATATACTGCCCTGCAAGCCGCCGCATGGGAGTGTGGCAGGAGCTATTAGGACACAAGCCGTGCAAAGATGTAAGGGATAAGTTTTTGGGAGGTGAAATGGTAACGTGTATAATAGGAGTGTATTTTGTGGAGCTCAGTTTTTATTATGGTCGCTTATTGTGCGTGAAAAGAACGAGTTTTTGTATCCATCTTTTCGGCAATGTACATCTCTTATTTTATCGCATCTGTCAGACCTAGAGATGTAGTGAGGCGTCATGATAATGTGTCGCTCTGAAACACACCAGTTCTGAAATCACCAGCAAGCTAAGCCTAGCGAGTAGCCTCTGAGTATCTAGGGGCTCCCACCTTAACCCCTCTAATAGTATTATAACACTAATAATTGCATTTTATTAACTATATAGAGATACCACCTCTATTGTAAATGATTTTGGCAAAGAATAAATATTTTTCACTCGGAGTGGAGCATTTTCCTGGAATGGAGATTGATAAAAAAACGTGATTTCCAAAGGGTCTCCAAACTTTCAACTTCGATTTTATAAAAAAAACTAAACTTTAATACGTGAGTTACGATCCGCGATTACGCAAAAAATAAGCGAAACAGGCTTTGCTATCGTGCGCTGAGGGGAAGCCATCTATTCTGCTACTATATCTACGCCTTTGTACCACACCCCTCGCCCTCTCTCCCTCCCCTTTCCACCCATCCCCTCCCACCTTTCCCCTTTTACCTCGCTGCTTATAAACCCTTCCTCTTCATTCCGGTCCGTTGTCCGCAGATCGTTCCGCCGATAGCGATCGTCAGATTAAAGTTCGCCGTCGCGGTAGCGTTAACTCGTCGGAAGGCGAGGGTTAATCTCCCGCATATTTTACGCGGGGAGGAGTTTTTTCAGTTTTTGTCGGTTGGCCGTGCCGGAATTACTCGGATTCCCTGGTAGAAGAAGGCATTAATAAGTTAATCGCGGCCAGGGAAATGATGATGATGATCCACTGTGGGAATCCGTGGATACGGCTTTGCCTCTCCTCATCTTTAAGGATCCCTTAATTACTCCGCTCTTCATCTTCCTCCATCTTAATAGTCCTCTCCCCCGAGGGTTATTTTCGTCCTGAGAGAGAACTCAAAATGACCTCACAGGTGCTTTAGACAAACATCTGTGCAATCATTTACTTATTTAGAAACGTGTGACCATTAATTATAACACCTGGTGGGAATTAGTTGAGGTGTTTTCTTTTTTTCGTTTTTTTGTTCTAAGTATGGGTACAAGAGAAAACCCACGGAGCACGGAATGTTCCTTAAATACCTACAGCATGTCCTCAATGCCTTTAAGGCCGCTTTTTCACGGTACATTCTATTGTACAAACGAATGTATGAACTGTTTTGTGAGGAAAATTGTACCGTGTAAAGCGGCAAATTGTACAATCTTCAGAATGACTGAACAGGAAATAGGAACCTGCTCTAATTCCATTCATTTTTTTGTACAATCTATGATACATTTGTTGGTATAATAGAATGTACTGCGTAAATAGGCCTTAAGACGTCTTGAATATTTGCAAAACTCATCGAAAATATTCTCTTACCAGTGGTAAGCTGTAAAAACGATGGGTAGGAATTGCCGGACATATCTGTTGTACTCTGGACCGGATTCTTATAATAGTATTGAAATGTTATGAATTATATTGTGTGAAATTTTAGGCTCAGTTGGAGGGAAATTAATTTCATTTGCAATCTGGTTAAATTTCCGCCGACTTGGTAGTGAACGGGAATCTTTACACAAGGACATTATTTTTTTTTTAAATATACATGCCTGTTCTTACACTTCAACAAGTGCTCAGTTTCAATATCCCCCTGTTTTATTTTTCCATTGAGCGTAATCACTTGTGGTAATTGCTCCAAAAATCGCTGGAACAACGATTCAAGTGCTCGAAATGAAAAGGTCTTCGGATAGGAGAATTTTGCATTTCATGCAATAGTTCTAAAAAAAGATCTTTTCCTGATATTATTATAGCTGTGGTTAAAGCGTACATACAAATACCTATCCACTAATTGTCATATACATCCTTATAAGTCACTATAAGATTCAATTAGCATTTTGGTTCGTCAGAAGCGCTACATTAATTGGCTTTCATACCTAAGTGAATAATGTTTAACTGCTAAAAGCACTTGTGAAAGTTGCAACATTTTTCACTGTTTCATAAGCCTGAACATTTTAAGGAGGGATGAAACTATAATCATGAAAGGATAGTTTTTGTAATGGCTGCGTATCAGATAATCCCTGATGGCCTCATTAATTCAGTTAATTAATATCAAAGCGTAAATTATTCGTTCATTCATATAAATTTAATATTCATATCTTATGGTGAGAATTATTCCAAGCTCTCCTGTTGGCAATTTTCTTGATGTTTGCATTGGTGACATGGAATTAGGCAAAAGCCTTGTGTTTTGAGTAATTTGTGATGTGTTTGATTTTATTCAGCAATTTTGGAAAGAGAATAAATTCTTTTTCAGGTAGTTATCTCCTTTCTATAAATGCGCCGATGTTCAAAAAATGTTTTTCTGCTGATGATTGGTCAGAATACAACGAGACGAGATCTTGAAGAAGCGCTTTTGCAAGTGCGGTAACAAGGGCTAGTCGGTATGAAGCAGTTGCAAAGAGGGAATGGAATGTAAATGGACGCTTCATTCACAGTAGTACTGAAGCAGACCGTCAAAGGTTTGGTAAGAACTAAAAAAAAAGACATGAAATATGAGGAGGAAAATGGAGGAAAATGATACTTGCTGACAGATAATTGGCTGGCTTATACGGCGATACCATCATCCATAGACGGGTAGAGAAAATACTTCACTTATCTTGCGACCGCAACGGTTGAGAAAAGCCTCAGAAAAAGCAATTCGCTTCCGACCGATTGAACCAAGGGTGAGCTCATTTAAGCATCAAATTACGATTTTATTGCTAGACTAATCCGCCAGTTGATCTAAATAGAAATAAGTAAATATCATCTATATTTTAAGATTCTCATGCCCCTTACCTTACACAATTAGTTTTTCATCTCAGCTTGCGTCCTGTCTATCTTCATCCCTTCCATAAAGGCTAGTCTTTTTCTTCCTCTTCCCCACTTACCGAACGTCCTCCCCTTTATCCCAATCTTCTCTATCCCTTTGCCCCACATGTCTTTCTCCGACCACCTAATTTGCCTCGTCCATGTCGATTCCAGAAGTTCCCAAATTCCCACGAAAAAACTCCAGTTCAATACTTGTTATCTTCTTTTACGTCCACCATTCTCCATTCTCCTCCATATCCACTTCTCTTAAACCTGCAGCCTAGTCCCGTCCTCTTTTCTCAGAGTCCACATATCTGAGCAGTATAACGTCACACTCCATGTTGAACTCTTCGCTGGCCTTTTCCACATCGACTTGCACGTGGTCCCCTTCATCTGCTTCCTGCTGTTGCTATACGCATCTTTCGCTAGAGCAATTGCCTTTCAAATGCTTTGCAACTCTGCCTATTTTCCTTCAACGTTATACCAAAGTAATTTCATTGCATTGACCAGTTAAATTGTACCTGGACTATCCTCGGTAGTCATTTTTATTTTTTTAATTAATTTATTTATTTTTATTTATCTTTACTATCCCGAATACAGCACAATGGGCCAATTTACGTCGGGTGAATAACAGTAACAATGGACGAGACACAATCACCCATGTCCTGGGCAGATAATATTCTACCCAGGCGACCCTAGGGTTAGCTGGCGAGGACTTAACCCCCCCGCCACTATTAATTATATATTAATTAATTATAAATTAATTAATTAGATATCAGATAAAAGTTGCTTGTAGTGCACAAATGTGCTATTTTTCCTCTGTAAAATTTTGCGCACATTGCAGTGACGTTATAAATTGATGGTGATACAAATGTTGCGATTAAAAAATTATTCCACGCTCTACTATGTCATCCAATAGTGTTTTTTTTTAATTTATACAGTGTTTGCATATGTAATTGTTTCCCACGGTTTCCCAGATCGGTGATCGCCCGAATCTCATTCCCTATTTCATGCTGTCCACATGTTTGTTTATGATTTTGGCTGTTGAAAAAAGTGATTGATATGTTACCAATGAAGTCTATTACTATGCTCCGAGGGATGGAGTTAAACATTAGGGAATCCTTTGCCATTGCAAAAGGGATACATCGGGAATTTACTACCCATTTATTCTATACCCAACTTAGCTGTTGAGGAGGGTTGTCGAGTGACATTTGTTGAGTATTTAATAAGTAGTGTCAGACAGCAAAATATCGTGATAGGTTGGAAAAATTTGGACAGACTTTGCGTCATACATTTCGGAACTATGTCACTTGAGTCGAGTAATGAAATCACAGCGGGAAGTTGCGACGCAAGGAAATTATGGTAGAATGTCGCATGAGAAGCACTTACGAATGCAGCAATGCTTTCCTTGTCGTGAATTTCAAGTCCACCTTATACTTTTCACGTCATTGTGACTGGTTGTCATCGCATCGCTGACGTTCTCAGCATCGCCACAGCACAGGAAATCTTCCTTTGCTATTGTAAGCTGACAACTGCGCGGTAGTCTTGCAAATCGAGAGGCTCGTCTTCGGAGATTGGTGGTAGATAAGGTAATGGCTGCATGGACAGCCTCTCCTGCGTATTATAAGGAAATGAAACCCCTGCCCTTGGGGAAATGAAAGAGGAAATTGATGCACGTCGAAGACGGCACGACTGGCGTTGAAATCTCGTGGCTTGCCATTAAGAAATTAGAATGGAAGACAGCATGAGGGAAGAACTTGGATCAAATGAAGTCGAAGAAAAGGAATTGGCGGCGTATCGGGAAGAACAGAAAGCCGCGGTAGCCATTTCAATGATTGAGAGCCATTGATTGAGACAGTTATTCACATGGGAGATGCCGTGAAAGGCAATCTGCGGGCTGGTCGACTCTTTAGCGATTACCGTCGACCTTTGACGCTATTTCCATCACAAGCAGTTTGATCAATGGGACTGATATCGAGCCAATAAAGGTGAGATTGAAATTATTTAGTAATGGAAATATTCTTCCTAACCAACAATCGATAGCCTTCAAAACTTCAATCTTGGTCGGATAATCTTGTTAGTCTAAAATCGTCAATAGCTGACATAATCGTGCCGTTGCAATTTTCACGTTTTAACTATTTACAATCAGATCGTGAGATTTTACGAGATATTCTTGTCGGCTTAATTTTTCAAATTATGGTAAATTATCCTGGTACCTACGTATATTTTTATAAACTTGAATAATTTTGTCGTCGAAATTACTCTGCCGTTGAAATGTGAATTTCCATTGAATTGACTGAATAGAAAGAATTTAGTCGTGGGAATCATCAAGCATTCGAGCGCATTTCCATCATGTTGATGGAAACTATCCCGTCATTTGATTGATTCTTTCGTCGAAATGTTCGCATTCGTTGAAACTGTCGAATTATCCACGGCGATCGAAATATTCTCGCTTACCGAAAATATTTTCGTCTTATAATTGAAAATGGTCGCCATCTTGAAATCTTTCAATTCCCGTCGATGAAATAAAATGACTTATCGAATTCAATTCCTCACTGAACTCTGTCCAATCAACGAAGCGTTCACATAGTAATCGATATATTCAATGAAATCGAAAACACATAAAGATAATAAGAATCATCCTTTTATTAATATATAAATGTGACTAATAAATAAATTACCTTTGATGCGACCGCGTAATCGAAATACTCCCGTCACCGAAAGTAATCGCGTCGTCGGATCCATCTTTTCTTCGAAACATTCATTTATATTATAGCTTTTGAAACATCTTAATCTTTAATATTGGATCAGAAACTAAACAAAACATTAAAGTTATCGAAATGATCATTTAAACTGTATTTTCATGTTTTTTAGGAATGTTTAGTCATTGAGGCTGTCGGCTCAGTGAAATATTCATGTCTATTGAGATTGTAGAATCATCAAAACCATCGAAATATTTGATTCGATGAAATGTGTTAAGCTATTCCGAAAGCATTGTTCCCAAATAAATCATTCATCGATCTTGTTGAATCGATCACGAGAGACGTCGTATTATTGAAATTATAGTTTTAGATTTAATAAAGTGAAGGTATCGAGTTATGTTCAAGATTGAAAATGTAGAATTAACAGAACCATTATGATTCAAGTAATCACTTCGATCAAAAATGTTAGGCTATCTAAACAATGGCGTCATCGAATCAATTATGTTATCGATTTTAATGCGCCTATCATTATGGCGGATTTGCGTATGGAAGTTGACTTCTATGAAAGTAGCGATATCTCGAATCGTATCGCCACTTCCAGGGAATCGCTCTGTTTACACATTACTTCCGCCTTTTCCCAAACAAATGGGTGACGGAAGTAAACAGTGAATATGGTTATTATTAATAATAAATATTTTCAAGTATAAATTAATATTTACACAAGCAGCAATGAGTCCTCCTACATCTAATTTATTCATTGTAAATCTCCGTTTGCGGTCACGTGACCAAGATTCCACCGGATGCGATGCGATTTGATCGCAGAATCGATATGCTACTTGTTGGCAAATTAGAAACCAGTATTTTTTCCTTGCAAGTTGCAACCACGGTCGATTACCACCACTATCGACCTCCTACTGCCACGAAAGTGCGTGCTTACTCATCGAAGTGTCGCTTGCAAGCGACTTCGACGGCTACTGTCACGGAAGCGACTTCCATGTGTAAACTCGCCTTTGATACCGTCGTAATATCGAAATTAAAAATTTCGATCTATTGAATTCATCGATGGGGGGGTTGATGAATCTTGTGTCCGTTGCTTTGTCTGCTCGCGAGTTCGCGAATTGGATAAGAGGCCTCAGGCTTTGGGCTGCTGGCGTGAGGGCCGTATTTTACCAATTGGCCCGCGATGCGGAGCCACCGTCTCGTCGGCCGACGACTCGAGTTCCAGCGGTGCGTAACGGCAGCTGCGGAAAAGCAAACAAATGAAATTCTCTTCTCTTCTTCGATGTGGAGCGCACGTTTCTCATTGGCGTGTTGTGAGCGCGCATGCTCTTCCATTTGTTTTTTTAGTTCGTTTCACTTCGTGAGTGCGTGTGGAAGTCGAGACGACTTCGTCTCGGAGGAAGGGGACGGTCGTAATGTTTTTGTCGACGGAAGAGAGACTCTCCTCTCTGCTTAACGAAGTGCATTTCTGTTTAGGATGTTATTTTCGTCGCGAAAAAACTTCTCTTTCTTGGGAACTGAGAGAGAAGATTTAGCTTTATATTTTTAATTGCCTCTTTCGACGAAGCGGGGTGTAGTGGACTTGTTTTTTTAATATTTTTGCGAAGAAAATTTCAAGTCGGCGCGGACGGATTTTTTTTCGTTTCTTTCCTTTTTATCCGCGGGATGTCTCGATGCTAATTGCTTTCACAAATAGAACGCATCAAGTCGAAGTAAATTTGAAGAATCCATGGACCATGTGTGAGTAGGAATAAAATGTATATTTTTTTCAAAGAAACGAAATGAGTCACGCTCTCGCTGAGCTGTAGTCTTCTTCCCTGACGCCACTTGCGTAGAATTCCCCGTGTTATTGCGAAAAAATTTCAATTTCTCATAGTATTTTCAAGTTATAAATATGTTTGTCGTGCTATGAGAAAATTTTTAGCGTGGCTTTATATATGCATATTTTTCTAACGCCGCAGGCTCCGCGAAATGCTCTCTCGCTCAAGTAAAAACGTCTATTCATGCCGATTAAACGCTTAACTTAATGTATATCTATGTGATTCGTGCTCGTTCGGCTCATTTCGAAGTGATTTGCCCGCAGGAAGGGAGCAGCTGCTCGTGTCATTAGACGCATATAACCCGGTCGACTTTTTTTTTCTTCCATCTCGGGAAATAGGTCGTCAGTACCTGCCACTATCTTCTATTCCCTCCTGCGGTGGCTTATTCATCTGAACACGCCCACTTCGGTTGTTGCCCAACTCTATTGTTTTGTGGGATCGTTTGAAATTTTTTATTACCATTTAAACAAAGCGCTAATTATAATTTTTTTCCCGTCTATTCCTCTCGGGATACAAGAGAAATTCTGTGTACTCTCCGCGCAAAAAGTAGTAGATTGATTCAGGACTGACTTTTGGGAATCAAATCCATTTTATGTTAACAATGGCTCACTACTTACGCTCACCATTGAAGCTACACTCTCATAAAATGATAGCTATTATTAAGGTTTATTCCATTTTCAATTTAAACCTTGATAATAGCTACTTTTAGCTGTGGTCAGGGTCGGTCACAAATAATGAGTGCGGGAAATATCAGCCAATAGGTGAGGGTAATTACCGTTTTTAAGTGGAGATGCAAAAAGTAGAGATACCCGAATTTAAAATTGTATGTTACGACAAACCAAGAACTGATTACGATGAAATAAACTGTATATTAATAAAATTCGTAGCTACGTTCCAGTATTATTGTAAAAACGTTTTTTTCTCTATTTGAAATTTTATTTTGGACTTCAGTTTTGCCCAAAAAATACAGCACAACCTATTTCAACGCTTATAACTTAGAAAACGTGCATCATTCTTGCAATTTCCCTAAATATGGTTCAATGTATTTTATATTATATATATTTATATATAAATTCAATTATTCAATGTATCCATTAAAAATACATTTATTGATAGGAAACAACTGTGAAGAGAACGTTCATGATGAACAATATAATCTCCTTTCATTATCGTAATAACGACAATTATATGTTGAAATCTTTGTCGACAAATAAAACAAACATCAAAATAATACAATGTCATATTGCCCATCATGATCGTCGGAAATTTTTACCAGGGACGCCGCAAGTACCATTTAATAGTGATAGAAACGTCTTATTTTTTCATTGTTACGAGCCTCGTTATTTACGGGCTGACTGGATATTTTGTATTCCTGAATGCACTGGAAAAAATCTTATATTCCAATGAGCAAATGAAAATCTTTTCATTAATATAATATAAATAATAAAAATAAATTTTTATTCCACCACTTGCGACACAACTTCACCAATTCATAATCCTGCCAAATTCACGAAGTGAAATTAGCTACCCCAATGGATGTAATTCGTTTTTAAGGTTACTATCTAAGAATATTTCAAGAGGCAGACTCAATCCTCAACTTTAAAATTTGCACACGTCCGTGCCAATCACTGGAGTACAATTTAGATGTGTCCATGCCATTTTCAAAAGTATCCACGAAATCAAAAAAATGAATGAATAAAAAATTCAGTATTTTTCAACAGGTTACAAAAACTTATTATATGTTGCAAAAGCAGTTAATATATAAATTGGATGACCACAAAATTACCAGAGAGAGTGTTTCATTCGGTTAATATATACAAAATAGTCAAATTTCAAAATCACGCATGCTATTGCAATAAGTTTTTAATGTTTTATCCGGAAAATATTCATTTTTATATGTTTCTTGAAAATAACACTACAATGCACATGATGTGTTCTCTTTGTTGAACCGCCTGGGTAATCATTCTTCCAAGCTTTGAGGATAGGTTCGGGAGCGGGAAGTACGACCTCGTTTGGATATTAATTGGACGTGAAAATTATGACTGCACGAATCAAGTCGTGTGGGCATTCACTGCGATTCCACGACATCCTTCCTCCGCTCCTCTTAAGCCTTTCTCCCTTTGCCTCGGATAACCTCAGTCCTTTCTCTTTGACCTCCTCTCTCTCTCCCTCTCTATGAGAGGCGGTTCTTTCTATGTGCCCTGAGGGAATGGCGTTATCCTCTTGAGAACAAAAAAATTATGTTCGGAACGCGTCGCCTTTTAATCTCCATCCATGACGGGCATGTCCAACATGCAGCCGGGATAGTTGGATGGCTTAGGATTTTAATCAAGATCTCCGACAGTAGAAAAGTCTTCCCTCGTCAAAAATATTTCTCCCATTTATTTTTTATTTTCAATCCACGAATTTAAAGAACATAAAGAAGAGAGTAGATGATCTCTTGACGCAGGAAAAGGAAGCCTTTTTTTCGGACAAAACATCAACTGAACATCACTATTGCGCGCTATTGGTCCATAAATTTTATGAAAAATGCAATGCTTTTTTAAACTTATTTCCCCACTTCGTTAAATCATTGTCGCTACATCTCCGCTAGTCATATGTATGTTAACGTCATACCGACAGTCCAATCTGATCCATTCAATATGACCAACGGCGCCTTTAAATGTCTTCTCTATTCCCCTGTGGTAATTGTTAAGTATGGATTCATATATTCTTTTCTTTAACCCTTTCGATGCTCGCGTCAAGTATGTTTCCTCATTGGCTGCCTACCTCACAGTGGATATGACGAACATGTCGCGGTTTATATTCGCAATGATGATCTCTCCACGTATTATATTCAATATCCACCCCGTGTAGAAATGCAGAATAGCATTAAATACGCATTTGTGATATATTAATGAATGAAAATCATTTCATTAGCTTGGTGGGTGTATCTTATTATTAATTTGAAGATTCTTATAAATATCATTGCACAAGAGGGTAAATAGCAACCGCAGATAAATGCTCATGTTTTTGTGTCTAAGTTTGATGTTCCTCTCACGATGTAGGCCATTTAAGGGGGTTGAATATTGAGGGATAGAGGATATAATCCTTCTTAGTCTGGAAATTAAGAGGCTAAGAAAGGTTTCATGGGGAAAATATAACTATTGTGCTCAAAGAAGCTAGGAATGCAAACCAGGAAACACAATGTGATAACATTCGTGTGGAGTGTGGCACTCTATGGATCGGAAGCATGGACCATTGGAAAACCTGGCCAGAAGCGACTTAAAGCCTTCGAAACCTGGTGCTGGAGGAGGATGTTGAAGATAATAGTGAAGTAATAATAATGAAGAGGACGGGCATAATAAAAATGATGAAGTGTGCAGAGGAGTAGAAGAGGAAAGGACCGTATGGAACACCATAGAGAAAAGAAGAACAAGACGGATTGGACACTCTCTGCGGAACAATGGTTTTGTGAAGAACAAATATACACGTAAATTAGTGGAATTAGTCCCCAGAAGAACACCCAGTAAAAAGCTCATGGGCCAAATAAGAGGAAAGTACATAGGGGGAGATACCAGGAGGTAATGGAACTGGCATTAGATAGGGATGAAGGTTGCAGTCAACCTATCTTAGCATCGAACGACCAATGAATGAGGGCATAATAATCAGTCATCATTCAGGATATTGGTTTGCTGAATTTCTTCACTCTCCTATCTGGCAACCACTTCAATTTATACGTAGTTCTTCTATTTGACGTCCTTTCCAATGTGTCTGATGTATATACTATTTTTGGTCTTCCTCTGCAGTTTGAGAAACAGATGACCGAATCGTTTCTCCTCTCGTGGAAATCGAGCGAACTGAAAAAGGAAACATTTCGTCTCAGCGGTCCAAAAGTCTGCGGACTCTCTTGATGCTGGTTCATTGACTGCTTCCATAGCGGTCCCATCGGGGACAAGTCCAATGGTCCAGTTAGTTGAGCCCAAAATTTGGCCCGTCGCCTGCGACATTACGGCTCGCCAATTTTGGCTAAAACATTTTTTTTGTATCGCCGTGTCGCATCCACGCTCGCGAACTTTCTTCCTGGCACGCCCGCGAGTGGACACCTGTTCATCCCCCCTCCCCTTACCGCCCCCTTTACCTTCCCAGCAAAGACTGCGGAGGACGGGGTCGAAAGACGTTGTATACGCGCCGGCGTATATCCGCTGGAACCTGCCCTCCCACTTAACCAACCAACCATTAGTCTTTCAATAGATCAACTTTTTTGCCCGCGGTGTTTCAACGCCTCCCCTTGTCGTGTGGTGGAAGTTATGCGTAATGAAATTACATATGCATGAGCGACGCAATTAAAAATGGGAGCGTTTTTATATGGATACAGTACGTGTCGGCACAACCCTCAGCCGTGGCCGCGACGGCTTACTCCGTCATGCTTCCTTTATCTTTTGAATTGCTTTGGGAAATCATTTCACTCGATATTGGGAATCCGTGGTATTTTAATTATTTAAGAAAATATTTTCAGGGAGGATATTGGAGTGGTATGGTTGCTGGAGTGCTCGGTTTCCTCCCCGAGGACTCGTAGCTCGCCAGTGTTGGAAACTTTTCAGCGGAGCTCCGTTTAATACATTGGGGTTATTTGGATATCTTTATTATATCTTTAAATCAATTAATATAATATCTTTGGATACCTTGAAATAAATATATAAAGTAGTTAGTGCTTCGATTGGGAGCATAAACTAAAGAAGAGAATGGGTGAAAGTGCATGGCACAATACTATAGGTATAACATATGATATAGGTGAATGTTAAAGGGATTGCGTTGCTCAGTTGGTCATATTGTGTGAGGCACTCATTTGAGTGGCTAACTGACAAAAAGGTAAT
The DNA here is from genome assembly GCA_963169105.1 of Ceriagrion tenellum. NCBI lineage: Eukaryota > Metazoa > Arthropoda > Insecta > Odonata > Coenagrionidae > Ceriagrion > Ceriagrion tenellum. Next base: position 56,626,063 of record OY720639.1, on the reverse strand, counting down.
CGCAGCGGAATCACCTTTGTGTCATGAAGTTATATATCTAAACCTGGGGTGCTCAAATAGGTTGATATACGAGACCCTAAGGGGTCAATACGACGTAGATCGCTCAGGGATCGATGTGAAATTTATGGAAAATAGTTTATTAAAAATAACGTGTACTATGAATGTAATACATTTACAAAACTGGTCCTTACTAATTCATATCTTTTTTATCGTGATACCCTTAATTGTGTTTAGTTGAATAAACTTACGATTTACATTTTTTCGAGTCAGTTTACCCGGTCGTTAAACTAATTGCCAATTAGTTTAATGTGTCATTTGTCAACAAACATTTCCTACGTCTTAAATTATGGTTTAGATCGCTATTCACTTGTTTCTTCGTGTTAAAATTCGAAATTCATCCAGCTTCATCCATACTAAATACCTTTAGAAACTTTATCACACTTTCATAACTTAAAGCTTCTAGATTATCTCGCAAGATTAGTAATCATTTGCTTACTTTTCCCCCTTTTTTAGTCTAAAAACCACGCGAGCGCCTTTATTTGCTCTTACCATAATTAATATATAATATTTAAGTACTTGTGATCCATAGCGAGTGGAGGACATCTTTTGCTGAGTCGACGGGCAAGAAAGCTTGAGACTCTCTGATAATTACGCATGAGAATAGAAAATAATTTTACGAAAAGTTGCTGGATTTTTTGTAATCTCCAGGAACAAATTTCGCAATTACCGTCCATTCCCTAGCCCTCCTCCCCATTAGTTGTCCTCGACGGCGCAGATGACCTCAGTTGTGGATCGCCTCCCTCCTCGAATAGCCAGCCTACCAGATGTCGAGGAGGATTTTCACGAGTTCGTTTATCTGTTATTCGCGAGGTTTTTGTCGCCATGGGGACCTTTTTAGCCTCTATCGCCCGCTTCGCTGGTCTCTGACGGGGAGAGGGGGTGGGGGAGTAGTCTCGTTCCTCGCTGGCAACCGTTCAAATCGAGCGTTGAAGTCTCCTCCTGCAGGTGCATCACTGCCGGGGTCGTTCGGTCGTTCAAGTCACCTCAGGTGCACGTTCTCGTCATTATGCCGGCCGACCGTCCCGGCGACATGCGGGCACTCGCCCGTGTAGTATTAAGCGGCGAGAAGAAGTAATCGAAGCACGGAGAGGAGTCTCGTCCCTTATCGCGTGTACCTACGTACCCACGGGGTTCAATTCCCTCTCCCGTGGCACGACATTAATATTGCCGACCGGAGATGGTTTTACGCGGAATCGCTTCTGGTGAAATTGAGACGCTCGAGATGGCGTTTTTGCTGCTCCTCCGTTTTTTTATTAGTGCATCGAATCTTTTTCCACTACCGATAGTCGTTTTATTGGCTCTTAAATCTATGGAAATAACAGCATTCATGATATCAACCCCCCTTTTTTACACGCCGTAATAAAGTTCTCTGAGATTTTCTTATCGTGTGTTCTGAATTGACGTAGAGTAAATAGTGTATGTCTGTGCTATCCGTAAGTTTAAAATCGTTAAATTCATTAGATGGTCCTGCAAGTTTTACGAATATATGACGGAGGAAGAAATATACTGATTTATGGTTATTTTAACCTATATCACCCTGAGGCGAGTATTCCATTTCATAAATTGAGCATACCTAAAAAAAAGTGCTCTTTCTGATTACGAAAATTCTTCTCACTCCATCCGTACCTGCATTTCCCTAACGGCGTAAATGAGTTAGCATGGAAAACTCGCCTCCTCTTCCGAGAACCACAGCCGGCATATAACTAGGGAGAAAACAAAATTTTTCAAATTTATCTTGAGGAACAGCAGCTTGTGCTAGAGACGTATTTAGAAGGTATAACGTGTCGTCAACGTGGCTGGTTCCAAAGGAAACGTACCAAGTGATTTATTCATTCTGCTACTTGGAATATTTGCATTGTAAACATTTTTAACAGTTTGTCGAATTGTATTTTTTACATTTTATCCTTACAAATACGCCGTTTTATTTACTTTGGGGAGCATAAATTCCCCTATTAATTCTTGAAATGAAATTCAACGTTGAAATTGTAAAGAAATTTAATTTTTTAATAAGTTAATAATTAAAGTTTTAATAAAATTTAATAAAGTTTTAATAAAAAAAAAGTTTTAATAAGTTAAAAAAAATTAAATTTTTTTAACAATTCCTTAAATTAACAATTGTTAAAATAGAAATTTGTTTTAGCAATTTCTCTTTATTTTTTCTGATTTTATTTTTTTACATTTATCCTTACAAGTACGGCGTTTAATTTAATTCGGCGAGTATTAACATCCACCTTAATAATATGAAATTGCTATCAGTACTACAGGTAATAATTCTGGCACAGATTGAATTATTTAATTCCGTCCGCTCCTACACATCCTGTTTTCCCTTAATTGCTTAAAAGATTTCACGCCCCTGCGAAGATCCCTTTTCCAAAAACCGCGACCAGTGAAGCAGGTGAGAAAAAAAGAATGTGCTCAGTGTATTTCGAGGAACAGCAACTTTTTGAAGACGGGAGTGGAAAAAAGTGAACTGGGGGAATTGCAGAATAATACCGCGGCCTCTGAGCGTAAAAGAGGCGACGGAATGTGAGAATTCGAAGGAAGATAAAGGAATTTTGTTGGTCAGCCGATGGTGAATCGCAAGTTATTTTAAGGGGCCACAATGTTAGTCCTTTAACGCTCGGAATACTTGGAGGTAACGTAAAAAATAGGATGCCTTTTTAACTTTTTTCACAGCATTGCTTGCCTGGTGGTATTTTCACACATGCTGGTTCGTTTGCATCGGAACTCATGGGAACATTATACATATCTGTGTTCTGAGGAGATGAGTCATTCATTTCCATGTGAGAGAAAATACTGTGATGTCGATTTGCGATCTGATCATCTTCAGGGTTAATGTTACTCGAACGTCCTCGACTATAATTGAAAATCGTACCTACTCAGTATAACACCACAATGGTGTTGGATAAATTGCACTGTAGCGTTTCAAACTATTTTCCATAATCCTTTTTCCTAAGATTTTGATTTAATCAGGGTCGTTTCGATTTGACTCCTTCCCGATGGGTAGTGTTTCAATATAAATCAATTGCAGTGAATATTTTTCTTGAAATCCATGACTGTAGGGGATGACTTCGGATTCAGTGCGGCAACCGTTCTGCACCAGCACCCCTACCTTTTACCCTCCCCTTTCTTTCTTCCCCAAGACCCCCCTCCACCCGTCACACTTAAGTGATTCTTCTATCGAAGTCGTTCCGTCTTTTTTTCGTCCTTCTTCGCGTATTTTTTCCCTCCAACTCAACAGATGAAAAAGTTTCAGGCATAACTTCGTGGAAATATTGTATGTCCATATTGGTAAAAATTAAATAACTCGTCAGTAAATTCCACACCGTTTTAATGAACACCGACCATGGTTTCAGCTCTATATATCATCATCAAGGTGATATTTTAGTCTAAATCTCTAGTAAATCCATAGTAAAGACACCTTGATAATGACATAAAGTATCAAAACCATGGTGGGTGTTCATTAAAACAGTTTGGAAATTACTATCGAGTTATTTCATTTTTACCAATGTGGACAACTCAACAGAGCTCGGCATTGGGAGGACTCAACGAGGCCATGCAGCTGAGCGCCAATTCCAATATAAGTTCGAGTCGTCCTGAATATCCGCTGCGAGTACCTGTGCCCGAATTCTCTCGCTTCTAGTGCAGTATCACGATCGGCGATTATTGACGTGACAGAAATGAATGGTGGGGTTCGAGTAGCTTGATTATTTGAGATATAGTGACACCTTCGTCGTCGTGAACGTCGGATGTTGACGGCGCTGTCCGAGGGCGACAAGCAAACCCTATCGAACTCCATTATTTCCCGATCGCTTGTCAACGGTAGCATATCGAAGGAGAGGTTTTTTATTCATGTTTTCAAATTTTTATTTGTAATTGTCCATGTTATTTTACAATATAATATCATTGGTTCAATGAAAGCAGTGTTCGTCTGTATTTTATAGATGATAGATGTTTCGAGTTTGACCAAAGAGAATAAAGATTTGATTTGAAACCGTTCGGCACACCGATTGCCAAATCAATCAGTAATCGGCACTGAATTTTTCCATCAGTCGTAATACTATTCTCCTTGAGAGGAAGACGACGGAAAACTGAACGCCGCTGTCCGTCTCCGTTATGTCAGGAAACATAGACCATATATTCACCCTAATGCTGCCCGAGTTACCGGGTGATTTCTCACTTGCCAGTCGGACCTGCGTGGTCGGTCGGTAAGTCCGCGTCTCTCACAAGGTAGCGCGAATATTGACTTATCTGAAAGGGACCCTCAAGCCAGAGACGAAACCGGCCACGTTGGATGGCGATAATTGATAGGCTTGAACGACCAGAGATGATTAATGAAATTATTAAACATTCAATTTAGTTTAATATTTAAAAATTAATGACATTTGTATAAAAGTATAGAGTACATTGTTACTGTGGTTGCGTACATGGCGATTAAGTTATTCTAATATTTAATTAAATGTTTATCTATTATTTTATCATTCAATTATTAATGTCATGGACCAACTAAAGAGGAAAGTACATAGGAAGAGATACCATTAGGTAAAGGAACTAGCGTTAGATAGGGAAGGGTGGAGGGCTGAATTCAACCAATATTAGGCTTGAACGACCAGAGATGATTAATGAAATTATTAATTTAATTCATTCAATTATTAAACATTCAGTTTAGTTTAATATTTAAAAATTTATGACATTCGTATAAAAGTATAGAGTACATTGTTACTGTTGTTGCTAGGCAGTGTTTACAATTATTTGCGTCGCGTTGCATTCGAAATGTACGATGTTCCGTGGCTCACCAATCTAAACTGGATCAGATTTTTTCAATCTCTGACTTGAGGGTCTCTACTATCTTTCTCCCGCCTGCGTGGACCCACTCAATTTCGTCCATTACGCGCCAGTCCGACTCCGGAGGATCCCTCCACGATAACCCAGCTCGCGGAGTGCGCCCGAGTGAGCTTAAGGTAGTTTGAGCAAAATATCCTTTTCCCTAGAAATCAATGAATTTGGTCAAATTTTAAAGAAAAATATAACGCCCTTCCATTGACATTTGAAAATTCAACTTCTTACCACATTACTATCCGGGATATTTTCCAGAAAATACCAGCCCTTTTATATGGGAAATGGTACGTGTATGCACTCCAGAGAGACCTTATACTATAAAGTAGGCATTCCCTACACTCATTGTTAGATCTCGTCAAAAAATCAACCTTGTGTAGTTTGTGTGTTTTTCAGCTATTTTTTAAAATTAATCATATTGTCACCGTAGTAAATTCTTCGGGAACACAAAAAAACCTTCCGCTTTTGATGGAGTTTCAAACGAACGTACCGAATGAAACATACTTTTAAAATTTCATTTCATTTATTTTCACTGTCCCTAGTACATCGGGTGAAAAACAGTAACAACGGACAAGACACAGACACCCATGTCCTTGGCAGATAATATACTACCCAGGCGGGACTCGAACCCGCGACCCTCGGGTTCGGTTAGGCGAGGACTTTACCCCGCCGCCACCAGGGCCGACAAGTCGATGAGTCAAGTTAAGAATTATTATCATATTTTCATTTCATCACTTACAATTTCTGTCATGTAAAACTATATTATTGCACCATTAATGATGCAATATTTAATTCGTGCATCTCACAGCTTGTGAAATCAAAACCTAACATTCGAATATGGTGTCTATTATGATTAGGGAACTATCTCGTTCGCATTCCCTTAACTTTTCCATCCAGCCGATCCGGCAGCGTGCGCTGGTAACCGTTAGGTCCGGCTGAGTGCGCCCGATGCAGTACTCTGCGGCTAACCGTCCACCTTCACCTTTCCGCTTCATTTCCTTCTTCTCCACACTCTCGCGCACACTCACCCCTTCGGTTCCACCCCCTGCCCCCCCCCCGCCCGCCGCATTTAACCCAACCTCTTGCGCTAATGAATCGGTCCGTCTCGCCGACATTGCCGCCGGAGCGAAACAATGCGGGGCAACCATCCACAACCTACCCTTCTCCTCCCTCCCTCAGAAAAAAATGAAGGTTCAGAAAATGCTTTCCCGACCTCCTCCGCGAGTAAATTTCTTGTGTTTAGAAAGTGCGGCCTGTGCGTTTGATATGTTCGGCTCTTGCGGGAAGGTAAAATGTGCGTACGAAGCGCCAAAATTATGGGATTGTTCTCAATTGAATAAAAAAATGTAGCAACTGAAAATGGAACGCATGGGAACGTTTTCGATCGAAAAATTTTTTTTGACCCTCTGTGGACAGAATTATGAAACATCAGCATGAAAAAAATACTGCGACTGCATTAGTTTTTTAAAAATTGCTATTTATGCTTTCTACCAAAAAAGGTTGCAATTGATTTGGTAATAACATTTATTTTGAAATGTGACTTCTTTATATTGTAAGTGTTTAATTTAAAACAATACTTTGCATAAAAATGTTTAAACAAGGTATACTTCAACATTGCCTTTCTAGCGTACCTTTTTTAAACTTTCACAACTATCTTCATATGACAGCTGTAACTATTTATTTCAGAGATCCACCAGGTACGCCATTGTCAGAGAATAGGGTCACACATTTATCTATTAAAATTGTTTGAAAAACCGCAGAAAGAGACGCAATATTCCTCACTCTTAACCCGGAGCGTTAACATTCTGTCTATCCCAGCTACTAAATGGAGAAGTCTCCTAGGAAGTATATATTTCAATGATTTTTTAAAGGTAACAACATTGACTCGCTCGTCCATAGAGGGTGAAATTTGGATTACTTTTTCGCGAGGACTTTTCGGGTTCTTCACCAGGTGAATTTAACCGGTCCCTACCGACGTTGTGATGGACGAGTCGTATGCCTTCATCAGGGCATGATGTCGATGGATGACTGAGTTGCTCATAGAAACGGTGGTCATTGATGGAGCATTTGACCCGGTGGAAAATTCGAACATTTTTTACGAACATCAGACATACGGATAGCACCAGTGACTGCCGTGATAATAAATATGTCTTACTAGGTAACCCGTGCGAAAATTTCGCACTTTCTCGCTATCAGGGAATAAGTATGTTAAGGAAACGGTGTAATTGAGTTTTTAATAGAGAAGAAGGTGTATCATAAAGTACTTTCTTTATACTTGTTTTCTTGCAAAAATATACAAAACATATGAGTACAATACAGGCAAGAGAGTTTGGTACCAGTAGGAACAATCATGACGTCTGTTACTGAATAATGGGGCGCAATTTACAAAACTTCTTTAACGACAATATTAGAAGTAGCAATGTTGTCGTCTGTAACTTTTTGGTTATGAGTTTCTTTAACACAATCATAAATATCACGGAAAGTGCGAACTCTAGAAAATGCTACATACAACTGTCCATGCGAAAAAACGGGTTCTGGCAAGTACAATCCGGCTCTCTGAAGAGTCTGACCCTGTGCTTTATTAATTGTCATTGCAAAGGCCACTTTGATTGGGAATTGTTTTCTTGTCATTTGGAAAGGCATGGTCGGATCCGAAGGGGGGAGTTTAATTCTCGGAATTATGACTGTTCTACCCGAGTCAATTAATTTAGCAGTGATTGTGTATTCGCCTAAATTGGTAATTATTAACCTGGCACCATAAATCAACCCTTGTTTGGCGTTGAGGTTGCGGATCAACATTACTATGGCATTTTTCTTTACCAACAACTTATGAGGTGGGAGACCTGAAGGATTTAATGAATTCAAGAGCGAATATATCATATAAATATGAAATCAAAAAGTTTTAATTGCATTGACTTACCAGATGACCATTCACCCATGTACAATCACTATGTGCATTTCGTACTATTTTCATTTTTCTTCTTCATTTTTTTTTAAGTTTAGGATTTAAAAAAATGTGTGGAGTCGATATACCTCGAGCGAGTAATCGACATGGAAAAATGGAAACTTTTAAGTCAAATTACTGGGTAAATAGTGAAATTTGAGATTGAGATTGTATTTTTCGCCAAAAGTAGGTGATTCAACGTTTAAAATGATATTTTAAAGGTTGAATTTATCACTGTAGGTGCAGTATTAACGGAGCATATACGGAATGACAGAAAAAGACCTTTCTGTAATAATATATATGATGGGAGTTATTTTTGTAGTATTGTTCCAATTGAAAATCGCGTAAATTTTTAAAAACTAAATTCTGATTGAAAATCCATTAGGTAAATCGCGACTAGAAGCTTTCCACTCCAAATGGTTTCTAAAAAAGACACCATGCGGTCATATGAAGCGGATACATAGCTGTGTATACCAGAGATAGACAAGGACTAAATTAATTTTAAATGCAGGAATCAATCCGTCAATGTCATGTTTACAATCCATTGCAAACTCTGACGAAAACTTAATAAGTCGAGGGAATAAACTAGGCAAAGTTGAATTATATTTCCTTACAGTGTCGTTATACTCAACGGGACGGGACGTGTTGTGGAAAAATTTCAGTAAAAAATCTCATACTGAAATTATTTTACTTATTTACCAGAAGTGAGGGAAGAAAAGTAAGTGAAATTTCACTGTACCAGAAGCGCGATAAGTATATGACACAATGGTAACATGGAAAGTCGGCGGTATGGTTCCATGTAAAACCATAAGGAATAAAAAAGAAGAAGAATCCTTTTGCTTTTATCGAGGAGCATACAACTTAAAATCTTGATATTCTAGGATCTTACGTGTATTTCATTATTTTGAGTTTTATTTTTTGAAAGTGATCATTCTAATGATTAATTACAAACAAGAAGTTTACATTATGAGGTTAACCCATCCATCATAAATGATCGAGGGTTTTCCCCGTAACGTCAGTTCTCTCCTTGGTAGGAAAGCAACGCTGAAGTCTGCTTCATACGATACATCTTATTGCACCAAGGAAGGTTTCATAGGTTTTGCATGAAAATGAATGGAATCAGGGCAGGTCCCATTTCCCGTTCAGTCATTCAGACAATTATCGAATTTGCTTTACACGGAACAATATTCTTCATGAAAGAATTCACGCATTCCTTTGTACAATCAAATTTGTCATTTAAAGCGACCTTATGAACTAAAATTTACTTTAGTCACGCGGCGTTTTTCCTCAACGGAGATGCGTTCGATAATCCGTCCCCTATTTTTCAATACTTTAAAGTTAGCGCGGATTGTAATACTTCAGCGCCATCAAAAGACGACGGTTGCGCGATGCGTTCAGACGAAACGTTGGGTAATCTGGCTTTAGGTAGCGTTCTGTAGGTGCAGATTTTTCACTGCTGAGTTGTTTATTAGTAGTTATCGGGTGGTTGAAATTACATACACGAATAAAAAGGCAAGCTTTTTACGATGAGGTGATCAATAGCTTTCCGAGACGCCTTTGCTGAAAATCAACTCATAAAAACAATCGCGCACACCAATAACGATGTTCTTTTTTTCTCAATTACACTTCAGGGCACATTAACTCGGCCTTCGATATGTTTTTCGGTGCACTGCCTTGTGCGCGCGTTCGTAAACGAATAGTATGCTGTTGTTGTGTTTGCAAAGTGAGCGGCACTTTCAAGAGAACGGAAAGCTCCCCTTTAAGTATGAAACTGGTACCCGGCGTGAGCAAAGTAGTGAGACCTCTTTCGGTGATGGAAATAAACAGAAAGAAGAAATAAAAGATCAGCGACGGTGAATGAAAAATAAAAACTGTGAACGAACTCGCCCGATTTGAGGCGAGTATGAAAACCCGTGATTTCCCCCCCCCCCCACTCCCCGAGGGCATCTCCTGGCAATACCCCCCAGGGATCCCGCGGGGGGGAAGGAGGCTGTGTATATTAAGAGAACAACTTTCACTCTTGGCCCAGTTGGGATCGCTTTATACACCTCGCGGGTAAGTGCGACCGACAACACGGCCCGGCCGGGCCTTCGCCTGGCGCCCGCGCGCGAGGTGTGGTGAGGATCCCTTAGAGCCATTAAGTCATGCACAGTTATTTGCGTTTGCGTTATAAAGGGGATGATTTACCATCGCGTTGCATAAACCAGCCGTAAAAAAAAATATTTAACCACTATGCACTCGGGTAACGGCGTTCTAAATTGATTTAAGTTTCCAAAGCGAACGGACGTATTTGAGTGCTATTTGTTAGTTCGAACTTTTTAGTAATATGCGCTAATATCATGAGTTCCACATGGAATAATTTAAGGTAGTCCGAGCGAGATAGTTCTCTAGTCCTAATAGAGACCATATTCGAATTATACGTTTTAATTTTACCAGCTGTAGGACACGTCAATTAAATATTTCATTATTAATGGTGCAATAATATAGTTTTATATGACAGAAATTGTAAGTAATCAAATGAAAATATCTTTACAAGTCTTTAACTTAAATCATTTTTTTGCGCGATGCGTTTGAAACTCCTTCAAAACGGAAGGTTTTTTGTGATACCCTTGAACGTATTGCGGTGACAATATGATTTTTTCTCAAATACAGTTGAGAAAATATACATTATTTTACCTTATTTTTAAATTATGTCTCTCTGGAGTACATACGTGTGCCATTTCCCATGTATAAGGGTCGGTATATTTTGGCAAATATCTCGGAAAATAATGTGGTAAGGGGTTACATTTTTTGTATCATTTGAAGGGTGAGATATTTTTCTTAAAAACGAGACCAAATTTATTGATTTATAATTAAAATGATATTTCCCCTCGGACTACCTGAAAATTTCGAGGAATAAAATGTGAGTAGATTTTATCCTCAAGTGCTCAAGCGACAGCTTTCTAAATTGATGTAAATTTTAAAGAGAGCAGTCACCGATTGCCCGAGTTAAAAGATGCATTATAATGGACCCCTAATATACTCTCGACAGAATTAGCCGATATCCGTGTGCGAAATAGGGTTCATAATGTTAATAAAACTATCTCTGTCACTTTATTTACGCTACTTATAGTAGATACTTGCCCCCGAAGCTTGAGTGGCCCAGTCATCTAAATGGATGGAAGCCTCGGGAAATATTTGAAAGCCTTTTCTCGGAAGATTGATTTCAAGCTTGGTAGGCTGTGTCGCATCTATGATAGCTCCACCGTAAAAATGGCTCATTGTCACTTTATTCATATTCTGACAACTTATAGAAAATCATATCTACTGTGATATCTATGATGTAAACGAAAAAAATCCACCTTTTCATTCAACTCATTTCGCAAATTGAACAAAATTACATGCGTGGAATCAAATGCGTGAATGGGTGAAATGGGTTTAAGGGGAATATGTGAGTCTCCATCAAATGCCAATGCAATTTTTAGCGAGAAACTGCATATTAAAAGCGAACTCTCATGGAATATTGGATGTTAATAAGCTTGAGAAACTAATCTTGGTTTCTGAGTTATCAGGAAATACCAACAGGAACTGAGGTGAAATTGTGTTTAAGCTCGAGAAATGGCGTAGCATTTGGCTCATATGAATCTAAAAAAGTTTTCTGTCACTATATAATCGTGTAATGGCCAGAATACTTTGTACAAAGCGGTATGAAATAAATAATTTGCGTTTATAAGAAAATCTAATGTAATTATGTAATCGAAAAGTATGCAATTCAATTTTTTTGCGAAATATATCTCATGTTGTAGAAGGCTGAGTGTTTAAATAGTGTTGCATTTACAAAAAAGCTGTGGATGCAATTTGTTCATCCTTATCTAGGCATCGCTAGTAAGAATAGATACATATGCAGTATGTAAAATTTTCTCGTAAATCAATGCGCAGACAAAAATAGCCGCAGTCCTCTCAATCCTGTTTTCTATTAGCTAAGACTTATCATAATTGACACACATTTTTTAAGAATACAAACGAAATGGTAGATCTCAGTATTTGCTTAGACTTACTCCCTCGTGCTGAAGCCTCTTTAGCATTTCTTTGCTAAGGTCACCGCTAAGAACTTAAGACTACTACGTTACGATTACTAAGTTAAGAGGTCTAAGTTAACCAAATAGACCTCTCAAGACAGTTTCATAAATTGATCTAGTCGCGTAGCGTGTGGGAAATGAGTTCTTGAGATAGAATACTAAAGTCGCTTTGATTAAATATTGCGATACATTAGAAAATAAAGACCGAGCCCAGTCAGCTTATTCCTTGTCTTCTTTTCACTTATCTTTTTGGCGGTATATATTTTTGTTTTTAATATTTCCTCCCCCAAAATTAGCTAAACCAATCATTTTATTACTCGATTCATCCGTCGGAAAACCAATGCAACTTAAGAACGCTCACTTATTGGAATTTGTCTCCCATAATATTTATGTGTAACTGAATATACAAAAATATAGAAAAATTCTTTTGATTTGAAATCTTCTTGCACGGAAGACCGCTTAACTATGGTCATCAAACATTTAGATTCAAGATCAATCGTACCTTACTTCACCAATTTTCGAATAATACTGTCCATAGGATAAGAAGTGACGAGGCTTACAGAAAAGTGGAAGAGTAAAGGTCCATATGAAACACCATATTGAAAAGAAGAGCCAGATGGATTGGATACACCCCGAGACACAATGGGTGTGTGAAGAACATAATTGAAGGAAAAAAAGGGGGAATAGTCCCCAGAGGAAGATCCAGAGGTAATTTCATGGGTCCAAATAAAGAGGAAAGTATATGGGAAGATATATCAGGAGGTAAGGGAACTAGCATTAGATAGGGAAGGGCGGAGGGAATCGACCAATCTTAGGATTGAACTACCAATGAACGATGATGATGAGGATCTATGTACCGATTAAATGATCAATTCAGAGATAGATCGACTATTTATTCATCAGTAGTGCTTCTACTCTCAAGTTCACATGGAAGGATCTTATCAATTATATGCATGATTCGTTTTCATTTAGTTTATTTACTCAACCAGCCTTTTCCCAGTTAACTATCACATATGTTTTGGTAATTGGTTGGTTCACTTTTATTTTTGCGTCAGTTACTAGTGGATATGATTCCCATTTCGCCGATGATGTATCACTACTGGCAGTAAAAATACATATGTGAAAAAATCTCCTGTCCCTCAACGTATTTTCCGTTCTCTCGGAAGTCTCGAGGTTACGCACTGAGAGAATATTAGATTATACTAACCTTTATTCATCTATATATATTAGTTTTTACTTACTTTTGGGGAATATTTCTAAATTTATTTAACAAATGTGGCATAAAAAATTTTCTGTCGATCATTTCAGAAAAACCAACAGCGGTAGCATATATACATACCAACCTCTTCGACGAATGAGACATTGTTCGTTTTCCGAATGAAAGAGAAATTATATCCGATGAATAAGAATCGGTAACGTGATCAATTCTAATGATTAATCACTGATTGATTTTACCAAATTGAGCGTTAATGAATGGTATAAGAATGTATTCGGAAATTCAATCAAGTTATCTTTTATTCTCCTCCTCTCTCGCTATTGTATTTGCCTCGAATGAATTTTTGCCCGATAACTGGTTAGGTGGGGAGGGAGTCAGAGTGGAAGAGGCGGGAGGGGGTGGGGCCGGGGCGATATGGATCGGGGGCAAGGGTGTGGGGGCGGAGAATGCAACGGTGGGTGGCGGAGGAGGTTGGGCTCCGATAGGGCAGCCGCCCCTCCCCTCTCGCCTGGAGGCTGTCTCCTCTGCACCGGCCGAATTTTCTCAGCGTCCCTGACCCGGTCGGGCCCACGGCTAATAGGCCCGCGGGGGCCGAGCTCAACATCCGTCCCTCCACGGCATCTTTCGCGCTCCGAGCCACGATGTTTCGGATGTCCCAGAGTCTTGTGTGTCTGTTATATACCTGCGGCCTTTGCCGCGCGAAATTTACGGCAGCTGCCAAATGCGACGAAGTTCAACGGGTTTTCCTCTGGCGCGTAGGTGATACCCACCCATTTTTCCATTTTAAAGATGTGTGAGCATTGTGTGTTTGGGCATTCGTTGGGTTCCAGTCGGTGTCGAAATCTCGAGGCACGCCTACTCTTTAAGAGGTCCGAATTACGGTGAGGAAAAATCTCTCTTAAAATATACGCCATTACGGTTATCTTCATCTAAGTAAAACCCCTGTTATCCGCCGCAGGAGCGTACGGCTGGAGGATCTGCTTAACTCGTCAGCAAAGGGGTGGAGTTTTGAAAAAGGAATGGAGAGTTGCAATAGATTTTAGGTTTACAGGTGGTGAAGTATGTATTGGTAGAATAATAGTCTCAGTTTTTCGATTTATGGCCAGATGCAGGAACGACACATATGTATTCCATAGAGTTATGGGACCAAGCCATGGCAACCATTCAGTAAGCTTTGTAGAAACATTTGATAAATTTTGTGGTTTAAAAAAATGGCTTTATAACTTATGGAATGGAGTTATGAGCTCCATAAGTAGCCAAGATGGCGGACGCGTGATGATCCGCTTGGAGTTTTAATTACTTGATAAAATAGCTGTTTTGAGATTTTGACTGAATAATTATTATAAGCATTAGTAACTACATATAGGATAAACCACTATAAATGTTATCTAGCGAAGGAATATTTGATAAAAAATTCGAAGCAATTTACGATTGGTGGATAAGTTATGAACCTGGAAGATGTGTTCCTGCAACCCGAATTTTTTTTATGAGCTCCATAACTTCATCATTCACATGACTATTGATTTCATAACTAACAGTTCTTGCAATCGACCATAATTGCCTCTCATTCGAACGTATTAGTTTACTTTTTCCATTTAAAATGGGGTAATGAAATGCATTACTCTCCGGGTAACCTCATCATTAATATTCTCCATAAGTTATTTTACAACCTCGGATGGGATGGGCCTAAAACTTAATACACCCACTTATCTTAATACACCTCTTGCAGGGGGAGTATCTTAGCCGCTGGAGTCTCACGAATCATATGATATGCTGTGATACTTGATGTGGAGAATATTTATGTTTGGCTTGAATCAGAAAGACTGGGGAAATGATCCAGATATCCCCGGCGACATTTTTGGACGTTTTCATGAAAAGACATGGGAGGCTGCTTATTCCGGCATCCGATTCGACTAAGGTTCTCCAATGTTTATAGTGTTCACTTCGAGGAAAAATTGAATTGAATCCGAAAAAATCGAAATTGAGGTGATTGGGAAATTGATCGTCCAAATAATTCAAATAAAAAAAAGGCTCCAAGGTCTTTACGATCATATGATGACCGTGTTTTTTTAGTAGCTCGTGAGAACCGTTAAACGGGGGCTTGAAATGTTTCGGAGATTTTTCTTAAGCAGAGTGAGGTTGGTATCAAATATTCCACGATGATATTAATCTTATGCCTCAAGTCCCCCTATAATGACTCCCTGATTTGAACACAGATTATATATCTCTTTAAACCTCGCATTACCAATGCGTTGAAATTGCTGAATGTCTGCAAGGTGCTTAGCAGTGAAAGAGTCCCGACGCCGGAGTCGCTAAACACTGTTATCCAGCATAAAATTGGAGGACAGTTGTGATTTTCTTCAGCGCAGAGAGGGTCAACGGTGCCCCGACGTTTGGAAATTATTGCCAGCTCGTTTCACAAACTGCGGAATATGTCCCGGCGAAAACGAGGATAATTTATGGAAAAAATCGCCGCTTTTTCTCTCCGAGAAAATTTTCTCGCCAGTCTTTACGTGTCAAACCTCATAGAACAACCTTTTTTCCTCTCCGGAGAGTGGATGAATTTGTTCTTATCTGGGAACGTTTTGCAATGAAGACGTTTCGAGCCATGGAGAGGGTGTCTGCCGTTTTTTTTTGTTCGGTTCATTTTATTGCTAGTGATCTCATCGCGCGATAGGGCGTCTAGGTATGAGCCGAGCGAGGGTGGACGGTAAAGTGGGGGTGTACTCAAGCGACCGCGTACCGACGGACCGGAGTGGGATATGAACCCGTGACCTCAAATTTACGAGACAGGTCTTCTCTACCTTGGCATCCACGCGTGTGGAAGCGTTCTCTTCTCGGGAAACGCTTCTCCAGGAATAGTAAGTGCCTCCTATTCTCAAAATATATAGGAACTAAACTTTGGAGTTGCTTAAAAACAGCTATGCTCAGCTACATTTCTTATAGAAAGAAACATTTTTTTTGAACAAATGTATGAAAGTGGTTCAAGCGTGAAAGGGTCAAAATGCATTATTCATTTCCTGGCCACAGGCACCTTACTCTCCATCACAATTATATGAACAACAGCGAACTATTTTTCTCTTCTATTGACCTTGAAGTCGCATGGTATTCGGTGGGAAATGGGAGAAGTACGGGCATAATTTGTAATTTCTCTCCAAAGATAAATGCTATTCAGACGGAAAACCGTTTTTAAAAAATGAAAAGTCTCCAAAAATTGAATTAAAATTTAAAAAAGGTATCCTTCCACCTTGTTTATTTGTTATTAGCCAGTTACTGCGGTTATCAAAGTCAAAATTTCGATTTTTTTCTTAAAATTGTGCAGCAGATGGCTGAAAAAAAGTGCTAATAAAATTTCTTTTCGGGTTTACTTTCGTATTTTGTAAATTGATTTTAGTTTTGAATATATTACTCGCGTGTTTACCAAAACCAGAGTTTTCTAAAGCCAAATAGCAAAAAAAAACAGGTGGACTTAGTATTTTTTCAATTTCGCAGTCCCGGTGGAACCACCTTCATGTGGCTAATATTAAGGGGCTAAGCAAAAGGTCACCTAACGAAGGAAGTTTTGGTCAAACATTAGAAGCAATTCACAATTGGTAGATAAGTTGTGAAACCAACAAATGTGTTTCTGCAATCCGAATATTTCTATGAGTTCCACAACTTCATGGATCCTATACTTATTGATTCCGTAACTAAATGTTCTTGCAGCCGGCCATAATTGGCTCTCAGTTAAACGTATTAGTTTACTTTTTCCATTTAAATAGGCTTATAAGATGCATTATTCTCCTGGTTTTCTCATCATTAACATTATTCATTTTACAACAACGGATGGGATATAAGTTTTTAAAAGCTCTCACAATGCTATGCAAAACATTTTTGGGTAATAAAAGGAAAATCAACTATTATAAAAAAACTAGTACTCCTGAGCCTGATTTTCCTTCCATCTCTTTACTTCATCCATCATCCGTTTCCCAACGCGAATACCATCTTGCGATGGAAGATGCCATTACATTTTGATTACATTTCTTTGGCATAAATGCTACAACGCTGATCCTGTTTATCTTTTTTCCCAAGTGAAAGTAATTGGTTACAGTTGGTGCATTGTAATTTATGGAAGAAGGGACATCCACCCTCTGAAATACGGAGACTCGTGTGTCGAAAAAATATGTTAGTCTCCCAAGTTCAGTGACGGTGTCAAAATGTATATGCTATATACATTTTGACCCTAATCTGCATGTAAATTAACTCTGCCCTTTGGTTTGTCATTCGCCTCAAGTACATAGGCCAGATAAAATAATGAGATCGTGAGTGAACGGCATGAGCACAAGGAATAATTTCGAAAGGGTCACTAGTGTTGCAAGAGGGTGGGAATCTTCAAAGTCACCGCATATGAGAAATGGCATCCATTTTAGTTTTCCGTAGTTAGCCTTGGAGGAATCCTTGTTTCATCCACCTGTAGAATTCACTTTCCCCTCCCGTTCATCCAAAGAGCATCACTTGGAACAAGAGGATGAATTCTTGGCTCGGTGGCACCTCGGTCAATTGCAATCCGACTGCACCCGGGTGAGCTCGTGGGAAAACGAGCAGGTTCGAAAAAGAACGGTTTTTAAACGAAATCCCATTCGCGAGGCGAAATTGCCCCAAATTTGCGAGGAATGCCCTCGGCAACCGGTCCAGGAGAACGGTCACGCAATATCCGTATCATTCCGAGCGTTTTTTATTCTTTTTTTGGAGTTCCTACCTCTTGAATAATGGTCAATTCCTCGGCGATCGCGAGAATCTGTGGTGTTTAACCAGTTGGGAACACAACCTCTCCCATTTGCTTCTAACTGATCAAAGCGCCTGATAAATTGGCGTATCAGAATCATGTCGACGAGAAGGGCTCTCGATAGAACCACAATCGACGACTTATTTCGATATGAGGCATTTTATAGATAATCGCTGGATGTGTACCAAAAACTAGTTTAGTCAGGTACGCCCGTGGTTGGATCTTAACCCACGATAGTTAACGTCTACAGGTTTGAATTCTCCCGTGCATGAAGATTTAAGAGGAGCAATTCGAAAAACGTTGAGAAGAGATTTGAATGGTCCAGTGCTGAATGAATCAAAGCGCTATCATGTCTCTTAAGTGTAATGATCAGAAAAGTTCATATTCTACACGTATGCAAATTTGCACATCAATTTGTGCCTTAACCATATTCGCACCAACCACCTTAAGCGGCGGATGAAATATGCTTTCAGTAGTTTTTTTTTGTATGTTCTCCTCGAATCGCCTTTGGACCCGTGCTGTGCGGTGGTCCACGGAGCCATCGCGAACCCAGTGCGGAGAAGGCGTTATGATTCGTGGCGAGTGTGGGTGGTGGGCTGGGAGCAGGAGAGGGAGGCGGTGGCGTCGGTCGGTGGCGGGGGAATGTTAGTGGGGCAGGCTGGCTCTCTCCGAATGAGGTGACGGTCACTCGCTCGCTCCGTTGGTGCAACGGCGGCCGCGGCGGCTGAGCGGTCGGTAATCGCCCCCCGACTGGAATGTTGCGGGTTGACTGGGTAATCGCAGATTTATTTAGACCCGTACACGCGCGCACGCTAGCGGCCCGGGCTAGAAATCTCCCAATCGAATGATCTTTATCGGTAATCTTTTCATTTTATCGCTTTGCCGACGACGCTTCTGGTTTCTTGCGTGTCCTTGGCATTCCGGTTTGCTTTTTTTTTCGTTTCAATAGATCGAATTCGGTAATAGATTGAACCGAGCGTTGGGTTGGATAGAAGAAGGATGAGGAGCAATTTTGAAGGGCCAATTTCCTACTTGTGAACCGTTTGGTTACGCATAAATCTAAAATATTACACAAAAATAGCAAAAAACTGCAAAATTTCCTCAGAAAACACGTCGGAATTTCGTCGGGCTTCACTAAGACTTTCGTGTTTAGTCGTCTAATTTGCCCATAAGCAAAGTGAATATAGGGTAGACATGTATCCTTGATACATGCTAAATTTTATCCTAGAACGAATAAACATTTCTCTCTTCTTTTTGGCTTTTCATTGGCAAAAACGCGATATTTGACCCGCAGAAGCTGAAATAAATTACTTACTATTAAAAAAGGTTGGGAAATTAATTTGATAATAATCATTTATGCAAAAATACGATCGTCGTATGAGTGTAAGTACTAATTTAATTTTTTTACAATAATTCATTTTTGCCTGAGTGAATGACACCATAAGTTTTTTAGAGCCCCCGATTGTTTTAAGGACATTGGGTGGCTAATGTTATATGTCTTATACATAGTCGATTCATAACTCGAATCGAATCATAAATATTCCTAAAATATGTGTTTCATATTCAG
Organism: Ceriagrion tenellum; assembly: GCA_963169105.1. Classification (NCBI taxonomy): domain Eukaryota; kingdom Metazoa; phylum Arthropoda; class Insecta; order Odonata; family Coenagrionidae; genus Ceriagrion; species Ceriagrion tenellum. The sequence goes on along the minus strand of OY720639.1, from coordinate 56,606,617 downwards.
TATAGGATAATTTATATGCATGAGCCACTTAGGGTTCAAAATAAGTCGTATATAAGAGGATTCAATATCGTGAGCCAGGGCATCTCGTTTTCTCAGCCTTTATTTGTCGTTTTTCCTCAATTTTCTCCATGGAAGAATCACGCAGTTCACGTATTGGATGCCAGAGGCAGGACTCAAAACCTGCGGCATTTACTTCACCTATAGAGCACGTTACCAGTCGTACTGGACCTCCCGTAGTCGAGTTATGGCGCAGAGCCATCGTATAGATGACAATTTATGAGAATACAAACTTGTTTGATATTAGCTATTTTATTCCGGGGGAGTTGCACAGCCCCGTGGAGGATCTGCGTCTCTCCTCCACCTATTGAACTAACGCGGGAGTTGATGGCTATGGTTTAGCGATAAAATATATGCGGATGGATCGTTTTAGGTGATTTAAGCTGGCGTAAACATCGAAGATATTTTTAACCGCTGAGGTAGATACCAGGCTTTTGCACTGATATCCCTCGTAAAGAAATCAGATTTGATTTCCCGTGACGGCTGAAATTCTCATCCGTTACAAGCATACTTCCATTTTTTTATACCATTGGAAGCTACTAATACTGACGGCATTGTGCTTTTGAGATAAAAAAAACTCGAAACAGGGCAGGGTTATGAATTTAGTCGGTAATAAGAAAGGTCTAGGGACAAATAATGTCTTAAGCGATGAAGGAAACAATATCAATTATGATACTTGCGTTCTATTTGCTGGGAAAAAGTAACCTGGAGTATCAAGCTGCCAATATCCGCCAATGGATAAGGGTTACAAGAATGTTGAAATGTCATTGCAGAAGTTTGAGATACTACGCTTAAGAGTTGTTAGAGAATAAGCCTATCAGGAAGTTAAAAGTTGAATGAGTCAAATGTTTGGTGAGAAATGAAAGTTTTATCAATTCAAACTCTCCGAATAAATAAGTAGAAGGTAAATGATGCTGAAGTGTTAGCAAGGTGAAATAGTCGATAACTACGGTGCTTTCCAGTAAAAATATGACGTCCATTTGTACGCATTTAGAACCGTTTATTTTAATATCATATGGAAATAACTAAATATGTCGTCTAATCTAAAGAAGTACGATGCTAAATTAAATAAGGACCAAGTTCTCTTCCAAACGTTAATCACCGCTCATTAAAATCTCCTCCGTGACGAAGTCCTTACTTTGGAGAAAACAATGTGCGTTTTGAATATACACGGTCATATTACTGCTTGTATTGGATTTTTTCTTGAAGAGTGTGAATTCCTGGCAGATTAATACTTTTACCGAAACGCAGTCATGTCTCAGTGATTTATTTTCAATTTCAAGACCTAAAACCCCGACAGGAAATCACAATATGCAACGTTTTGGTTGATGACACAAGATGATATAACTGACTTTATCTTTTAATATGAATATCTTGGATGCAATCATAAAGAAATAATTCGTATTTGAGACTTAATGTGATTGATGGAGGCAGAGAAATTGGTTTATTTTGTTCACTTAATCAGATCGTGTGTTCCAATCACATTTATAGTATAGCATTGAATGAAGAGAGGACAAATCCCCGGACAAAAATCAATATTAACTCAAACTTGGCATGTTTAAGTGATTGATCATAAATTTTGAGACCAAAATTTATTACACAATACACAATCACTATTTTAAACGAAATTAGAGGTACAAGTAGGGAAAACGGTTGAGATAGTTAATTTTGACATTTTTAAGATGAAAAAATTCTATATCAACTTGGCCACATCAAATAATAATAAAAAAATTATTTTCAGAAGATTCAGACGATGATTTGTGGAGTTTCGTCATTAGAGCCGAGTAAAAATTTATCATTTTACATAGTTAAAATTCAAATAGGTAACTAATCAGATATTGATGTTATTCTATCATATTTATAAGTGATTAGAATTTTATTCATGAGAAATAGCGCATATTTATTCAATTGCTAGCAGTTTATATTTCTTTCCAAGTAGGACATATCTAGGGGTTGACCCGAAATAAATTCGGAGTTCGCTGAATGGGGGACACCGTGACATACCTTACATTCATTTTCGCGGCTCGTTAAAATTTCCCTCGAACTGAAGGCCGTGCTCGAACTCTCGGAGCCGTGACCGGCGGCGGCGGCGGCGGCGGTGGTGGCGGCGGCGGGCCGTGTTCCTCAGGGTGTGTTATGGGCCCGCTAAAATTTATCGCCCTCTCCCCATCCTCTTTCTTCCTGCCATCCTCTTGTTATTATTTTTGTACTCGTCGTGACTGTTTGAGGGTGGGCAGAGGGGAGATAGCGGGTGGTTTCTCGGAGTGGAAAGGTAAATAAATACGAGACTTAAGTGGGAAGGAGAGAACTGGGGAGCGGAGTGGTTGTACGATGTTGGAGGAGAGTGAGTGCAAGGCGCATGACACACATCCGTGGACGGATGACGGCATTTTTCTCTCCATATCTCTGGCGCAAGATCCACCGCGGCTGCTGTCATGCGGAGCGGGCGGACCCGGGATCGACCTGGAAAAAAAATTGAAATCTACCCCCGCAGGGAGCGAGAAAGATAGGAAAAGAGATCCCCTTGGCATATCGCTTGCTTCGAGGGAAATGTTTTCGCAGCCAGTCCGCACCCTACGGTGGAGCTCTCAAGTCTTCGATCGTCGTCTGAGTTTCGTTTAAAATATTCCCGAACTCCGCTCGTCGCCTCCAACTCTATTCGTTAAAGCGCGTCGATTACGTATTACGTAGCGACGTTGTGACCTATCGAATTCTTGATATTTGTTGTCTTGTGCAATGATGTTGCGATACTATGTCGAGACGCGGACGGTCGTAATAAGTATTTGCACAAGAAATGTATTTTGTTCATAAACGTTTGACGGTTTTTCCAGCAAAGGAATTTATTGAAAAAATTCTCCTGTTTCACTCAGGGTAAGATTGTCGGAAACGCTCAACGCTCAAGGAAACGCAAAGTTTCAATTTGGAACTCAACCTTCTTCATTAGGATAATGAGTGTCTGAGCGAGGATGCTGACGGTTGTATACATAGCTGAAAATTCCTCATTGTTGTCAGAAAATTACTATCCTGATGATGGATAGTCTGCTATAGAAGTGCTGAGGTTTTCTTTGTTCTGGCATAATTATTAGAAAGTGATACTTTCTTCGATAGATTGACACAATTCCTGAATTTTATATGTAAAAAACTGACTTTTCCATCATAAGGTCATGAAAGATCATAGAAAATTCTTGGTTACGTGGGATCCACCGGTATTGCAGGTTTTACTTGGAGACTTTGGACAGACAGCTGATAGCATTGTAATTTTACTAACGATGGAACTGGATCAAAACGTTTCGAAATTCTCAGTCCGTACGAGCTTTTAATTAGGTATCTTAAGACTAACTCGAGACTAATGAAATTCGAGATCGGTAGAGTATGTGGCTGGAGGATGTAATAAGGGGCGAGAGGTTGCTCAAGAACGTGATAGAGGGTAGGATGTTGGGCAAGCGGGGAAGAGGAAGGAAGAGAATGGGTTTCGTGGACCGGAAGAAGAAGGGTAGATCGTATGCAGAGACGAAAAATGATATACTAGAGGGAGATGGGCCCCTGAAAGTGTAGAAAACCGGGAGAAAATTCTCTGACTTTCAATAAAACCTACCTCAACCGGTAGAATACTTAATAATAATGATAATTGATTGTGGTTGGGGTTGGACTCCGTAAAGAACAATTTTCAAATAGTTTGCGCGTAACCGCTCCCTGTTACCGTGAAAATTTAGAAAACCGGGAGGAGACTGTGACATTCAGCAAAACCTACCTTATGGCCGGTTGCAAGAAAATTTAGTTATGGAATCAATAGTTATGAGATCCATAAAGTTATAGAACTCATAAATATATTCGGGTTGCATGAACACATCTATTAGTTACTTAACTTATTTACCAATAGCTACTAGCCTCGAATATTTGATCTAATCTTCCACCGCCGGATAAAAGTTATGAAAGTTTATGAATAATTGATAATGCACATTTTTATTAGTCAGTAAGAGTAAACAAACTGGTAACTTGTGTCAAAACATCTCTTTAATCAACTTAACTCCATGCCATAAGTTATGAGACAAATGAATTTATTGAATGTTTGTGCAACACTCATTGCATGGTTGTCATTGCTTATGGGTCCCATAACTTTATGGAATACATATGTTACGTTCCTGCAACTGGCCATTAACCGGTAGAATACTTAATGATAATGATAATTGATTGTGGTTGGGGGAGGACTCCGTAAAGGACAATTTTCAAATAGTTTGCGCGTAACCGCTCCCTGTTACCGTGAAAATTTAGAAAACCGGGAGGAGACTGTGACATTCAGCAAAACCTACCTTAACCGGTAGAATACTTAATAATAATGATAATTGATTGTGGTTGGGGTAGGACTCCGTGAGGAGCAATTTTCAACTAGGTAGCTCGTAACCGCTCCCTGTTACCGCGGCAGCTATGATTAGCAATTCGCTTTGCGCGGTTTCGCCCCACGCGTCAGCCGCTCGACGCCAACGTTCGTCGCGTAATGCGAGGGATTCGCTTAATATTTATTTTGCTTTCGATTCGATCGCGGTCTCCGTGATGCGACGGGTGAAATGCACGGGCAGCGAGAGGGGGTGAAGAATGATTCACCGGCTCTTATAAATGTATGTAATCCCAAATCGAGGTAGTCAGAGTGAAAGAAAAAGCGGCTGGCCCCGTTGGCTGTCGGGACTCGTTTCCCTCTCTCTCTCTCTCTCTCAGTTACCAAGCTTTCGCCCCGTAAGCAGTCATTTTTCTTGGTCTCATTAAGAAAGGGCATGAGCACGAAATTGTCGACTTCTTTTTTTTTCTCTTTCGGCCGTAATTTCCGGCCCTTTTCCCCGCATTTTTGTTTGTGTGGGCGTACCTCTCACGTATAAAACTTCCACGAAAACTCATTTCAAATAAAATGTCTTAATAAATGGTGTAGTCGCCCAATGATAAGGCGTTGGTGTCGAGACCGTGGCTGAACATGAATTACTGATTGAAATGGGAGATAGCGCAGAAATAATCTTTTAGTAAATAAGAAATAATTCTCCGAAGTAAGCCAGCGCGATTTCGTTTAAGAAAGGGCGCAATACCTCCCGGTGAAAATGTTCTTTGATTCTCCAGTAAAATCATCGGCCCGTTCGATATAGAAGATGTGATTGATGAGCGTTGTTAATCTGTGTATTGTGTCAGTTGGTTTATTACGGATAACTGCGGGCGTCTTAGTTAAGCCTTACGTGTTAATCGTGAAAAGTTTCGAAATTTGTGACTTTCACATTTGCTTTCTGGGGTGCTATTCTCTCAATTGGGTCAGCGTACCTCACATTTTTTAACTTTTCCGCGAAATTAACTCTCTCGTCCTTCATCATGTGAAAGCATTTTTATTAGGATGATTTAAAAGTGAATGTTATCATCTTTTACGTGCACCGGATGATGAAAAAGGGCTGTTGATACAAGACAGTAAAGGGAAATAGTTTCACTATGGAAATTGATTGTTTCTGTCCTCTTTAATATCAACTCCCTCTTCTAAACATAAGGGAGAATCGATTGTCTATCAAACCGACCATTGTAGCAAGGTTGTAAGTTTTGTCGGCGGGAACTCCTAAAAACAATGTCTGTCTCAACAATGGTCCATCAAAAACAATCCGGATCTGTAGGTAATACACATTTTTCCTTCTCTGCTGAGGTGAAGATTTCATTGCCCATGATAAATAAGTTTCAAAATTACTTGGTACCCTTTTTTTTCAGTGGTTTATCCTTAGTCTAAACGAAGACAGAATAGGTCTTAGAACTAAGAATAAACCACCATGAAAATGTCCCAAATAATTTTGAAATTTATTCAGCATGGCTTTTCACAAAATGAAGCCTGTCACCATCGAATTTATTCCCTATGGTGCTTGAAAAAATTGTTATCATGCGTTTCAGCTTGGGGCGAATTGTATACCTATTTCTATTTTTTTATATTTTTAACTAGGATCAACGCTAATTGGTGACAAAAAACTTAACTCGTTAAAAAAATGAAGACTAGATAAGTGAATAATGCAAATCAAGCTCGATAATAAATGAATCGGTCCTCGTGCTAAATTCCTTCGTGATGCTCGGGCATAAAAAGATATTCGATTAAATAACAGCCATATAAATGCATACTATTTTGCGTACTCAGCACTTTTCCCTGTTTTGGGGAAATCAAAATAAAGTGACGCAACAATTAAATGAGTCGTTGGGAAGTATCAATTGTGTTGTTGCTATCTACAGACATAAGAGAGAATCTTCTCACGGTTACTAATATAATTGCTTTAGCGGCCACCCTCGGTGTCAGCTAAGCCCGCGTTTGTATTTTACCCTCAAATAACGGTTCGCTTCCTTTTCCCTTTCCATAACTTCTTTGCTTTTGAATAACCTGATTTCAAGTTGCCTATTCCCATGCTCTAATCATCTCACTCTTGCTCGACTTCTAATTCTTTATGCATAAATCAAGTTTTGCTGGATCTCACTCACATGGAGCGTTGCGTGTGAAATTCCAAAAATCGTCCACCCTACGGCTCAATCTATCAAAATAAAATTACTATAAATATTGACTCATTTGCTACACCTCAAGTCTGCGCACAACCAATGCCCAAATAATATTATGTGGATATGCCTGCCAACTTTTATATACTTGCTGCTTACTTTATTTGCTATCTTGCGGGTTATGTCTATCTGAACCCCTAAATCTTGTTGTATCCAAACTAGTATGAATTCTCTCGTAGAGTTATGTCCTTTTTACAGACTGTAAACATTCTTTGGAGTCATCATTAAAGTGTAAATTATCGGATGATAATGTTACAAAAAAGATAAAATTTTGATCCAATCCGCGCTAAAGGAAATCTCTGGTCGAGGAAGTAAACTCCCTTTGAGGTCGTCAAACGTCTTGAATATTGAGAAATGGGCGGAGGAACAAGTACCGATGGTTCACAAGTGCGAACCTGTGCTGTTCTTTATCGTATTTGCCAACGTTGCGCCACCTCCCGAGGCTGTCTCTTCTGGCTGAGCCCTGTGGGGAAATTGTGTGCGCCGTGTTCCCGCCGTGGGTGGCATCATTTCCGTGTTGCTGGGAGGACCAAGCCTCTTCGCCTTCGTTGCCGCCTCATGCTGTTCGCTTCGTGTTTGCATTCGCCCGTTCGTGACTTCGTACAATGGGGGGGGAGGGGAGGAACTTACAAAAAGGCTACGTTTTTTTCTTCCGTAGTGTCATCGTTTTCAAATTGCCGGGATAAAACAACAAAAAAAAAGGATTCGATGACTCGTCGGCTGACGTCGAGTATTACCCGCGAAGTTTACACGCGACCTGCAAGACCCCGTGAGGCGAGAAAGGGTAAACCAACTAACGGGTTGGAACGCAGTTGTTTTTTTTGTGATAAAATTCACTCTTTATGATGAGTGGGTAAAATGTGATGCCCTGCCCCTGATATAACCCCTAGGTTGGGCGGATTATCAGAGTTAATTTTGGGCAAGTAACAATAAATGATCATGTTTTGACATGGGAGAGGGTCATTGTTTTAATGAGCCAAGACCATCTAACAGAATTTCGGCGAAAACGCGATTTATATCCTTTCTGTGAATCGCCTGTACTCTGTTCTCACGATAGCTACTTTTAATGAGACGGAAGTATTCGAACTTTGAATTTGGTTCTCTCTGGGAACAAAAATATACGACTCTAGCCACCCTTTATTGTTTTAGTTCTATTATTTAGAAAATGGACTTGGCACCCTGAAACACTGAGCCCTCCCATTTAGTAAAATATTAACAGCTCCAGAAGCTCATCCATTTTTTGCCAACATTTTCCCCGTCGGGGCTCCCTTTCGGTGTGATGTCACACCTGGTTGTGCAACGCAATGAGAGCGAGCGTTGATGATTAAGGATGAATTGCATTTCAAACGATTCTGGATGAGTCACGCATAAGCGGAGGATACTCCCGGGTCGCTCCGCTGGAAACCGTTCTTTTTGGAGCGGTTCTTTAGCAACCGTTCTTTCGGAACAATTCTTTCGCAACCGTTCTTTCGTAGTCGTTCGTTCCAAATTCCCCTGAACCCTGAGAGAACTGAGAGGGAAGAGAGGATCTCTACGAAACGGAAGGTTAAGATCTGCTTTCCATTTGGTCAACGCTGGGCCTCGATTGCTTCGTATGTTTTCTAGAAGCCCTTCGGAAAGGGAAGGCTGCCGGCCATGTGGAAAGAAACTTCTGGAGCCCCCCCGCTCCCATTGACATAACCACCCCGAGCTGCCTCGCAACCTCGGGGAAGAATAATTCGCTCTCATTCATCTTCTGGCTCCGTTAATGGGAGGCTGGGGAGAGTGAGAGTTGATGGAGGAAAAAAAGAACGAATCTTGCAGTAGACTGCGAACGGACTCGCGAAGTCTTTGGCAAGAGCGACGGCTCCACTTTATGCAGCGGGGTGCGAAACCGGGCGCGAATTCTAAAAAGTTGCGTTTTCTCCGCGTTGTGAAACCGTCGTCCGTCCTATCTATGGCGCACCTTATAAGGAATTATCCCATTCTTGCTCGTCCCTTTCTATTGCCATTAGGATAGTACTTATTTTTTGCAAAAAAATTGGTTTACCCCAGAAGTGATCGTTTGAAAATTTCTAACCTAATTCCGCTTCCTGTTGTGCTCAAGTGGAGGAAGTTTTTTTGCTCTAATGACGCTCGGTGTACAAAGAGCTCCTGATTTTATAGAAGCGATTCAGAATCTTACAGTTACTCTCAACAGTATACTTGGGAAAGAGTTGAATTGATTTTTTTTCTACTCATATCGCCCGATGGCGATATTTTAGTCGAGCTTCGTGTGCATCTCGGATTATGATTCATCGTCCGAGTCGCCGCAACTTTCCCTTTCATCCTAATCTTGGCTAACTCACTTACACATTGAATTTTTTTAAATTTTGAAGCCTTTTAATGATGTTTTGGATTGCCTACTTCATTCTTTCGTCTTCCTTGGCAGATCCTCCTATCCACTCTCCGCTCCACGAATGATTACAGCGTGAGAAGCATTGATGACTGAAAATGTACCCGAAAGGTTCGTCCGTACCGCTTTACAGCACTTTCATACGTATCCCCATCTGGTCCTAAGCCTTCATTTTAAAAATGTTGACTGTATTTATAATCCGTTATCAAGCCCAAAACGAGGGTCGATATTTGCTTAAGATTACAATTCCTTTAAGCCGCTTACTGGAGCGACCTAGTTTTACGTTTAACTAGTTTTAGAACCTTTCTGGTCGGCAACGTAATCATTAATATTACAATTGTGCAAATATTTCCCGAAATATGGATTATCATCCATCTCACTTACTCCGAGTTTGTGTATTTTTTTCTGTAAATGTCTTACTGATACGTTCTTCATTGTTTACAAGTATGCTGAAGTTCATATCTCCTAAAATCGAAAGGTGGCTACATCAAACAGTAGCTTCATTGATGACCATTGATATGAATCTAAAACTTCTACCGAGTCAACTGTGTAGATCTAGTTATGTTCACTTTTTCCCTTGGCTAATTGCGAAAGGATTATCGTCGCGTATGATTCTTCTCTCCAAGTGATGATTTTAGATTAAATTCTAATCGTGTTATACATTTACTCTGATTCCTTTAGTGAAAAATCGAAATTACTTGTTATTTTTTTCACTCGGTTATATTTTGAAAGACCAGGTTTATCGTGATAATAAAACTGTGAGAAAAAATTACCAAGTCTTTTTGAATGAAATGATGAATTGATTAGTTTTCCACAAAAGATGTATTATTACGTTCTTATGACCCGGATTCCATCGCTGCGCGACATCAACAGGTGCAGAGATAGTAAAACACAGCGATGAAGCACGGGTGGTAAGAACGTAAGAAATCTTATGTGGAAAACTAATTAACTCATCATTTCATTATGATGGAATTTCAAAAAGTTACTGTCAATACCATAAAGTCTTTTTGATTTGTCGCAATGGATATTCACAAAGTAAATCTGGAAACCATCAAATATATTCTTTCAGTTCTAAGAAGCGTTCACCATGACTTACAATATCGAGTGACGCGTCAGTTATATCCAACTGACTCTTACGAAACACAAATGAGACGCTTATTCAAACGCGTTCATCTAATTCATCCCCCCCCCCCCTCTGACCTTAATTGCTGATGTTTTCTTATCCTGCACGCCTCGTTGGCACTTACGCACCTCACCTTTTCTTCATCTAGTCGCTCGCTAGGTGAGAGAGAGATAGCCATTCACTCGCTCGATTACGAATGAAAAACGGATTAAATGGGGACAGTGGTGGGTATCCAGGGGGACACAGAGTGTGGGCCGTCGATGTCCGCAGACCGATGTCGCGGTCCGCCTCAGCTCCCCCCCCTGATTCGTTGTCATGCGCGCGAAAAATCAAATTCGACACGTCAACGCTCGGAAGCCGGGCGCGTTGGTAGTCCTTGGCCTGGACTTTGCGATGATGTTTTCTTTTTTTTTTCGCTACTCCTTCTTCTTTTTTTTTTAACGCGACGACGCGTGACTCAGGCCGGCCGTGGACGGGCGGACAATTGAGGAGGTGAAGGAATTTCCATCGCGCGTCGAATGAAAGCTTCAAAACAACCTCGCAGATCATGTGAGTGCCTGCTCTCCTCGCTGATCGATGGTAATCATGTTTGCTATCGGAAATTTTCGATCCAACTTCGATTCTCATTCTGATTCGAAAATCATTGGATATCCATCCCCCAGTGTAATGACAATATTTTGTGTTTGAAATTGAATGATTGGATACCCACTTCTACCATCCTTTAGACATCTCGGAAGTGTTATAATATGGAGTGGAAGCTGTACGGAGGAAATGAGAAGTAGAATATCACGGGGATAGGCAGCCTTCAGTAAAGTTAGCCAACTACTTTCAGCCGAAGCAATGAACATAGGCTTCAGGAAAAGATTTGCTAAATGTTTTATTTGGAGTGATATGCTTTAAGGAGTAGAAACATGGGCAGTCTGGAGGTATGAGAAGAAATATCGAGAAGATTTTGAAATGTGGCTATGGAGAATAATTTAAAGATAAAAAGAGATTGATAAAAAGAGAAACGAGGAAGTGCTGGCAAGAATGAATTGGAAAAGAATTTTTTCATTTCATTAAGAAAGAGGAGGGCGAACTGGATGGGACACGTCCTGAGGAAAGATTGCCTGCCGAAAAGAATATTAGAAGGAAAGATCGAGGGAAAGAGAGGGAGAAGAAGACGAAGAACTAATATGTTGACTAATATTATGAATGAAAGGAGTTACGAAGAGCCGAGGGAGACAGTAGGTACAGGATAGAGGAGCATGGAGGAAGGAGTTCAATTGAAACCTGTCTGAGGACAGATCACCTTAGAAGAAGATTTCCACTTTTGGTATCCCAAAATGTTAAACCTCATTTTCTCCCTTATGAATTTAATAGTTAAATTCAGGGTTCTTGCCCTCAATCGCATCATTACCGCATCACTGAAGGTATAGGTAAACACTGCCAACGTAATTGCTGTTTTATTGAAAACCTTTTATCAAAAGAAACAATTAACTAAAGTCGCAGGATATATAAGTAGTTGCTGCAGTATTTTCTAATTGGCTTCGGTCTTTTGATTCTCCAGTCACTAATTTCTCTCCATTATATCCCAAAACCTGTACCAAAGACATCCGTTAACGACAAACATGGAAGACATCCGTTAACGACGACAGATTTGACTTCTTTGGATAAAATAATTCAAACCTTGGCGTACACTGAATCTTAAAGTGGGCGCCCAAATCATCGAGTTCTCGCATCAAATCATCGCATATCTCATATGCGAAGTCATAATTTATTGAAAAATCAACTTCGCGAATTAATTTAATCCGCCGTAACATTCAATCCATCGATTTGTGTATAAATCGTTGTTTTAAGCCATTGTATCGTCAAACGACCATGTGGAACACCATACACACCATAGGGAAAAATAGGACAAGATGGATTGGACTAATCCTGAGACACAATGGGTTTGTGAACAACATCATCGAAGGAAAAATAGAGGGAAAAGTCTCCAGTGGCACCCAGGAATAAGTTCATGGACAATTTACATAGGAAGAGATATCAGGAGGTAAGGGAGCTAGCATTAGATAGGGAAGGGTGGAGGGCTGCATTCTACCTGTCTTATGTTAGGATTAAACAACCAATGATGATCGTCGAACGAATAGTGTAATCGTGTTATCCAAATCATGAAAATTGTTGTTTTGATGAAAATGGTCGTTTCGGCCTTAATGTTGTCGGAGAAAACAGTTCCGATTCGCTTTTCAAAATGATTCGTTTTTTTCCGCGGATCTTAATTTTTAAAACTCCGCACCTCCAAACTCAGTTTTCCATTTTATGCGTGGGAAATCGATCCGTAACCAGAATCACAAATTTTGCACAAAGTCGGAAGTGCATTTGTGGTTATGGAATGATTGCGCGGATTGAACAAATTTATCAATATGATTGTTTTTTCTCAAACTGTCAGTCAGTGATGCGCTGCATTATCTATTGCAGCTCGCAACTCAAAAATGAGTCAGTATCTACAGGCCAAAACGAAATGTGAAAAATGGTCGCATACTGAAAAGATCGTACCTCGAAAAGTTCGTCGCTCATTGGTTCGTGAAGCCCGTTTCACACGGGGCACGAACTTGCACAATTTTTATACTGTCAAACTGTCAAATTGAAAATACTAAACAATTTTTTCCTCATTCCGCCGTGTAATAACATTTGAAGATAGACCGGGGGTTATTTTGCCATCTCGCGTTCATGCATTCGTGCATCCATTCTTGCAATTCACCACTTGACACGATGCAATTTGAAATTCACGTTAGTTTATACATACATCAGCTTGTGCAATTACGTGCCCCGTGTAAAACCGGCTTAAGGCGAGGTGCCACTGTTTCTTGAATCGAGGTGGGCGAGATCTGAGCACCTTCCGACTTCTCACGTTCAGGGGATCTTCGGCAGCTCCACGTTTCCCGCGGTAGCTTGAAAGCGTGAAAAATGAACGACTCCCGATTTTCCCCCTCTGGTCAGGAAAAAAACCGAGCTCGCAATTAAAAAGTTTCTCTTGTTCCTTTGGATGGAACACTTTGGACGGGCGCCATCTGACGGGAAAGGAGTGAAATCTGGCGCCTTGTTTTGTTTTTTTTATTTTGCTCTCAGCAACCAAAAAAAAAACATGTCGGTCTGCAGTGCGAGAATATTAGGTTCCTTTCGAATGTTACAAATGTCGCAGCGGCATCGTCGAAAAGAGGTGGGAAGCTTATTGTTCTTTTTCTTCCGTCCCTGTTATTTCTTGCTATTTTTAGAGAAAATTAGCGCATAAAAAACTGAATGACTCTACGCAAAATTGCCGGAATATCTTTAAAGAGCTCGTAAAAAATGTTGGAGTGAACCTAATGCCATCTGTTCGTATTTTATGGAATTATGCAGTACGCTTAAGGTTCATTGTTGGCGCCATATTGGCTCCAAGTTAAAATTAAGAAAATGTCATGTTTTTATGCCACTGCTACTTTCGAAATAACGTGCCCTAGAACTTATAGATTAAACTTATCATATTCATCATTTATTACGACATTATTTTCACATCCAGTTGCTCTTCTTCTAAGTTTCATTGGCTATATGGCGACATTAAGTGATGCAAAGGTTAAATTTTATTTTCTCCATCGTAAACAAATGACAGTAGAAGAAACTAACATAAGAGGCTTTTGTAATCTGCCAGGAAATTATATTAGTATGAAACGTTTTTATTGGTAATTATTAGCTATTTACACTGTAGTCAAAGTTATTTCGATGAAAATTGCTCAGAAATCAGGTCCACTAGCCGGAAATGCTACCATCTAAAGATTTTTAGTACACTATTTTGCGTATCTAAAAACTTTCTTTTACTTCATATGAACGAAAATCGGCCTCAATTGATTTATTTTCTTTTGCATGAAGCTCTGCGAGCCGTTTAGGGCCTTCCTGAGAGTTATCATTCTCAGATATATTTCGTTTCCTCTGATCGAATTCGATGGTGTTGGGCCTCATTATGAAGGAAAGAAGAATTTGGTATGATTCACCTTTACAAATTTCCGAAAATATTTCGCCTATCTTACCAATTTTTTAAGATATTTGCCGAATTACAAAAAATGTTTTCCGTTTGGACTTGATATGTCTGTGCTCGAGCCTTCATTTTTTTAAAGTATGGAGTTTGTACGCACAGATCACGTCAGAAAAACGGTGCAGACCGTATGCTTTTTCTTAAATTTAAGAAATACATTTATATCTTGAATTAATTTTATTTGTAAAATGGCGAACTGCACTTCAATTGTGAAGGGCTTTCCAGCTTCGGGCGGACAACAAGCAAATCAAATCATATCCTTGTAAATGCACATTTATTCACTTTCCGAGAATTTCGTTCTGATAAAACGAAGTACTGCGTCCATGATATAACAATATTCATTTAATGTGTTTTACTCCTGCTTGGATTTTCATGGAACATTCAAATCTAAACGGTATTAGGAACAGCAAAAAATCTAGATGAAGGAAGATCATCTAGGAAGGCAGCTAAATTTAAGACAAATGAGACAAATTAAAGCCTTATGAGTGAATTTTTGATTTATTCTTGAGAAATTAATTGATAAAAATAGTATTGTGTCCCATTTAAAATGTACTCATTGCATGTATCATGATCTCAAATGACAGAACTTTGTCATATTTTCACGTAATTTTTGTCATCACACACCAACTGAGGTTTTGACAATGCTATGTTGCTTTCAAAGGTTAGTATTTTAAGGTTTAGTTTCCAGTATTGTTGAAACGTAGATCGGTACGTGATAGTTAAAATAGTGTAGATATATGACAAAGTTCTGTCATTTTGAGTTCATGATTCCCGTAACCAATTTCCACTAGATATCTCCTAATTCGTCAAATTTCATTGAAATTGATGTTTATTACTTCCAACAAAAGAATAGAAAAAGATGTATGCAATTTCTTTTTAACATAAAAAAATGGAAGCTTTAGGTTGCCTTAATGGTAATGCCTGTGTAAAGGGTACCTTCAATTATCATAGGCATTCGTGGCCAACAGCTAGGTAATAATTGAAGGTTATTCAGGCCTCCCACCGGGTCAAACTCTCCATCTCGGCCAGATAGGTAATCAACAATTGGTCATTAAAATATATACATATATAAATATATTACACCAACAATATAACAATGGTTGTACTATTCTCATAAACGGAAAATATGTGTTATACTTATTTCAATCTATAACAATGGTTGTACTATTCTCATAAACGGAAAATATTTGTTATACTTATTGCATGCATCATACAAGTGCTTAAATTTAAAAATAAAATTCGAATATGTTTTATCTACATCTACATACTACCATGCGAGCAGCCGCGTGGGCTCAATGCAGGACACCAGCCGTGTTTGGGGAGGTGAAATGGCTACGAGTATTGTGGGAGTGTATTTATTGGAGCTCAGTTTTTATTGTGGTCGCTAATTGTGCGCGGAAAGAACGAGTTTTTAAACCTGTTTGGAAATGTATCTCTCTTATTTCATCACTTCCTTCAGACCTCGAGATGTAGTATGGCGTCATGACAATATTCTCTGTGTCGCACTGAAACACATCAGTTCTGAATTTCTCTAGCAACGTAATCCTAGCAAGTAGCCTCCGAGTCTCTAGGGGCTCCCTCCCTAATCCCTCTAAAAGTTGTGAGACACTATACGTTCGCTCGTAGCAGACAAAATATTATCAGCGAATGATTTTTTTCAATGAAAGGACACCGAAGGTAAAGATTCTGATTTGTTTTGACTCACGCAGTGTCGGGGGAATCAGGGGGACCTCCTTTTCTAAGTGAATAAATTCTGCTCCATCTCCTCCTCCTCCCCCCACCCCCTCTGCTTGCGTACGCATTTTGCCTTGCAGCACATTTTGACCTCTGTAGGCCTCCCGGTCTCGCTTTCACTCGCCATTCGGATTGCGTCACGGCATACGCGGTGGATGCCATGGATGGAAGAGAGAGAGAGGGGGGAGAGGAGGAGGGATTAAGGCTTTCTTTCGACAAGACTCGCGCGCCCGCGCTGGCTTTTTACAAGTCGTCTCTCTTGCTACCTGAGAAACGGTTTGTCTCGCCGTCCGTCCATAAAGTTCACGGTGGATGGTCTCGTGATGTTCTTTTTTTCTTATTCCTGGCGTTCTCCCGTCCCTCTGGGCTACTTGAGCAAATTGGGTGTAATCGGTGTGCTCTTTCGACGAATTTCAGGGGAGGAAGGGATGGGAAACCTTACCTTAGCGTGAGATGCAGGGATTTTGTTTTATAATAATAATAATAATTCAACTTTTATCGTCGCAGACCTTTACATTGGCCTTTCAGACATTTTTGGTACATTAATTTAATGTTTACTTAAGATACAATTAAAAATAATTATAACAATAATAATGTAAAGGGGATCGGGTTGGTGTGGTGGCTTGAGAACTGGCTAACCACACGGACGGTCAGGGTTCAAACCCCTGCAGTGGAGGATGTTTTTCAGAGGAAACCCGATCCCTACTTGAGTGTCTTGTGGATGGCGCTTAAGTCCAGTTCTCTGTCTGTCGGATGAGATGTTAAACCGTGATCCCCTTGGCGCATTATGTTAAGAGCAGGCTAATGCCGACGCCGGGTTTCTATTCACCCTTCTTCCCTTATCTATCCCCTATGGCGCGAATGACCTTAGCTGTCGGTCGCCTCCCCAAATATCCAGTTCGTCGTCCAATAATAATTACAAGACAGATAATGTTTACATATGAAAAAAATAATGATTGCATGATACGTAATATGCACACAGACAGATTAAATACCCTACCAATTTCAAATGGACAACGACCAAATTTTCTCTTAAAATTCTGATCTATATCGGCCTATTTTCCGATTTATCGGGGGTTCCTCATTTGCTTAACAGCGTGGGCTTCGATGGAGATTCATTTCCTTAGGCTGACCTGGGTTTCCCAAACATTTTTGCGAGTTAGCGTTACATGAGGGTACATGGGATCATTTCAGTGTTTTTGCTTAATTTAAGGGTACATTTTTGTAGGTTTTTTGGTCAACTTTTAACTCATTGCAATATTTTTCTTGCTTGTAGATTTCATTTTTGTTTATATATTATAAAAATTTGAGTTTAAAATTTGTTTTGCTCACATTCACTTTTATCTATTAATAAATTATTATTGTGAGTGGTGAGAGATATGACTTTAAGTGTCCATTTTGAAATTGATTTTCCACAGATTACCGCCTGATTCCTTTAGGCTCTCTTTAACAAGTTATGATACCGGGATAAAAAATGTTCTCCTGATACATACAATAAATACATATCAATTGTTATGGGGTGTGGGGCATGTAAAAGTTTGGGAATCACTGTGAAAGGCCGAGAAAGTCATGGGTGGTGTAGTGGAGGAAACTTATGTTACAGGGAATACTAGGAGTCTTGAGAATTGTAGAGCGTGTATGAAGTAATGCATGAGTGTAAGGGTAAATTTACGCTGGCAAGTTACTTCCGCAAGTCCGTTACCTCTCTTTCGCAAGAGCTTTTGGGGGATTCAACTCGTACGAAAATATTTTCACAAGTTAGGGCAGAGTGAGTTTGGTTGCCTTTTACACCGTGGCAACAATACACTTCTGCAAGCGACTTGCAAGAACTTTTCAAATTTAATTAATTTTTTTTTAACTTGGTTTCCCGACCCTTTTTTTTAATGTTCTCCTAAGAATTGTTAATTTTTTGTCTCGTTTCTTTTGTTTTCCTGCTCGTGTCTCACCGGAATGAGACAGCGACACGTCAAGGATTCGGGCATGAGTTTGGTTTTCCGACCCTTTCTTTCGGAATTTTTCTCCTAAGACTTGTTCATTTTTTTGTCTCGTTTCTTCTGTTTTCCTGCTCGTGTCTTACTGCGTTGAGACAGCAGCACGTCAAGGATTAGGCGTGAATATTTACGCTTTTTCGGCCATAGACGAGCCTAATGTCGGCCCATCTTTCTCGATGTTTGTGAGCTCTTGAGTGGATTAGCGAGTCTCGACACGAAAAACCTCTCACGCGTGGGTCGTCCGGAGCCTCGCACGGATGATGGTGACGAAAATAGATTCGCGGAGCTCAGATACACGAAAAACGTGTAAATGTTCGATAGTGCCCGAGAGTTTTGATTGAAATATGATTTTCTCTGTGGTACAAATGGGATATCTAGAAACCAATTTCGGAAGTTACTCTTTCGCAAGTTGATGGGAAAATGATGAAATATGAGTTGATTTTTAGGTGCGCAAGTCGATGTTAAATTTTACAGTGTAACCGCTCTGGGAAACTTCCCGTTCGTATTTTTTAAGATTGCCCTGATTAAAACAGATAAACCAACTCCAGCACAAACTAACGGTAATGAAAGGTACGATATACGCAGGGAAAACAATTGATAATCTTTCGTGGGAATCTCTAAGTACCAAATAGTCACAGCAAGTAGCGTATTCATTTTGAATGTATTTTACGTGCATCTCAGTAACATTTTATAAAAAAACTGGCTAATTCGATCAAATCGAATGTCGATAGTTAAGAGTTTTGCAATGTGAATAATCGCTTAGTGTAGAGATCCACTTCCGCAAAAAAATGTTTTATGCAGCAATAAATGGGTGGGATCACCATTAGAAATGCATGGATGGCTACTTCGGTTAATTTCTTAACATTTGCCCGACCTTGTGTTCGATCTTTTAATTATATTTTTTATATGTTTGCTATTTTAATGAAGTCATTTTTTTATACTTGATAAAGTAGATAAGTTCAAAATGAATATTCTTAAGAAAAGTTTTTATATTCGACAAAACCAATGTAAGCCAAGATTAATGATACTTTTTATGAATGATAAAATATATCTATATACGTCTACATACTACCCTATGAGGCGTGTGTCAACCCTTACTAGAGCAGGTGGTAAGCTCCCGATGAATCGATGCTCATTTGTCGAGAGACATTAGGGAGACTCTTCGATCCTTCTCGTTAGAAATTTAGCGCTAAGCAACGCATTCGTTGTATCCGATTTTCGGCGAATCGAGTTTCCTGGCGTGTTCCTAGGATCCGGGTCGCGACTGACCGCGGCGTCAGGCGGTCGCGTGGAAGGAAGATATCGACGGCAGGATTTAGTCAAAGCGATGACCGTCTTGACGACGAGTCAATCCCGTCTTCTTCCCGGGTCGTGAGCACCCAACTTTCCGCGAAAAGCGAATTGCTCGCTCGGGTCACTGCAATAAAGCGATTATGGCGCCGATAAAAGCTTAATTGACGCTCTAAAACAATTTCGATCGTCATTTTTTTCTTTTGACTATTATACCGAGTGAAGCAAACGGCTTCCCCGCCGAATTTTTCGTGCGCAATCCGATTGTTTTGTGTTCCTATAGTCCTTCCGATTGGATGTTCCGCCGAACAGCGGACTAAAAAATAAAAAAAAAACGCTCTCTCCTTAATCATTCTCCCGCTTCCGTTTTACGCCGTCTTACTCTCAAAGTTAGTCGTTTTCGGTCTCGCTGTTAGAGCACGCCACCGCATGAGAAAGGTGCTTTTTTTTCATCCATCCCGTCCCGAACAGTCGTGAATGAAAAATAAAGCTGAGTGGACAAAAAAATTTTATTGGACGAGCACGAACAGTGACTGTTTCAGTGCTCCGTTTATTCCTCTTATTCTCCGCGGAGCGTCTTTTAAAAATTTTAACTGCCGCAATTTAGGGCGCTCCAGTTGGATTGCCTTCACGGTTGGAATTGAGTAATTTTCCCGCTCAGATTGCCATTTTTTCACTCTCTTCCTCGGAATGCATTCGCGATGCTAACAAGAACGCTCCGCTCAAAGTGTTCTGACCAGAGGCGAAGTCATGGTTGATTAATTATTAATTCAAAGAGTATGGGGATGGAAAACTTGTTTTTCTTTCTCATTTACTTTGTGAATATGCAAAAGAAAGGTGTATTCACTAATAATTAATTTTTAGAGATTCTGGAATGCTCCCGGGTTGCACAAGTTGTAGAATCTTTACATATGAGATCGATAACGTAATGGAACACATACAATATTTGTGTTTCAGGAACTATTACTTCTGTAACTTATCACGGAACGGTTAAATCCTCGACCATTTTGTTAATTTTCGTTCCACTGGCTATAATCCAGGTATTGTGTTACTCATGCACATAATAAGTAGTGGCCATGAATAGATAAACTCGTTGACCGTTGTGTAATTACTCATTTATCAAGTTATTGCTCCTTGAAACGATTCATTTGAAATCCGCCATCTTGGTTACTTCCCTCCAGTCTGAAAAACTCCTGTCGTCAGGGAGTATATTCTCAAAACGTCGTGATAATTATCGAATGAATCAATCGAAATCCTAATTTGTTCGAATAGCTTCGTCGATTCTGCATTTTTGAGCTACCGCATGTTGTCTCCATGCAATATGTATTTTAACATTCAAACGAATTTGTTAAATAGTAACAGTCTCGTTGAATGTTTTCTTGGTGCTGAAGCTGTAGCTGATAATTTCTCCTAAAAATGGTACTCGCTTCAACTTGCCGACATTCTTATGTGATACACAAAGCCCTAACTCTCAGTTAACTTCAAGTTCATGGAGAGGTAACGTTACCTTTCCATCAGTGTTAAACCAGATATTATATACTCCGGCCCTGATGACCCATGTTATATGAAGCGATCATGTGCAAGATGTAGAGGTTTAATTGCGAATACGCCTCATGGCTCATTTAATGCAGAGTTTGTAAGCATCAAAAAGTATCGCAGCTTATCAAGCGAGTAATTTGTTCAACAGATGAGGTCCAACATTGAAGTTACTCTATTTTTTAGAAATCAAGAAAGTTCTCGTTCAGTACTTTCGCTCTGTTTCAGGTATTTTGGTCATTTCTTTGGAAGAAATCTTTTTCTTCCTGGGAAGTATTTATCTTCCTTTAAAATCAGCGGTAAGATGAAAACTAACCCTTTGAGTGCGGCATGACGTGATATCACGTCATGTTTGTCTTTACGCTAGTGCTGATGACGTGATATCACGTCAAGGGTACCGTGAGTGTTCCAGCTTTCACTAGGGGACCTAGTGAAAGTTCTCTAATGAAAACTGGAACACTCACGGTAGCCATGACGTGATATCACGTCATCAGCACCAGCGTAAAGGCAACCATGACGTGATATCACGTCATGTCGCACTCAAAGGGCTAACCGGTGTACACTTGGATGTAGCGAAGGAATTGCTGTTTCTTTTTTACTCTGTGGCCGTATCCAGTGAAATGTTTGCCCCCTTCTTGGAAGTTAAGCTCAAACTACGCTGAGCCTTGCAGATTACCGACTACATCATTCATTCCGCGAATACGTATATACAACAGGTAGTTTTGCAACGAAGCACATTCTTTTGAAGTGATCCATTGTTGTCGTCTGAACTTTGAAAGAAAGATACGAGAATGCAATAATGCAATTTGGAATGTAGGGAAACCTCTTCAGGGCTATTCTTACGTTTGTTGTCAGTGAATAAACTTGGAGTCAGCTTATCTTGGAGACTATGCAGGAAACGCGCTGCTGTGCATTACTTGTGAATTTTAGAGATTCTGCCATCAGAATCCGCACCGGGATTAGAACTCTCGGCTGGCTGGTTAACTATCTTCGCACTGTAATGAACCGGGTTCATGTCCCACGACTGTCGAACAAATTAATAGAATTCCGAGTCATACTTCGGAGTGTTTGTTGAGCTCATATTAAAGAAGCAATTCTTTCATCAAATGAAGCCTATGATAAAAGTAGCTTCAAAAAAAAATCACGTGAGTTCGGTAATTTTGTCCTGTTCCTGGTATTTTGGTCATGCGTTTAGAATAAATATTTTGCTTTCGGTGACTTATGCATCTTTCTTTGAAACCAGCGCTATCGTATTTGGACGTGCTCTCTAAATTTTAAAAAGTTTCATCTCCATGTAATGGTTAGCGGATGAAAGTACTTGGCGATTGCTATGACCAGAATTTTGGTTGAAAAATATTATTGAAAAATAATTTTAAAAAGTTCATTTCTAACATCATAGTTTTTTTAATCATACTCTTAGTGTGGTATCTTTTGAGTGCAACTGGATAATTGCAGCTTTATCACGAGAATGTTCATAGCTGCTACTCGCGGTCTACTTTCTATCGCACGAAAGAATCCAAAGAATTTAATGAAACGTCTCATGGCATCTGCGCCCCTTTTTACAATATGGTATTCAGTTTTAGGATATGCAAAACCCAGGCGCATAAATTAATTTTCAAGTTCTTGTAAAAGATATGTAAAATTTTTAAATAATAATAATTTACATGCTATTTTGGACTGGCCGCCATACTCAGATCTCTGCTTACTGGACACGCCACGGATGAAATAAACGGCGCGAAAAGAACTGTGCGGAAAGCGATAAACTGAAGGAAACAGAGCAAGGATTGACCAAAGGACTACAAAAATTTACGATACAAAATCGACCTGAGGAAAATTGCGAAGAGATAAAAATAGGAATCGTTGATGTAGCTTAAGGGAAAGTAGGGGTAAGGAAAACTGAGAATTGGAATCCATGAAGTACGCAGGAAGTCCTGGACGGAATATATTTATTTATTTATTTATTTATTTATTTTCACTGTCCCGAATACAGCACATTAGGTCATTTTACGTCGAGTGAACAACAGTAACAACGGACGAAACACAGACATCCATGTCCTGGGCAGATAATACTCTACCCAGGCGGGATTCGAACCCGCGGCCCTCGAGTTAGCAGGCGAGGACTTTACCCCGCCGCCACCGGGGCCTACAAAGAAGTACTAAAACTCGAAAACATAAGGTAGAGAGCTGATTAATAAAATAATAACTTGAAAAACGATAAGCCGTAAAGCAAGAAAGGACAGAAAAGAGTGGATGAAAGACAATGTAAAGAGGATGAAGGAAATCTCTTCCTCGTATTAGTTGAATCTACTCACAGAAATGTAATTTGTCACATTAAAAGAACGTCTGACTGAAGGCTATGTCGTACGGTGAGAAGAGAACTATATTCTCATTTAAAATTAAGAAAAAGCAAATAGATGCAAATGATGCCTAGAAAAACTTTGCCGCGGCAAAGCATTGAAAAGCATAACTGTACTCTGAAAAAATGAGCAACTTCCACTGTGATAATATTTATTACCACCAGTTTCGCTATTTACAGCATCTTCAGGTCCTTCCGGTTCTTCAATCAGGTCCTTCCGGTCCTTCGATCAGGTCCTACAGGTCCGTCAACACCTGAAGATGCTGAAACCGATTGTAATAAATAGTATCCCAGTGCAAGTTGCTAATTTTCATAGTGCAGTTATGCTCCGTTTCCACTCTATCGGGCCTGAAAACACACATTACATTGAAAATCATGATAAATAAGGATTTCCTAAGTTTTAAGCGGAATTATAAAAAAAAATTGCGATCTCCGCTTGTATGATTTTATTGACACGACCCGGGCTTCTACACCGTGTGTCATCTTCTGGCCTTTGTGTCACTTGAAGCGTAATCTTTGTTTGTCGTAAGACTGTTTAACCTGGAGATGACACTTAGTGCCGCAATCCGGATCGCACCAATGAAATATTACAAGTGTAGTTATTTTTATCTCACTGTGACGGATGACTTCCACCAC
Organism: Ceriagrion tenellum; assembly: GCA_963169105.1. Classification (NCBI taxonomy): domain Eukaryota; kingdom Metazoa; phylum Arthropoda; class Insecta; order Odonata; family Coenagrionidae; genus Ceriagrion; species Ceriagrion tenellum. The sequence continues at coordinate 56,582,923 of OY720639.1, read as the reverse complement.
GCAAACCCTTCTATCGTTTCCTTTCTAAATTTTTAATTTAAAATAATATTAATGCATTTTCGGAGTGGCTGTCGGACTTATCTTTCTGCTTAATGGGTGCACCGGAGGCGTTATCTGTTTGATATCTGGCGAGCGAGAAAAAGACCAGAAAACGTGATCTCTTACGCAATACCCAGTTGCAAGCCGATGGTGATTTCCTCCTCCATGCCGGCCGCGTAGGACTTGTCATAGGTGAGGCATGCGCCGCGGAGGGCACAGCGTTGGCGAATTCCATCGGCCGGCGTTTCATAACGTCGCCTCGAAACCTACTCAAGTCTTTCTCTCTCTCTCTCTCTCTCTCTATTACGCCGACTGCAAAACCTTACTCCGGTCCCTCTCCCGCGTGTCCCGTGTTTTATGTTGCTTTGTGGGAGACTGCGCGACCGGTAGCTCTCCGATGCAGAGACTGCAAAAAGGAGTTTTCTCTGACGCAGGCACCTGTGAGTCTCTCTTTCTCCTTTCCCTTCCCTTACATGTGACCTTAAAATACACCGTGGGATGTCTCGTGAGAGGACAGGTCGGGGCTTGTCAGTGCGGTTGCTCTGCAGGTGAAGAGCAACTCGAAGGGAATCATCGTTCTTAAAGGCCGCTTTACACGGTACAATTTATTGTACAAACGAATGCATGATCTCTTGCATGAGGAAAATTGTACCGTGTAAAGCGGCAAAATATATGATTGTCTGAATGACTAAACGGGAAATAGAACCTGCTCTATTTCCATTCTGTTTCTTGTACATTCTATGATACATTCGTTTGTACAATAAAATGTACCGTGTAAAGCGGTCTAAGGCAGTTTGAGAGAGATAGTTCCCTGGTCGTAATGAAAACTATGTTCGAATTTTTCGTTTTAATTTCAGCAGCTATAGGAAGCATGAATTAAACATTGTATTACTAATAGTTAAATAATACACTTCAGTATTAGTGGAATTCGTATTAATTTAATAAAAATATCTATATGGTCTATGATCGATATATAATTCCGTAAGAAGTAACGTACTTTCAATAAAAACAAACATAAAATCTATTACTAATCAAAATCTATTACTAATCAAAGCGAGATAGTTGCCTAGTCATTGTGGACACCATATTCAAATTAGACGTCTAAACTTCGGGAGCTGTGGGAAGGATGAAGTGAATTTAACGGCAATAATTAGACCAGGGTTGAAATTCGCTATGAAAAAATCATTTTGACTTGACCGCCTTGGAGGAAGATGGCTTGGTGGTGTAACTGGCTAACACACCTGACCGGCAATTGGGAGCTCCGGTATCGATCCCGGTCAAGTCAAAATGATTTTTTCATAGCGAATTTCAACCCTGGTGTGCATGCACCCGTGCGAGTGACTTCGCACCACATCATTTGTTAAATGCAATGTTTGGAAATTTTGCAATAATTAGGTTCTTTCACTGTGCCTAGCCCAGTAGAAATGGAGTAATGGACACAAATGTAAGTCGGTAAACCTGAATCACAGACTGTAGTCACACTTGTTAGAAGACAGGGTAAATTTTCAAAGCGTCAAGTATAATGAAGATCGGACACAGCCATTTCGGGACAGAATATTTAACGGAAAGTAACGAAAGCGCCTGATCACGAGTTCCCCGGGTCAATGTGTCCCCAGTGGACGTGTTCCCACAACCATACCCACGTCCGTGTTCGGATAGGATACCTATCCGATCGTTTACTGAAGTGTTCTTCCGCCTTGGTCGTCTAATGTGAATGACTGTTTGATGCCTGTTCATGTAAATGTACCTCTTTTTACGATGTAGCCACAGCAGGCGTGTTCCCAATTGTGATATCGCAAGTAGAGATACACGAACAGGCATCAAATAGTTCTTAATAATTAGACGCCCAAGGCGGATGAACACTTCAGAAAACCCTGCAGAGGAGGATGTTTTTCAGAGAACACCCGATCCCTACTTGATTGTATTGTGGAGGGCACTTCAAGTACAGTACTCCGTCTGTTGTTATATTTTCCTGTTAGTTTATCGCTCACAATGAGTAAGTTGAGTTGATTTCATGATTTTATGTTTAATTAATTCCATGTTTAAATCTACTCTAAGAATTTGTATAAGTAAATTGTATTTGTTCTTAGAGGACAAGAGTCCTAGAACAATAAATATCTTTCTTTCTTTCTTTCTGTCGGGTGAGACGTTAAACCGTGGTCCCCTTGGCGCCTTTCGTTAAGAGCAGGCTAATGCCGACGCCGGGTTTCTCTCTCCACCCTTCCTCATTTACCTGTCCCCATGGCGCAGATGACCTTAGCCGTCGGTCGCCGCCCCAAATATCTAAATCCAACTTCAGAAAACAATGGGATAAGTATCCTTTCCCTCGTTATTACACTTGGAAATTATATAGCTATAGATTCACCTTCCAACACACTCAGCCATCAGAATATTAGAATATTAAGACTCAGTGACTCGAGAGAGTATTCCCTACATAACTGTCTCAAGCGCGATTACTTTTCGTTGGGCTCATCTTGACGATAGCGAGAGCTTTTGCAGAGTAAGTTACGAGGCAGATGTTTCTCTACAAAAGCCTGATTCACCATGGCAGGTGTTACCCTAGGAAGGCGAAAGGCGAAAGTATCTCCGCCAAAAAATTGGGACAGAGACGGTCGCATTTACATTTTACCGACGGGAACTGTTCCCGAACGAATTTTAATTGATGATTGCTGTAAATTCTTCGAGTCAGAGAAATTGCGTACAAATGCCCGGATTCACTTTGCATGAGTTCAACGATCTGCAAAAAAACCAGAGAAGGATGAGCAATATTCCTCGGTAATTTTAAAATAAATCCCTTTTGTTCCTGATGTACGCTTCATGAAAGATAAGATACGCAATTCGTTGATTTTAAGATAGAATATGATGGGTGAGGAACTGCATTGCAAGTTGTAAAGGCCGCTATTCTCGGTACAATTTATTGTCCAAACGAATGTATGAACTCTTTCATGAGAGAAATTGTATCGCGTAAAGCGGCAAAATATATAATCGGCTGAATGACTGAACGGGAAATAGAACCTGCTCTAATTCCATTCAGTTTCTTGTGCAATCTACGATATTCTATTCGTCTGTACAATAAAATGTACCGTGTAAAGCAGCCTTAAGACGCATTTTGCGTCGATTTGCCTTGGTTTATTTTGCTGATTATTTTTTCGGAGATGTAGACTTCAAATAAACGATAAAATCATCATCATTGGTCGATCAATCCTAAGATTGGTTGACTGCAGCCCTCCATCCTTCCCTATCTAATGCTATTTCCCTTGCCTCCTGGTATCTCTTCCTGGGGACTTTTCTCTCCATTTTATCTTCAATTATGTCCTTCACAAACTCAGTCTGCCTCTGGGGGTGTCCAATCTATCTTGCTCTTCTTTTCTGAATGGTGTTCGATATGGTCCTTTCCTCTTCCTCTCTTCTGTACACTTCATCACATCTTATTTTGCCCGTCCATTTTAGCTTCAACATCCTTCTACAGCACCAGGTTTCGAAGGTTTCTAGTCTTTTCTGGTCAGCTTTTCCAATGGTCCATGCTTCCGATCCACAGAGTGCCACGCTCCGCACGAATGTTTTTACATACTGTTTCCTGGTTTGTAGTTTTATCTTCTCCGAGAACAGCAGTTGTATTTTTCTCATCAACAAACCATTAAACATGATATATCATAGATGTGTGTGTGATTGTCGTTGTCACTTCATTTGAAATTTTACCGCGATTTACTTTTAATATTTTGAAATATATAAAATACCATTGAGAAGATATTGAAACCAATTCTTGTGAAATAACAGTCCATTAGGTAAGCATGCCAGGGGAGTTGAATGAAATGTGCTTCACCTATCACATTTTAAATAACACGAAGCCTTATTCTTTATTATTCCGCTTTAATATTGGTGCTTCTAGAACCTCATTCGTTTTCCATTTAGTGAAAGCTGAGTAACAGTTGGAGTTTGTCATTTCAAATGAAAACACCGATCAATCTCTGAATTAATTGATTTCACTAGCCATTCCACTTTGCTTGATTGATCATACTTTCCGGTCCAGATTATGAGGACTTCTCTGGTCGAGGCAATAAAAAGTGCTTGGCATGCTTTTAACTTAAGCGCGAAGAAATCTCCATCGGTATGTATGTCAAGGAAAAGACGCCAAGCATTCGTGGGAAATCATAGTATATTTCTCCGTGTAAATCTACATACTACCGAGGGAGCCGCCGCGCCGCCTGGGCGTGTGGCGGGGGATGTTTGACCACCAGCCGTGTGAAGGATAAAGTTTTCGGAGGTGAAGTGTATCATAGGAGTGTTTGGAGTGGAGCTCAGTTTTCATTGGGTCACTTATTGTGCGTGAAAAGAACGAATTATTGTATCTATATGTTATTATGTCTTGTTTCTTCGATTCTGTGGGACCTGGAGATGCAGTGTGGCGTCAAAATGATACTCTCTGTGTTGCTCAGATGCACACCAGTTCCGAATTTCTCAAGCAAGCTAAGCCTAGCGTGTAGCCTCAAGAGTCTCCAGGGGATCCCACCTTAATCCCTCTGATAATAGTGAAACACTATATTATGTATAAAAACGAGTATATAATATATACACGAAGAGTGCAGCTTTTATTTGTATTGCCATCCTGACTGTTTTTTGGCCTGCACCAGGCATCCGGGCATGCGTGCACCGCTCTGATCTCAGCTGGGATGAGTGTTGCATGCCTGGTGTGAAATCACCCCGCGCCACGCATCCTAGTGGTGGCATACACGGTATTTTGCAGATGTAGATGAAAGTGAGTGTTCTGCTCAGGGTGAATATTGCATTATTTTTTTATTTTATTTTCTTTATTTTAACTTCACAACCCCGAATACAGCGCTTGGCCAATTTAATTCGGGACAGACGAACACAAACACTCATTCCCTGAGTGGTGATAATTCCTCCCAGGCGGGATTCGAACTCGCGACCCTCGGTTTATCAGGCGAAGACTTTATCCCGTCGCCACCCAGGCCGGCAAAGTCCTGAGTTGTCCTGGTTCACGCGTCTCGGGGTAGTTACTTTGGGAAAAAAAACTACCCAATAGTTTCCAGCTGCTCAAAATTCTAGTCGTAACTGAGTTGAATAGATGTGATGACATCGATACATACATACATACATACATACCCATCACGCCGTTCCCTTCCGGGGTAGGCACAGTCAAAATGTTTCACTCGTTGATACATAATTGTACACCTAACTCTGCTTCAATAATTTCCTCCATTCTGGCCTATCCTTGCAAACCTCTTTTGCCTTATTTACCCCATACACTGCTTCATACACCCCCCCCCCGTTTTTAAGACTCCTAATATTCCTCCTTCTAAGAATTTCCTCTACCACATTCAACCACAACTCTCTCGGCCTACCTCTACCTCTCACACCATTCATTCTACTCTCATATATCTGTTTCGTTATTCGACTCTCATCCATTCTCTCAACATGGCCAAACCAACGAAGCACACTCCTTTCATACACGTCCATTACTGGAGCATTTAACCCACATTCATTCATGACCCACTCATTCCTGATCCTATCCATCCTACTTTTGCCGCAAATACTCCTCAGATATCTCATACCCACGGCGTTTAGTCTACTTTCATGTCTATCCTGACAGACCCATGTTTCACTACCACAGCAAAATTTGTGACCACTTTGCTATATGACATCGATGTGATGCGAAATGGCTTTTTTTCTAAAAAATCTCTGTTTCTGTTCTCCACAGGTCTCCTGCTCCCACCGTCCCCTCCGACTTCGCGCCCGAAGCCGCAAGACTGTGAGAGCGGGATCGGGAGTCGAACCAGCACCCTCCGGAGCGTCGCGTCCTCCTCGGCCGCGGCCACTTCGTCGCCCGCGACCCCCACGCGCACCACTCCCCTCAAAGGATCCACCGCCAGCACCGGACTCCGGAAGGCCACCGGAGGAAGTTCCTCGACCGCCCACCTCGTAGCAGGTGAGAGCTCGGGCTGTGCCTCCTCCTCGTTTGTCGCCCATCTGCGTCTAAATTTCCATCTGGGACTCGGCGGAAAATGCTTCTTGGAAAAAATGCTTCGAAATTAAAAAAAAATGTATCTATAAATGTTAATACTTTGTGGCAACCCCGTCCACCGGTTCGCTTCCACACCGCCCGCGCACCGGCGAAACAAGTTGCACCCTCGCTTCCCGCCTGGCTGACTCAGGGCCAGCCTAGGTCCCGGAGTTTACTATTTGTTAAGGCAGTGCGAGCGAGATAGTTCCCTAATCATAATAGAGACCATATTCGAATTATGTTTTAATTTCACCAGCTGTGAGACACACAAATTAAATATTGCATTATTAATGGTGCAATAATATTGTTTTCAATGACAGAAATTGTAAGTAATCAAATGAAAATATCTAAATAAGTCTTTAACTTGACTCATTTTTTCACGCGGTACGTTTGAAACTCCATCATAACGGAAGGCTTATTGTGGTTCGGAAGAATTTACTGCGGTGACAGTATGATTAATCTTCAAAAATAGTTGAGAAATCGCACAAACTACACACTGTTGACTTTTTGACGAGATCTAGGTGTTAGAAATTTAAAGTTCAATGTCGATTGAATCGTTCCTCCGATACAGGCCTTCGCAAGTCCACTATTAAAGTAGTGTGAGGGAACTATCATTTCACCTAGAAATCTGTTCGATTCAATTAATTTGGTCTTTATTTAAAAATGCCCCACCCTCCTAAAGATTGATTTTACTCCTAAAGATACAAAAATATCGGTAATATTCATAAATTTCTATTCTTGGAACACCCATTCCACATTCTTTCATTATTCACTAATTCCTAACCCTGTTTTTTTACCGCCAGCTCTTTTCATACCCATACCCCTGCAGTTAGCCCTCTCCTATCCTTATTTTGGCATACTCAAGTTTTTACTATTAAGTTGGAAGGAGTGTACTTTTTTCCTCAGCAATCTTCGCTTCTTCCGACGAAGATTCATACCATGTTACACCCCTCATAGTACTTTCTTTTACCATTCATCAGTGGTCATTCAATCCTATGATTAATTGACTGCAGCCCTCCACTATTCCCTGTATAATGCTAGTTCCCTTACCTCATGGTATCTCTAATTCAATGTATATACTTTCCTCTTTATTTGGTCCATGAACTTACTCCTGGGTCTTCCTCTGGGCCCTTTTCCCTCAGTTTTACCTTCAATCATGTTCTTCACAAATCCATCGTGTCTTAGAGTGTGTCCAATCTATCTGGCGCTTCTTTTCTGTATGGTGTTCCTTATGGTCCTTTCTTCTTCTACTCATCTCCACACTTCATCATTTTTTTATTTTCTCCATCTATCTTATCTACAGCATCCTCCCCCAGCTTTCAGCATTACCTCGCCTTATTTTAATTTCCAATTCCATTTCGTAGCTCTATGTACGTGACCAAAGAGCCGCAGTTTGTCGACCCCTGTACAAGAGGAAACGGGTTTAAAATGTAAATTAATGTATCGTATCGTTGCTTCGCCCTCGAGTCACCGTGCGTTCCGCGGTTTTGCGCAATATGCACCTGCCACTCTGGGTTCAAAGAGGACATTCGTATCCCGAGCAGGCAGGAGTCTTCTTCCATCACGACAGATGCAATTAATAAATCATCGCGGAGCAACATATGCCAAGCCTGCCCATGGGAAAAGTAAGAGCGGACAAGAAATGAGGAATGGCCGCTTTTAAGGTCTTGTCAAAGCCTGGCAAACGATCTAATCCGTCCTTTGAACGTAACAGGGATTTCATCGCGGGGGACTCGTTTGACGTAATCACTCCATGTTCAAGTATCTCCTTTTGCTTCCATCGTGGAGCATTCGTGAATTGAATGAATATGAGATTTGAAATGCTTTCTTGTCTTTGGTGAAATATTTCCTGGGCTGATTCCTGAGTAACATGCGTGAGATTCGCCATTGCGTTGTCCTTGGTGTAGGCAATGTCTTAGAGGAATATTGAAACCCTTAAACCGCACAATTGGCCATATTGAATGGATGAGATTGGAAATTAATACGCCGAAAACATGGATATCAGCCACTGGATTGTCACGGCACCGCACTTTTATCTGTAACAATGTAATATGGAAACATTTTTTCAACAGCATCGAATAATTCATAAAATTCTTTGAGAAATTCCTACATCTACATCTGCGTGACACCCTGCGAGCCACCACGAGGGTGTGTGGCAGGGGGTGAAGATCACCAAACATGCACTATTGACATGTAAGTAGCAAATTTAAGGGAGATATGCTAGAATATAGGGTCACATGAAGCTAGATGGTTAGTATCTACATAATAAGGAAGGGATTATTGGTTGTTATTACATGCATCATGCACTATAGACTACTCTAACTATATTTCACCTACCTATCCCTTTGCTACGCTGCCTATTGTTCTCTCTTATAGTACGAGAGAAAAATGACATTTTAAATCTATCGGTACGACAATCTATCTCTCTAATCTTGTTAATATGATCAAACCTAGCATAATACGCAGGGGTTCTCAATATATATCTAACGTCATCTGTGAACAACTCAGTTTCGAATTTACTTAAAAACTACATTTTAACCTGCGTTCTGATAGTGATTCCCATCCTAGTTCTTCTGTTAAGCTCGTAACACTTATACAATTATCATAACGGCCTTTAACAAACCTAGCAGATCTCCTTTGCACGCGCTCTGATTCTTTTATCATACCTTCCTCGTACGGATCCCATATACTAGCGGCTTATTCTAAATGAGGCCTGACAAGTGTAAAATAGCTTCTTTCTCGTACTCTCTCATCGCATTTGCCTAGAACCCTTTTTACGAATCCTAATCTACGGTTTGCTACACTAGTTATTTCCCTGATGTGTTTCCCCCATGACATGTCTTCAGTGATGGTGACGCCTAAGTATTTAATTGAATCTACGTTACATATTTTGTTTTCTTTGATGTAATAATTATTCCGGGGAAAGCCATTCTTTTTCCAAAAATTCATAATCCTACCCCAGCCATGTTAGAAATCTTCTCAAGCCATGTTAATATGTCTCAACTTTGTGCCTCGCGACATCACTGACGATTTTCTTTTATCTTTGGTTCACACTCACCCACTGTAGAGAATATGTTTCGGGTAACTAGGTTTACAGTTCATTGCGCCGACTTCGCCGGTTTTTGCGCAGAAGAAAATCGAGTAAGGTTTGCGGTCGAGAGAAAAAACGTCGACAATGCAATGGCAGAAAAGCGTTTCTCGAGGTCATGATTATTTATCACCCGTCCTTTCTATTTATAGTTGGTCTTTGTTTTTTTTTTTTAAAGATCACGTCCGCATCCCTAAATGTTCCTTCGACCATTTCGCGATCACTGTCAAGGATGGAGGATCGGCATTGTACGAACCTGAGTTTGTGCATCGGTGATCAGGGCCATGGTCTTGCCTTTTCGTATCTTTTGTGTCGGCGGCGCGGCGGTTCAACGTCAAAAGGTTTACGACCTGAGGCTAAAAAATAGTGGAAAAAAGCTGTGCCAACTTCGGTTCTTCTCCTGCGGGTTGGCGTGTCTATGATGAAGATTTTCTTAGAGGTTATACAAATCCTCCAATTTCACTCCCGCTTCGATTGTAGCCCAACAAAATTTCTCTCTCTTGTTCTCGACTCGCGTTTGAGAGGCCACTGGGCATTCATCTTTCAGTACGATCATCTTTGCGATGAATTAATATGCTTCAAGTATTTTCCCACTGATTCAACCTCAATCAGTCCATTAAAATAATTGATTTGCAAAAAAGAAATAAAATCAATGGTTGGCGAGTTAACTTTGTGAAAGTTTCTCAACTAAGTGGTTCCATTTTAAAGATCATAAAGAAAGGTGATAGGTTTTTCCTGAAATTAGATGAAAACTCGCGACGCGTTTACGCTGTAAAGCGACCAGGTCGAAAAAATGGCTGATATATGTTTCACGTTTCATTTAATTATTTTTTATTGAATTGATTCAATTTAATTTTATTTATTTTAATTAATTATTAATTTATATCTTGAATAATTAATTCTTCGAAAAAGTGCTATCTATTTTTTAGATTGTTATATCCTTTCACGACGTCTCGCCGCGTATAGTTGTGAACATGTGGAGTTAGTGATTAGTGTGGAGGTATTTGGAGATCGTATTACTTACAACTGGATAATCGGTATTTTTTCTGCTATACACTTGTCATGGCAATTGCAATGGCAATGTAGTTGGTGTGGTGGCTAGAGTACTGGCTAACCACGCGGACGGCCAGGGTTCAAATCCCTGCAGAGGAGGATGTTTCTCAGAGGAAATCCGATCCCTACTTGAGTGTCTAGTGGAGGGCACTTCAAGTACAGTACTCCGTCCGTCAGATGAGACGTTAAACTGTGGTCCCTTTGGCGCCTTTCGTTAAGAGCAGCCTAATGCCGACGCCGGGTTCTATTCACCCTTCTTCCCTTATCTGTCCCCTATGGCGCGAATGACCTTAGCTGTCGGTCGCCTCCCCAAATATCTAGTTCGTCTTCCAATAATAATTACAAGACACAGATAATGTTTAAATATGAAAAAATAATAATTGCATGATACGTAATATGCACACAGACAGGTTAAGTACCCTACCAATTTCAAATGGACAACGACCAAATTATCTCCTAAAATTCTGATCTAGATCGGCCTATTTTCCGATCTATCGGGGGTTCCTCATTTGCTTAACAGCGTGGGCTTCGATGGAGATTCATTTCCTTAGGCTGACCTGGGTTTCCCAACCATTTTTGCGAGTTAGCGTTCCATGAGGGTACGTGGCACCCTTCTTCCCTTACCTGTCCCCTATGGCGCAAGTGACCTTAGCTGTCGGTCGCATTCCCAATTATCCAATCCAATCGCCCCTATTGTTCAAAATCGCCTTAAAATGAGTTTGCCTAATTTTTTTGTTGGAACATTCCTTCCATTTGCGCATAACTAGTTGCTAAAACGCAACTTTTTACTGGTTCGGTCGTGCCAGTATATTTCCACTGAGGTAAACTGGCAACTGAGGTTCCTGTCGCGGCTCAGTGCTCTGATTTTTTACAAGTCCATCTTATTAATTTGAGTATAAACGATTTTTAACATTTCAATACAAACATTAATGCATATATTTCATATTTTTGGTGTCCAAAAATTTCCGTCGCTTTTCTCATGGAGATAGGAACTCTCATTTCCCCCACGGTCGTCTCGTGGAGATAGAACCACCCCCATTTCCCAATAAGATTACCATTTTGATTAAAGCGGTTTCTTAGGGAAAGTTTTTTCTCCAGTGAGCAGAGAACATTTTTCATTTCGGTTTTGTTTACTGACGATTTTGTGAAATATTTTACGGAAAACAATGCCGGAACCCAAAATATCATCGTAGCTATCTCCGTTTGCGTAAAAAAGTATGCAATAAGAGTATTTTTTATTCGGGAATGATTTTTTGTAAAACGAGCACAGACTGTAAATGAACAACTTTTCACGGACGACTCTGAAATATTTGAAAGATGACTTTACCGCGAGAAATGGTCATTAGATTTCACGATGCATTATGGCCTAAGCCGTTTGAAAGTCAACAACCCAGTAAATTACAACCACTTTTTGCAACGAAAAATACTCGGGTGCTTACCTGGATGGACATGTTTGGAATAGCAGTTTTCATCTGCCGACTCGAGGCCGTAAATGTGGGGCGTTGCGGGTCGCCTCCCTTTAGCTGTGAATACGCGCACTCACCATCTCGCCGTTTCCTGTGCTATCACTACGGCGTGAAAAGTCATCCCGACATCTGCCGGAACTTCCGCCAGGGGGACGGTTGGGGGTGGACCTTCCTCTCCGTTCCTACTAATTGCGTGAGGCGATTTTAGCGATTTTTCGACCCCCCCCCCCCCTTCCCCCTTGGTGAGATGTCGTGAGATTTGGCTCGACCCCCTCCCCATAATCTCACGTGAGGTTTTTCAAAATGCGTATTTTTAGTGTAAATATGTTAATCTGTGCTTGACTGCGTTGGATTTACTTAAAAAAACATAATTTGCTTAATTATTTTTATTTAAGACTAGTATTTAAGACTACTAAGAATGGCTCGTACGCCGCAGCGTTCGTCGAGTCGCGCGTTTGGCTGTCTGGTGGCGGCTAAACAATCGAGGGGCTACTGTGCTACTTTGTGGCGTTCGCATAACCGCGATAAATATTATTGTGTAGGATTTAGCCATATTTAAGTGGAGAAACATGTTTTACATAATTTAACCCAGTTTTCTCGCAATTTTACTGTTTCTTGCGGAAAAAAAATGTACGTGATATTTCCGAGATCCCCCCTCTCCTCCACGTGCGAATGGGTGAGATTCAGCTCGACCCCCTTCCCCTCTAAACGCCTCACGTAATTAATGGACGCCCCCACGAAATATTATGACCGTCCAAGAATGCTAAGGAGATCACACCGTGACTGTGTGAGTCGCTATTGATACTTTTTGACAAAGTCTGTAGAAATGATGTATTACTCCGCGAGAATGATGCGAGAGCGTTGAAACTTGAAGTAGGTTGCTTCATTCATTGGTCGTTCAATCCTAGGATTAGTTGACTTCAGCCCTCCACCCTTCCTGATTTTCCCAATTATAGATTATTGTATTCTAGTATTTATCGATTTAACAAATGTTCTCGAAATACGTATCCAGCGATTAATTAATAGCTGCCTTAGATTTATATTCGATCTTCGCAGAGATGACCATGTTTCTGATTACTTTGCTGCCTTGAAGTGGCTGCCTCTTGGCTCCCGAAGGAACTACTTCCTGGGGTGTTTTCTGTTCTCCCTCTTTCATACTCATATGCCTGAATATCTCTACAACCTATTTACCCTCAGAACTACTGTTTCCGTCAGAAGAACTCGGGCAGACCTAAACCTTCTCCACATACCCCAAGCCCGTACCAACCAATACCTAAATTCCTTCCCGATTATAGCATCCAAGTTTTGGAATTCATTACCCCCCTCAATAAAATGCTCCTCCACTCCGGAATCTTTTAAGAGGAACTTGTACGAATATTTAAAACAGTAGCACTGTTGTTTTGAAATGTAAGAATCTTTGTATTGATTAATTTCATTTTTGTTAGACCCTTTGTTTTCAATTGCTCTTGTGTTTATGCTATGCTTATTTCATAATTATTGTATTTTGAGCAGAATGTTTTCTGTACTTATGTTTTTTTTTTGCTCTTATGGGTTTCCCAGAGCATCAATAAACCATTCATTCATTCCTACCTAATACTAGTTCCCTTACCTCCTGGTATCTTTTCCTCTGTACCCTCCTCTTTATTTGGTCCATGAGCTTATTCCTGGGACTTCATCTGGGGACTTTTCCCTCTATTTTGCCTTCTATTATGGTCTTCACAAACCCATCGTGCCTCAAGAGTGTGTCCAATACATCTGGTTCTCCTTTTCTGTATGGTGTTCCATAAGGTTCTTTCCTCTTCTACTCTGTCTTATTGATCACTTCTTATTTTGTCCGTCCATTTTATCTTCAGCATCCTCCTCCAGTACCTGGTTCCGAAGGCTTCTATTCTTTTCTGGTCAGATTTTCCAACGGTCCATGCTTCCGATCCATAGAGTGCCACGCTCCACACGAATGCTTTCACATACCTTCTGTTTCCTGGTTTGTAGTCCTATCTTCTTTGAGTACCGAAGTTGTCTCTTTCCCATTAACGCCTGCTTAGGTTGGGCTACTCTCCGCTTGACGTCTGTTGCACTTCTTCCGTCCCACGTGATGGTACCTCCGAGATAGGTGAAGGAATTCACTTGCTCTAATATCTCTCCCCTCTGGGTGACTTCTGCGTAGGTTGCGTTGGGAGTGAAAACGTTATTGATTTTAATTTATTTAGGTTTCAAAGTTTATTTATATAAGAATTTGCAACGGTAGAGCAAACCTTGTGCCGTTTTCCGTGTTGAAATACCTCCAAAAATCGCATCGCATTTGTAACGTCAAAAACTAAGGCTGGAACGTCGTAAATCAACCGGCGTGTCTGGGAATTCCACGTGAAAGCTCGGCCGTAAAAATTTAGCTCGCATTGAGTCGCGCAATAAATGGTTCGGAAAGCAGTAATTAAATCCTCTCACGCGTTCGCTTTCGTGATAAGGAGGTCTAACGGCACCAACATAGGTCCCACTTGGATTTCTCCCCAAACGATGGGATCTGTGAGTGTATTTTCCCCTCCTTCTCATTGTGTTCTGTTAAAGGCCACAAAGAAAAACGTCGTTTCCCTGAGGATTCCACCAGGTGACAGAACAATAGGGGAAAACGTAACCTGGCACAACAATATATTAATGAAATATACGTTATACATGCGGCATGTGAACCATTTGCAAAATCTCAATAAATTCATCGCAATTTTGCCTTCCAATTTTTTTGGAACGGTTGTATGAGTTGCATTTGAAAATCAGATAAATTTGTTATTCGCCACAACGGATGCAGTTCGGAAAAGTGGGTAGTAATAAAGATGCTGAACTATTGCGTTGCTATATTTGAGGATGGCCTGCTTCATTTGAAAAATTAATATGCTCTAGTATGATTACTGAGACAGAATTATAATGTATTTTGTTCATTAATCATCCCAAATTTGTTTTTTTTTATTGTTGTCTTTGGGTATGACTGTTACGAGCACCATCAGTAGCTTCACAGATAAACAATCGTTTTTAATTTCACTCTGATAGCCTGGTTTTTGAAAATTGGCGCTAGTGCGACGAGTTATTAAAATAAAATATTCCGTAAATACACCCACGAATATTGCTCCAATACGGTTAACTATGTTTTATTGTGAAGTTAAAAATTAAGACTCACAATCTTGACTTGGAAATTCCGTAAATACTGAGGAAAAAAGGTCTCTTCTTATTGGCTGCCGTTGTCGATAAAGTTTAAGACCGTGGTATGGTTTGCTTATTGACATCGCCTTCAACGTCCGGCCATCGTAATCCAGGTTCTACTGCAGCACAATTGCTCAGCTCCGTAGACTCTACCGTCCGTTTCCACGTCAAGAAACGTCGTCCGTAAACCCTTCCGAAAAGTTGTAGGTATAATTACGTCATAAATCTTATCGACCGTCCACGTGGGCCTCACGTGTGACATAACCGACTCGATAATTATGCTTTAATGTAAAGTTTAAAATTACAGACAGGCAATCTGGATTTGAAATTCCGAAAATATTGAGGAAAAAAGACCACTTTTCGTTGGAAGCCGTTGTCGATAAAGTTTAAGACCGTAGCATGGTTTGCTTAACGTCCATTGACATCGCCTTCAAAGTCCGGCCATCGTGATCCAGGTTCTACTGCAGCACTATTGCTCAGCTCCGTAGACTCTACCGTCCGTTTCCTCGTCAAAAAATGTCGTCCGTAAGCCCTTCCGAAAAGTTGTATAATCACGTCACAAATCTTATGGGCTGTCCTCGTGGGCCTCACGTGTGATATAACCGAGTCGTTAATTAGGTTAATTGTACAGTTTAAAATTACAGAGAGACAATCTGGATTTGAAATTCCGTAATTATTGAGGAAAAAAGGTCTCTTCTAATTGGCTGCCGTTGCCGATAAAATTTTGGACCGTAGAATAGTTTGCGTATCGTCCTTTGGATCGCCGTCAACTTCTGGCCATCGTAATCTACGTTCTACTGCATAACAATTGCCAAGCTCCGGGAACTAGGCTTGTGCGATGAACGAATTTGCCCATCGAGGGTCGATGAAAAAAAATTATCGAGATGATTCGGTTTCGATGATTGCCATCGACGATG
This sequence comes from Ceriagrion tenellum, assembly GCA_963169105.1. Taxonomy (NCBI): domain Eukaryota; kingdom Metazoa; phylum Arthropoda; class Insecta; order Odonata; family Coenagrionidae; genus Ceriagrion; species Ceriagrion tenellum. The sequence goes on along the minus strand of OY720639.1, from coordinate 56,567,152 downwards.
ATGAGTCGAATCCGATGTCGAGTCGATGAATTCATCGCCGTCGATGAGTCAATGAACTCACCGACCTCGATAAGTCGATGAATTCATTCATCGCCGAAGGAAAGGAACGGGCGAGCGACGCAACACAAATAATTATCATCTAATGGGGATGGATTCATCGACTCATCTACATCGGTGAATTCATCGACGTCGAGGATCGATGACATTCATTGTCATCGACACGGTTCATCGCAACGCGATGACTAAAATCATCGTCGATGAATCGACTCATCGCACAAGCCTACCGTGAACTCCACCATCACGTTTCCACGTCAAAACACGTCGTTGGTAAACCCTTCCTAAAAGTTGTATAATTACGTCACAAATCTTATAGGCTGTCCACGTGGGCCTCACGTGTGATATGACCGAGTCGTCGGCGGGAGATCTCATTCATCAACCAGTCGAAAAAAATAGCTTACGCATGGCCTTTCTCGAGGGGCGAGTGGCCATTTCATCTGCGGCGGGCGGTCGGTCTCTTGGCTGCCGTCCGTCGATTACTATGCATTTCACGATTTGCAGCGCGGGGGAGGAATTGTGGTAGTGAGTGGGTTTGAATCGTGACTGGCGGTCTCTCTCGCGGGCCAACGAACCACGTTTTTCGGAATCGCTGAACCCTCATTACTTCGTCATTACGGCCGCGGTCATTTCGGAGCGGTAGCCAGACAGCTAGTGAATAAAAAGGTCGTTCGCACCGGCCACATGTGCGTGTTACATCTCGGTTGAAAGGACGCCTAAAGGGAAATGAAGCTAGCGGTTACCAGGGAGGTTACCAAACAAAGGGAGATGAAACTAGCGGTTACCAGGAAAAATGTTTGATATGTAACTGCTCTGAAACTCGTCTGTAACTGTTATGGAAGACTAAGACATGTCTGATCTTGAATTGATCTAGATCTACATCTACATACTATCATGCCAGCCGCCGCATGGGAGTGTGGCAGTGGGTCTTAGGACACCAGCCGTGTACAGATGTGAGGAATTAGGTTTTGGGAGGTGAAATGGTGACGTGTATTGTGGGAGTGTATTTAGTGGAGCTCGGTTTTTATTGTGGTCGCTTATTGTGCTCGGAAATAACGAGTTTTTGAACCAATCTCTTCGGCAATGTATCTCTCATAATTTATCGCCTCTACCAGACCTAGAGATGTAGTGAGGCGTCACGGTAACATTTTCTGTTCCGCTCTGAAACACGCCAGTTCTGAATTTCTCAAGCAAGCTAAGCCTAGTGTGTAGCCTCCGAGTCTCTAAGGCCTCCCACCTTAATCCCACTAATAGCTGAAAAACACAATGTTTGCTCGTAGCAGATTTTAACGAAGCGTGCAGCTTTTCTTTGTATTTTATTAATGTTTGGTTAAATCTTTATGACCAGGGTCCCAAAAGTATGCGGCGTACTCGAGGTGTGGCCTAACCAGAGCAAAGTAGCATCTTTCTTTTACTTTTTCATCCGAGGACCTTCCTGTTGTACGCTTAACAAAACCTAGTTTCTTTAATTCTGTGCCGCATATGTTCTGTATGCGTGTTCCCCACGATATATCAAAGTTAAAGTAATGCGATGCACCAGTCAAGTGCATGTCAAGTCAGATGCATTTCAATGAATACTTTTTTAAAGCATTTTAAGTAATACATTTCTTGGAATGTAGTAATAGTATGCCTTGAGTAGGAATAGTATTCCCTGAGAAATTTTCTGTATCAATGAATTTGTAATATATTTTCAAAATGAATTGGAAATGTTTTACGAATTATGTATGAATTGGAAGTGATCTGTTACTGGTCTGTGCTTCAACAATCGTGCTTCAACTGATAGATTCGTTTGTTCAGTATCTATATTTTCAGTCCGTATTGGTAAACCAGGCGCTCTGAGTCGGCTCTCTTGGAATTTTCAGATCGGTCCGAGTTAGATCGATCTGAGATCGATTGGCAGACGTAATGTATGTTGGGGTCGCGCTGTATTCGGGATCGCGTTAAATTCGGTCTTATGTGCCACCAACCTATTTAATTGACAAAAATTAACAATAGATCAAATTTAAAGAAAAATGTTAATTGACCTTTTCTTTTATTCTAATTTTTGCTTCAAAATTACTGGTTTCGAACTGTATTTTGGGTCGCGCTGCACTCGGGGTCTCATTATATCCGGGCTAATATGTTATCCATTCGTTTAATTATTTTCCATCTCCGTGCAGGACCGGGCAGAGTCGGCCAAAGGATATTGTCGTCGTCGGGCGGCGGTTCGGCAGTCGTCGTGGGCGGTGGTGCTGTCTCATCGGCGTGTCCGTCTTGCGGGATGCCGTTCGACAAGGCCAAGAAGCGTCGGCTGATAGACGCGTGCGGACACGAGCGCTGCTACTCGTGCATGTTCGCCAACGAAGCGTGCCCCCTGTGCGCCGCCTCCACCATGATGGCCTCGTCCTCGTCCAAGGAGGGCGGCGGGGGCAGGCCCACGCCCCTCGGCGCTCCTCCCGGGGGCAACATCGACAGTGAGTGACCGCCGAGGTCGGCGGTAAAAAATATACCGTCGAACTTCGATGAATCGTGATGAAAAATTTTTGTTAATTGAGCGTATTGTATTTCATTTTTCCTTAGTTTCTCACTGGTGATTTCGAGTATGTTTTCGTTTCTATGCATAATTTATAACACTGCATTGTTTAGTAAGTTTGAGTGAGATTTTATTTGCTTAAAGAGTAAATTTTCAATAAACCTGGCCAAATTATAGAACCGGAGTTATATAATTTTAGAATAGAGTAAAGATCTTTACTCTATTCTAAAACTCAGGTTCTCAAGCATAGAGTCTGAAAATAGAATAGAGTTTTCAGTGTCTTATTTTGATAAATCGAAGTGATTCGGTACCGAAAAATGCTTTGGGTCGAAGAACGTTCGAGTTACGGACAGGTTATATTTGTGCAACATGCTAAAACCATCATTTAAGTTTCTTCGTCGAATTATTGCAAATCGACTCGCAAAAACTCTACCTCGAGTTCAAGTGCAAATTTAATTGTATATAAGGCTAAAGTCTCAGTTATTACTCCTTGAACGTAATATTTTTCTCTATATTCATTTTCTGAGATAGATACTCAAAGATATTCCAATTTCGGAAATTTAAAAAAATTAAATTAACTTCTCTATTTAGGGTACAAAATAAGTGATATTCGTGCTATTAACTGGAATGATTGATTAAGAAATACTGATAAAATAAAAATAATATGCCTCAAGATTATCTGGCATGGTATAATGATCATATGGTATCCAGATTTCAGTTTTGTTTTCGAATGTACTTTTGGCAAATGTTCATGGAAATGAGCAGTATTTGAAACCTAGTCCTTGTTACAGTTGTGGTTCTGCCAAAAGCGAAGAAGGTATCAGGAAACTCATTGTCAGCCAGTAATGCTTCTATCAGAGCATCTGAGACTGCCCTATATGGTGGCCGCGAAGGCTCAAGATCAAAGATGAAGACAAATGGACATTTCACTTCCTACATGAAGGTAAGATATTCCTACTGTGGCTATATCAATTTTCCGATAGCGTGTGGTTGATTTTTTACTGCTGTTATATCCCACGTGAAATATGACAAAATTATATATTTCTCCAAATTAATGAAAAATCAAGAAGTTTAACTATCCTAAATTTACCATCTTGCATTCTTATGGGTTTAGTAACTCCAGGCAATTAAGAGTTTTAAAGTCAACCCAGAAGGAAGATGGATGATTCCGTCAAAAATTCCTAACTTTTCTTTTTGACTGTATCAGGCTTTCCTCTTTCTTGCACCTCCTTTGTTGTCAATTTTACCATAGATTGAACAGGGTAAAATATCTCAAGATCTATTGAGTCAAAAAATGTAATAGTCCTTTAGCATTTGATGGAAAGAAAAAGAAAACTATCTGCCCAGAAATAGACTAGGAGTATTTCATGAATCACTCCAGCATGTCAAGAATCTGCTCTTCAAATTAGGCCAGTATTTGTGGGATTGGTGGCAGTGGAAAGGGAATTTTATTAATAATTTTTCTAATCTTTACTTCATAAATTTTGGCAGAGCAACTCATTAAATGAGCTCATCAGTGGAATTGTCCACTACTCAATCATCCCTTGGCCTTTATTTTAACCATTTTGCACCTGTCATAATTGCATTTTTCACACCCAGGAAACTAACTCTTAATTTTAGAATATTCCAATTTATTTCTTTTGATTTCTTGAACATTTACTGATCCATGTAGGAAATTGAAGTTTTTATCTGATGTACACAAAAAAGTAGAAGTTTACTATGTTCATTAGAAGAGGCCCTGTTCTTTTCCACAAAACACTTAATCTCATTTTGTGGTCATGGTTTTTAATGAATTATGGATGATATCTTTTGATTGTACAGTAGTATTTGAGTAGAGTACACACATTTTCTGATGAAAATTTAGCTAAACTCTGAAATGAGAAAATCATGCATGTTTACATCATTCTAATTAAGTTTTAATCTGCTTAAAGAGGTAAGAATACTTAATTAACTCTTTCTTTTAAGTCGTAACTTAACTTTTGTCTTTAATTTATGCGTACTTTTCTTCTACACACGTTAGGATGGTAACGAAAAGAGTACCACAGATGATGGGTTAATTTTTCACTATATAATGCAGTCGAATTTCTGTTATTCTAATCTTTTCATTTCACGTATTTTCCCCATTTCATTAGTCAAGGCACCATCAGCAACAGCCCACGGATGCTACTGATGGTGATCCCAGCCAGTGGGCTTCCTCTTCATCATGGAGGCCTCCAAAAGCCCATCCGTCCATTCGCCTGCCGCACTCCTCATCCTCGTCCTCTTATTCATCATCGTCTGCAGCCACACACTCAACTGCCATCTGCAGGCACATCAGCCCTGACACAGCCAATGCTATCAGGATGACACAGAGTGAGTACAACCTCTCCATTTAAATTTACATTATTCATGCTTTTGCAGGAGTCACTTACTGAAGACGTGTACACGAATACAAGAAATTCTTGGGCAAAAAAGAATGGTTTGCCTTCAGTGGGACTGCAAACCAAATCCATGTATATACAAGGTTGTGTAAAAGGAATTTTTTTATTTCGAAAGTTGATGTAGAAAATGAAATACCTATGATAACCCTAGGTAATATTTGAAATGTAATATTTGCAATAAATTGTTTTTAAATGCATATGTAGACTCTACTCTGAAAGAGGTATGTTGCCATTCTGGCTTTCACTTTGGCATCTTCAGTATGTAAATAGTGTACCAAAACACTAAAAATATCAGACTGCTATGCCATATTGTGTCCATATTTGCGTGTACCATTTATTTCTTTGAGTTTGCTAGCACTCCTCTAATCTCATCATTGTTCAAACCTCTGCCTTTTTTTTAGGAAATCAGTCAACAATTGTATACTTCCATCGTAAAATTAGAATTGGCTTTCTCTCAACCACTCTTGATGTTTCATAAAGTGAATGCCAACAAAAATTTTTGCCTCAATGCCTCTATCAAAGTCGCAAAGGAGGAGGACATCTAGGTAGTTGAGTTGGTTAAAACAATCGTTGCAAATTCAGGTGATTATTTGAATCAGAATGAAATTGAAATTAATAACTTCATCCATATGAATTTCATTTTCACGTCCAAGGTTAAGTTTTCATGCCACACCTTTCGAACCAGGTTGATCAGATTCCTAATGATGCATATCAACAACTAAGTTTTGGTCATGAAAAACGAAATCTATTTGTATTAATTTATTAATTGTTACTTCATATTGCTTCCTAACAATTGTCACCTGAATTAACACTTAGTGCTTTTCCTCCCTCAACTATCAAGTTGTTCTCTTCCATTGAAATAAAATTTTCATGGATTCACTTAGTTATTTAATGTTATTTTTAATGAAAGCATCCCACACAGCTTCCCTTGAAGCAATCAAGTTTGAGTCTTTGTTCAGGCAAGTGATTTTTAACAATCCATAGCATACCTACTCATGTGTGCCTTTTGACTTTAATTGTTTCTTTCCATGATGTTCCATCTCATGAGTTCAATAACTATATCTGATAGCTAAATGATTGATTTGCAGGCTGCCCAACACCCCCACAGACCAGGAGGAGGTTTTTCTTGAGCGCTAAATCACTGAAGAATCCATGGCGCCAGCATCACCAAGAAACTACACCTGGAGCTGTAGATCCTGGGGGTGGCAGCATTGAGGCTCCCGTAGAAACTAAAGGCTCATCACCCCTAAATGGTAAGATAAGCAATAGAACATGAAGTTTCCAAAGTACATTGAGGCTGGGTTAATGCTGATTCCTTCTCTACTTAAGCGTATTCATATCCTTTCCATAAGTCCGATTTTTTTCATTTTATCGTCAGTGGTAGTTAATGGTGAGGTACCCTTGAATGGCAAGTAAAAATTTTACTAATTACCAGGTTCCCAGCCCATTAGTCACTGTTTCTCATAAATGTATCTACAATCAGCCTTTATGAAATGGATCAAGGGTTAAACTAAGTTTTTGGGCATCAGATTTTGTGCTGACATCAGAGGTGCCCAACTCTCTATCATCACAGACTATGTACCATCTGGCAACTTAAACAGATTTTAATCATTTTTCCTTTCCTAACCCAACTCATAATATCTCAGCATGCCTAATGGGCTGGGAAATTTGGTCTGTTCTCTTGGCAATACTTTATTCCCAGATAATGGAAGAATGATGCAAGATGCATAGTGGTAGAGATTACTAGCTGCTTCATATTTAAAAGTGTTACCAATAAATTTTATGCAGTCAACTCATGGTTGACATCAGAAAAAGTCATCTTAACTAGGGGCTTATCACCATTTGTTCTAGGGCTTATGCTTGACACTGATTAGAGATTTGATCACATGAAAGTTATTGAAATAATTATGGGTACCTCTTTAGTCCCTTCATATTCCAGGTATTCTTAAGGTTAAAAACCCACTCTTTCTGGGTTAGGTGCATGAGGAAAAATATCTTGTTTTAATAATAATCTATCCAGTTAATTCATCAATTTGCCTACTGAGCATAGATTTCCGTCCTCTATAAAATGAATCTTTTTTTTGTGTTTCATTTCTCTTTTAAAAAAATCAGCATATCATTTTATGTCATGCCTGTAGTTTGTAACTTATATTTTAGTCTCATGCTTAAGTTTCCATAGGTGTTAGCATTCAGTTACACGTACTGGATGACAAAAGCGTTTACATTAATGAATGAAATACACATCTTTTTCTTTCTCTGTGAAGAGGAAAAGTATTTTAGTAAATGTGAGCCTGCAAATTGTAAACAACAGCTTTTTGTTGAACGAATGTGGATATATGTTTTTTGGCTCACCACGTCAAATAGACTTAGATATATGATTTTAGTTATGCATGTGTTTTTTCATGTTCTGTACATGAAGAAGTCTTTCTATTGTTATGGAATATTTCGAAAATAATTTTCTGGGTCCTGGGAACTCTTTTAAACAATTCCATCTGAGTATGTTTATAACGTTACATGCCTCAAAGAAAAATCCTCAGAATCATTCATGTTTTAACAAATCCCCTAAAGTTACCGTAGTTTTCAGCATTTCCAGTTCATCTTACTCTTATCCGTTGAAAGTTGTTAAATCAATTGGTTCTTATATATACAATGTGTATCCCTGTGAGATGTGAAACGCAAAGGTACTTCATCTGTCACATGACAATGCTCTACAGCCCTCATGACAGCATCCGCAATAGCAGAGTCAGTCACATCGTCATTGGCAACATCACTCACATCATCTTGGTCATCGACGGGCACATGGGCAGAAGGGGCCATTAGGCGAATCAAGGCCCTCTGGTGGGGCGGGCCCCCGACAGCCCACAATGGAGGCCCAAGAGGGTCACGAGGAGGAGGAACAGTGGGCCTCAATATCTTGGCTCGCGAGGAAGGATCCCAACTAAGAGGTTGACATTCCTACATGTCGTGTAGCTTGCAGCTTGCACTTAATCGCATCTCCGAATGCACAGTAACCATGTTGATATTTGAATGCACCCAATTATTCTCAGTAATGACTTCTTGACCCACTCCTTATAGCTCTGGAACATTAATTTTAATTTTTTAGTGGTTAATTAATCATCTTTACATCTGCAGATAGTTTGAAAGATGTAGTGTGAGATCCTTCCGTTGAGTGTAAAGTTTGACATGTGATTACAGATTGACTGAGAGCATGAAGTGGAATTCGCAGGAGTTCTACCTCAAATTTGGTATCTTCATTATGTGACTTTTTTCCTTCAAGTATTTCCACTTATATGTCTTACCTTTACATACATTATAAAACATATAAAATTGACGCAGCATTATCCATCTTGAAGTATTTAATGAACAGATAAATGGATTTCTCAAAAGGCCATCATTCATTCACTATTCTTCATCTTAGCATATTCATATTTATAGGTACTAGGTAGGTACCTTAATTTACCATGGGATTCCTATTTTTTACCATTATCATCTTTTGCTACCATTATATCATAAATTTTAATCATGAAATTAGAGCAGTATTAGAAATTTCAATATATGATCCTATTTGTGATTACCAACTTTTTCACATCTGCTGAACTGAAACCAACTTTATTATTATCCAGGCAATTTTTTTCACAGATGTACATATACTTATATAGTGACAAATTTTATATCAATTAGAAATTTATTCATTTTATTTCAAAAAGAAAATAATAAATATCTTTTTTTTTATTTTCACTGATCAACACAAAGAGCACATACATATCTGTTATTCCAAATATGTAGGTAGATCAAAATGTTCAATGTTGTTAAACTGATTCTGGCATAGCTGGAGGGTGGATATTGTATTCAGTTGAGTCACATATATGTCTTTTTCTGTCAGTGTTTGTAGTATAGTTATTAGAGTAAGACTGTTTAACATTAAATTTCATTAGCTCAGAAATGTGTATGTAATCATTTTTCTTGGTACACTGCTATGATTTCATTAACATTGCTGTATGTTTTTAACTGCTTGTTGTAAGTGGTGCAGTTTTGTTTCAGCATGCATGTGATTAATATCTTTGTTGGTAAGTTACTTGTTGCAGAATGAAAGGCATGGAAGTGTAAATCTTATCTATGTAGCATTTGTAAGTTGGGTTATTAATTGTGAGAAAATGTTGCGCTCTTACATAGCACATATATGCATTACATAAGAGTGCTTCACTTTGTCTCGAACTTGTGTCTTTGAGTTTGAATAACAATTATATCATTTCATTGTGCTGAATTCCTTGTCTGTTTTTCAAATTCAGAGCCATACAGACTGATGTGATTTGATTTTTTTCATTAATGTGAGTTTCCACAGCTGCTGCCAATTTGTTTAGGTGGCTTGCTTGTTATTGTTATCACTTTTCTCCTCTCTCCACAGACAGGGGAGAAGTAGATGAGACTGCATCATCTGTGAGGCAAGGTGTTGGGCCATGCCGAACTCGAGGTGCCTCCAGGACATCTCAAAGTGATCTCCACGTCAGACTGGGACTATTGTTGGGCGATGAGGGTGCTGGTTGGTCCCCAGACCCAGATTGTCAGAGTCGTGTGATGGGAGGGTCTGGATATGCAGACAGGGAGGCTCGGAGCCCTGACACAGGTGAGCACTTTGCATGACTCAAGAAGAGACCATTCAAATATTTCTAGGCTTGAGATTAACATGATGACCATTCTGTAGGAAATGCACATTCTTCCAGAATGGCATGAATTCAAAATTATTTATGCATGTAAACATTCAAGTACAAAGTTTTCTATGTGGATTTCAATGATAGAAGTTAAAAAACTACCAATGATTTTTTTCAAATTTTGAGGATACCATCACTAGCCACAGTATCACCTCTATTAATTCACCTGCAAGTTCATGCAGGTGCAGAAGTCCTCTGAGGAAAAATCATTCCCACTGATATTCTAAATAATTAAATACAAATATCGATGTAAGTCTTTAACTTGACTCATTTTTCTCTCGTGGGACATTTAAAACTCCTTCACAACCAAAGGTTTTTTGTGTTTCTTAAAAAAATCACTGCGGAGACAATGAGATTTATTTTTAAAAATTGCTGAGAAAACATACAAACTGTATTCATTTTTCATTTTTTGACAAGATCTAGGTGTTATAATTTCCTCATTCTTTAAATATAGTCTCTCTGGAGAGCATACAAGTACAATTTTCCATGTAATATGACTGGTATTTGTTGGCAAATATCTCTGAGAGTTGTGCGATTAGGGGCTGATTTTGTACTTTTTGGAAGGCTGAGATAATTTTCTTTAAAATGAGACAAAATTCATTGATTTCTAGGTAAAATGATATTTTGCACAAGCTACCTTAACCCATTTCCGCACGGAAAAAAATTTGTTTGCAATTTTGATGAATTTTTGGTATTTTATTCAATGGCCACCGAAAGTTGTCATGCAAATTTTTTGGTGATTATGACCTTGAACAATGCAGTGTTGACAAATAGATTGCAATAAAGTTCACGGTTCCTCCTACACAGCATCATACACTCAGCACATCTGGGTGTGGCCATATGGCTGTGGTGGGTGGAAACGGGTTAAGGGGGAAAACCTTTATAATAAAAAATTGCAGCTCCATTAAGAGTGAGTTGGAGTTAGAACACAATGACTTGGCATTGGCATACAGTTGGTCTTGAAGGGTAATCAAAAAGTGTAATTTCCTCTAAATTTCCTGTTCCAGGGTCCTCATCTGGCTGTCGCTCATCCCTGAGCCCACCCCGCTCCTGTGCACCCTCATCAGGCGGTGTGGGACCCCTCCATAGGCGTGGACCGTCCGGTTGTTCCTCTCTCCTCTTGTCTGCATCACTGGTGTCCCTGGACGCACCCAGACCTCCGCATGGGGGTGCTGATGGTGGGGCTGCCAGCAGTCGAGTGATCGGTACTTCAAACAATACCAGCCCTGCATCCACCTTAACTGGTATGTGACACCCTCTCCTGTACGTTACTACTTCTTAATGATGTTTCTGACTTAGGTTTTCCTCTAACGGTTTGTACCCTAATGGGAATTCTAAATCAGGGTCGAATATTTGGAAAAAAATATGACTACAAAGCTTTGCAACATATATATTAACATGAAACTTGACATGCAACTGGATGAGAATAAATTTCATTCATTGGTATTATTTTGTTTTCGAAATTGGTTGTGATATTTATTTTTCAATGGCATTTACCTCAAAGTAGATCAGAAGGAGGAAAACTAAAATGTCAATGCCATGGGAATACTCTAAACTTTCATTTAAGAAATGTGAAATAAATTATATAAAATTCAGTTCAACTTTGTGGAATTCCATGTAGATTAGTTGATTTACTAATCAAAAGTAAAATAATAAGTTTTGAGGTTTTTGTGCTCTTATGAAAACAATATGGAGATAGCAAAAGCCTCAAGCTGCCCTTGTTGAGAAGAGGATGAGTTAGGTATTTTATGAGAATTTCGTCATATTGGAATACCTTGCTTATATCTATTGTGAAAGGTTGGTGTGAAAAAGAACTGGAATGCACTACTGCTCTTTTGCCAAGATAGTGTATTTTGGAGATTTATTTATCATTAGTAATTTTTGCTTATTTCAATTGATAGGATCATCAGAAGCAGATGTCCAGTGCAGAGGTGGGCGATATGTCGTGGGTAATAGAGTGACCCCCCGGGGGCTGGCAGCAGCTGCTAGAGACAGATCATCAGATAGCTTAGCTTCATTGGCATCTCTGTGTTCGTCAACGTCTCCGGCAAACACAACTCAACAGCAAACCAGGAGGAGGCATTCAGTCACCAGTGAGTTTTAAAGACTCTAAGCCGATTAATTTTGTAGTACATTGCAATTATATAAGCGAATTAGTTGTTGAGGCCAAAGTGCTGTATTTTTTCCTTCACAATACAAAATTTAATTATTATTTGAGTATCTATTAGGTATGTCATATTTAATCACATAAGAAAATAAATGAATTTGAATCATTAATAATAATAATAATTTTATGTGTCTAAAGATCATATGTCAGAGAGATCAATGCATAGATATAAGACACGTCAAAAGTTATTGAACAAAGAATTACATGTTTCCATGAGTATACAAGATACACTACACTCAAAATTGATTACAAAAAACAACAAACAATTGAGATAGAGAAATACAAAATACAATAATAATACAAAACAATTAAACTTTGCTATAAAACTCATGTACACTGTAGTGACATTTATTTACAAGATATTTTTTTAGTTCAGCCTTGAACTTTTTTTCTGGGGTAATACATCTTAAATATGGGGGGAGTAAATTAAACATTTTAGTGCCAACAGCAATGGGGCTCCTAGAGGCTATTTTTTGTTTATGGAGGGTGACATGTAAACTTGAATGGGATCTTTTCAAGTGATTATTAATATCACTATTAACCTGTAAATTGTGAAGGTTAACCTTAATTAAAACACATAATTTATAAATATATAGGCATGGCACTGTGAGGAGCCTTAATTCCACAAATAGTGGTCTACAGGAGTGTGTTTTTGATTTCCCCATAATGATTCTTATTGCCTTCTTTTGTATAACAAACACTTTGTTAAGGAGTGTTATGGCCGATCCCCAGAATTCAATTGCATAGTTGGCTTTGTTCACAAAGTTACAGTGATATAAAGTCATTAGTCCATCATGAGATACTGTGTCTCTGAGAAATCTCATACCATACAAGACTACAGATAACTTTACAGTAAAATCAGAGACATATGTAGACCAGTTTCCTGAATTTTCAATTATTAAACCTAAGAATCTACTGTTATCAGCTGGACTGAGACTGTCGTTCTTTAGGGCTAATTGACCAAAACTGTAATGTTCCCGAAGGAAGAACCTTTCACATTGCTGGTTTTCACGAGACTGGCGCCAACATGGCGTCGTCCCCCGTTTATTGTGACAACTGAATCACGCAATGCATGTACATCAGTGAATGCCAACATTACACTCCTCCCCACGCAGGGGGGGGGGAAGAAAACAAAAAAAAACATGAAAAATACACTTCAAAATATTACAAATCAAATACTTGTTTCTTTAATCTGGTCCTCAAGGGATATCGCCTTTCCACTGTCTCTGTTTCACTTATAGTCCTTGCACTACTAGGCTCCCAGTACCCAGCAGAGCTTTCCGCTTCAGATGGGTCCTTCACTTCACCGTTTTTCGTCACTTCAACACCCTTTTTTTTACTTATCACAGCACCCGAGTTAGCCATACTGTTCTCTCCCCCCATGACCCCTTGCAACTGATTAATGTGACGTTGCCAAGTGAACCCATCACTCGTTTTCACACGATAATTACGTGATCCAAGCACTGCTGTGATGGTTGCCTCTACCCACCGATCTTGCACCCCCCTTGCATAGGCTCGAGCCAACACTTTGTCTCCCACCATAAAGTTCCTCAATACTGATCCCTTGTGACCCTTCTGTTGGGCTAACTGTTGAGCCTGCACTCTATCCCCGACACTTGGTTTCACACAAGCCAGTCTGGACCGTAGGAGTCTGCCAAACATGAGCTGGCATGGAGGCACTCCCGTAGTTACATGGGGCGTAATCCTACAATTTAAGAGAAAACGTGGTAGAGCTAGGTGTAATGGCACTTGGGAACACAGTAATGTTTTAATTTTGTTTTTAAAACATTTGACCAAGTTCTCTGCGGCCCCATTTGTAGCAGGGTGATATGGTGGAGAAAAGATATGGCGAATATTGTTCATCCTGCAAAACTCCTCAAATGATGATGAGACAAAGGGAGGACCATTATCAGAAACAATCTCTTCAGGCAACCCAAACGTGGCAAACAGTGACCTCAATTGAAGCAGTATCTCCTCTGCTCCCCCATTCTTAATCTCTTTTACTTCTGGCCATTTGGTTGAACTGTCCACTATAACTAAAAATACCTTCCCCAAAAAGGGTCCGGCCAGATCCACATGAAGCCTAGACCAAGGCCTCTCTGGCCAATCCCAGGACTTTAGTGGTGCTCTATTTGGCAATGGCTTGTTCATCAAACAAGCTGAACAAGACCTGGCTAATGCCTCTAAATCTTGATCCAAGTTGGGCCACCACACGTAAGATCTAGCGAGTGATTTCATTTTTACTATACCCAGGTGGCTAGAATGAAGTTCCTCCAACATTTTATTCCTCAACCGTTCCGGGATAACCACCCTGTTTCCCCACATTACACACCCCTGTTCTACTGTCAACTCATGCCTCTTATGAAAAAAAGGTTTTGCCTCTAGCTCCACATCCCTAGGCCACCCTAACATACAGTAGTCCAAAATTTTGCTTATCAGCCGGTCTCTTCCAGTTTCTGAACTAATATCCTTAGCAGTGACAGGCAGAAACTCCCTTTCCCCTGTTTCTATGTAAGATACTTCCTCTATTACTTGTCCCTCGTTATGCAAAGGTAATCTTGACAACCCATCCGCAATTTTATTTTCTTCTGCTTTCACATACTTTATCTTATAATTGTAACCCTGAAGGATAATAGCCCACCGTTGTAGTCTATTGGCTGCCATTTGTGGAATTCCCTTCTTGTCCCCAAATATGTATATCAGAGGCTTATGATCAGTTCTCAAAATGAACTCCCGCCCGAACAAGTACTGTGTGAAACGCTTTACCCCAAATACGAGAGCCAAAGCTTCCCTGTCAATCTGGGCATAGTTAGATTCTGCCCTGCTTAAAGACCGAGAGGCAAAAGCAATTGGCCTTTCCTCTCCATTTGGGTAAGAGTGTAAAATAACTGCCCCCAACCCATAAGGGGAAGCATCACACTGCAAGATAACTGGCAAAGACTGATCATAATGGGCCAAAACTTTGGTAGACGTGATCAGCTGCTTAACCTGCTTAAATGCTAACTCACACTCTGCAGTCCAAATCCATGAGGACTCCTTCCTCAGCAATTGATGCAAAGGTGACAACACAGAGGCAAGGTCCGGCAAAAATTTGGAATAATATTCAACTAAACCCAAAAATGCCCTCAACTGAGATGTGTCTTCCGATCTTGGGGACTTCACCACAGCTTCAATTTTACTAGTGGTAGCATGCAAACCGTCTTTATCAATCTTGTGGCCCAAAAATTCCACTTCACCTAACATTAATTTACATTTGTCTTTATTGACTTTAAACCCCAACTTACTCAATCTGTTAAGAACCTTGTTTAAATTCTTTACGTGCCTTTCATCATTTTCCCCAGTGATAATTATATCATCCTGGAAACATGCAATTCCCTCCAAACCCTGTAGCACCTGGTCCATTGTTCTTTGAAAAATTGCTGGGGCTGAAGCAATGCCGAAGGGTAGTCTGCTGTATCTGAATAGACCCTTGTGCGTATTGATGGTGCACAGAGCTTGCGAATCCTTGTCCAACAGGAGCTGTTGAAAAGCATTGGACAAATCTATTACTGAAAACTTTTCTCCACCCCTCAACTTGGAAAACACTTCTTCCACCCTAGGAAGTGGATAATGCTCTACTTCTAACTGCGGGTTTACTGTAACCTTAAAATCTCCACAAATTCTGACCGTTCCATTTCCCTTTCCCACAGGTACGATTGGAGTTGCCCACTCGCTAAATTTTACAGGATACAAGACCCCTAAACTCACTAATCTCTCAAGTTCATTTTCCACCTTATTCCTCAGAGCAAAAGCTAAGGCTCGTGAATGACAAAATGCTGGTTTAGCATTCTTTCTCAAATACAACTTCACCGTTTCCCCTTTCATTAGCCCTAAACCTCCATTCCAAAGTTCCTTGTTAGCATCCCAAATCTCGTTCACACTGGCCATCATATCAATTTTTACGCTATTTACAGGCTTGCAAAATTTTAGTGCCCGAAACCAGTCCCTGCCCAGCAATGGCGGTCCACCATTTTCTACCACAAATAACAGCAATTGTTGCTTCATACCTTGATAATTTACCCTTACTGAAATGGTACCCTTAGGCTCTATCACTGCATTTGAATAAGATCTCAGCCTCACATTTGTACTCTGAAGGGGAATTTTACAAAAATTTAATCTGTAGCTCTCCTCAGACACAGCCGAAATGGCAGACCCAGTGTCGATCTCCATCAAAATGTCCCTTCCCTCCACATTAACTTGCACCATCCAGGGGCCCTCATCATTTGTGTCTTTTTCCTTAATATTGAACATCGGCAAATCCTCCTCCCTTCCCACGTTAAAATTCCCAATCCCCACTTGGTCCCTCTCGCTCTCCACATCATTGCTTCCACAAATACTGTGATGAAAAACAGACGTTCTCGTCTCCATACCTGTGTTGCGGCACATCGCTCTCAGGTGCCCAACCTTTTTACAGATGTCACATCTGGAACCTCTGAACCTGCAACTGCTACTCCAATGGCCCTCTCGCCCGCAGCAATAACACACTCCTTTTTCGTTCCTCTTTGGGGGTCCCCTATTCCGCTTTCCACCTCCCGCCGTGACCCTGTGGACCTCAGCGTCGTCCAGGCTCTCTCTCTCGTCGCACTGCCTTTCCGCCGCAACATGGACGTCCCCACGGCCTACAAAATGGACGTCCGCCCTGCCTCTCTCATCCGGGGCCGCCATTGACGAAAGCACCGTCACGTTCTGGGAAGCCTTTTCCCGAGCTCCCGCTAACTCCACTGCTCTGTCGAAGAGGATGGACTCCTCCTCGAGGTACAGGGCCTGCACGATATTTACATCTTTTAGGCCCAATACCAGCTGGTCTCGCATGGCCTGGTCCAAAAAGGCTCCATACTTGCAGTGGCGGGATTCCTTTCGCAACCTAGCTGCGAATTCACGTACACTCTCTCCTTCCAACTGCACGCACTTTAAAAACTTGTGTCTTTCCGCTATCACCGATCTTTTTGGGCAGTAGTAATTACGCAATATTTGGCACAATTCCTCCAACTGAAGTTCACTTGGCCTCTTGGGCTCGCACAAGTTCCTTAACACTTCGTATGTCTCTTTCCCTATAGAAGACAGAAGTATGGCCTTCTTTTTCTCGTCCTGCTCCTTCTTCAAGTCGTGGACTATGAAGTATTGCGTGAGCCGTTCCTCATACGACTCCCAACTATCCTCCCCGGGCACGAAACGCTCCATAAAATTCGGCATCCTCGTCGCCACTGTAATGTTCCCGAAGGAAGAACCTTTCACATTGCTGGTTTTCACGAGACTGGCGCCAACATGGCGTCGTCCCCCGTTTATTGTGACAACTGAATCACGCAATGCATGTACATCAGTGAATGCCAACATTACAAAAACGTTGTGAGGAATCAAGATTAAACAATAATATTTGTGTTTTTGCAGAGTTTAACTTTAATTTGTTAGCAGTACTCCAATTCCATATTGAGTTTAATACGTCCTGACTGTTGTGATGCAGTTCTGTCACCTTGTCAGCAGAGATTATAAAGGTAGCTTCATCTGCATACATGATGGTTTTAATCCTATTTACATTGAAGGATGATGGCAAATCATTAATGAATATAAGAAATAAAAGAGGGCCAAGAATACTTCCCTGGGAACGCCTATGTATAACACATTCGGTTCAGATTTACCCTTTGTATTATGCGATACAATTTCCTCACACTGTGTTCTGTTACTTAGGTATGAATCTAGCCATGACAAAGCTACACATCTTACTCCATAGTTCCAACATTTGTTGAGAAGGATTTGATGGTCAACCATTTCAAAAGCCCTCGAAAAATCTAATAGGAGAGCTGAAACTCAGTCTTCATTGTCTAGAGAATCTGAGATGAAAGTCCAGGCATCCAAAAGAGCATCGGCTGTTGACCTTCCCTTACGGAAACCTCACTGAAAATTGGAAAGGATATTTTGAAAGTAGTCTCCTCATAATTTTTCATGGTGCTGTTATTGATGTGGCTTTTTCATTGGTGGTCAAGAATGTTGATCCATTTCATTCCATGAACCTCATTAATAACATTTTTCAGTCAGGGTTGTTATTTGTCATCATCCATTTCACTGCCAGTGGTCTTGATTTGAAAGCCTTTGGTTGCTGATTAAAATCTTCCTCCACTACTAATATTTTCTCACTTTTTTATGAATACATACATTTGTAAATTTTAATTCATAAAAGATTAGTCTCTGCCATTCAGTTACAAAATGTGTTCTTAATTTGTGATACATTAATCATGATTGAAAGAATAAATATGTTGGTTTAAAACAATCAAATACTAAATAAATAAGTTCCTAAAGAAAGGTAATTTTGCCATCTCAATGCACTGTACTTGCATTTTTTCCGGGAGTTACAGAGTTAACCCTTTCTCAGCATATGATGTGTATTAATCATCATGTATTTCTTACTGTGTATATGTCAAAATCAGCCTTCATTAAGTAAGCATTGACATTTTAATTTATTGGTGGATGATCGCCCCTTTCACTGGATGGATATTGAAGCATGTACCTAAATGTGAACTTGAATATTATTCTGAAACCTCAACATGGACCTGAATTAATGACCATCACAACTGAAGGGTCTGAGGAAATCAAATGCAAATTCATTGCTAAAAATATGATTCTTTTCATTTCCAGCTCTCCAGCCAGGCCAGGTTGAGGACCTGGATGCATTTGGCGTGAGGAGGGCTTCAATCAGGCGGTCAGCAAGAGGAGGCACTGTGGCTGATGGCCCAACAGATCCTAAAAGTGAGTTTCTCTCACCAATTATTTTCTCTGCATATATTAAAAGTTAGGTAATTAACATTGAATATCACTTCATTAAATTATTATGAATGAAATTAAAGTAAGAATTTTTTATAATTTTTACATAAGTATCAATTGGGTGGAGTGATTTCTTTCAAAGGTCAACTTATTAAAAAATAGAAGTGTTCCAATCTCATTGCCTGGAGAATCTATATCAAATTATTTTGATGACTCTAAAATCTTGAAGCTTAGACTCTCTTGATGAAAAGGGAACATGATTTAGTATAAAGTTGACGAAATATTTTCCAGACTGTGGTAACCTTTTTGTGTAGTGGGTTTTCATCGCATCTAATTTCTGTTCAATTCAGGATAATCACTCTTTCCATTGTCAATTAACATTTTAAGGCTGGCGTTAACCAAGTTTTATGTGTTTATCATCTTGTTCCTCATTACCCAAGACAAGTTAGACTTTGCCGTGAGAGCAAATTTCAGGTAATTGTGTAAAATGAGTTGTGGCTTGAAATTCACAGATTTGTGATATCGTTTTATTTTCTCGTCTATTGTGGTCACATACCGGATATAATTGGCATTTTTTTGAGAAATTACTGTTTGATTATGCATGATTTATAACCACATTTTATCTAAGCAACCATATGTCGAATTAGGTGGCTGATTATTTATGCTGGCTGTCACCCAAATTGGAGGACAACACTTAAATCATGTACTTGTTGGTCTCTCTCATGGTGGTGAAGTTTTACTTTTAGTTTCTCTGGGCATCTCTTAAATTTTCAGAATTTGGCTTTTGTGTTACGGTTGGTTGAGAGTGGGTTCAAGAGTTTTAAACTCGTTCATTTCAAACACCAAAGGGAACTTTGTGTGCTCATTTATAATTGATGTGGGAAATTACCCTTTGTTACAGTTCGGTTTGCGCAGTTCCTTCGAAGGCAGAAACAACAGCAAGATGCGCAGTGCCACTTGCAACAACAGCAACAATTGACACTGAGGCCCCTCTTCTTTGAGGTTCCCCTCCCAGAGTGGGATGCTCCGAGGCCTCTGTTTGTGGGGAGGGCTTGGCTATTGGAGTCAATTGCCTCCCACCTGAAACTTCCACCTTTAATTCCTTCCATGTACTCATCTCAGACTGGTGGAGCAACTACTAGTGAGGTAATTTTTTTTCCTTCCTTCTTAAATGCAAATTACCTACATTCCAATTTAACAAAAATTTTGGAAGCTTTCGGTTACCCCAAAGATTATAAACCTGTGTGGGGGTAACCAAGAATTTTGTGCAAAGGAACATGCCCAAATATATTTCAGTTTTGAAATGGTACTATACATCATATACATCAATTTTAATAATTTCCTTCCAAGCAACAATTTCATGGACATTTGCAAATAGTATTTCAATATCATCATGTTTAGATAGCCATTTTTTAACTAGCTTTTAATAAGAATCAACTTTTTTTCCATTTTAACTGCCATTGGATTTAGATTAAGGATTTTCAGGGCGAAATATATTAAACTCCTCTGAAATAAATTCAAATGTGGCCTAGGGGGTAGGACATCAAATTAGAAGTGATAGTTCCGCTTATGATGCCAGGGCAATGTGCCTTAAGGGATCACTATGCAAAAATAAGTTTTTTTGCATAAACCTCAGTTTCTCCTTTGCTGATTATTGATCTCCTTTGATCATTATTAAAGTACACCTAAAGGAACATGAGAAATGATTTTTATGACTTATTATGAAAAATTGCAACTATCGAGCTCAGCAACATAGCAGGGTGTGTTTGAGACCAAGATCAAGAAACAGAATTGGGTCCTGTGAGTTATGCCCCACTGTTTAAACTGGGGGCTCCACACCCTTGAGATCAGGTGAATGGGGCATGAAATTAATTTTTTAAATGCCTTACCATCTACTAAAAATGGCACCCTATCAAGACTCATGTGTAGCCTATCATAAGTGATGTGTCCTTATTGTGGGAGAACTGAACATTTGTGTCTACTACTGGCCTAGTCAGCTCAGTCCTGCTGCTCCTTGATATATCAGTAATGAATCAATTTCTCACTTTTTCTTTGTCCATCATCCATAGTCCACAGGACCACCCATAGGCCTCCACTGGCCCTGGGTCTGGGTACAATTGAATTCCTTTCTGTCGCTGTTGCTATTAAAGAATATGAATTTTTAATGAGACTAATATCCTAGTATTTTCTACCCAATAATGTATTTATAAGCATGGTTTCAATGATTTCTTATGGTTACCAACCTTGAAAATGGCAATGAACTCCTGAAACTGTAGTAAATAGTAAATTATTGAATGGATTATAATAAGCTATTTTATCTTTATTAAAAATGACTTGGTCCCCCAAAGTTAGGCCCGACTCAGTCACTTATCTATATGAAATTGTGTTATCATTCATATCTGATTGAACTCATATCTGTTGTAATACATGGCGGCAAAAGTAACAAAATGATATTTCAAAGTCTCACTACCATTTGTTGTTATTTTCTGAAAGGTGACCAATTACATAATTTAAAGTTACACTCAGCATTTCACAAAAGTGTTGCTGAGGACAGATGAGTTTCAAGATAAGGAAAAGGAAATAGGAAGGTTTGATTGACAACTTAAATTAATTTAAAATTGAGCTTGATAATTCATGTGCTTTTCAATCATCAACAGAGTACAGTGCCTTCAACTGGAACTGCACGTCGCTCCAAGCGGCAAGGTCAGAACCAGCAAACTTCTGGTGCTTCATCCTCTGGGCAAGAGATTAAATCTCCCTCTCCATGCAATCAAACTGTCAGTGATGGGCGAGGTGTTGCCATAGTTGGTGGTCCAGGAACAGGAAAAACAGCCCTCCTCTTGCAGTTGGTTGAAAGTAGTTGCTTTGGAAGGCATCGGGAACCACCCTGCAGAGGTAAAAACATTTCATCTTTAAAGGGGCATATTTACACCACTATAAACATTGGAATGAAAGTTGTAAACTAGATACTTTTGAGTGACCTAAAAATAAATACTCATTATATGATCATGAAAAATGGTCCCAGAATGTTGAATGCATAAAAAATAAACTCTTCATGTATTTCAAGAGTAATGCTCATCATCAATGGATGAAATGATAACTTTATCTCAAAATTTGAGGTTTTTCAATGAATCGTCTGCATAATCTGCCATAATCTTCATTATCATCAACTCACCCTGAAGATGATGGCAGTCAATGCCATCAGCATCATTGGTGCAGATGATCCTTTGGTAGGAAACCCAAAAATTCTTCATCTGAAATATTTTGAACTACAGTCTAGTAAAGTTTGAGTCAGCAAATACCATGCCCTACATTTTACCCTTCTTTATTATGCTTTGGTAATGTTCATTTGACAATCTTTTTCCAAAGCTCATGAATCAGAAAGCTCTGGGTCAGATTTATTTGGAAAGACTTCAGAGAGTGACTAAATTCTGGATTTCATAAATGGTTACATCACGTAATATCTATTAATCTATTATTTTTTTCATCTTGTCTGTACCAACAGATCTACATCGATGTGGTGGATCAAGCCATCCTGGAGCAGAAGATAAGTGTTGTTTAAATCTAGTCTCAGAGAAAGTCCAAGCACTAGCATCACATGTGGTGGCATACCATTTTTGTCAGGTGGGTAATGTTGACAATCATTCCTTTCAAAACTAATCATTGTGTTTAGGGTAGAATACGAAACTAGTCGCTGTCACATATTATGGTTAGGCTTTTTTATGGGTGGAATAGGTTTATTTTCTGTTGATTTTTAAAGGATCTTTAATGTGGTGAAATTATATTAAGTCTTAACCTCAACATATTTGCTTAAAAGATTTTTTAGGAAGCCTCCTGACATGTAGATGATTCTTTTTTGTGACCTCTTTTTTTATTAGTATTGACGTCTTTAATTGCGGCCATCAATTGGGTATTTAAATGTGTGGAATATTGTCAGTCAAAAGTTGTATCATTTAGTTCATTGCTTAGGTGAATAAACCTAATTAAGCTGTATCCATGCTGTCCATTGAACAAACTGAAGTAGCTCTTTAAGGTACCATTTATTGTCTCCTACAGCAACAATTGAATCCTCAGAGGATGAATAATTGAGACATTTCACAATTTTAAAGAATTTCTATTTAGGTTGTTTGGTAATCTCCTCTAAAATATAGTTTTAGTGCAGATGATTTTTTGATCATGACTATGAATAAGCCCATAGGCATTGCTTCCTCTTATCTCTTATAAGTGTTCATTCATACGTTTGAATACTCCCTATCTTGAAATGGAGATGAGTATTCTCAGCATAAGTTTGATTTAATGATATCATGTTTCATAAAATTCCATTTTTTTTATACTTTGTAGGCTGAAAATAACAGCACCTGCCTGGTTCCAGACTTTGTTCATTCAGTTGCTGCCCAACTTTGCCAAGCCCCACAACTTGTGGCATATCGTGATCTCCTCCTCACAAATCCTGAATTACAGGTAACTATACAATGCAGAGGCTAAAGCCTTTCATGTAAAATATTCTAAATTTATAGTCTTTTCTCCTATCAAAAAGGTAAAATGCTACTGATAGTAAAGATTAATTTTGTATTGTAATATGTTTTTTGTCAATGCAAGTACAATAGCTCTGCTCAAATCAACAATGATAGCATATGTATCACCTCTTTAATCTTCATTTTTGTCCTTGGAATTTTGTCAGTACATATAATCTTCCACTTGTAATATGCATCATTCTATTTGTATAAGTATGCATTCAAATCATATAATTCTATTAACGTACTGAATCATTAGATAACCTTTAATTTGTAATTATTTCCCCAAACTCGGAGAATTCCCCTACTCAAAGTGTAGTTTTGAAATCAACTTTTTTCTTTGATTGGGCACGCACCTAAGATAGGGTATTTTTAAAGTATTTTAAATGAGTTTTATCATTATTTTAATGTGGAGTTATAATTGGTTTTATATCAAGAAAGAAAGAACTCTAGTTTTGCACCCAGAGTAAAATATCCTTGCATTCTCAATAGATAATTGCATTTTAACTTATTGAAAAGTCATTTCATGGTTTTATTCCAATAAAATGAAACCTTGAGTTCCAAAAAAGTTATGCCAATTAAGTGGAAAATAAATAAAGATTGGATTGGATATTTGGGGAGGCGACCGACGGCTAAGGTCATTTGTGCCATAGGGGATAGGTAAGGGAGGAAGGATGGATAGAAACCCAGCGTTGGCATTAGCCTGCTCTTAACGAAAGGCGCCAAGGGGACCACGGCTTAACTTCTCATCTGACAGACGGAGTTCTCCACTTGAAGTGTCCTCCACAAGACACTCAACTAGGGATCGGGTTCCTCTGAA
Source organism: Ceriagrion tenellum (assembly GCA_963169105.1). Lineage (NCBI taxonomy): Eukaryota > Metazoa > Arthropoda > Insecta > Odonata > Coenagrionidae > Ceriagrion > Ceriagrion tenellum. Next base: position 56,543,161 of record OY720639.1, on the reverse strand, counting down.
AAACATCTTCCTCTGTAGGGATTTGAACCCTGGCCGCCCGCGTGGTGGGCGAGTATGGAAAATAAATAATCAATGCCTACATAACTTTTTTTGTAGGAAATGCTGTCATTGCCACATTGTATTGCTGACCCTGATGAAGCAATTGTGAAGGGTATTTTAGAACCCCTGGAGTCCATAGGCGCTCCCAAGTTTGATGCTGACAGCCTGTCTGGCAGTTTCCATCAGAATCTCAGTGACAGCTACCATGGGGAAAATGAAGCCATGCAAAGCAGTCTTCATGGAAAAATGCAGAGTAGCTACCATAGCAGTATGCAGGGCAGTGGCCAAGGGAGTCAGTTTGGGGATGGATTCTGTAAAGACATGATGGTAAGATTTGCCCATTTGCACCAAATCCTTGCATCATTCATTCTTTCACCATATTTCCCCTTTCAATCAATTCACCAGACCCACCATGACCTACCGAAACAGTTCATCAATTATCTGTGAGAACAATAACATATTTTGTGACCCTCAAGATGCACTTTTCATCTCATGAATTCATTCTAAAATCAGGCTACATTTATGGGATGAGGGTAAAGCTATGTATAATTCATGAGATTAAAAATTACTGTTGGAGGTTCCCACTTCCCTACTTTCATTTCAGGCTGCATGCTAAATGTGTGCTCTCAATCATTCATGTTTTTGGGATTCCTCAGTAAGTAACTTAAATATAATTGCTAATTTTGAGGTTAAAAGTCATATTTTCTTCCTATAAATTATAAAATTATGTATGTTGATTTTTATATTATTCTTCTCAAATTCAACTAGAAAAACATATGAGCATTGTAAAGAATGGAGCATTATAAGGACTGGGAAATATGGTGTTTTTCTTTTTTATTCCAATGAAATGTCATGTATATAGCTGAAAATTGTAAAGTATCAAATTAGACAATTGAAATATTTTAAGTATGCGATGCATATTGGCCAAAAAAACCTGATAATCATAGCATAATACAAAGAGCTAATGCCGTCAATAGCTACTTTATTCTGTTGATAGAAAAGCCTATTCGCCTTGAGTTATGTGTAAAACACTTCTTGATGCATGTTTTATGGAAATGAAACATTTTAGCCAAGCCTCCCTGTAAAAATGTCAGACTAGTGAGGTTAAATATTGATGAGTTGTTTTCATGTCTCTTGACCACTGAGGTGCTCTTTTATCAGAGCTAATCTATATGTTTTCTTGTCAATTTACATGATTATCCTGCTTCCAATGAATGTTGTGAATTAAATGGAGGAAGTAAGCTTATCATACATGGATATTATGTTTCATTAGAAGGTTTCAAATTAATTTTACATGTATTTTATTTTATTCATGGAACTAGAAAAAATATTTCTGGCTTCAAGAAACAACCATTCATTGATCATTTTCATCCATTCAATAAATACATAATCTTGCTATTTTTCTTCTTGTTCAAAGCTGTGTTGATAAGGCATTGCATATGGAAGGATATTTTCCTGTTTAATCAATGTGAAATTGCCTGCAGCATTTCAGCATGAATATGAATTATCTTTTACTAATGATAAATATGCTTATCCTTCTCTCCACCCCCAGAGCTCAAGTACAGGTGAAGACAGTGTGGATAGAAAAGCTAGCTGCATCATTTTGGTTGATGGCCTCTGTGAGGCTGAGTATCACCGCCCTGACCGAGGCCCATCACTAGGCACATTCCTTGCAATGCACTCAAAACGTTTCCCACCTTGGTTGAAGCTCATCGTCACTGCCAGAACCCGTTTTGCTGACACAGTGCTGGCTAAGGATCTTCCATACACTAGAATCAGGTACTACTTAATTTTTACTTGATGAATGTTAATTTTACATAATACCATAGCAGTTTTTTTAGGCAGTAAAACTATTTCTCCATCATTGAGTGGGTTACGAAAATACACAGCCACAGAGGAAGGTAGAGATGGCAGCCCGCTTGTGGCAGAAATTTTTTTGTGATATTTATGGCATTGAAATAAAAATTAAACAACTTTAATATCAAGGGGGGTAATTGTATCAACTATTCCAAGAGCTGAAAACCACAATTAATTGCAAATCTAAAAAAAATGATTAAGGAATCTTTCTATATTGTCTCTTAAACACCAACTATCAAACAAAGTATGTAGATTTCTGTATAATCTCTAATATTACTGTGCAAAGGAAGGAAAATATTCTTTAATTATTTTATTTTACATCATGAATAAAAGAAATGAGTTATGTTTTCTTAAACTTGATATTAAAATGCTATCTAAATATGTTTGATTGAAGTATATGATGTGTTCCCAAAGGAAGGATAATAATTGATAAGACTGCTCCAAGCAGCTAAAACTGTAGCTTCAACACTAAAAACCTATGAACTGTTATTCTTGTACTTGCTTGTTAATATGAAATAATGATATTATCTGGCTCTTTCCACTTAAAAGGCATATTTACCCTGGGAACATGGTTTTGGAGTACTACATACTTACAGGTTTTTCTCTGTAAATACTAATAACAACAGTTCTGGCAAAGAAAAAATTTGATTTAATATGAAATGATTGTATTATTTTGCCTTCTATACTCCTAATAACTCTTTAAGCTGCTCAGAATTAATGTTTTTTTTCCTTAATTTCAGTCTGGATGACATTTCAACCGACGAAAATCTTCAGCGAGACTTGGTGGATTACATACATTTCCGCGCATCCCACAGCCCAACAATTCGTGCCAACCTCTCACTGGCATCCCCATCGAACACCCTTCCCCCACAGCAACAGCAGCAACAGACTTCTCCTACCACGAGTATCTCGGGCATGCCCTCAGCGGCCATGGCACCCCATGGGGAGGCAGCAGCCATCACTCGATTCTCGCACCACCTCCTGAGGCTCTCTGGTGGATCCTTTTTGTTCACCAAGCTCACTCTTGACCTCATCGAGAGAGGTCAGCTTGTGACCAAGTCGTCAAGCTACAAAGTTCTCCCGCTCACCCTTGCACAGATATTTTTGCTCCACTTCAACTTAAGGTAAGGGTACAAAGAAGTACTGATTAGAGTTTAAGTGCAAACAAGTGTTTGATGACCTATTTACCATATAGTGTTTATATTACTGGATGTTGATCATTATATTTTCTTCTGAAATCTTATCAGAAAATATCACTGTTTTAATATTTTGCTTGAATTGTAAGTATAATAACATTGAATGAGTTTGTGAAAGGCCTTCTCTTCTCTTATAGGTTCCATACTGTGAGAGCATTTGAGCGTGTACTTCCAATTTTATCTGTGGTTTTGGCATCGCTTTCGCCTCCTACCCTTCTTGAGGTATTCTACTCAGTGAATGCTTTGAGAGTGGAAAGGTTCCTATCATGGGATGAGTTTGTAACACGCTTCAAGGTGAGATTTTGAACATAATATTGCTTGCCCTATTCAGGTCACTAATGAAATGCTGTCATTCACTTGGTTTAGTTTCCAATACACAACCCAGAATTGTTAGTTAGCTGGAATTAAATTGGCTTTTTGTACGAAGAAACAAGCTTGAATCAGGATTGAAACATTAAGCTTGAAAGCACAAAACAAACTAGAATGAATTCATTAGTGTAATGGAACTAGTATTCACTTGTCAAGCTTGAAGAAAGGTTGACTAGGAAAGTTTGATTTAAGCTTGCTCTGGTTGATTGTTGTTTCACTGAAGCAGGATTTAAATTTGATTCAGGCTCGGATCAATTATTTACTCAGCATGATTTTCATAAGCAAGGATGAAACATGATGACAGATTGGCTCAAGATTGCCATGTCAACATTGCCATGACAAAACAATTTTAAGCTTATGCTCAAGTTTGCTGTAAGGTTACATGCTCTGTGGGAAGTATTGTTGATGCTAAGTTATAAGTAAATATTGTCACCTTTTCATTGTGTATTTTGGGAATTAGAGAGTACCATCCATGATCCATGAAGTATTCACTAATTTCAATAGGCAGTTGGTCCAGATGGGCTGTCATCAGAAATTTTAATACATCATACTATTAAGCAGGATATAAATTATCAGTTTGCTTAAAAAACGAGCTTGTGTTTGGTCATAAACAGTGATTGGTGTGGCTTCTCTTGTGTATTTTGCTAGTTGTACTGGATTTCTTTACACTTGGAAATAATCATGGTTTTATGAATTTTTCAGACCCTGTCAGGGTTCATCGTGAAGAGGCTGGATGACACATACATGTTCTTTCATCCAGCATTCAGGGAATGGCTGATAAGACGAGAGGAAGGAGATTCAACTAAGTTCCTATGTGACCCAAGGTAAGTTTTATGCAATATTTTTTCTTTCATTTTCATATCAAAACTGAACTAAAATCCATTTCACCTTGATGATACCATTGCATTTCTCATATTAACCCAACCCTTACCGAAGTATGCACATCAGAGTTGAGAGAGTTGGAGTTAGCTGCTGAAAAGGGAATGAGAAACTTTGTTTGTGACATCTTTTAAGTCTTGAGCAAACTTTATAAAAAAAAAGAGACCCAAATTTTAACTTTCAATTTTTCTTCACACTTTATTTGATCCTTGGGTTAGGTTATTTGCTCTTGATCTGTGGGTTAGGAGAAAAATGGAGGAAGTGAGCTTGGTGAATAAGCTAGGGTAAAAGAAATGGAACATGATAGGGTAGGAAATAATACTGATACCTTTATTTGCTCAGAGATCTTCTACATTCTTATGAACAAGGTATAGGGCATGTCAAAATCATACATACATGCATATCGACATATACCAACTAAATACTTTCAAAAGTTTTCATTCATATCACTTCTGATAGTATTTCAGTGATAATCCTCAATCGAAAAAGAAAACTACTTACTTTTAAGAAATCTTTTCAATTTTTAGTTGAAAACATTGATATTTTTTATTTTTTTCACACATATTGGTGATTTCAAGATTTCTTGGGTAATTTATTGAACAATTTAATGCCCAATTCTATGAGACTCTGTTTTGAAATTTTTGTGCATACATACTTGTATTGGATACCATTTTTGGTACCCCTGTAATGTTGGTGAAAAGTTCTGTTCACCACCGAAAAGAAATAGGTGGGATAATTCTCAAGAGGCAGGAAAAGTGAATAGCTTATATACTAAACGGTGATCAAAAGTGTTGGAAGGGTAGATAGAGGTGTTCAATAACCTGGGAGCACAGAGGAAAATAAAAGATGGTTTTATACTTTGGAAACAAAAACATGCATGACAATCTTCAGAGGAATATTCCAATAATTGCTTTAATCACCTGCAATCAAGATTATATCCGACATAAAATGCCCATATATCATGCCCATTGGGTATGATATATGGCACATCAATAATTTGGTAAATCTTTTGCATGAAAATCATGATATACCATGCTGAATCAATAAATCCCAGATAAGAAAACTTAGATAGTAAAAACCTGTCAAAAAATACTTCTTCAGAGACTCTAATATGTTCTTATGGATACATTTACTCATTTTTATCAAAACACTGTGTTCATGCAATATCTTCTCCTGAACATATTGGCAGGGAATCAAATAGTTTTACACCCATGTCTTTGGGCCCAACATATAATTGAATGAGGGAAAAGTGTATTGTAAGTTAGTGGATAGGATAAAGATGACCAGATAATTGTGCGGGTAGACAGGCAATCAAAGATTCACCCATTCACATAGATCTACCCATGGTGGTCTTTGAGTGTATTCATGTTTTGTAGCAACAAGTGCCATTAAAGGGATATTCAATGTCATATTTGCATGATTCCATTGCAGGATTGGACACCTTGGAGTGGCGTTGCGTCTGACTCGTCTCCAGAGTCCCCTCGAAGGGGAAGCACTCCTTGAGTTGGGCCACCATATCCTCAAAGCTCATCCTCACCGTGGCTTGACTCTCCGCTGGCCCCTGTGCTCACGTGATCTCCAGGCAACTTGGGTTGCTGGGGCTGCAGCCGATGCCTCACGATCCCTTGCAACCCTCAGAAATTCTTATGCTCCCAATGTCAAGGTAGGTTGCTCACAAAACATGGTAATGTAACAGATGTGGTCAAATGTCAGCTTTCATTAAAATGAAACAAAATTCTAAAATATGACTGCAGCAATCAACCCCAAAATAGACAGAAAATCATTACCACCCACCGTCAAAATTGTTCCGACACTAGAAAGCCTGTGGGTGAGAGCATTAATTTTTCAAGATTTAAGGAGATGTTATCATAAGTTTATCGCCAATGGACTGTGATTTGGCAAATTTGTCCTTCTCCATTGAATTAAGTATAATTATCATTATTTCAATTTGTTTTTATTTATAACCATTCAATTCAAGTTAAGCAATTTGAAGTAATGTTATATATGTTAGTTACAAACTCTTAGTTTATTAAAACTTTTATCCTACCATAACCTTTTTCATAAAATTTTCAGAAACTTTATGTTAACTGTTGGATTTTTATTGCAACTTAATAGTTACTGTATTTAACAGCCCATAAGACACACTGTAAGTATTTGGGTTAAATTTGAAAAAATAATAAATATAAACCCTTGACCTATAAGGCCAATTAAAGATAATGTTTTCGAGTCAAAGAGGTTCACCTTATCCACTGGGATATGTGGTAAATCCTTTTGGTGGTTTGATACTGAGATACAGTTGCTAGGCAATGATAGAATTAGGATGAGGAAAGGTGTTCAAAGTGTGACAATACTTTGATAGCTGATCATTGTTGAACATTCTCTGTTCAAGAAGTAAGTGACATTTGTCATTATCCTTTTTACATTTCATAGGTTTCTCGACTGCTCCTCCTTGCTGGTGCTTCCCCCAATGCACGATTGGATGCTACTCCAGGGGATCCCCTCCTGTGTGTCGCTGCGCAAAGGGGTGACACTGAAGTTGTGTCCTTGCTCCTCGAGTTTGGAGCCGATGCCGGAGCGGATTCGAGCATAGGATGCACGGCTCTTTCATTGGCAGCCTCAGCTGGCCACGAAGGTGTGGTGGCAGCACTGCTCAATGCCAGGGGACCAGCGGCAGGTGCAGGTCGCATGGATCCAGAAGGAAGGTGCCCATTGGTACAGGCGTCCCTCGGAGGCCACATGGGTGTGGTTGCCCTTCTCCTTTCATCTGACTGGGTTGTCAGCGGCTCTGGCCGAGAAGTCTCTCTCGAGGAAGCTTCTGTGCAGTCACTTGTGGCTGCTGCCATGCAAGGCCACACGGAGGTAAGAATTGCATTTATGGTCATCATTTCAATGAATGGGACTTTCAAAAATGCCTTAATTTATGATACAGTAGAACATTTCTGACGTGGAACATGTAGGCCCTGATATGATCCAGAATTATGATATTTCCAGTGTTAGGACAACTTTCCTTTCAATTGGCAGTATGACAGATGAAGTTGTTCAAAGTCATGAAATAAGATGATCAGTGACTTAGGAAGTAATGCAAGAAATAAACTTTGCTCATTCAAATTTTTATAAAATGTATTTAACCTAAAAATCTTTAAAAGAAAAGGTAGTTTATTTGCTATTGCCAAAGCATTAAAAAATATGAGGATTCAGGTGAGGCTACCTGTTAATGATGCATTAAGCTAAGCTTTCATCCATCCTATTTTGTGTTACCATTGGAAGTGCCAGTCTCCCTACCTTCTATGCGGACTGCATTTGGGCAGTGATATTAATGTGCACTTTCCATTTTTATTTGTCTCTATAATTCTACCGTGAATACTTTATGACAGCTGCTGTTTCTGGAATTAAATAATCCTATTTTCTTCCTATTAGATGTATGCATACATTGTCAGAAACAATGTTAACGTCAACCACCTCCCTTCCCCTCCCAGCGAGGTGGAAGTGAATAAAGGACTGATAGTTAAATGAATGCTTTTGATGGAATTTAGTAATCTCCTACCAATTAAAAATATCAAAGAATTGAGACACAGTCCTGTAGTTAGAAATGACGATTTCATTAGTTATTGACCATTGGGGCTGACATCGAGCCAGACATGCTCACAAAGGCTATTTAATGGCTAAATAGCCAAAATTTTTGGTGACAAAACAGCACGAACATTAAAGTTTGCAAGGGTCTAGAAAAAAATCTGTTATTTAGATACTTCCATTTTTTAGCATTCTGGATAAGCAACCTTTTACTGTGTCACACTCTCTTGCTGTTGGAATGCATTTCTACATTTTGAAAGGGATTGAGGGAAAATATGGACATATGTACATTGGCTAATCATATTCTGGCAAATTAAATACATACTTCTGCCAAATTCAATGCTATACTTCTCATTAATCTGCCTGCCATGTACATTTGCCATTATGCTTACAGCTGAATGCTTAAATAAATATTTTATTTACCTTTGGGAACAGCTTTTATGTAATAAGTAATTTGAGAACTTCTTCCTCTCCAGCTTGTCGAGTATTTGCTGGATATGTGCAATGTCAGCCCAGATGTTGTTGACAGACTCACTGGAGAGACAGCCCTAACTGCATCTGTCTCATATGGTCGTCACTCAACAGCTGCAGCTCTTCTTATGAGGGGTGCTTCAGTCACCGTACCAAACTCGAAGGTAAGACTTATAAGTCAAATATTCAGTTTACAAACACTCATGACAAATGAAGCCCACCATTTATTTTTCTTGAAATTTTATATCACATACTATTTGAAGTGGCTGTACTTTGTTCATTAAGCTTTCATGCTTGAAATGCCATATTTTATCTACCTTTCTGTCATCGAGTTGTCAGAATAATTTGCTCAGCAAACACTCAGTTATTAGCTAGTCAAGATAAGATTCATCACAAAAATTGTATACGTAAAATGTATCAATTGATAAATTTTTATTATTCCAATAGGCCAACCAATGAAGTTTATTTAACCCTTTCAACGCTAAGGCATAAATTGTGATACCTTCCCAGTGACGAAGTTCAGTCTTTTGCATATTTACATTCAGCACGATGAAATAAGACACATGTTACCGAAACTTTTAATTTTTGAAGCCTATTTGTTGTAATTATAACTGTTTAAACTTAGGACGTTCTAGAACGTCCTGCTCCACCGGCAAGACTGTTGTGCGGGTTGCGGGCCTTGTTAGTAATTCCCCTTCGTCGATTTTACGTCTAATAAATGAATAACAAACCTTAATTGCCGTTAAACTCATAATTTCACAAGTATATTCAGTTTGTAAACTCTTCTTACACTTTGCACTCATTTAATCCTCTCGGTTATAAAATGTTGCGCTGATATCAATAAAATTTTATAGAATGTGATTTATTTTGAAACCTTCAAAAGGAAATTCCTCATTCGAAAGTACAACTGTCTTTTTGCTCAGTATTTTGATCGTTATAATATGGAATACAAAATTTTAGTCCAGGAAAGGGATTGCTAGTATATTTAATTGAGAATTACCATAGTAAGCCATTGGCTGTGTTCATAAAATTACAAAATTCCTGCAGTCATTTTTAAAACTTAAAATCACAGACGAAAATCATAATCATAAAAATACATCTACATAAAAATTTGTTTTAAAAATTACAATCCATATTTACATAATTTCAGTATTTGATGTTCCTGTGATAATTTATGAAGCAAAGTACAACACATAATTACGGGTTTCCCTCACAAGCCACGCAATTTGAGGGATTGTCCGTCCTAATCCCTCGCTTGGCACTCTTGGCATTTTCAATTTTGCATTGCCTATTTCATATCGATGTGGATAATGTCACCAAATTTGCAGTGTTGTATAATTGACAAAGGTACTCCAATGTATCCACACAGTGGAAAAATTGTCTTCAAGAAAATATATCGTCACATCCATGTATATGTATCGGTTTAGGGGTGGTTGGCAAAGTATTTTTGGGTAGAAAGGAAAAGTGGACGGGAGGAGACGGAAGGGGGAGAGAGAAGTTGGGTTTGAAGGGCTGCCGGCGGTTGTGTGAGACTCCCCATGGGGTGAGGAATGGGGGGAAGTGCTGAGAGCATTGACCACGCACTGGTCACAGAGAGTTGGCCGATGGTGGGGGTGTATGGTGGGTCTCCATAAAGAGTGGAGCGAGAGGAGAGATTAGCTCAGGAGAGGCCTTCGAGCAGGTTTTGCAATGACTGTATCACTTGGGCTGACCTGAAGAAAGGCAGGGTGTGGATGAACAGCAGGCATCGGCGAACAGCTAGCGAAGAGATGGAGGGTAGGGATCCCTTGGTGAGGGGTGAGCGAGGGTAACAAGGAGGAAAGTGCATGGCAGAACAATGTCACGGTCGGGGGTGAAAGGCGTCTAGCTTGGAAGACAGCTGAGAAAACAGAGTGGTGAACGGTTTTGAACAAAATAATCATGGCATAGATTCATTCATTTTTGGATTTGCATTTGGAATGATTCATGAACTGTGCTTATTAGATGTTGTAGAGTATCAACAGTAATATTGAGGAGATAAATGTCGAACACAGAAATGCATTCATGAGTAATAAAGGGAAGTTGAAGTTTCTCATCAAAGTGCAACCCGATTTTTTTATTAACAACTGTCAATGAACACTATGGAACTATCTGAGGGATGACACGTTTTCAAGTTATTTACAATGGCAGTTCTACAATAAAAAGAGAATTTGAAAAACTACAATGGAGTGAATGAAGTTGACTATATTCATTTTCACAGGGAAGGGTTTTCCCTGTATTTGACATATGAGTAACTTAAAATGAAAGAATTATAGTACTTTGTGCTTTAATTTTTTTGTTTCTCAAAGACTTTTTCACTCCACCATTACAGTTAATTCTTTTACGTTTAAATTTTAATTTATAACAGCTAATTTAGCATGTGCAGCATTTATAGTGATTGCGAAATTGGAGGTGCACCACTACGAAGTTCATTAAATCGAAGGATCAATATTTTAGAAGAATAATGAAATCCCCAATAAATGTACTAGCGAATAGTTCAAACTCGATCCTCTTTATCAAAATAGTTTGTATACACTGACAAATGAATCGTCAATCTGCTATGAGACCACGGTGAAAAAGGGCTTTACAATTACAAAGACGAAGAAAATACAATATGTGGAAGACATAATGGTAAAAATTTAATAAAATTTAACAGTAATATCCACATTATAAATACAAAACGAAATCACCACCTGAGAAGCTAAAAAATTATAACTGGTGCTAGAAACCTGACATTGTAATGCATTGGAAATTAGGGAGCAACTGACAATCAACCGTCAAAAGAAAGATTTTTTTACATTTTATTATTTGCTATTATTAATAATACATTATATCATTCACTATATTGTGACTATTTGCTTTTCTTAATTACTGTATAGATTCTGTTAATAAGGAATATATGTGTGAATAGATTGAATAAAAATTGTGGACGTAGAAAAATACATACATGAGCAGATGCAATAGCACCCCCTACCATACACCTGAACAGTGGCTCCGGATGTAGTAGAAACGGTACCTATATCCAAGTATTGTAGAATGTTGTAGATTTAGCTGCAGATTCAAAAATCTTAATTTATTTTATAGATTGATTTATATGTACCAACGATATTAGTTACATCGAACTATGTCACATATGGGTAACATAACAGCTACAATATATACATTCACAACAGGATTCGAACACACGGTGTGTTAGTTAAAGGCCAATATTTTATTAATCTGAATCCTGCATTTGTTGAATTGATATTGTTAAATCTAACCAGATGAACAAAAGCGAAAGAAAAATGATAAAAACAACAAAGATACACTTCTAATCAAACGATTCAAACCATAAAAATTGAAAAAGTTTAAAACATTGCCGTTGCGTAACTAAACAACGCATTCCAAAATGCAGCCCTAGAAAAGGTTAAAGCCTGAGCTATGACGCCAGCAAAAATGCAATCGCCTTACAAGTGACTTGAGTCCATTGGCCGGCCGTAAAGAATGGCATGAACGTGGACGTTCTAGAACGTCCTGCGCCACCCACAGGACATTCCAGAACGTCCTTGAGCGCTGAACGTGTTAAAAAATAGATATATTATTACCCCTGCTGCAGGATTCTCAAATTCATACAGGCTCTGAATTAAATTTGTGGCATGAAAGTAATTAGAACCTGGAATACTATGATAATTAAAATATAACTTCCTTCCTCTGATGTTAGTGCTGTTATTAAGCTCACATTTTTATTGCTATCCTCAGGGGTTGCCACCCCTTGTAGCAGCTGTGTCAGGCGGGGGATGCACAACGGTTCGGAGGCAGGGAACTGTTTGCTCTGTGGTGGAGCTCTTGCTCCAAGTGGGTGGTGCATCATCAGAGCAAAGAGATTCCTCTGGAAGGACAGCACTTGCTCATGCAGCAGCGGATGGGAATGTCACCCTTGTACGACTTCTTCTTGAAAAAGGTTTGTGTCTAAATATGAGTCTGTTGATCATCTACCTCATCTTTCCAGTTGGCTCACTATGGACCACTTTGTTTATCATTTTTTTCCTTTGTGTATTCTTCTTTTATACTCTTTCAATACTCTTCTCTATAATACTTTTATACTCTTTCAATACTATTTTCTTGCTGTGTTACCTTTCCGTCTTTGTACCTTGTCCTTTATTTGCCCTCACTCAAGGTCTTCCCTGGTCCTTAGCTCCTGAGTACTTAAGATTACTTTATGTTCTCCCATGTAATTCCTTACTTGGCTATCCTCTCCACCTTCATGAGCCATGCACATTTGCCCTTTTATCTTAGAAATACATAGTTCCAAATTCTACCAATTAATATCTTCTCTTCCATTCTCACAAGATACCCATAAAATATAACTCTCCTTTTCACCATTATATCCATATTTTTTTCCTAATCCAGTCTGCTACATGATCTTGTTTACCAGGAAGGGTATGATTACTAGCTATTTTATTTTTAATATTAAGAGGAAAAGAATATGTCAATAGCTATTTTGGCTGGGGTACTCAATTGTAAGCCAACATGGGGAATGTATGAAATTCCTTTCTGAGATAGGTATATTTTGAAGAATTATTCTTCACCTTTCTTCATTCTCTTAATTATAAGCCTAGTATTATGAGCTCTAAAGAAATAACCTCATCTATCTCTCCCCTCAAACTAACTTTCTGGCTTATAAACTATGCTTAAAAATATTTCATTTTTTAAAGCATCTTGCTACTTTGTATTCTTACCCTGATATGTGATGTGGTGAATCAATTTTCTTTTTCCTTAAGTGAGTAGGTGACAGGTTTCACTATTTTTAAAAATCTTTATTTGGATATTTTAACTGTAATGTAATCTGTGAAATCTCATACATACCAGTAATATTTGAACAAACATAAGTTATTGTAAATAAAAGATAAGTGATATTATTATCATTGATTAAATCTGTTCCGTATTTGGTGTGGCTGCATTCTATCTCATTTTTTATAAAAGGTTTTTTAAGCAGATCCCCCAAACTAATAGAGATAGGTTTCCATGAAATTCTTCTTTTCACTGACTGAATCTCACATTTGAACAGGAACTAGTGTTCATCTTGAAGACAAAGAAGGACTGAGCGCCCTTGGTTGGGCTTGTCTCAAAGGTCAGGTGGCAACCGCAAGGGTCCTACTCGATGCTGGTGCTCAGGTGCAGAGGGCCGATGCCTCTGGCCGCACACCTCTCCATCTGGCTGCAGCAGCACCATCTGCCTGTCAACAGTCGTCTACCCCATTGGTCCAGGTAAAGACAGTCTTCGACTTCAACTGTTATACATGCTTTAGGTTCTGTGAGGGGGTATTTAGGGGTTCTCAAACCCCCTCACTTACCAAGAATCAAAAGTGGAACATATATTCTTAATTGAATCGGATTTTAATCTCTTTAAATGGTATAGCCAGCTAAGTCTTTAGCCAGGCATTATAATTTTAACATAGTTGATTTGACTTGATTGAACTTACATGAATTTTCCATTCATGCAAATAATATATACATTAAGCTATATCTTAAGGTACCATTCACACAATAAAGGTTGTATCAGAGATTTTGTGAGGTATTGAAAGCAATGCATGAATTCATCTCTGGGCATTGAAGAATGCATATGTATAGACATGTAGCTTACATAAATGAGCATAATTTCTCAAACTGCATTTGTTGAGATACTAAGTGTGATCATCAGCTCACATTATTATGTGATGAAGACTTCATTAGATATAAATTAACACTGCGATTGTTGAGAACTCCCTGTTTTATGCCTAGTGAAGATGTTTCATCAGCAGTATTGATTTCAAGAAAGAAATGACAAAACCTAGATATTAGAAAGTTTGATAAGGGTAACTTAATTTCAGATGCATATAGTCCTGTGCAGCATGCTTCTCTTTATAATCGTGGGTGTAAAAACCATGATACAAACTTTTTATACTTATGAGTATATGCATTCAATCATCGGGTGTAATTTGAGTAGTTTGATTGGGTAGAGAAGGGAAGAAGAGAGATACTGGGAAGGGGGATATGGATGGAAGATTTAAAGCCTTTTGAGAGCAGTTTTAGACTGAAGAATTATGACTAATATTTTATTTAATCACATTAATTCTGTAGATAAATTAAGCAGAGTAACAAAAAATGTGCCTGTAAACTTTGTATTTCAAGCTTGTAACAAATTTTTCTTCTTCAAATTATTGGGGAGGGCAACTACCTCCCATCATCACCTCTGAGTTATGCCTATACTTTCAACTCGCTGTGGCAAATTGCAAAATTAAGATGAGATGATGTCTCAAATAGAGGTGTAATGATAAGTTCTTCTTGTAACACAATAGAAATAAATATAATTTCCATTACAACATATTGTATTCTATTTCTCCTGTTTTAAGAAGGTTGCAATTACTCTCTTGTTCCTAGCCAATTTCACCTCCAATGCCAATACATACCGGGGTTGACTTCAACTATTTTTATTAGAGATGACAGCCATGAAATATCTTTAAATCGGCTCATCTTCATTATTGCTGGGAAGAGTGATTACATGCATTTTATTCTCCTTCATATTTCATAAACTCATTATCATCATTTTCAGTTGTTTTTATCAATATATATTTCAATGAAACCCATTAATTTGCAGCTTCTCCTTGAGCGTGGTGCTGTGCTTGAGGGCGTGGATGCAATGGGACTGCGACCCTTAGATCGTGCTGTTGGCACCCGAAATATATCAGGCGTTCATTGTTTCCTACGTCGTGGAGCTCGCTTGGGGCCAGCCACATGGGCCATGGCTGCTGGGAAGCCAGATGTTACGTGAGTATACTTATTTTCTGTTTAATTTCTCCACTATGATTCTAAACTTTAAAAAAGGCATGAACACATGGGTAAATGAACTACATCATGCATTCTTTCATTCACAGACCATTTAATGTACTTTATTCTCAAAAATGTATTGAAAATTGCCCTGAGTAGTGAAGCTTTGTCTTCGTGCATCAAATTTTGTAGAGCCATCACAAGTGATGCTCTCTCTACTTTCACTATGGACTTTATTGAGGCCATAAGCTATTGGGTGCACTCTCCATCAAATTTTGCATCAAATTTTGTTGAGCCATCACTAGTGATTCTCTCTCTACTTTCACTATGGACTTTATTGAGACCATAAGCCATTGGGTGCATTCTCCATCATACATTTGTTTCTTGAATACTATGACTTAAATATAGTTGATATTTTTCAGAAAATAACAATCACATTTTTGTTGTATCAATTATTTACATTAACAATTGTTGATTTTATGCTCATTATTCTACAATTTTACCCCAGAGTTCACAGTGCATCCTAAGGGCTAGGAAACATAGTAGTTTAGATTAATGAGGTTGGATCATTCATTGCAGTCTTTTTTTATGCATGGACTTCAGAAAAAAGTGGCATCTATTTGTTTATGTCTGCTGAATCCTTCCCTCCAGAGCAAAGTTTATCCATACATAACCCTTGAAGCTAAATGTGTGCATTGTTGGAAATGGGTGTATTCAGGAAGAGCCAAATATTATTCTGATGATATCTAGTTGGCACTCTTTGGCTATTTAAAAGGTTTGCAGCTGTAGGGAATAGTATAGGTTTACCATATGTTCTGGTTTGCTCAGGACAGTCCTGGTTTGAAGGATCTGTGTCATTGTCCCAAAAAATGTAACTTCAGTGAAAACTGATGGATATACATATTTTTCCTATAATAAAATTGTAGACAAATAAAAGCACCATCTAATGTCAAATTCTGTGCTCATGTTGGTCAAATCAATGCAACTTCTGAGAACAAACTGTATTAGATAGAAATAGCTCTGCAGTTGGGTGCTCATGCTTTGAAAAATAGCTGGGGAAAAATGTTTCCGTTCACACAATTGCTAGGCAACCTTCTCACGTATCGTTTTTCTGTTGAAGTGTGCATGTAGGATACCAATGGCTATTATAAATATTCACTTCCTTTTCCATAAAAGTAGGAGATGGAAAAATTGAATGCTGATTTCTTTTGCTGACAGGTTGATCCTTCTGAATAAACTTCTTGAGGATGGGAACGTTCTTTACAAGAAGGGCCGACTGCAAGAAGCATCTCATCGATATCGATATGCCCTGAAAAAGTGCCCATCAGAAGAAGAGACTGTTGCTTGTGCAGGTGTTGAGGGTGGGTGGGCACTGGACGATGAGGAGGACTCCCCTGCAAAGCTGCGAGAGCTCTTTGACTCTGTACGAGTCCACTTAATGCTGAATTTGTCACGGTGTACGAGAAAGCTTGGCGTAAGTATATGTTTTTCAGGACTTGAATGTCTTTTACAGCATATTTGAATGTCTTTTACAGCATATACTGCCAAATATAATATATATTATAATATATTTATTGAATGGGTATATACCCTTTAAAAAGGTAAACACATTTTATTTATTTATATACTTTATTGTTTAAAATATTGTGTTAAAATGTTCTATCGTGAGTGTTGGCGCCTTACTCAGAGTACAAGTGGCTAATTAGTGCCCTCTTTAGTATTTGGAGAGCAACATGGTGGCAAATGTGAGAAATAAATATTTCACCCTGATAAAGGAGAGACAGATGCCATAACGAATTCACAACAAGTTCTCTTAAAGCACCCGTTTTTATAATATTTAGTGTGGATACTAGATTTTTTAACACCTTTACCTTTTAAATATGTATTGATTAATCTTTTTGTGTTCCTTGGCTTATCCCTTTGATATCCTTAATGAATTAATTTAATGTTATATATCCAATATAGGAGTACTCTGAAGCTGTGGAACTTGCAGAAGGTGTCCTTCGATTGCGGCCAGACTCATACGAAGCTCATTATGCCAGGGCCAAGGCTAAGGTGGACTTGGGGTATGTATACTTTAATCATAAAGACTTTAATACCCATGTACATCCCAGGAGCTTGTTCCACATCTATCAGATACAATGTGGTGGTTAGTTTATTCGGATATAGATGGTGACACCATTGGTGGAAAGTTTCTTACATATTTGCTATGCTGATTCCCTAGATGACTGAATGCCTCCTGAATTCCATCATTATTTATTTTGGGATAGATTTAGAAGCAGCGCAGGAAAATTTAATTTATTCTTATATATAGCCTACCAGGTGGGATGTATGTATCTCATACAATATACTTTATGAATAATAGTGGAACTTAAAGGCTTAAATTAAAAGCCCATTACAAAGTATAATTCACCCATGGAGGCCTGTTTCTGGAGTACATTTTGTACCTTCCTTTTGCTGTGTTTTCAGAATATGCCTTCAATAGCATTTTTAACCCAAAAAATGTTTAGACAATAAAAAATTTATTAAAAAGGTATATTTACAAGTAAAAAATGAGATTTCCTCACAATCTTCATAATAATCTCAGCACTAGTAAGCTATAACTCCTCCCCTCTTTTGGCAGTTCCCCACTCCCTATCAGTATTTCCAGTTCAAAGGAAAGGCGCTCACTGCCACAAATTTTAGGCCTACCTCCTAGACCCAAAGACATTTGAAAAATATATTATGTTTGTTCCCTGGCCTATGTAAATGCAACATGTTGCTTTTCTCTCATTTTCAGCGATGTCGATGGTGCTCTCCTTGACATTGAGGAGGCCCTGAGGGTTGTGCCATCTGCAAACAGGGAGGCAAGGAGAGTGTTGAGGAGAGTGCAAGAGGAATTGCAGGCAGAAGTGTGTCCGAAGGTGTCAACTACGAAAAGAGAGCCGTGTTTAGGCGAAGACGAGCGTGTGTTGGAAGAGTGAAGAGTGTCTGCCACACTCGAGTGTGTGATATATTTGTACTGCTTAGTGGTGCTTTTATTTTCAAAGTGAAGAAGTTGGTTCAGAAGAATCAAATTCTACGTATTGAACATTGGTGGTTTCTCTAAGAGCGGAAACCAAAAATGGACTTTCTCCAGATATCAGACTCTGATCATTTAGCTTTACCACATATTTATGAGCCAAAAACTGTTAAACACTTATTTATTTAAGGAAAATTTTATCCCTAATTTATGTGCCATGTACTGATGAAGAATCAATGTTAGCTCTTTGTGAATTTATACTTTTTATCCTATTTTGTATTTAATACAAAATGAGTAAAACTATGTATTAAAATAAAAATGCTTACTATTTTCATTGAAAGGGAATAATTACATTTGTGGTTCCAGTTTGGGACTCAGAGGTGAATGGCGGATGTGCTAGGGTAATGATTGGTATTATGGTTGGCAAAAATATAAGAAATAAATCACTCAATTTCATGAAATCTACATTAAGTGACAGTATGAAGGATAAAATAGAATGAAAAGCAATAGGGGTGTTGTCAGTACTGGAAAGTGAGCATAAAGCGATGTAAAAATGTTAAAAAGTAAGTTAGCACTCGAAGTGCACTACGGTGCCGGCAAATTACTATGAGTGGCAAATTTTGTAGGTTCAGGGAACGTGGGTGGGGAAAAATTCGAATAACATACTATCTTCAGCTTACTGTCTTAAATTTTTGACTAAAAGACGAAGTTTTTGGGTAGAAAAGTTCCAATAATGAAGAAAATTACAAAATATAGAAGATTATTCTTGATAGTTGTATTTTAAGAAAAAAAGCGACATAGCCCCCCCTTTGAGAAAATTCCCACCCCAAGAGGAGGGGTGAGGCAGCCGCCCCTCCGGGCAACCACCCCACCCCTCCCCTGTTAGGTCGTCCGCCATTCACCACGGCGATCGACCCCCCCTAACAATGACTCCCAACCCGACCCTCAAGAAGTACCCATCACGGCCGATTTTTTCACGTGCCGTCTCATTCATGCTGAGTAGAGCCACGCCGCAAATGCAAGCTTCATGGATACTTAGGCCCGACGGCGTCTAAAGATCAACCAGCTACAAGGATGCGCCCGTACAGTACTTTCGCACTATCGTACAGCGACGCACCGGGCCGATTAAAGACATATGCCGAGCCATGAACCAATCATGCTCTGCCAGCATTAACCTGTTAAAATGACTCAAGGGTGGATTATTACTTTTGCACCATACTACATATCGAGAAGTTGACTTTAAACTGAATTATTTCCAAAACCGCGACTGAGAATTAAAAATTTTTCTTTTGAATAGTTTTCAATAAATAACGCTACCAGGCTAAGCTCATCTTTACTTCCTAATGTTGCTTCCTTAGTATAAATAATTTAAAAGTATCTATGCTGCTTTTACTGTAGTTTGATAGAGCCATCTGTTGGCGTCCAAACTAAACATCTCCCAACCGTAGGCTACTTTTGAAGAACCGCGAGATTTGTTTTTCAATTTTTCACATATCAAAATTCTTCATTTTGACAACAATTGCCATAGAATTGACTGCCTTGCCCACTTTTCTACGAAAACCCGGCTTAGACTAAACTACAAAAATGTGTGCTTTCATAAAATTATGGCCTCACTATCATTCATGACGTCTAAAGTGTGGTATTATAAATGGTCGACTATCTCATTGGTCGCAATGAAATAAATTGCCTGCCCAATATTTGATTTGTGAACATTGTTAAATATTATACACAAGTTATTGGCAGATCTTAAGTATCGGAAAAAATCACCAATATCCTTCTGCGCAATACCTTGCAGGCGTCAGATTAAAATTCTAAGGTCTCTTATAGTCAAAAGTAAAATTTAGATTTGGCTTTGAACACTTATTTTGGGGTCAAAAGAAAGAAGAGAATTCATGAAATTTCGCTCTCACACAATCATATTACCTCTTTCTAGCCTCGTAAAATTTCATATACGTGACACTAAAGGTCGTGTCTAAAATTAAAGGTTCAGATGTCTGTCGATTAATGGGAGTCTGTATTGTGCTAAAACTATATTTTGACACAGAGTTATAATTATATAATTTTCATCATACAGATTACAATAACTCACCGATAGAGCCGCACGATAAGCTCACGGCTGGTAACACTCAGGTGGAAACAATCATAATGTATGTCGCTTCCACATATGATCTCCAACACCAATGGGAGTGCTTCCTTAGCAATAAAAAGGTGTTGAGAATCTGAAATTACTATTGCACTGAAGTACCAGGTGATTGACAAATACACTACACGTCCAACTTTGAACTGTAGAATTTCGTCCTGTGAGCTAGCCAGAAATATTTCCTAAGCTAACTCCGAGCAGCGATGTGTCCAATCCTCCCCAATCAAATGAGGACAACAACACATCATCAAAAAGTAACAACTGTCCACAGCATCGCGCGTTACCATTTGCTGTGAACTGTTCGATACTGGTCCATGGTTGTGACTCTCCGGTAGTGTTAATGGTAAGCCTATGGCTAAGTTTCGATAACTACTGCTCGTAATCATTTTATTCATATTTCATGAGCCAGAGCCTTTATATTAACTTTTGAACGGTTTTCGTTAATTTACTCTTTTCCTCAACGCTATTTACACTAGCAAAACATTACTTATTCACTCATTAATAGTTAAATAACACATTTATACCGTCTAATGTACGATTCTGCCCTCTCTTGGCCAGAGTTAGAATTCCAATGGAGAGTACTTCTATACAACCGGGCGTTTTTCAAATTCAAATTTCCTAGGCGTGTTGTGAGGGTCACGTCACTCTAGGCGTATACCCATAATGTGTTGACCCAATTTTTTTTCAACTTTTGATGGAGGAAAAAATTATGTCGTCTCACAGAACGTCACATGCGTCGTCATTGATATACATCATGCAAACATCTTTATCTTTTGTTCGACGTAATGGGTGATGGCACAATTTATTTCTGCGTCAAAATTTGAGAAAATTGGGTCGTCAGCGCATCGTGATAGTGCGCCTGGATTGATGTGACCCTCACAACACGCCTGGGATATTTGAACGCTAACGCTTCCTTCCTCCATTACGGCGTTATTTATCCCTACATGTAGTAGAGTGAAGGTTTTCTTTCACATGGCTATCAATGCCTCGTAGATTACCGCTAACCAAGGAATATCAAAAGTCTTCATAAGCCAGAACAACACTTTCTTGGAATTTGATGTCGACAGTTCATGATCAAAATAAACTTGAAATCCACCTTCGTTGATTTAGAGGATTTGAATCGATGAACGAATCGCGCGATTGAATAGAAGAACACTACAATAGAATTCTCTGGCCAAGAGAGGGCAGAATCCTATATTAGACGATATAAGGGCATTATTTATTACTAGTGTGTAAATAAATAACGTTGTGCTAGTGTAAATAGCATTGTGAAAAAGAGAAAATCGATGAAAACCGTTCAAAAGTTTGCTCTGGCTCGTGAAATATAACTTAAAGGATGACGAGGTGTAATTCTCGAAACTAAGCCTTAGGGGTACCATTTACAGTTCCGCAAAGTCACGTCTTTCATTTGAACAAGTGTATTCTATGTGATTAAATGCGCGTGCGTTATGTAAACGTGCTTCCAGCGGTGGAAATAACTTTATAGTAATGGGATGTGCTTCTCAATCCATAATTGGGAAGGATTGACCATTTTTCACTGCTGTAAGTTTTCTCAGGAATGAAATGATTACGCGGTGTAATTCTCGATGCTTACCCATTAAATTTCACATCCAGCAGGGGAGGGTTGGGTTGTTTAAAACAACCATTGCTCTTCCAATTTTGATACACTGATATCAGTAGACGAATGCAATAAATTGACAGGAAATGCCAATCCAGTACCTGCTACCTACAAGGACGAACCTGCGTCCCTGTCGTCTGTGCTCAACTGTATCGTATGACCATTTGGACGGTTTATCGCCCCTCCAGCACCAAAGCACACCTAGACGTGGCTTAGTGGATACAGAGTGGAAAATGTAGTGTCAAAGACGGAAACTATTGGGAGCGTTTAAGCTGGAGCTATCACATGTTCCTGACTGAAAGTCGTATTGGGCTTCAGCTCCGCTAAACCGTAAACACCAAAGGGTAATGAAGAACTGTTTACCCTTCCAGGGAAGATTTTCGTATCACATGAAGAAGCCACAGACAATTGAGAAAGAATTAGTTGTTATATTTTTACTTTTTAGTCAATGAGCTGGCTTAGGCTAATGGAGAAACATATATCCTGACACTAATTCTGGTACGAAACCTATTTGGAGTACGCCACTAGAATTTGGAACCCTTACGAAGTAAGGCTAGATTCAGATATACCTATATCGAATACAGCGGAGAGCAGCTAGTTTTAGATTGACATGTTGAACTTAGCAGAATTACGAAGATTTTAAATGAATTCACTTTGTAATATTCCAAAGGTATTTATTACTCCGCCCTAGGTTTTGACTTAAGTCATTGTCAAAGCCCTTGATAATGACTTAAGTCGAAACCTAGGACGGAGTAATAAATACCTTGTAGAATATTACAAAGTGAATTCATTTAAAATCTTCACAATGTTGTTCCACCAGGTTAAGCCGGAATTCTGGATTGCCATATAATAACTGGAGTGGTGTTGAATCCCGAGGACTCTGAACGACCTTGGCCCACTGGTGCATCAGTGAGGGAGAGAAAGTGCCTGGTGGCATTCCTTGCTACAGCACAGTAAAACTTCACAATTGAAATCCACCTATCTAAAAACTTTGCAATTGTAATGCTTTTATTGCCATTTCAAAGTTCCTTAGGCACCAAAAATTATAAATAATTACAATGCAGAGCCAAAGAAAGCTTAAAATAGTTTTTTATTTATCTTACAAGTGCATGTCATCAGGTACGATACGAGACACTTCATAAATGAAGCATGAAACGACTTTAGCTAGGGGTATTATTGGGTCTGGCTCCTGAAATCAATCTGAAGAAAGACAGTCTTCATCCTTCATTCATCTATTGTACAACAGGAAGCTGACCTTCCCCATTTTGGCTGATTCAAAATTAAATTAAATTAAAACACCAAAACAAAACACAGGATGAATAAAAACAAGAAAAAGGTAGGATAGATGTCTTTATTTTGCAATTGTATAGAAAGCCCTAAAATATTCATTTTTACATGTATAACTTATAAGTTATGCAATTTTCTTTGACATTCAACATATTCATATTTGTTGTTATGGCCACCCTCCCTTTGATTAGGGCATCTATCATCAAAATATAACAACGATAATAATCACACAGTATGGACATTTACTCAAGGCACTTGCATACCTACTGTTCTCAGAATGCCTTTGTCATGTTAAAAAGCCTCCATCTGTAGTGCAACATGTCACAGTCTTTCTTATGCTAAATGAACAAGTAAGAAGTCACTCACGACTTCCTACAACCACAATCTGAGTCATTGGTTCCGGACAGAACATTGAGGGAATTGAATAAACATTATTGCCATAAAAAGTAAGAATGGCCAATTCAACTGCATTTAAGGTGAATTAGCAACAATGTGGCCATGTGCTGACCAAGCTAAATGCTGCCAAAATATTATTCTTCAAATAACAGAATAAAATTAAAATCGTAGGAACTCTTTCAGAGTGTTTCCAGTGGCTTTTTTCCATCATGCTTCTTAATAATGCATTGATTCCCCACATTGGCTGTTTAAATCTCTTGAAAAGAGATAAGTGCTAATTTGTTTGACCTATTTCGATCAAAAAACATGGCTAAAATTGTTTACGGTGATGCTACTTTTCAGAGATTTTATAAATTGAAAATAAGACATTCCCGGGTGAAAAGTTCAGTGGGCTTGGCATACAACCAACATAATGCTTAAAAAAAAAAACCCCTTTCAGAACTCTTTAACTTCCTCCTAGACAAAGTTTCTTCCCTAACATGATCATAATTTCTCATTTTTAAAATAACAACACGAAGGAGAGTTTGGGATTTCGATTCTTGTGAACAACTAAAAAAGAAAAAAATCTTAATGAATGTCAGCAACAGACACATCTCTGACAGCCAATACTATTGGCCCCAGACTGAGGTATATTTATTTGTATTATGCAGATCAACATTTTATTGTTAGCCGAAATATAATTCCTGATGAAGACAGTACAAGACACAATTAACGGGTACCAAAATTCCTACTGACTCCAGAGGTATTAATCTAACAAGCAGCCACTTCAAATTACATCAACCTAAGAGCTCAGAACCACCAAAGGGAGTTTTTAACTGCTATGGAGGTCGTTGAACATCGCCTTGAACTGTTTTCCAGCAAAATATCCCGAGAAGTAATTATTATTTCACAATGAAATTGGCATTGGAATAAAACTAAATAAAGACTCATAAAAAATTACCTCCACACCACCAATAATCGACTGAAAAAGGCTTGGGCACACCACAATGGTATCTTTTATGATGTTGATTTATCTTTTTACAGCATCGATCCAAAAAATTTTAAACTTTTGAAAACAGAACTGAGGAATGAATATTGTGCAAATTTTATCTTATAATGCCTTTATCATACAATTATAAACAATGCTTAAATCCCACTGACATTAAGTTAGGTACACAACTTTGGGGATGGAGCAAAAACTATTGAAGATATCAGTTTACTAGTTATTTACATGCAAATGCTTCAGTGCCACATTGCTAGGCCAGAAAATTTGACAGCTGGCCATAGAAGCCGACGGACATGATGGGTTAAAACAGCATTCTTGTTCATGAGCCTGGATTACAAAAATATGAGCTCTCTCAACCAAGCAGGGAGGGATATCCTTTACCATGCCAATACCTCATTTTGCTTGAACACTAATTATGAAATCAGTGAAATTCTGGTGTTCCAGGACTTCTGTATGATTGATTTTCACTTGGTACTGACCAAAATTTCATGAAGCTCTTGGAAAATCTAGAGAAAAGAAATTGGTTCCCATCACACTTATCTGCCCTTGGATGAATTTGTTTGCTTAAGCTGACAACAAAAATAACAATTGTGGTCCCTCTTTCAAAATGACATCAATTTATATCTTGATGACATTGGCAATTTCTCTTGGTCGGTTTATGTTTCTCTGAAACAAATGTTCTGCAGATGGGTGCAGCTCTTCGTCAAAGTTGACACCTCTCTATTTTCCATTAAGTACAAAGGAGAAAATATCTAAGTTCAACAAAATGGATTTCCTTGCCAGTTCTAATGCACACAGATGCTTGATGTTTCCTCATTTAACTTGCTAACAGAAGTATGCCATGGACTCTTCTTCTACTATGTATTGTGAATCAGAGGTTCATTGCAAAAGCATTAAACTACCCCAATGAGACATGATTTCACTGGTTTGCAAAAACAATTGTCATCAAGGATACAGAGCTTGTCTGATAGGTAGATAGCCTATTTTGGAGCCTATTTCAGAAACCTATTTTTGGAACAGTAAGTGTTGATTGCGATTCAATGGCCTCATTTGAGGAAGTCGGTGAACATATGCACAAGCCATGATAGCTCTATCAAAACAACTTGCATTCACAATCAACTTCACTACTGTTGTTGCTCCCTTGTAATTCAGTGCGTGACTACAAGTAGGGTAAGGGTCTACCAATTAAGCCTGAATTCAACAGTAATTTTTCACATGCACAAGATTTTAGATGATGGAGGAGAGATAGCTTAAATCACCATTTTCCATATCACATTGGAATTTTGGCAGTTGTTGAAAGTATAATTACCATGATTTTTACAATACTTGTTTAATTTTAACTCACGCATGACACTGCATTCCCCATTCCCTGGTGTGTGCTTTGACTGCCTCCAGTACAATTCAAATTTTCAAAAGGCCAACAACCAAGGCCAATGGAACTGCTATGAGGCAATTGGCTGTTGAAGAAGGTGATAGGAGGGAATGAATGATGAGGAAGTATGAAATTGGAAGGAGGAGGATATGAATTTGAAAGAAACAAGGAAAGGCAGAGGGTCTGAGGAGCAGAAGAGAGATCAGACGGCATGCAGGTGATATAGTGGTGAGTGAAAATATTTTCCAGATATGGGGAACTTAGGGTAAGGACAAAAACCTACCAGTCACCAGGCAGAACAACCAATGATTACCAAAATTCACTTAAAGGCCAACTTAAACTCAGTCTCCATGCTGTTTACTCTCCTCTATCTCAAGACTTTATCAACCCCTGAATTGAGATGGGTGAATTACCATAATTTTCAATTTACATTAATTCCCATGGTAAATTATGGTAGTTCTAAAAAATTAACATACATTCGGGAAAATTTTAATTTTCTGCAATAAATAGCCAGTGGAGGATTTCACATGAAAGCCAAAAGAAATAGGAAGGGGTTAGAGAATTAAAAAAAACTAATATTTCAACATGAATGCATTAGAAATAAAGATAATTTAAGAACAAGCATGGCAGTCTACACCCAATTTGACTTTCTTTTGCTCTGGTACAAGAAATTTTCATTCGAACAGTTAAAAACGACAGCCCCAAAATTATTCCACAAATGAGTTGTACAAGCCTTTACTAATAATGAAGACTATTAAATACAGTAAGTTTTCGATTTACATCGGAGATGCATGTTTAAGAAGAGCAACGTAAGGCGAAACAATGTAAAACGGATCCAGATATTCATGACTGTGTTAATCCCAAGAGAAATCAAGGCGTTAATTTCAAAATTCGTTTTTTACCTTCATCTAGGAAAAAATAGCTATTTCAGATAGGATGATTATGTCTCAGCCATCAAAAAACACATGCATATGCATATTTGGTTTATTTTATTAGAATTAAAGAGGGAAAAATTTTCCGATGACTCTAGTCAGCAAGGATGTAACATCGAGTCAGGCATAAATCGAAACGATGCATACCAAGGACTTACTGTATATGTATACTTGGCTAAAATTAATATGTTTGGAATATATTGGTATGAAAAATGTCTGAGACAGAGGTGAATATAACCAAAAATAATGGTATTTTTCAGGGGCTGCAGAAAATTATGTGAAACATCATGGTAATTTATGAATATTACCACAGTAACTATCAAAATAACCCATCTCTGCCTCTGCATAAGATGAACCTCGAACTTCCCAAAAGGCAACCTCATATCCACTAACTGCCAATCTGTACATCAAGGGACCAAAAGCCTTCAAATTCTAAAATCTTTTCAATCACAAAATCCACTCATAATCACCAGATCAGACTCATTAAATGATGACACTAATTCATTACTAAGCAGGACGAGAGCAGTAAAGATTTAAAAAATCTTTGTTTTTCATGGGTTTTTCTCAAGTTGCCAAAAAAGAATTGCTTAAGTGTGAAAACCTACCACAACAATTTGCCAATGAAATAAACGGAACATAATTATTACATTGTAGCACACATGTCCCTTTGTAATACTACCAGTACAATTCTACTAGACATTGATGATTAAGTTGACTTTTTTGAAACATGAAATACCAACATTTTTCATTGACTGGCTCTAATAGGATGGCATCCAATCATGTCTCCCTATTATTCATTATTTTTACTCTACAGTTACTCTTGAAGATTTATAAAAAATATTCCCTCATTGCAATGAGACTGTGATAGTGGTCTTGGTCAAAATAAACAAAACACTACTGTATGTCAGCTGTGAAAAATTTACCAAGACCTTGGATGGAACATTATCTGGAGCAAAGGTGAAAAACAAGAAGCTGCCATAGTTTGACTGTCCATTGGATTTGCTTAGCAAAGAGTCTGATTTTCTAATTGCTAACACAGAGAAGGTTTGTTCACAGGCTGATAACAAAACAACGAAGTGTTGTATCAATTTTGTCCCCGACAGTTAGTTTGACTGGCCACATCTGTTTGCATCAGGACTGGTTGAGGATGGCTCTTAAACCTTTATACGTAAATAATCATTCTAAGTGAACATTAGCACCACAAACACACACCTTTGTCATTGAGGCAGCTAAGCATCATAACAACCGCATCATTCGCTAATACATAACTCTTTCATTATCATGAAAAAAATAGAGGAAATAATCATGATTTCGTAACATGATGAAGTGTTCACCTAGCATGCCAACACACTCCAAATGCCTAATTGCACTTCACAAGCTTATATCATTTTACGTAACACAGCTTCAAAGTGAGACCTTATGCTTGAGCCAGCGGTTTCTAAAAATCCTCTGGCTCTATCATCATTGAGATCGAAAATCACTCTTTTTGTATGTGTGAGCCTGAGATAATATTTTCTTGTACAGAAGAGGAGAACTGGGGTACACTGGTGATAAAAATCATAACTATAAATCTTCTATACATAATTGCAATGGATAAGCTCAATTTCTTTTCACAGAGCACACTTTAACACCTCTGACAGAGAGAATAAATCATCCACATATATATTTCCATTGTTAACAAATTATCACGTCAAAACATTTTCCACTTCAGGAAGGGAAACTCACAATAACTTCAATATATATTTATATATATCTATGTACACAACTATAGGGTCTAGGTAAATTGCTCTTTTAACTCATTCTGATTTTTGGCGGACACATTCAAGAAACAATTTTTGGAAGGAAATTAAAAATCCCTGATTCTTGCACTTTCTGAATGATGATAAACCATCAAATCACGAAGCGTCAACCAACCACGTAGGTTGGCTACCACGTGGTTATTTACCAATGTGCTGGTAATGAGGCCGAGAAAAAGACCAAACACACAATAAAAAGCTCTCAGAGGGAGCTTATAAATGCATGAAACAAACTGACATATTTACACTCATCCTTCCAGAAACATTTCAAATTATCCAGCTGTAACACTTTCATCTTCACTATCTAGCCCTCTTAATTACTCACGGAGAACATAATTTTCAAATTGAATCCATTATCCCACGGCGACTGGGGAGGGCCTATGCGATTTAAAAATCAAATTTGGGCATTAAGTTTGACCTTTATGTAAAACAATGAAATCCACGAGGGATTTACTAGTCTTGGGGGTCAAAATTAAAATGCAAAGACATATGTATTGACAAACACCTCCAAGGAGGACACATATAGGGAACTCACTTTCACACACTTCTCAACATTTTGCCCTGTGGCACAGTCATCCCCAACAAAAGAACACCACGACGAACAGACAGCACCACTGAAACACTACCCTGAACTTCAGCAGTGCACCATCACCGCTAGTGGTGAGAAACAATCCAAAGATGAAACACCAACTGTCACCCCTTCAGGAGTCTACCGCGGCAGCATTGACACTAGTCACCCCTAAACTTGCACGGTTCTGTCTGGGTTGTATCGGGTTGGGATTCTTGGGTGCATCCCCTTCCTCGTTGGACAGAGGACCAGGGGCAGACCATCGCCTCTTTCGGCTGGCAGGAGAGAGGGCTCTCTGCGAACCCTTGTCTGCGTCTTCCGCGTTGCTCGGAGTCTTCGACTCTGGGGAGCGAGACGGCTTGGAGTCGCGAGATGATGGAGGGCTCAGGTCCTCTTGCTTTGTCTTCAGCCTGCTTGAATTGTTAGAGGCAGAAGAGGGAAATGAGGTTGGCAGTTGAGAAGTTTTGCTCTCACCATTGCTTGCTGTGGAAAAGAGAATATGGATGATCTTGTGAGAAAAAAAATCATTGCTTGATGAAAATGAATGCCACCATAGCACGTTTGAAACCATAAATTATGTGATTGTATCTCAATTTCAAAATCTGATATACCACAAGTTCAGACTTATAAGATACTCACTGATAGTAAGTGATTGGTGAAAAGTCTTCCAATTACCAATAATGATTACATCTGACTTTTAATTACTTGTGATCATTACATTTTTATTTGTAATATGCTCATGAAGTAAACTTTATGTAGTCGTAATCAGCTCCCTTGAGATACTTCGTAATCAGTGAGCAATTGGTCAGAGGCAACCTTAGTTACTTCAGTTTTTCAATCATTATTGACTGCAAGAACATTTGTACACAATTGTTTATTTCAATGCAGTATTTTGATCATCATTCTCCTTCAGCACCTGCAGCATGTTCACAAAGTTGATCTTCACCAGAAACATTTTTTTGCACCATTGTACCACAAAAATTTGGCCTGGACTGGGAATCGAACCACGGACCTTAGATTTGCCGGACCAATGCGCAGACCACTATGCTATCCAGGCTTCCTAATTCCCATGGCAATTTTGGTGGATAGAAGGCAACTAGATCTTACTATACAAGATACTAGACTTGGTCCGGCAAACCAAAGGTCCGTGGTTCGATTCCTGGTCCAGGCCAAATTTTTCTCATGGCAATTTCTTTAAAAAAAAATTCACCCTCCATGTTTGAATTTGAGATTGTACCACAATGCCTCCTCTTTTTTGTGACATAGTTAGAATTCAACATTTAGGAAATTCCAGAGTATGTGATATATGATGTATAAAGTAATTGTAATTGACCCACTATTGTTAATGATTACTCTTTTGGAAGTAACTATGATTTTTAATGGATACCTCATCTGCTGAAGTGAATGCAATCTGCTCAAAATAGACATTTTGGGTAATTTACCCTACTGTGGAAGATAAGTGGGAAGTTACGAGGCACTTGAATCCACAAAAGTAAATTACCTCCTTATCACTCTCCAATTTTGTTTGTTGTGAAGCACAGAAGCAATCTTCCAACAAACACCAGAACAAACACTGCAATATGATATGATCCTGTGTGTCATTATTTCTATATATACTAGCATATCATAACAAGATTAGCGACACATTGATTGCACCCATATGGTCTTCAGGCAAAATATGACCTTACCAATGATCAAATAAGTTGAGAGTAGATTTACATGGATTTCTGAGGGAAAAAGCACATCTTATAATCAGGAAAAAACGGTTATCACATAACTCCCGTCCGTGTTTGAGAGCCAATGTATACATTCCACCATTTTTTGTCAGGTGATATGCCATCCTGCCATTACAACTGAGTATAAGTAGAAAAATGTCTACCTTTTTTTAGCCTATGGTCAAGTCACTAACTACAGCGACCT
The DNA here is from genome assembly GCA_963169105.1 of Ceriagrion tenellum. Classification (NCBI taxonomy): domain Eukaryota; kingdom Metazoa; phylum Arthropoda; class Insecta; order Odonata; family Coenagrionidae; genus Ceriagrion; species Ceriagrion tenellum. Next base: position 56,511,961 of record OY720639.1, on the reverse strand, counting down.
TTTTGGGTTCAAAGTTTCAGCATATGGCCCAGATTACATCATGTCCCATCTTTACACATGGAGTATGGAAAAAATTCACTGAGAAATTGGTTAACTTTTTTATCTTGATTTTGTTCTAAGACCTACCACAACAAAATAGAAATGTTACCTCCAGAAGGTAAAACTAATGTACTCAACAGGACAATTTGTAATTTTACAAATTCCACAGACTGAAGCCAAAAATGCAACATCTAGACTTTCTTTAGCCAATGCTGGAACTATAAATCCCTTCACATATTGATTGACGTTGACATTATATATAAAGGATAGCAAACCATAGCTTATATTCAAGGAAAGCATTTTGACTAGTCATCACTAGATATTGACTTTCTTAGCTTCCGTTTCCCATTACACTACACACCCGCATGTCCACTCGCATCAGATAAGACATGCCACAGGCTCCATAAATTCTGTTTCATACCTAGTTTTCTTCCTGGAGCAGTCAGAGGGGAAATATCGATAGTTTCTGGCAACTTTTTGAATTGTGTTAAACATCTGCCCCAAATGGTACTTCTCCAATAGCAAATGTTTGTGTGATTTAAATACATACAAGTTATAGGACATCATTTCCTATGAAATTCTGAAGAATTTATCATACCTTTAGCTTCCCATGAAACTCCACTTTAATTATCTTTGTTGCCAGATGTTGCCAGATACCTGATTGTACTTGAAAGCAAACTTGGGAGTGAATAATTTATTTCATGGCATATCTTAACTGTATATCTAATATCATGGCAGAAATCATACATCTAATGATGTCATGTCAACCACTGACCACTTTGCCCACAGCACTAGTAACTCATACTGTCTACAAACATTGCGGGATCAAAAGCTATCACAGCTTTGGAAAATGATGATACAACCTATGGAGACAAAAATATTGATGTATGTACTTCATCATGAACTAACCCTCACCACAGAATCAAGTGATTAACATTCATATTTCTAGCTAATACTTCATAAAAATTAAAATTATCAAAGAAGGCCATTGATATGATGTCTGCAGGGCAAGGATGTAGTAATTATACTATTTAATTGTGTGTCTTTCATAAAATTTGGTTGCTCCCTCATACCCGAGGATTTTTCCAAAGATGGTGTCATGCTTGACATATTTAATAACAAATCAGCTAGATAAGTCACAAATGCCCGAGATATATGACACAATTCTATCAGCCTGGCAGGGCAACTATGTGGCAACCACGTCTACAGGTGTGCTTCCACACTGCCATGCGCCAGTGAAGCAAGTAGCACTCTCGCTTCCTGCCTGGCCGACCGGCATGGTGGCTTAGGGCCAGCATGTTTGCCTGTCAAGCGGGCGGCCCAGGTTCAATTCCCAGTCCCGGAGTATACTATTTGTTAATGCTTTTTTCTTGCACTTCTTTGACTGTTCTCGAACATTGTTCTGCCATTTTCCTGAAATTGTACAGTATTTTCTAGAATGGTCGCTCTCAGTATATATACTAAAGCCCTTGGCCCTACGAGCCAGTCATGCATCGACATTGGAACAATAAACAACAGTGAAACTTAACACAAGTCTCTTCAATCACTAGCTGACCTACCCAACCATCAGCTAAAACTACAAACACTAAATTATGCCATCAGGCAGAGCTGCTACTTAGCAGCACCCATAATAGCTATAATCCTTGAGAGGCCTTCAAAGCTTCTCTCAAACAGAAAAATTTGTAGGAAAAAGTAGGAAGTGACAGTTTAGCTATTTTAGAATCGGCATGCCTTAGCATGGCACAGTAATGATATTCCTTTTTGGTCCTCAGTCCTCTGACTGGTAGGATACTATGGCATACTTTTAAAGATCTCATGCCATTTCATAGATTGCCAGTCACTCCATTGTAGGATGACATGTTGAGCCAACATATTCAACGATTGCAATGTAGGTTGACCTGTGCAGTTTTTCCCAGCAATATTCCCCTTTTTTAAAGTTCTTAGTCAAACTCTGTGCCACAAATTGTGCCCAATCCATCCATCTCTTTTTTGTTTCAAGGTATTCCACTATACATCCTCCGCCTCAATTTTTTGGAGGATTTATGCTACATTGTAGGAGATCTAGTCAGTCTAATGCATTTTTCAATAATCTTCAAAAACACTGTAGTTCAAGTGCTTCATGCCTTCCCCATTCTGCAGCTCCTAAATTCCAAGCTTCCGTGCAATACGTCAAAATACTCAACCCAGATATGTGACCCAATCAGGATTATATCATTTATGTTCTATTTACCTCTCACTATCACCAGGTGGACTGCAGCACTGTATTCTTTTGTTTTTTCCTTGGGTTTTTTGGCAGGTCTGCATGTGCCTCATTGTAGAAATGTATGCCATATGAATCATATCAGTTATATGTGTTGTAACATGATAGTAGCTACGTAATAAAGAAACTGTCTGAATTAATCAGGGTTCTAATTCAGCTGAAAATACCAGTGTGCGATGCAGGAGGTGTTATCATTACAACCTTACTCATGAGCAAACAATGAAAACTTTGCTCACCTTCCGAGGCTTTGACCTCAAATGGACCAGGTTTGGGAAGCTCATCTTTGACAGCCACTGAGTTGGCTCCTTTGGCATTGGGTCTCTCTGTCAGGGAAATGCACACGTGGCCAATCTTAAGTGGCAGGCAGGAGAGACCAAAGCGCCTTAGGGAGCGCTCTGGGCAGACAGAGGCCCAGCCCCTCCCCACGACAAAGAAGGGCTGCTCCAGGGTGGACTCAAGTTCCACCTGAAAAAGTCAGAGAAATCACATTCGACAATCAATTTTTAAAATAATTATTTCCAAAAATCATTCCTTAAATACAAATTTTACACTGTACAGCCTAATTTTATTTGGTAGTTTTTTATTACAACAGCAGTTTTATGAAAGAAAGTGAAATGCTAAAATGTTAGCCTCCAACTGCTCTACTTTTCAAGATACTTGCCAAAAAATTGGAAGCCATTATGTTTTTATTGGGATTTCGAGGAGTTTTTGTCATGAATTTCTTTCAACAAGCAGCACTGGAAGCTACCCCATGTTCATTTTCCTCTTGAATTATAGCCTATGAAATCGTTTTTAATTTTTTGGATTGTGATGGTTTCAGCAATAACTTTGTGGAATAACTTAATGATTAAAGATTGAAATACATTGTAATTTCCACAAGAGATTTTTATTTTCATGACCCAGGGTTTGTCGCTGTTCAATATCATCAGGTGTCACACTGCAACAAAACCAAGGTCATGAAAATAAAAATCCCATGAGGAAGTTACAATGTGTTTCAATCTTTAATTATGAAGTTATTCCACAAAGTTACGCCTCAAACCATCACAATCCAAGAAATTAAAAACGATTTTATAGGCAATATTGTAAGAGGAAAATCGACAAGGGGTAGCTTCCAGTGCTGCTCGTTGAAAGAAATTCATGACCAAAAACTCCTCGAAAACCCAATAAAAAAGGTTTCCATTTTTTAGTAAGTATCTTAAAAATAGTAGAGCAGTTGGAGTGTAAACTTTTGGTATTTCTGGCGGGGTGAGATAATTGACACAAAAAAAGCAAATTCATCGAATTATAGGGGAAATTATGTCTCGCTCAATGTTGATGAAGGTTTTCGCGGAGTGGTGGAGTAGGCGTGGCTAATTTTCTGGGATATCCTTCGCGTGGATTCATCTTCGTACAACAGTTTCGCCGGCGTTTTAGGAGGCAACTTCAGGTTTGGATATGCTCTCAAACACCTGGAAGCGATTCTTTCAGCGACTGGCCAATCAGAGCCCAGCGCGGGAAAAACCAAGGCCTATATAAGACAGGCAGAAACCTGCAACCACACTTCAAACCTGAAAGCGCCCGCTGACACGCCGGCGATACTGTCGTACGAAGGTGAATCGACGCGGAGGACATCCCGGAATATTAGCCACGCCTAAACCTAGCTCAAACCATCTCAATGTGGCTCTGGCTAAACTATGTGAGTCAAGACAAATAAAAAGTTACATATTATTTATTTAGTTGAAAAAATCCAGTTTCCGCCGATCAAATTGGTCATCTATTGAAAACCGAAATTTATGCACAAGATATGCTGTTTATTCCTCGAATATATTCTTAATGACCACATTTGTCCCAAGGAAGTAGAATAGTGAGATCGAAAATTGAATACTGATGTATTAAAGCGCATACCCTACACATAACGAAGCGGCATGAACATCAGTTCAATCGCAACCACTAAATCGTGCATCATCCATTGATACATTTGATACATGTTCGGATGAAACAGACTAATGATTTCCTATAATTTCATTTACCATTACGAACAGTGCATAGGTTAATAAACCATATTCATAAATAACTCGATTAATCTTTCATTCTTCGTATAAGTCTAAGTAAGCATTAAATTGAAAAAGTTCCGCTATTCTTTGAGCGCTCTCGAGGGGTTATTCTTTATGCGCTCACGAGGCCATACTTCTTCGTAAATCATTAAATATCTAATTTGTATACAAATCAAATTATACGAGGGCTGTTCAAAAAGTAATGATAAAAGCGCTCTACAGAAAAAAATATTTATTCAGTCTTCGAAGCTCTTTTTCGAAGTAACCCCCGTCGGTCCTAAAACACTTCTGCCCCTGTTCCTGCCACTTTTGAAACACGAACGCCAGACCATCTTTCTCGAGCTCCTTGCACCGCGCCTCCACAGCTTTGACGACCTCGTGATTTGTCTTGAATTTCCGTCCCCTGAGCGGAAACTTGACTTCGGGGAACAGCCAAATGTCGCAAGGAGCCAAATCAGGATTGCACGGTGGGTGGGGTAGAGCGACGTGGGGCCGCTCACGTACGGCCGATACACGATGTTTCATTTGCACTGGTGTGAGGAGGGGCGGCACCCATCTCCAAAACACGCGTTGCATGGCCAAATATCGTGCAAAATCGAAAATGCGCCGCCAACTGAAAAGACATACACGAGGCGAGCCCCTTATGAGTAATTCGTCGTTCTTCGCGGATGATAGCGACAGCAGTATTCCTTACAACCTCGTTGTGAGACATTGATGGACGCCCCCCGTGCGGCTCGTCGGCGATGCTTTCTCTACCCTCCTCGAACGCTTTGTACCACTTGTTAAAGGTCACCTGGTTCATAGCATCTTCATCATACACCGTAGTTAGAAATTCATACGCATTTTTTTCGGTTCTTCCCGAGCTTTACTAAAAATTTCACGGTACAACGTTTCTCTTACTTTCCATCCATGTGAAGCAATCGAGGGGAGAGTCGTAGATGTCTCTCTCCGAGAATGCCCTAAAAAACAAATTCTTCCCAAAATAAAATTGAGAGAAACAGGAGGATTCGGGAACAATCGAGTATATAAAATTACCACCAAATGAAAGATAATATATTTCAGCAACATAACACGTAGGACCATATTCGAATTAAATACGCTTTCATTTAATCAGCTGTGGGACATGAATAACACATTGCATAACTAATGGTGCAGTAATATAGTTTTATGCGACAGAAATTCTCAGTAGGCAAATAAAAATACCTAAATAAGTCTCTTGACTTCCACCTAAATAAGTGACTTGACTCATTTTTTCGTGCGGTACGTTTAAAACTCCAAAACGGATGGTTTTTTTTGTGATCCCGAAGAATTTACTGGGGTGACAATAGGATTAATTTTCAAAAAATAGTATAGAAATCATAAAAACTGCACACTTAATTTTTTTACGAGATTTACGTGGTAGAAATTCCTCATTTTTTAATAAGTTCTCTCTGGAGTGCATACACGTACCGTTTCCCATGTAAAAGAGCTGGTATGTTATGGCAAATATCTCGGAGATTAGTGTAGGTAGGGGCTGAAATTTTTGTTTATTTGGAAGAGTTAGACATTTTTCTATAATATGAGACAGAATTCATTGATTTCCAGGTGGAATGATATTTCACTCAAACTGCCTAAAATAGAATATTTACACGTATATGGAGACAGTAATGTGCGGACACCGCGAACATTCTGTTACACAAGTACTTCCGCGCGCATGTATACGACGGTGGCGCCATAAAGAACTCCCCCTGACACGGAGGAGGAATCCATTAAAAATCTCGGCGCTGCGTGCGCGCCAACGTGATAACAAAGGCCACGAGAAATACGCTCTTATATTACCTACTGCCATTTCATTTTTTTAACCACCCTCTCAACCCCCCGGCCAGGCGAATTTCTGCCGAAATAAAAAAAAAGGAAGAAAAGACTAAATCGCAACATGGATTGGTCACGAAGGCTGCTCAAGAGATAACCTCATGCGTCGCTCAATTCTTATTTTACCTCTAAATAAATGTGTTTTTTTTGTTAAAAAAATATAATTTTGCAATATAATGCTTACTGGATACCAGAAGTATACATTTTTTAAAGGGAAAAGAGTTGAAAACCCCCCGTTAGATAAAACAAGACAGATGAAAATACATTAAAACGAAAGATACGATAGCACAGGGGTATATTGAAGCGTTTAAAAGGCGGAATCGGGCACAATGAATGGATCAGTATTGCGTTGGATTGGCTGAAAGCCCAGACATTAGCAGAGGAACTGTCGTGGAACCGTAATGTTTTATCAATGAAAATGCAAAATGGAGATAATAAAAATAACAACTGCGTTGTGTACAAATTTTATGGACAACAAGCGCTCTTTAGCCAGGTTGCGTGGATCATTTTCTCAAAAACATGCTTTAATTTTGTGTGTCAAGACGTAAATCCACTCTCTTCTTCAATAAACGGCCAAGACCTAATCGACAGGAATAGGTTGGTGTGGTGACTGGAGCTCTTGCTTTCTATACAGATGACCCGAATCCAAATATCGGCAGATGCGGATATTTTACAGCGGAATCCGGATGCTTAATTGGTTAAAATTTTAAGAGCACATGAATTGCTGATAGGGATTCTTCGTGAAAATTATACGGATAGAAACAGAGTCACTAAAAAGAGGGGTGAAAGTTCGAACGGTGCCGAGATTATTTGTTCATTTATTAAAACTACAAAAACGGCAACTTAGGCCTTTAAATTGGGTTCAATAAACAGAAAAAATTTAAACAACAGTAAAAACAAAAACACAAATATTCAAAATATACAAAAGGAAAGTATGAGGCGAGTATGACATGAAGTTACGCATTACGTTTCAGGCGGGAGGAAAAGAAGTTGCGTAATGAGAAAAGGTCAAGGGTCGGGGGACTATTAGTTAGGGCATTGAATGGTGAAGGTAGAATAGAATAGAATTTATTTCAAGAACCTAGTCCTTCGGACTCTAGGTACAACAAAATTACATTTTTAGAAATAAACACACTTTCCCAGTTACTTTTACATAAATTACAGAAAAACAATTACAAAGATTTAAGAACATTAAAACTGTGGATAATCTACCGAATTAAAAAACAACAGAATGGCAAAAAAGAAAGAAAAAAAATAAAAAAATAATAGTTTCACTCTCTCAGGTGCTACATTACATAGAAACAAATAACGATAATAATAATATTATTGGGCAATATATATAACCAGTAGGCTTGTATGCCGTTACACTTTGTAACTAGCTTGAGCTTTGTAACCAAAAATAACAACCCTTGTCATCTACCTCCATCGCACCAACCTCCACCCCAGTAAGCATTACTTTACTGATGAATTATTTAATTCGAAAATTTTGTCGGTATTTTATTGTACAATTTATAGTATTATTTTCAACGATTCTTATTAAGTAAAAGGTACAAGCATAATTTTTCTTATAATCTGCCGTTAGGGGCGAGCCTAATTTCCAGAGGTATTGTGTTCCAAATACGGGTTGCTTGTACCAGAAATGAGTTAAGAAAAGAAGTAGTTCGGTGTTGTGGTAAGGTAAGCGGTAGAATAGTGATCGTTGGGAAATGGAGAAACGGAATTTGAGTATATGTAACAGACTCACGCTGCGAGTGGTGCGGGTTAGGATTCAGGGTGAAAAATAAGAAAGAAGATCAGAGCGGAGGGACCCGTTCATGATAGAGCACAGGAATTTAAGGTCTGAAGTCAGCCGACGATGGGATATATATGTGATAGGTCAAGAGATGATAGGATTTCTTCCCCTGAGCTATCTATGGGAGGGTACGGGATTCATGACAAGCTTGCAAGTAAAAAATAGCCAATGTATTAACTATGCGAATGCACTATACGCAGAAATATAATATTCACAGTGATTGGCGTGCGTTGCTTAACTACTCAGAGCCTTCACAGTCAGATAGGAGAAGAAACATCGGAAGTAGACATGGCCCCTTTAATTCTTTTCAGCGCAGCACCACAAAATGTCCCCCCAAAGCATTTATGGCTCGCCAGACATATGTGATTTCACCAATGATTCTCATCAGTATGTTTTTTCAAGAGATCTTTCAATTCTTAAAATTAAGAAAAAATAATATCTACAAAATCTCGTAAGAAGATATGTCTGTTTTCGTTGTTTATAAAGCAAGGATAAAAAGCATACAAGTAAGAGGAAGGTTAAGGCAGGGGTATTTAAACAAGATTAAAGTCGACTGGTGACTTTTCTCACATAATTTCCTCAAAATTCAGAAAAAGGTATTGCAGTCTCTGTAACTGAACTGACTTGACGACCAAGAGAGGGTAGGTTCGGGATAGTATGAGAAAAAGCTTGCCAAAAGTCAGTAGCTGTCGCATCAATTCATCTCAGCGTCCATATGGAAAGGATTGCGAACATATTGAGAGGTCGCGGGGGTAAATTTGAATACACATACGTTTGTTATTCCGCCATATGTTTCAGTTTGAAAGTAGTTATTATTAAGCTTCTACGTTGTCTAAATAAACAACTCTTTGACTGATAAAACGCCTGCTATTCATTATTTCTGAAATCCGTCGCGTTTTGTTCCTTGTTCCACAACATTTCGCGTCTCCTTCCGGAGGCCTCGTCCTGTAAAGACGACGTGACGACGCACTCAGAAGGAGAGGCGAAACTCTGTGAAAAAAAGGTAGCAAACAAGTAGCGATGGATAATGTAACCTGAAATAATAAAAATGCAAATTATTCAAAATCTCAGAAACCTAATGAATAAGATAAAACGTCTGACCTTCGCGTTTTCATCAGATTTACAAAGGTAACGGCTGCCGTCACTCATTTGTTTGGCGCGCTTTTCGACCACACGTAAGTACTTGCCTTAATATGGTTCAACAGAGGTTGCGCGACGAACTTGAAGCGAATCCAAATCCGACGTATTGAGAGTCCCTAAAATACTGTGAAACGTCGCGAGACGAAACATATTCTAATGGCATGTTCTTGCTTACAAATGAAATATTTCTATCGTATTTTCTTTTAATTTGGAAAACGAAACGTGTACTATGGATTTACAAGAGCAGCCAATATGTTTTTCAATACTCCCACACGCATATTCTTCTTGAGATAGTTAGTAGGAGATGAAAATATATTTACTCATAAACATAACAGGTATAATTCCAATTTATCAGTAACTCAACATTTTATTAAGTGGAAAACGTGACATTAATTATGCTTATGCCAACTTAGCTAATGGCATATCACGGACACACAATATGGCGGAAGCGGCTTCACTTCGGCTTGCGGCCGTGTGTAGGCAGCGCCCTATAGTCTAATAACTTTATGGTATGTATGTATGCAAGCGCTAGCAGTCCGTTCCAATTAGCAAGTATGGTCATGGCTAACACAGACAGCAGGGTATATACTGAGTCGGCATATCTGGATGGGAGTGCGGCCAAATAGAGGTAATGACCAGGCAGAGTTAAAGAGAAAATTAAGGTTAGAAGAGAGACGAGAGTCTAAGGAGGAAAAGCAGACAAGAGATCGTCAATCAAAACCTGCCTCGACGGCTCGCTTAAGTACGCCAGGTACAAAGGCGGGTCACAAAAAAATTAAACGGCTGGAGTTTAAAAATAAAGAGCGCGTTTCTCACGGCCTCTGTTATCACGCGCCTGGCACGCACGCTCGGCCCAAAATTTTAATGGATTCCATCGCAGACTCAAAGGGGGAGAGGGAGAGTACATTTAGTTAAGCTATCTTCCGCGCCGTGTGGCCACTTGTGCCACACAAGGCATATGCGCAGTAACTAAATGAAATCTGGTGTCACGATCCTAATTTCACGTGCCATCAATAGGAAGAATGGTTTGCAGCTTTCCACTCGTCGCATTCCATTTTATTCCAAAATCGGCCATATTGTCTTTCACTCTAATGGCCGGTAGGAAGAACATTTATTAATGGAATCAATAGTTATGAGATCCACGAAGGAATAGAAATCATCAATATATTTGGGTAGCAATAATATATCAACTAGTTACTTAACTAATTCAGCAATAGTAAATAGCTTCGAGTATTTGATCTAATCTTCCACCGCCGATTAAAATTTACGAAAGTTTAGCCAATTAATAATTGCAAATACATATATTAATTAGTCAGTATAAGTAAACAAACTGGTCATCTGTCTCAAAACAACTCTTTTATCAAGTAATTAAGTCTCCAAGCGGTTCAATCCACCATCTTGGCAACTTATGGAACTCATAACACCATGCCGTAAGCTAAGAAACCAATACATTTATCGAATGTTTCTGCTACACTTATTAAATGGTTGCCATGGCTTATGGGTCCCATAAGTTTAAAGAATACATATATGTCGTTCTTGCAACTGGCAATAAGCCGTCTACATTTATTCTCTTCATTTGGTCTCGCCAATCAGCCGATTCCTCCAGTTAATGCGGATACAGATCTGGGCGTTGCTATTGATGAAAAATTACTGTTTCTCGAGCATGCTAAGAGGGTATCAGCATAGGCCAGGGGTGAGCAACCTTAGGTAGGCGTGACATTAGTGACACGCCGATGACTTATTTATGACGCATGAAACAAGTCCTAACCAAATTTATTTTACATTTTTTAGGGGGATACTATTCAGCAACGGAGGTAATCCTGGCGTGTGCCAGCCATTCTACCTGTCTGCAGTGCCGAAGAAAAAGAAGTCAATTAATTCATTAGGTTATAAAGGCGAGTTGGAGCATGTGGATTCTTTCACCTATCTCAGAGATACCATCGCGAGGAACGGAAGAAGTACAACGGCCATCAACTGGAGAACAACCAAAGCTAAGAAGGCGTTCAGGAGCAATAAAAACTGCTGTGCTCAAAGAAGATAGGAATACAAACTAGGAAACAGTATGTGAAAACATTCGTGTGGAGCGTGGAACTCTATGGATCGGATGCATGGACCATTGGAAAAGCTGACTAGAAAAGAATAGAAGCCTTCGAAACCTGGTGCTGGAGGAGGATGCTAAAGATGAAATGGAAGTTAAAAATCAGAAATGATGAAGTATGCACAGGAGTAGAGGAAAGAACCATACGGAGCACCATACAGAAAAGAAGAACCAGATGAAGTGGACACACCCTGAGAAACAATCCGTTAGTGAAGAACATAATTAGTGCAAAAAGTCTACCGAGGATTACCAAGGAACAAGCTCATGGACCAAATAAAGAGACCCCCGCTGCACCCCCATACGGCGGCACACAGGAAGGTGCGAAAATGTAGACTACTCTCCAAATATCACCTTCGCCTCCTCACAAAAACGGAACCGCTATCTTAGATTCACACCAAGTAAAAAACGTTGTTCACTTTGTTGGTAAAATTTCATCCGCCTTTTGCATTAAATTTTTTTATTCGTTCTATTAAGTTAATTTATTTTACAAAGCCCAAAAATGGTTAAGCGGTGGTTTTTGTTAACTTAAATACGTCACATACATCCAGGTAGTAAGGGGTTCATTGTCATGCTCCATTCAGAGATATTTTTAGCATCATAGAACATTAGAACGGCAATCAATGACTTGACAGTATCACTATCAATTTATCTACAAAAAACACACACGGCATTCGACATAGGTACAACTTCACTTGTAGAATCATTATAGATTGTAGGAGGTAATCTAAATGATATCACTTCATTCTAGGAAGAAAAATATTTACTTGATGAGTCCACTATAACTTAAAATACACAAAACTCGGATTTTTATCACTATACCGTGGAAATACAGAATAAAAATGTATCCATATTTTGTGAATCGATTCCGTAAGGTTATGTCCGAAACTATCAATTATAACAAAAGACGTAATATCATGCAAGTGCATCATAACATGCAAGTATCATCATTTTTAAACGTTTCCAGACCGAAAGCTGAATAATGAGAAGGCATAACTATTACTCGATGATTTTTTTTGTTAAATATCGTTGAAAACTTGCAAAATTAAGCCATTTTAGGCGGGTAATTTTTCGAGGAAAATCAGGCCTCACTTTCGTGCGTCTAGACGCCGTAAACTCTCTTATTTAAATGTTTGGGTGGATGAACAAATTTTCTAAATTTTATTAGGAAAATAACCTCCCACACTGCATGTGGTGAGCCGGAAAAGAATATCCTATGTTCAGTACACATTTTCAGCGTCGAGGAAGTACCTCTCAGGTTCTTTCGCGGAGTGGGTACCCTTTATCTCTAGGAAACGTGGGGGGACAGGTGAGAGAGGGTTCGTTCGGCAAAAAGTGTCCGATAACGTTCTCTTGCGTGTGGCCGTCGCCCCAAAAAGGAGCAAAACCGATTCGGTCGCAATGAAAAATTTTTGCAAAATGTTTCCCGGTGGAAAATTTTCGCATATACCCAGGAAGGAGTAACATGAAAAATCCCTCAGTGTCCTTCCTTCAGAAAAATCTCCCCTTCTACTCTCCATCTGCCGCGCCCAGCCTAAAAGAAGGACTTTTCTTTTTACGAACGTCCGAGGTCAATGACATTCCCGAATATCTAACCGAGGACGGTTTACCTGCCTTGGAAGATGCACGACAGGAGATCATGCAAAACGTTTCCCGGGCATCGAGCAGCGAATTGCTGAGGCCAAAATACACAAATAGAAGGCATTTTATTAAATCTAAAAGGTGATTCAAGTTTCATTGTGTCCTACACTTTTCTATCCACGAAGATACAACTGCCGTGTACATAACGCAGCATAATACGGCTACTTTCCGTTTCCATTTCAAATCGCACATCGGACTGGTGTGTTTAAAATAGCTCTGGTGATATTTTTCCCTCATCGTAACGCAGACTTATTTCGAACTTGATTTTATAATTTAGACTGTAATATTAACTTCTCTCTGGTAAGGAAAAAACATACACTTCGCTCCTGTTCGGCCACACCTCGAATACACAGCGAGTATTTGGAACCCTGGTCATAAAGATTTAACTAAAAAAAATGACAAAATACGAAAAAAAGCAGCACGCTTCGTTAAAAACTGCCACGAGCGAACATATAGTGTCTCACAAGTTTAAGAGGGATTAAGGAGGGAGCTCCAAGAGACTCGGGGGCTTCACTCTAGGCTTAGCTTGCTTGAGAAATTCAGATCTGGTGTATTCCAGAGCGATACAGAGAATATTATCATGACGCCTCACTACATCTCTAGGTCTGATAGAAGCGATAAAATAAGAGAGAAATATTTCCAAACAGATAGGTACAAGAACTCGTTCTTTTCGCAGACAAGAAGCAACCACAATAAAAACTGAGCTTCACCAAATACACGCCCCTAATACACGTCACCATTTCACCTCCCAAAACCTTATCCTTTATATCTTTACACGGCTGGTCCAAACGCCCCCTGCCACACGCCCAAGCGGCGTCTCTCACGGTACGGTAGTACGTAGGTGTAGAATAAGCATCAATTGTACATTTTGAGTGTATTGATGGCGTATAACCTTCATTTTACGCGACTAAATTTCTCGTTAATTGGCGATAAATGCATGTCTAGGTCTTCAGGTCGACAAGTTTTTTTTTCGCTGCAGAGAAAACAATTCAATCGAAGTGCCATATTTGCGTTTTTAATAAATTCACGAGGACAGTAATGAGTTTATTCTACAAAATAATTGAGCAAACATCCTAACTGTCCTCGTAACATTTATGAAGTAATTTGTGCCGCAACACCTCATATTTGCCATAACGTGTCCCGTTGAAACATGCTCAATTTTGAAAATATATCGGAAAGTATTTGATGAGTAGCTTGTATTAATGTATCATTAGAACAAAGAAGTTATTCCCTTAACTAGACAGCCAAATTCATTAAATTTCACAGGTAGCGATTGCTCACCCAATCTACGTTAACATCGTGTGCGTGAGATTCCAACGATAACATAAAAAAACTTGAATAGATAGCAATCGATTAAAACCCCGAAATTTCGGGGAAAGCGTAATAAATTTTTAAAATAAAATCGAAGAATAAACAAAAAAAGATCTCAGCGGGTTTTACGAACATTCTTGATCGTTGATCGATACTGAGGATAAACCTGGAGAGAGGTGGTAATGTTTTCCAGAGAAAAATGAAAATAAAAATAATATTTAACTTAGAATGGAAAACTGAAACAAAATTCAAGTCAAACAGCGGGTGAAAGCTTGCAAGTTGATACAAAAATGTCACAGGAGATTGAAAGAATACCACGGAATTATTTCTTTATTCTTCGTAGGATTTTTGAAAGTGGGATAGAAAGAGAGGAATAATTATAATGACAGTTTCAAAACCCAAATTTCCAATGGTCCATGTCTCCGATCCGTATTACGTACGTGACTCAGAAACATGGAACCACTGGAAAGGGGGAATAGATGAGAATCGAAGTTTCCAACACTTGACGGGTGCCGCAGGCAGACGCTGGCGATCGAATGTATGGCGACAGAAACGAGGTATTGAGAAGAATAGAAGAGGAAAATACCAAATGGAGCACTGTCAGAGAGACAATTTCCGGATATATATACAACACTTTGAGGCGCAACGTATCTGGGGAAATCATAATTGAAGAGAAATCCTCACTTAGAAAAACGAGGAACAAATAAATAGGCCAACTAAAACGGGACATAAAACTAAATATAATAATGACATGGAGGAGTTGGCAGGAGACAGGGTGCCATGACGGGCTGCAGTAAGCCAATCTCGGGAATGAATGACTCATCATCAATTATCATCAAAATAATCGATTCATTATGATCCAACTCTGATAATATGAGTACATACGGGGTTAAGGTTTATGGCATGAACTAAGAGTACAACTGGCCTTCCTCCCGATATATCTGGGTGGATCACGGCAAAGGTGGATATCTTTTCACCAGAAACCAGAACCCTTACGTCGTATACTACACTGGACGTTTTAGAGCAGCAGTCAAAGAAAAAAATTACGACACGTCTCGTAACCGTTCCAAAAACGCATTACAACCACAGATACAATACCTATGATTTCAAGAAATACCACTTTTCGTGCGTTAAGCGCCTATGTTCACGGGGTGAATCCAAACTCCAAACACAAAGGCCGTAGGCAACCATAAAGAGCTGCGGGACTGTCACACTGATGATACAGTTCCTTAAATACACATAACTTCTTGATTTTGAGAAAGGATGTTTAGCGCTCGGGTAAAGCTGATAATATTCTTATAGCAGTTTTGGTGGGGATAAGTCGCGCTGTACGCAGGCAAAACTTACCTGCGACCTCTGCTTGTCACTGCCGTAGGCGAGGGTGAGCCTCGCCGTGCCGTCCTCCGGCCTCTCCTCGAGGGCCACAACGGTCGACGGGTCCAGTCGGATGGCCTCGCTGCCTTCCGCACTGCGGACGAAGTCCTCCGTCTTCAGCTCCTCGACTCGCACCACCCGGCCCCCCCGGAGCTGGATGAGAGAACCTTTGGAAAAGCACTCCTCCAGGGGATTCCTCGAGGAGCCACTGGACGGAGCGACCGGAGGCGGAGGAGTACTCACGGAGGCCGACGGAGACTTCAACGACTGGGAACCCTGCAACTGCTGAGGCGTGCCTGCAGAGAGCATTGGGTTATTCATGAAATGATGGGCAAAACACGAATTAACGAGTGAATTCCTCTCGGGCTTCCCACCCAGTGGATGCCAGCAGGAAGGCCGACATTTCAATGGAAGAACCTCCCCTCCGCAATATAAATTTCAGGGATCAGATTTAGAAGTCCCAAGCCAGGCCAGACTTCCCAACTTTGTCCTAATGAAGACGAATGATTATTAATAGTTCCCACGATATTCTCTCCATCCCTCTATTCAAAACCTCAGCAGCTTCATGCCTTTAAAACCCAAGACAAACACAGGGGAAACATTGGTGGGCATAACTTTTAGTAAGTCAGTCATTCTATGCAAAATGTGTCAATAGAATTAGTTACAGCTTGACTCGCCACTGGTAGGGAGAATCCTCCGTATAACTGTGGCTCTAGCCGTTTAAACGGCCGTAATTAGATACGGCGCAATCAGCCCATGGGATATTAGAGAAAAATATAATCTGCAATTCAAAGACAAACTTAAAAGTAAATGTAGCGTTTGATACTGTGACGGTGCTGAGATCGATTTTAGTATACGACCATTTCCACCATTTTGTTTGAAACTGATTCCCGTATCCATCTGTTGGCTCAAACTTTGGATTATGTATTTGTGAGCCTAAAATATTAAAATTCGAAGAAATAATTGTTCAAAATTTTTAAAAATATGGAAGATATATTTTTTGGCCGGCTTTTTTCAATTTAAGCTCACTGTGCGAAGCTCTGATGAAAGACTTTTCCGGGTGTGAGGGTTGTAGGATTAATATATTGAGTATAATAGTAAATATACTGACGGGGAAATACACTCGGGTGACAACGTTGACACCCAGCATCAACAGCCCTGGTGACGATGGAAAAGTCTTCCATCGATACGTCGGCAGAGATTGAGAATCTTACCCGGTCGGAAGCAAAAAAGAATCCTGAACCTTCAAGCTTGATTGAATTTTAACAGGATTTTGATTAGACAAGAATACACGTAAATTCCACAACTTCACGCTCCGTCCACCTTCACCCAATCAATAATACTAATATTTTCAAATGTCTTGGGCTCTAGGAGGCAGGCCTTCAAATTGCGGGAGCGGACGTCTTTCGTGCTAGTACCAAACTGTTCGAAGGCCTACGCTACCGAGGGGCGGGGAACTGCCACCGAGAGATGGGTGGTTCTAGCTCGATGTGACCGAATATCCCTCAGCCGGGAATACAGCGTCGTCCATACTGACAGAGACCCTTGGTGATGTGGTATGGCAGCACAGTAGGCAGAATCATCAAGTCCACACAATGCACGTTGTGGATGGGAATCACTTTCAGACCTTCGATTGAAAATTTGATTCCATCTTTTGTGTACATTCAAAACCAATTTATTTTCCAACAAAGCTATCAATATTTTCCGAACTCCAACATACTACGGTAGAAGAGACCATGGATCAGATCAAATGAGGGAAATATATTGTAGAACAGAAAGGTTTAAAATGCCGTTTTCCCGCGATCGATAAGAGACCATAATGGCTACGTCTAGATTTTAAGTTGGTTAGTTGACAGGTAGTGTAGCTGATTAATTAATATGCCCCATAATTCATGTTTAAAAATTTGCCGAGCTGTGCAACATGCTATGCATTTTATCTGCATGACATTTGTGTAAAATTTATATAGTTACACAATAGATTATTTTAGTAGTTTCTGTAGCATTTGTAGAATACCAACAGAGTAGTGTATGTTGGTGAAGGTTACTTTATTCACTCTGGTCTGTGTAGGTAATAAATCACTCCCTGTCAAACACCTTATGAGGTGGCTTGCAGGTAATAAGAAGATGTAGATGGACGTCTGAGAGCGACTGAATATTCGAGGATCTACAGCACGAGTGCCTAATGTACCTTGATTGGCTCATGGAAAGTCACGTGAGGAGCGATTTTCTCTTCCCTCACCCTCCCAAATTTTATTCCAGCCTCCTAGCCCCCAAGACATATGAAAAAGATGATAAATAGCCTCAATCTTTACCTTGTGCACCTGGCGACTTCAACGCTTGCCCCGGAGGCTGCTGACCCTTCGGAGCCCCAGGAGGCGAGGGAGTCGACGAAGAGGACGAAGACGAGGTAGACGGATTGGGCCCCCCCGAAGGCACCTTTGACCCCGAGCCCTTCCTCCGCTTGACCCCGGAGGACGGGGGCGAGCTCTTGTGGGCCGAAGGGGACCGCGGCGGCTCCGCACCACCGCCGCCGTTCTGTGCGGCCTCCGACCGCGTCAGGAGGAGGCGATGCTTCAAGGACCCCTCCTTCCCGCAGGGGACCTTGAAGGCCGTCGCCTGGGACGGGTGCTGGGGCGGAGACAGGGCCGGAGCCGGGGCCGCCGGGGGCAGAGGGGGCGGGAAGTGCGCCGCCGACAGCCTGGGGGCGACGGTGGGCGGCGGCGCAAGGGACGGCCTCCTCAGGACGGACTGACCCGGCTTCACGGGGGACGTGGGATAAAAGGGATCGTATGCGGGGAAGGTGGAGGTGACCGGTGTGGTGATAGGCCCAACGGTCAGGGCGGGCGAGGTAAACGTGGGGGCGATTGGGGCAGAGGCCGCCGGGGGCAGCGGCTGGTCGTGGGGCGGGCCGTATGGGTGCCCCACGTGGTGAGCGGGGTGTTTTTGTGGAGACGAGTGGAGGGAATAAGGCGAGGACGCCGGGGGAGGAGCGGACGACGTCGCCGTGGGAGAGTAAGGGGCGGGGGCAAGCAGTGAGGCAGACGGGGGCGTTGATGAGGGGTCGGGGGAGAAGTACAGCGGCCCCGTGGGCTGGTAGATCGTGTGCGGGGCAAAGCCTCCGAGAGCGCCCGCCCTGCTGCCTAAACCACCATTGATCACCATCCGCGACCTCTTGGAACCGGAAAGGTCCTCCTGGTGTCCGGACCGTTTGTGGACCAGATTCACGGCCTCCACGCCGTCCTCATCGGAGGCGGGGGCCGCCTCCCTAGAGTCCGAGCCTTCCTTGAGCCTCTCCTCGCCTCCGGGGCCCGCCTCCGCGGCCTCTGGGCTCCGGACGCCGTTGTAGGCGGCGGCCGATGGGGGTACCACGTGGTTCGGCACGGGCCTGGAGGGAGGGTGGGGGCGGAGGAAGCGGGGCGGGGACGGCGACCTACCCGCCACCGAACCCGGGGGCGGGGGCGGCGGACCGGAAGCCCCTGATATGGGCGTCCCCAAGTGGTGTTGGGCCAAGTGGTGCCCGGAGTGCCGGTGCTGCTCGAAGGCTATCATGGCGGCAGCAGCGGCGGCCGTGGCGTACTGCGAGTGGTGGTGGTGATGGTGGTGGTGCGGGTGCAGGTAGGGGTGTGGGGGTGGAGCGAGCTGGTGGTGCGGGTAGAGAGGGTGGGGCAACGGGAGGGGGAGAGGGAGCGGGGGCAGCTGCGCCATGGTGGAGGGGGCGGAGGGCGGGCCGTGGAGCAGGTGGGGGTGGTGGGGCGAGAGGGCGTGGTGGGGCGAGGGGGGCGGGGGCTGCAGCGGGCGCGGTGGCTGGGAGGAGGGCGGAGGCC
Organism: Ceriagrion tenellum; assembly: GCA_963169105.1. NCBI lineage: Eukaryota > Metazoa > Arthropoda > Insecta > Odonata > Coenagrionidae > Ceriagrion > Ceriagrion tenellum. Next base: position 56,492,601 of record OY720639.1, on the reverse strand, counting down.
TGTGGGGCACTGCGGGCCCCTCTTGACTCGCTGTGGCCGAGATCATGGGAGTGGACCGCGGAGGAGGTCGAGGGCCTGCAACGAGAGGAATAAGAAGGACACATTAATATTATGGTAAAAAAAGTAATTGTATTTATATACGCTTATGCTATGACTTGTAATGTGCATCTCATATTTTTATGCTTATCTGGGCAATGCATGTGAAAAAATGCTGACGGTACCCTAAAAACAGGCCTGATGCCTAGTAGGGCACCTAACTTCCTTTGATGTAAATGAAATGTATGAATCCATTAGTTTTTTTGGGAGAAATACATTATTATTATCATTATTAGACGGAAAATGCTTCTACAACTGTCACAATTGAGAGAAACATTCATTAACGTCGTTTTGTCCATTTCAAATAATAATAAAGTCACACACACACATTATTACTTTATAAATGTCCAAAATTTCACTTATATAAACAGCACAAACTAAGTTTGACAGACATAAAGAAAACATATCGCAAGAAAATTATCGCAATAGAAGATATATTGCTTGGGAACTTCTTGTTTTGCTTCAGAAATAGCGTGTTTCAGAGCAAAACAGAATATTATTATGACGCCTCACTACATCTCTAAGCCTGACAGGGACGATAAAATAGGAGAGATACATTGCCAAACAAATAGGTAGAAAAACTCGTTCTTTCCGCGTACAATAAGCGACCTCAATAATACCATCAATTACACCCCAATAATACACGTCACCACTTCACCTCCCAAAACCTTACATTTTACACGGCTGGTGTATCAACACCCCCTGCCACAAGTCCATGCGGCGGCTCGCAGAATAGTATTTAGATGTAGATGTATATTTGGCAACGCAGTACTTCGGAATGGAGAGCATGCACCAATTTAAAAACTAGTTCGACCTTTACGTAAGCATTATTAAAAGTATTGAAATTGAATTTTACCAAGAAAAAGGTTGGGCTACGCACGTGTTTCTCCTTATAGATGACGCGAGCTTGGCGACACGAAAACACTTCAGTCATCGGGTACTCGCTGGATGACGCCACGAAACTATTAACGCAATACTAACAGCAATTCGACGTATTTTATAGAAAAGTTCGCTCTTTTCGAAATTTGACGAAGTTTTGGGTTGAATTTCCTCAGCGGAAGACAATTAACTAAAATGATATAATTCTAACTGTTGTAATACATCTCCAAAGAGAGCCTTGAGTAAATACCGTGGGGTGATGTCAAGCCTTCGAGACGCTATATTGGATCAAAAGAATTTAACAATTTTTTTATTCGCAAAACTTTTAAAACACCTCATAAATTGCTTTACCCCGAGGTTTTTCTAATAAAATACTAGATTATAAATTAAGAAGTTATGAGACTTACCTCGGGGTCAAACTATTTACGTAGTGTTATAAAAGTTTAGTCAATAAAAAATGTGTTAACCATGGAAAACCAGCAAGTGACAAAAGGCAGTTTTACTTATACAAATGCACTTTTCAAATGTTTGTGCCCATTTTAAATTCGAATAAATAAATATGTTTCCGGCTGACGCCCACGCATACGGATTACATATTTGAGTCACTGAGGACGTATATTTTCGCGTACACTACTGTGGAAAAGACATTTTACAAACGATTCTCACTTTTCCGACCACTGAAAGAGGCATTTAATGAGGGATTAAACTTCCTCCCTCCCCAAAAGCTCCATTCCGAATGCCTACCTCCCATCCTTCCACTTCTGCGGCGAATCTAATTCCTTCCGCACTCAGTTACAAAGATATGAATTTGAAGAGGCGTGTAGAGGAGGAGCTGGTGACAACTTCACGGAGTCTGTGCACTCGGGGATCTGGAACTTATCCGATTCATAAAGGGCGTCAACTCAAGACAGCTGGACTTGAAAGCGTATCTCTCTCAAGGGTTTCTAATTACCTCGCGAACGTGCCTTTGCTCCTCTCTCCCTAACCCACGAGAAACATCCTTTCCCCCTTTTGAAGATCGGATCTCGAGGCATAAAGCCTCATCGCTTGCCATTGTGAACAGGGCACGGGGGGAAGAAAAGGGTTCGTCGAATTCGCACGATTCAGTTCACTGCTAAGCGGAACGAAGCGCGTAGACTTCCTTCGTGAGCAGCCTGCACCTCGGCAATCTCTGCAGGAGAATTTGGACTGTTATTCGGCCGATTTTGAATGAGAATTTCTTGTGTATAGCAGAGGTCATTAAACCCCAGGCAAAATGATCAAAAGCTCGGTATAATCGCAGGTTTTTTAACTTTTTAAACTTTGTTAAAATAGTTATGAGAATTGGTAACTTTGTGTTTCCAAATATATCTTAATTTTTAATATACTAATATCATTCTTTAATATTTGGTTATTCGTGTATTTCACTCACAGCAGACTTTTCGCCCAACATATTGGCATTCTCAGGGCTTGGCGACACCAAACTAAGAGATATACAGCCAGGTATTTACACAAATGATGGTACAAACGTTGATGAATCGACAATTCACTCACCAATGAGCTTAATATTAAAAAAAAACAGTAAATAATAACTCCAAACAGTAACGAAATACGTAAGAACTCAACAATTAAACCATCATAAAACTTAAACAAATTTTGCAAAAAATAAATAAATGGAGATAAAATTAATAATTTGCAACTTTAAAAACATGAAACAAATAAAAAATCAGTTAAAATTTTCATTTATTACAGTTGTTTTATTATTAAAACAAAATGACACAATACATGAATGACCATATATTCAAGAATCCCATTATTATCTATATTATATTGGTCGAGAAAAATGTAATAGTTTATATTTAATTACAGAGTCATCAGTTATCATTATTATAATTAAACCTCGGTAGTTAGAGAGAAAGGGAAGTTATCCCAGAGTAAATCATTTACTTCAGTGGCGTAATATTAGAGCAAAGGCCATCCTGTTTAAACCACAGGTTAGCAACAGAGTGAAGATATTAGACGTCAGCAGCTGAAAACCACTCTTCACCCTAGGTTCGCAAAAATCTAACATCCCGCATTGTAGAATGCTGCGTTTGATGGCAGCGACGGAGGGAAAGTCAGGAAGAAAGATGAAATATACTAGGAGAGTTTTGAGACATGGCTGTGGAGAGGGATGTTGAAGGTGGGTTGGACAAAGAGGCTAAGAAACGTAATGAAGAAGTACTGATGAGATGAGAAGATAAAAACTGCAGAGAGGACATAAGGACATATTGGTTGGAGATAATATATCTTGCAACAAAGCTGCTTAGAATCACAGAGGGAAAATTGTAACAAATGCGAGCAAGAGGGAGACGATAGATAGAAAATGTTTGGTGGCATAAAACATGGCAGAAGTTACCAAAAAATGAAAGAATCTCAGTACAAAATGTGATGAGTGCATATTGTTACAATCCTTATCTTACACGGTCAATATTATTGAAGCAGCATGTGGTAAAAAATGAGTACCTCTCACACTACTCAATAATACTGACCACTATAAAGACAGTGACAATATTGTTTTGAACTTTGTAAACAAAGACTTTTAACTATACAGCATGTAACGACCATTCAATCCAACCAAAGCTGGACAAAACCTGACGTTATATATTCCCCAATACACTCCGCACACGTAGAAATACTAGTGACAACTAGTCAATGCACTGAAATAGCTTTAATAAAAATTATGCAGGATATCTGCGTATTTTGTCCCATCTTATGTGAAAAACGTAACTACACAAGTGAATAAGTCATGTCGAAAGACCTTCGTACCAATAGCAAGAAGAGATACATGTTGATGAATGATTCACGCATCGAAATCGGAACGTAAAAAAACCGTATTTTCTGAAAATTATATAGTAGGGTCAACTAATTTCCATAGCCGGCACCAAATCAAGAATGCGCATTCTCCTACGCTCATGTTATGCAATTCCTTATCTCGCGAGGAATCTCGCAAAAATAATGGCGTCGCTACTTTCCTTTTTTATGATTGTATCCCGCTAAAGGTTTTCAGCAACGATTTTTTTAAAAAAGTAGTCTACTGGTGAATGTAGGTTTAAATTAATTAAAGTCAGAAAGCTAATCCCAGTTTCATACACTTTCAGGGTCCTAACTACCTCTAGTATTTCCTTTTTCGCCTCGGCATACGATCTACCCATCTCCATCCTATCCATGAAACCTTCTCCTTCTTTCCCTTCCCCACTTGCCCAACATCCTTCCCTCGATCACATTCTTGAGCAACCCATCGCCCCTTATTACATCCTTCAGTCACCTATACTGCTTATCCTGGATTTCATTCAGAAGTTTCCTTTCCTCGCCCACCATCTCAAGTACTTCTTCGTTAGTCCTCCTGTCCGTTCGCCTCCAGCCACCTATATTACATCTTCCAGCCACCTATCATATACATTATTCCTGAAAGGTGTTTTTTTGTCGCAACGCCATAACTCCCATAATTTTTCATAAAAATTAATGATTCAAACATCGTTTCAAAGCTTATGTTCCCCGCTATTGACAAATAATATACAAATGATTTGAACTTAAAGTTTTTGTTAAAAAATTTAATATTAAAGTTTTTGTTGAAAATTTAAAACCAAAGTTTTTGTTAAAAAATGATCAAAAATTAACAGTTCCATCTGTTGACAAAATAATCAACTAATATTTTGGCTATGATTACATGCTTAAAAGACTGTAGGAGGCGCCATTTATTAACACATCGTATAGTTAGATTGTTAACATTCTACATGCAATCCGTGTGACCGTTTACTGTTTACGTTTATGTTGCGAACACAAACATAAATAACATATCCATGGGAAGAAACAGGTAGAAGAACAGGAAGAAAGAAGGGATAAACAGGAAGAAGCTGCACACTGTGCGAAATATTCGACAGGTAAAAGAACAGGAAGAAAGAAGAACATAAACAGGAAGAAGTTGCATACTGTGCGAAATAATCGCACGGGTCAGCTAGTAATGCTTATTCCACATTTTATTCAAAAGTTCCCTCTCCTCGCCCACCATTTCAAGTACTTCTTCGTTAGTCTTCCTGTCCGTTCATCTCATTTTCTCCACCCTACTCCACACCCACATCTCAAATGCCTGCAGCCTACTCTCGTCCTCCTTTCTAAGGCTCCACGTTTCTGTTCCATGCAACGCTACGCTCCTTAAAAAGAAACGATACATATCAATATTCCGGATTTTTCCCACGAACACAGAAATCTTTCGGTAAAAAGTCACATTTATGACAATAAACAAATGCTTGGGCAGAAAATTAAATTGTTTATATAGTTAAGTAGTGCCTTAATTTAATTTAGAATTGTATTTTAATCGTTCATCCAATTCAATTCTCATAGTGTGTTCTTTTTGATTTGAAAACGACCCAACAATTAAGATGTTTTGGTATACTCTACTTATTACTTGAGATAAGGTAAACATTTATATTTTGAGTCAAAACAAAAGAAGAGCCGCTTGAGAAGGCTAAAAGCTAGGCTTAGTTTACTTGAGAAATTCAGAACGTTTGTGTTTCAGAGTGACGTAGAGAATATTTTATGACGCTGCACGATATCTCTAGGCCTGATAGAAGCGATTAAATAAGAGGGATATATTGCCGAACGGATGGGTACAAAAACTCGTTCTTTCCGCGCACAATAAGCGACCACAATAAAAACTGAGCTCTACTACATACATTCCCATAATACACGTCACCATTTCACCTCCCAAAACCTTATCCCTTACATCTTTATACGGCTGGTGTCCTAACGCTCCCTGCCACACGCCCATGCGGCGGCTCGCAGGGTAGTGCGAAGATGTAGATGAAGAGTTGAAGCATTTGCATCAGCACCTTTCAGGGATATTATCATTTTAATGCCTATCCGAAATCCGATTACGGTTTAGACATCGGGCCAGATTCAGTCCCCCTCGGGTGGAAAATTATGAGGACATGAAGGATGCGACGAATTGGCGTATTGCAACACGTGAGGCGGGTCATGAAACTCCGTTGGGGTCTCGAGCACCTGTTAACCCGATCAAATTAGACACGTCCCACGCCGGCCCAACATCGGACGGGGCGATTCAATTAACCCCGCAATTAACGCACGGATTCTGAGCGCAGTGCAAACAGAGCCGCTTGAGCGGGGTAGCGGACGCCAAATAGTAGAGGGCTCAAGACGCATAACGTACCTCGCCGCCAGGTGGCTGTCTCGTCTCCCAGGCGACAGTTGTTTCAACATAATGCCTCAGTCAGACCAGTATCGCACGTAGGATGATCCATGCAACGCTACACTAAACTCGTAATGGGAATGCACGTTCGCACCACGTTAATCCTGAGTTCCTAACGCAGTCACTTTACAGTGATAGCGCTGGTGTCGCGAGCAGAAACAGGATATGGTGAATAACGTTAATAAAAAAGGCAATCATTACAATGAAGCAGATTTACATCTACATACTACCTTGCGAGTCGCCGCATGGGAGAGCGGCAGAGGGTGTAAGGACACCAGCCGAGTAAAGAAGTAAGGGATAGTTTTTGGATGGAGAAATGGTGACGCGTATTATGGGAGTGTATTTAGTGGAGCTCAGTTTTTATTGTGATCGCTTACCACAAGGGATGAACGAGTTCTTGTATTCACCTATGAGTTCGGCAAGTAATCTTTCGTATTTCGTCGCTTCTGTCAGTTATTACTTTCATTAACAACATATAAATGTGCCGAAAAGACATTTCGAAAGCCTCAAAATGCCACAGGAATACGGTCAATTCGTTCGCTTGTTCTTCACTTGTTCGTCGCGATGTCAAGGTGAGGGGGGAGATGGTAACGCGGTAACGCATTGCCCTGGTCACGTTACAACCGTACGTACGTTGGTCGATACGATGGTAGTATGAGCGAAGCATCACTCCTCGATATGCTCGAAGCGCATGGAATTCGCCCCGAAAAAATTATTTGATTCGACCGGCGACAGTTTAAGGGCGTTCGCTACCCCGCGGATAAGCTAGAGTCCTCGACTCGGTTCCCTGATTTTACGGTAAACTGTCTCATGTTTCCTCGTAGTATTTCTTCATCGTCTAATGTGAATCAGTCCTCAGACAATTGATTGCTATTGATATTTATAAATACAAATACCAAGACGTCACGACGAGTTAAATATCCGTAGACAACATGTTTCGTAAACATTTTGTATAATTTATAAGAAGATAAAACACATCCACAAAAGAGAAGGGAATGTAAAGCCCAATTTCTTATTTTATTCTGCAGCTTGACTTAACTAAACCTTGCCTCTACCTCAGGTATTCTAGAATTTAGACACCATAAAAGAGAACGTAAACTGAATCTGAGAGGATACCAAGGTGTGACTCGACCGGGATTCGAATCCAGACATCCCAATTTCCGGTCAAAAGTGGTAGCTAGTTACACTACCGAGCTATAAAAAGATTGGTAGAGTGATATTTATGGACACATTTTTATGATACTCGGCACATGTGTCCTCGCTATTAACACCTATATATATATATATATATATATATATATATATATATATATATATATATATATATATATATATATATATATATATATACACATACATATATATATATATATATAGGTGCAAAATGGAATCAATCCGATTTGGTTTTTCAGAAATTCAATGATTTTTGAACACGTAGCCATGGCACATGGTAAATTACATATAGTTCGGGAATAACTTGATAAAGTAAGCACAGATTTTCATCTGGACGCGGAATACTACAGTAATAGTAATTATAGATGTTGCTAACAATTACCAAGGTGTCACGCCGAGTTAAATATCCGAAGACAACGTATTTCATTTGAAAAATTGTCTAATTTTACAGCACCACGCCCAAATCTCCTGACATAGAACACTTTAATTAAGAAAAAATATAAAATATAATTCTTGAATCATTTCAATTACTGTCTACACGGTGAGTTCATACGCAAAAACAGGTACAGTTAAGTGAATTATGATACAACCATTTTTTTTGGCTGACTTTTAAAACAAATATTTAAATGTGCACTCGACGGCTGACGATTACCGCTCCAGTCACCATAATTCAACGCGAATTTCGGCGGGATTTAAAGCTAACAATGACAACCAATCGGGTGGAGAGCACCTTTGAATCTGTGCGCGTGACTGTGTACCAATAACTGGTGCATTTTTGCAGAGCCTGGAAAATTACTCCTCGACTTGGTGGCCTGATTTTACGATAAACTGTCTCATGTTTCCTCATATAATTTCTTCTTCTTCAAATGTGAATCAGTCCTCGAACAGGTTTCAACTGAATTGCTCCTTACATGCTGATCCGTCATGTGCTGCCTCCCTCAGCTCATCGCAACTTCCTCCATTCTTAATGCCCGTCTACATCTAATTTCTTCGTCTTTCTCTCCCGATCTTCCCTCGATCTTTCCTTCCAATATTGTCGTTTGGCTCCCGAAGGAACTACTTCCTGGGGTGTTTTCTGTTCTCCCTCTTTCATACTCATTTGCCTGAATACCTCTACAACCTATTTACCCTCAGAACTACTGTTTCCGTCAGAAGAACTCGGGCAGACCTAAACCTTCTCCACATAACCCAAGCCCGTACCAACCAATACCTAAATTCCTTCCCGATTATAGCATCCAAGTTTTGGAATTCATTACCCCCCTCAATAAAATGCTCCTCCACTCCGGAATCTTTTAAGAGGACATTGTACGAATATTTAAAACAGTAGCACTGTTGTTTTGAAATGTAAGAATCTTTGCGTTGATTAATTTCATTTTTGTTAGAACCTTTGTTTTCAATTTCTCTTGTGTTTATGCTATGCTTATTTCATAATTATTGTATTTTGAGCAGAATGTTTTCTGTACTTGTGTTTTTTCTTTTTTGCTCTTATGGGTTTCCCAGAGCATCAATAAACCATTCATTCATTCATTCAATATTCCTTTCAGTATGCAGTCATTCCTGAGGACACGTCCAATACAGTTCGCCTTCCTCTTTCTCGTTGATCTCAAAATATTCCTTTTCTCAAATGTCCTTGCCAGCACTGTGTCGTTTCACAATTTCCCAGTCCATTTTAGTCTTTCCATTTCTCTCCGTTGCCACACTTCAAATCCCTCTCGATATTTATCCTCTTTCCTCCGGACTTTCTATGTTTCTGCTCCATAAGGCACAACACTCTAAATAAAACATTTTGCAAGTCATTTCCATACGCCTATGTTGATTGATTTGGCTGGAAATAGTCGCTTGACTTAGCTGAAGTCTGCCTTTTTCCTGAGATATTCTCGGATTTAGTCACCACAAAAGAGACAGGTCGGTAACTCTCGCTGAATCATGGGCGTGCACGGAAAAAAGGGTAAGTCTCCGTCATCAGGAAAATTTTATTATGAGCAGGTGAATGCGATACATTGAAAATCATTCACATGAAATGTTGAGAGAACTCACTTTGTACTTTCCACGCTGTTTTATTGTTTCTGACCGTGGTTTCGACAAAGCTTTGTCATTATCAAGGTAACCATTACCTTGATAATGACAATCATTATCTTTATAATGACAAAACTTTGTCGAAATCATGGTCTGAAACTATAAAACAGCGTGGAAAGTACAAAGTGAGTTCTCTTTTCATGTGTCGCTTTTCCACAAAGTAAAGCCAGAAACTATAAGTTGCACATGAAATCTTCCTCATTTAAACAGCGATGAAACATGTCTCCCTCAAATGGTGTTGGATTAGATTGGATTCTAAAAGTGTCTGTGGTCTCTACGAACATGGTGCCCTGATTTACTTTCAAGAGATATTCTAAGAAGTCTTACTTGATCACGAAAGATACTTAAACATTAAAAGAATGACATAAACTAATGACCGAGGTCTTGCTTGGATCAGGAGAATAACGGTATGAGATTTTGCTTGATACATTCGTTAAGGGTTTATTTCTTTCGCAAGCAAGAAATTATCAGATCGTTACTCAGGTATTGGACGAAATGATCTGCATTCACTGTCGGCCTGAAAATAATTCGCGTGACGATAGACAGTTCCAACCTCGAACCTTAATGACTATATTCTGAGAGGTCGGAGAAGTCACTTATGAAATCCGACCCCATTTAAAAGGGTTAAACGAGGTTTTAACTCCTACTAACAGAGTTTGATTAAAGCCAAATATTTTTTTTAAATTTTGGTTTGACAGTTTGGATGTCTATCGCGACCCCTCGTGCAATACGCTCACATCGCCTGTCGTGCACAGGTAATGTTTTTTTTCCGAAAGACGGGGTTTTCTAAAGAATAGGTCTCGAGGTTGGAATCATCCCACATCTGGGGCCATGAAAAGAGTAAATTACACAGAAATTTGGAAGGGAATATCCGTGAGCCGACACCCTACGTGCCCGCCAACGGTGTATTTTTTTGTGCGAAAACGGAGAGGTTGGGCTGCAAAGCTTAGTACTTAGTAGCGTATATTGTGGTCGGAAGCATAAGGAGTAACTTAAAAACCTAAATAGATAATAATAAGACTCTTGATTACGTATTTGGTCACTAATATATTTAACTACAGCCAACGTTTCGCCAAACATTTTGGCATCTTCAGGGCTTAGTTACACAAAACAAAAAGACATTCAGCCAATAACTATACAATAAAGGGGACAAAAGTTGAGGAAACGAAAATTCACCTACCACTGAGCTTAATGTTGAACAGTAACTAAGTAAATAACTCTCAACAATCAACCATTAAATTTACATAAACCATTGGTTGTTTGGAGTTGTTATTTACTTTGTTATTTACTCTGTTACTATTCAACATTAACCTCAATGGTAGTTAAATTTTCGTTTTTCTCAACTTTTGTACCAAAATTTGTATAATTACCCGGCTGTATGTCCCTTTGTTTTGTGTTACAAAGCCCTGAAGATCCCAAAATATTTGGCGAAACGTTGGCTGCGAGTTAAATATATCACTGACCAAATATTCAAGAATCTTATTATAATCTATATTTTATCGGTCGAGAAAATTATAATTGATTAAAAACCTAAGACATTAATGAACCAAATCCGAGGATGGGGCAGGTTAGGTGGGCCAATCCCAAAAATGTTGACCTGAAATGTCAAGCGTGATTTTGCTACCAATAACACCGATTAATGCCATCCCACAGGGGAAATAGGCTCAATTAAACTAAAAAATGCAACAAATATAACAACGACCTTCAAACAAGGATATATTAATTCCATCTAACAGTGAAATATATCGTGTATAATCATGTAAAAATCATTTTAATCAAAGGAATATCCAGATACGGTCAAATATTCTGTGACATCAGTACCAATAAATATGCGACGAAAAATAAAAGCGTGGAAAAATAAAAGCGTGGAAAAATAAAATCATGGATAACTGAAAGAACATTTCACAAACTTTCATTCAAAATTGAAACAGGAAGAAATTACTGTCAGATTCCTGGAGAATCTAATTAAAAAACTGCAGGGTTGAGAAAATTATCCTGTGACGTTTCGAACCTTTGGGAATGCGTTTAAATGGAAAATGAACACCCCTCAATGCTTTACCAATGAAAATCAGATTTACCTCAGTGGAATTTTTTCCTTGTTCAAAAAATCGAGACAAATTTTTTCCTGTTTGCTCAGCGATGCCGTCGCTAATCATGTCAATTTCGGTAATTAGAACTGCAAATTATGATGAAATAAGCGTGCAATCACACCAAGCTTTCCGCTACAGATGAAATACATATTCAGTAGGATGCTGAGGTATATGACAGAGGAGATGCTGGGCAGGTTGGGATGGGGAAGAAATAGAATAGACTTTATGGATGGAATGAAAAGAGAGAGGTAGGACGTATGTCTAGACAAAACAAGAAATCGTGTAAAGAGATATGGACCTGAAACCGTAAAAACTTAGACGATGTTTTGTTTTTTACAACTAAAACCTACTTCAACCGATAGATTACCCTCTTAACAACTTTAGCATAACAAAAGGTACGTATACGAAATCCGCTAGTTTATGTAAAAGAAATCTAACTCTTCCAATGTTCTTCCTCATCTTATTATCCACAATATTCCTTTCCATGCTCCTTTTCGATGCAAGCGCTCACTACTGGTGTTATTCGGGACTAAAAATGACGAAAGAATTCACACTGTGCTTACCGCTCATGATGATGCGCAAATGGTGATGAATAAAATGGTGTATGGATAGTTTTAAATTAATTATAAATTGACTCAACTCTTACACGAGTAAGAAGATCACTTTTCGAAAATTTTTCCTCCACCTCTATTTGACTTTTACCTTTTCGACGTCCCCCCGCGATGCCAACGCTTAACACGGGTGGTTGGCGGTACTCGGAGTTAAAAATTACGACGGAACAAAAAAACGCGCGTTCATACTCCGCTTTCTTGTAACGATGGTGCGTATGTGCGTGCAATGGTCGGCATGTTGGTACAGTGAGCGTGGAATCACCCCTCCTTGGTCACAAAAGGGACCCTTTCTCGTAGGTATCCTCCGCGGTGAGGCAGTGCACAGCCTTATCCGTCTCGTGCAAAGCACCACTTCAGTCAGACGTAGCGGCGGCCGCGGCAAAGCGCGAGCGTGCAGTTGGAAGGCCGAGATATGGCACGCTCCACCAGGCGGTAAAGAGGAAGCTGGGGCGTGCTAAAAGCGGCACGCGGCGCGCGACAACGGCGCCCGAAGCGGACACGTGTACGCAATTATTCCGTCGACCCCTCTTCCTCGTCCTCTCTCTCACTCCCTCGAGTGTAAGCCTGATCGGGGAATTACAGCCATGACATTTCTTTCATGCACGGTGACGTTCGCAGGGTTAAAGAGTTTTTCTCGTTTCTCAGAGACGGGATCATTACTTCTCGCTTTACTTTTCCTCGTGGGGGACTGGAAGACATGTATGAGAGCTGATGGAACAGTTGAGACATTCGAAAGTTTGGGAGGAAAATGGCTTTAAAAGTGGGGACATCAGATGTAAAATCGCCCCATCTAAATGAGCTTTTCCGAAGAGAAGGGAATTGATGAGGCGAGGTATGAGGAAAGACATCGGGAAAGAACATTTGATAATTGAAAATAATTTCACCGTGTCACAGTTTCCCAATATATTTAGGAATACATTCTGATCCAAGTTACGACTTAACACACCGATTACAAGGAAATTTACTTGGTCGAAACTTGGGTGAAAATGAATACAAAGTACCGAGGATTTTTTTAAGAATGGAGATAATTTTCAAATTCTGATGTATTCAAACAAGTCAAGTTTGGAAATTAGATATGTATATGCGGTATGGGTTGGAAACTTGGTCGTTTGCGGAGAGTAGATGTACGTAAACTGGAGGTATTCGAGACGTGGGTTTGGAAATGAGTACAAAAGGGTGAACTAGGTAGCGACGAAGACGAACCAGGAGGTGATGGATACAGAGGCAGAGCAAAGGAAGTTGGTGGCGGAGATACATATATGGCGGAAACGGGTAATGAGGCACGAGTTGAGAGATAAGACATTTCAAAGATGGTAACATGTAGTGGAGAAAGCAGGGGAAGCGTGGAAGAGTATAAGAATTTTAAACTAAGAAGAGGTTGTACGAATTACCTGATGGCGAGCAAGTAATACCAGGTGCAGTAGAAACATGTCCAAAAAATGGGCGAATCGAGGAAATAGATGTCGAAAAATGTACCAATCAGCCGGTCTAAAATCTATCAATCAAATAAAGATACCTAAAACTACATAGGTTCCTTGACAAGGTTGAAATATAATTCCTTAAACATTAACATTGCCACATGAATGGTGATTTTCATTGCTCAAACAAACAAACAAACAAACAAAAAGAGCGTATTGTAACATACGACCAACAGGTAGCGTGCAAGAGAGTACCGTGAGCAGCTATTGCTCTAAACTACTTCTCGACGTTGATTACACAGTAGGAACATAGTGAGTATGCCAAATGCGTAAAAATGCGTTAATTAAATAAGGGTGCCGCACTTCAGAAAATTCACACTGCGATCAAAAATTATCACCGTGCAAACACGGGCTTCGAGGAATCGAATCCAATGTAAGAGCCGAATTTGGTTCCGTGCTTACAGTAGGTAATAATTCCCATACTGACATAACGGCTCGTTCACAACGACTCAAATCGGCGTCACTTGTCTTATTTTCGCGCCGATAGCAAACCGATGCGCGGTATTTCTAACCAACCACAGAGTACCACCGCCAAAATCGATAAAGTCATTGATGATGATACCTATCGATTGTGCGAGGTTTGAGAATTCCCCGATACAGGTCTGCTGAAATTTTGCATACATAGTAAACATTGGGTTGAACTAAGAAAGTACTGTAATGGAAAAATTCGTAGTATTGTTTAGGGCATTTAAAATAATCGATCGAATTCTCCGTATCCATTCCCGTTTTAGAAGTATCCACAGGCGGCTTCAAAACAAAACCAAGTTTTCAATGTAGATTCATAAGGTGAGAGGAGATATCGAGGGCATCGATCGATTTCTTCTCGAATATCGATATCGTAGCTGCCACTGCTATTGGTTGGAATTAAATGAAAGCTGAACTGGGGTCAACTCCAAGCCAAGTCGAGCTACATTACTAGAAGTCGTGTTCCGGTAGACGCTATTCCCTATATCTCCAAACTTAAGGAATTTGGAGGGAATTCTGTTTATGCTCACATTTGCGTGAAACTATGAATTCGACTTCTCATTGGTCATATAGATAAGTAAAAGAAAAAGTATCGTTCCAATTCGAGATATGACACCTATTTTGTAACTTTCTAAATACATATGCGCATATTTTCTTCTCAACTAGATATAATACATATCTTTTCACTACAACTGGAGCCAACAAACATCAAGGTGTCACGCCGAGTGCAATATTCGAAAACAACACAATATCATATTTAAATATCTTTCTCGGGCTTCGCACCGGGTAATGTTTTCATAATCCGCCGACGTTTCGGAAAACGACTTGTTTTCCATTTTCAAGGCACGTGTTATTACCGCCGTGACCACTATAACACTAAAATTAAACAAGCTGTTGATGCCCCCGGATTATGAAAACATTACCCGGTGCGAAGCCCGAGAAAGATATTTAAATATAATACACCGGGAAAATCTTAAATCATTTATTAACACAATATCATTTTGTCAAAATGTCAAAAAACTGCGCCAAAAATTCTATCTATAATAAGCTTCAATTATGAAAAAATGTTGAAATATAATTCCTTAAACATTAACATTGCCACATGAATGGTGATTTTCATTGCTCAAACAATTGCACTAAAGTCCAATGATTTTTTCGACTAGCTTCATCACTATTAAAATGTTCACTCGACGACTTAAGATTTACAGCTCCAACAACCTTAAAAGTCGCGCCAAGTCAAGACAAGTTGCCCCGAGTTAAGGCAGTTTGAGCGAGATAGTTCCCTAATCATATTGGAGACCACGTTCGAATTATACGCTCCAATGTCAGCAGCTGTGCGAAGCAAAATTTTAATGTTGCATTATTAATGGTGCAACTTTTATATGACTCAATTTCTATGTAAGTAATTCAATAATAATGTCAAAATAAGTCATTGATTTGACTCGTATCTTTTCACACGACACTTATGAAACTCCTTCACAACAGAAGGCTTTTTTGCAGTTATGAAAAAATACTGAAATAGTAGAGAAAACATACCAATAACGAACTTAATTTTTTGACAAGATCTAGGCATCCTAAAAAATTCCTCATTTTTTTGGTGTGATTTCTCTGGAGCTCATACACGTTCCACTTCCCAATAAAAAATAGCTGGTATATTTCGTCAAAAAATTTCGGAAAGTAGTTCGATAAACGGTATTTTTTAAAAATAATATTAGGAAGAGTGAGATATTTTTCCATAAAATGAGACCAAATTTATCGATTTCTTCACGAAGAGATATTACGCTCAAACTACCCTAAACTGTTGGGAACGGGGCAGTATGTGCGTGTGTTGTGAAAAAAAGCCTTAAGACTATGGTCAGTCACAAATGAGACTCGTAAACTGACTTGAGGCAGAGAAAGGCAGTCTAGACTGTGCATTGAGAGTGACGATCGTTATTTTTGGGAAGATACGCAGTCGGCGAACTCGGGAGATAATCTCCGGGGGCGTGCGGTGGATGGCCGATTCGCGAGATACGGTGCGAGACCCCCCCCTCCCCCCCTTTATAACATCGCGTGCAGTGTGACAATCCCGGCTCGCCGATTCTCTCGCGCGGTAATTTCGGCGCACGCCGGCAGGTGGGATGGGGGGGGGTTGAGGCGGGCGATGTTCACGCCCCCATTTCCGCCTCCGCGGCCCCTCGGGGCCCCAGGTGCGGATTCCTGGAACGCACAGGAGTAAATCGGTCCACTACGATGGCCTTAACGACCCGGGCGATAAGCGGAAAATATATCCGAATAAAACACGAGAGAGAGAGAGTGTTTTTTGTCGGTAATTGTCCGACGAGATACTTGGAAATGTACTCGGTATTCGTGCAAGCCTGCAATTTTGCACTTTCTGTGAGATCAAGGAACAAAAATAAACCTACTTTTTCCCATGATACTATCAATTTCTTTCCGTCGGAGAGTACATTCAACTCCTAGTGCAGCGAAGAAGAAGCATTTCTCATGCATGTTGGATTCGTTTGACGGCACCAGTGAGTGATGGCTCCTCATCTAGAGGGCTAAGGGTTCCAACCTCGCCAGCGGAATTCTGCTGCATACGTTAGTTCTACGCAGATAAACCTTAATGCGATACTCTCTCAATGATTTTCATAATTTTCGATTGTTGAAGAAATTATCCACTTAGATGACACCAATTTAGTTTCAAATGCGTATATTTTTCAAAGCAGGCATTTAATATAAGAATATCAGCGCAACTTGAAATTTACACCTTCTGAGAGGGAATTATGCATCATAATAGCACTGAGTGCAGCACGGAGGAAAATATCAATAATACGAAAACACAAGTACACATGGAGAGTTTGCGGGACGAAGATAGGTTAACTGTTGAAGTACGAGCTCAGGAGTAATTTAAGCATCTGAAATCGTAGGAATAAAATGGGCAGGGCAGTAGATATGATTGAATTAGAATAACTTAAGCAAAGGCGGAGACATCAAACAGGAGACTTCAGTGACAGAGATTAGGTAAGAGAGACAAGAAATAAATTGTGAAAAGTTAAAAATGGCGAGTAGCAAAACATTGGGCAGAACTTGGAGAAGTATTCAGAAGTATTCACTGTTTATATCATCACTGCTATTTCAATCTAAAATCTAACATGATTGAAAAATTTTCGAGTTTCTCATAATCGTCAAGTATGGTACCCATTGGGGTACAAGTACAGCAAAATTAGGAGCCACTGCTTTGGAATAATGCAATGTAATTAGACAGCATTTTTATGAGATTGCAAGTCACCATAGCAGATAATAAAAAAATTAAAAAAAAAAGAATTTTTAAGCATGCTTTTCGAAAAAGGCATAAAAAATCTAAAAACAGAAATATCTTAACATCGCACTAAAAAAGAAACAAATAACATTTTCTTGAGTGAATGAAAATTTAGCCTAATACTGGAAATAATTAAATTCAAGGAAATTAACCACACAATGACGAATCCACGACGAGAAGCGTGGGGCGTTCTTTCACATTCGATATCAAGATAAATTCATTGAATGTGAAGATTTTGGTATTCTATGGAATAGAGCTTCGATACACAATTTATAGAAAATCTTTAAATGAACTTAAGTTAAGGTGCAAAAGATAAATGAGGTCGCGCCCCATGCTTTTCGATGTGGTCTAATTATTGTTATAGGACGTGACTCCAAAATCCGTAAACAATACCTTTCGGGTATACAAAGTATTCAAGGCCTGCCGCGAATACGGCGGAGAAATACTATGAAATTACCACGAGAAAAAATTGGCCAGGACCGGGAATCGAACCACGGACTTTTGACCAATGCGCAGACCACTACGCTACCATATAAGGGTATGGAATACTACGCTATAAGGGTATGGAATGATATTCCTGACTATATATTGAATGCTAAAAATTTAAACCAATTCAAATTAAAAATGTTTGCATACCTGATTGATGAATGTTATGGTTATTGACTGTGTACCTCAATCGTTCTCACATTGATTGATTTTTGTTCTTTCAAAGAATGTAAGTGAAATTCATTAAAAGGTTCTTGTATATTTGTATATATTATACTGACTTGACTTGATAATTTTCTTTGTAAAATCTGTCATTGAATTTGATTTCATATTATGTTTGTGTTGTTCGTGT
Source organism: Ceriagrion tenellum (assembly GCA_963169105.1). Lineage (NCBI taxonomy): Eukaryota > Metazoa > Arthropoda > Insecta > Odonata > Coenagrionidae > Ceriagrion > Ceriagrion tenellum. Next base: position 56,474,367 of record OY720639.1, on the reverse strand, counting down.
TGTTAAAGCAAGGTGACTTGTAGATTTTTTTTCTTAATACCACAGAGCTTGTTTTTTTCTGTATCGATTGCATGTTCCATAGGTCCTGTCCTAGAACAATAAATTTGTTTTCTATTCTATTCTATTTTACCCAGGCTTCCTATTCCTCATGGCAATTCAGAAGTATACATATGAACTAGGTGTTAATTTTTTTCTCATGGCAATTTCTTCGTAATGCCTTTGAGGGACAAAAAGGGGATGGGTTTGGCCGCTGAGCGATTTAGGGGAATTAACCGGCGCCAAGGATTCACTCAACGAGTATGAAACACAATCACACAAACAAAGAGAAATGGTATTCACACAATAAACCGACTACTATTTTTCAGACGTGGAGTTGAACCCTCGTTGAAGAGAAATACTAGTCGGAAACTTTAAAGTAAATAGTTTAATGAGATAACTCTAACGCCTGAGACCAACTTACAACACGCGCACTCCAAGACAGGAAACGGCTCACGGGGTTGTTAAACCTGCTTGATGACACCGTGATGGGAGAACTCACTCACGCACAATCATTCAGAAAAACAACAAAGGCGAACAGCTTAAGCCACAAGTCAATAACACGTAAAATTGGGTCTTTGAGCGATTGGAACTAACAAACGATTCACTCAATATATGAGGAATACACACCCACACAAACCTCCGTGGTAGTTCAACTGCACTCGGCTGGAAATTATAGGGATCCAGATTCGAGTCCCGGTCAAGGCAAACGACTTTTCCTCAGCGGAAATCCGATTTCCTTCAACACTTAGCAAATGTTTTCGCTTCCCTAAACGGCTTCTCTTTTTTGGATAACAGAGAAAAAAATCCATTTCTGAAAACTTTCATATCATTTTCGTTATGATCTGCAGACATTAGGAGACAAGGTTATTGAAAGCTCGCCTCAAATTGATATTTATGAAAGAATGCATTGTGGAAATAGGACCGGGTTAGTTTATTTTTTTTTAATCTCGATAAAAGTTACCCCTACGCGCATTTTTCCGCGAGAGACCATATTCCTTTGGAAACGCGCCCTAGAAAAGCAGCAATTAAGATATTTTTTTCCGTTGGAATAGGGAAAAATACAGTAATTGAAGGGCAAACATCTGCCAAAACCGATGCCTCGAATGAATTAAAAGGTAGGTTGGAACGACCAAGATCAATAACTGATTCGATAAGAAATATTGCTCTTATCGCGGTGGCAAACATCGTCCCCCTGAAGGATAGTTTCGGACGAATTGGCGCAAACCAAACAACTCTCGACTTCGATCGACGAAAAAATAAACAAATATAACCCTTTCCTTTCCCTTACATATACGGTAAGCAATATAATATGTTAGCCGTATCATTTTCGCCATAATCGTGGCAAAAATATAAAATGCACTTCGTTACTCGACTTCATCTTATTGTGCTAACCTTACAGCAAGTATGGCATGAAATTGTGTTACCCGAGAGCGACAATTGCTATGCGACAGGAACAAATGATTTCTCACAAGCAAAATGTCGCATCAAATATGCATGTAGCTGGGCAAGATGCTACTGCTTAGGAAAAATAAAATTGTGAAATGCAACCGAAGAGGTTTATCAGGTTTTGGGTGATTCGCGTAGTGTAGATTCGTTTTGACTCAGTGAAAGACTGCGCGATTCGTTTCATGAAGATATAAAAGAAAGCAGAGCGCGTCGGAAAAATAAAATGAGTTAAATCAGGTCTAAATAAGCAGTTTGAAATGCATGGAAAAATCAACAAACTAGAAAAAAATACTCAACATCTTGACTGGCAAGCCCAATCCAAATGAAGAGAAAAGCCGCAGCCACATACAAGGAAGTATCACAGGTTCAAAAAATTAAGTTCCAGCGCAAAAACATTTGCTTCCGAATGATCTCTTTTTTTAAATTAAATGGAGAAATGATGGCCTGTATGAATTTCCTGAAGAATGTTTCAATCATTTCCTCATAGTTTCAACTCATGTACCGGAAATGTGAATAAGTTCACAAAGCAGAGAATGGATTTTAACGGTGAAGGCAGATCACAGAGATTGCCGAATGGTAACATTTTTTACGTATGTGTTTGTTTTGCTGCTTTTTTATATAAAAAAATTGCAAATAGTGAAAAAAGAAAACTTTGTTTCATTCCACCACTGGCCCTGGTAGCTCTTCTGGTACATGACCCGCGTATTGTAACAATGCTAAAAAAATATTTTACAAAATAAATTTCAGCGGAATCAGCACAAGAGAACCTATAAGAATCGCTAAGGGTACTGTTGACTGCGATGTGATGCTCCACAGAATTTTACGGATTATTATTTTATTTATTTATTTTTTTTGCTGCCGGATGATTCTGTATGCCCGAATATCTCGATAGGCTGCTGAGCCTGCCATCAGGTTTTCCAGGGACCGGACCAACAGAACTTGACATACATCCATACCCTGGGTGAAAAACCCACCCAGGCGGGACTCAAACCCGCGACCCTCGGTTTAGCAGGCAAGGACTTTACCCCGCCGCCACCGGGGCCGGCATCTAGATAATTATTTGGACGTCTATTAACTGGACAATAGGGAATTTTTTCCCAAACGGCAGCATTTTTACTCCATTACTGGTAAAAAATCAGCTTTCGCGTAACATTTACCCTCTCTCATTCAACTTGATAATTTTCTACAAAAAATTATAGGAATATAAAGTTAACAGAACTGTGAGATATAAGGCACGTAATTGGAAACATTACCTAAGATAATTATTCTGACGATATAACACATTACGTTCCATTGGTACAGGGATTTTAGACACAAAGCTGTTCGTTTGATTATAAAAAAAAGGTTAAGCCTGGTGAAAATACAGCAATTCATACTATTTATTTCATTATTCAACTATGTGAATGTTAGTATCCCTAACATAACCACCGTTTCAGAATTAAAAAGAAATTGTAAGAAATTATTGTTAGAAAAATCAATGATAACATAATGAAATGGATTGTCATTCTTAGGAATACTTGTGCAATTGTTAAAAAAATGTAAAATTTATTAGAATAAAAAATATCAAAGTGTACAGTAAAGTGTAATAGAGAAGTGTACTTGAGTAACATGTGCACTTTCACCAATAATTATACTAATGTAAGGGGATGATGGAAATGAACTCCACCAATGCTATGTACTATTATTTTGCCTTCACGAGCACATCCTGTCGAGCCAGTGGCTCAGAAGGACTCATACTGGAGGTATCAATCAAATTTCTGCGTTTGTATCAACTTGCATTATTGTATTGATACCTTTATTTGTATCGATTTGAATACTATGAGGAATAAATTATGTCTAATTAATAAAAAAAGTTCTATATTCCTGTCGATTTCAACGTCTATAGAGGGTAGGATAATTGGGTCAAAGATACACTAATCATAACGCACGTCCATTGGAATCGAACGGGAACAAAAAACATTAAAGCAATAGTATAACTATAGTAGGCATACCTAGCAATTTAACTTCGCCATGCTCAGCCTATCAAAATGTATACATTCACCCGCCTCCATCAGCTTAACCCGTTTTGATGGTGCGTCAGAAAGAAATGCATTATAAAATATACATGCATATTAAAGTTGATTAACCAAAATTTTTCACCACCGGAATTTCATATACAGTATTAAAGATTCCGTTTCACGAGGACGAATTCCAGCCTCGGGGAGCGCTGTCTTCAAGCCTCGCAAATGATAATGCTCGTTCTGAGGAGATTCTCTGCCAGAAATTTCCGAATATATGCGTATATTTATGGGCTTAATCGACCGGATTAGAGGGCTGATCAACATTAAACAACACCACCATTCCCCCGAGCGCCCCAAGGCCACACAACACCCCTGCCACACTCACACACAAACACACATACGCACACCCCGCGGGACCCAGCTAACCCCCTCCGCAACACCCACCCACCCCTCGCTCACCCTGCCGCACCCTAAAGGACGTAAACAAGGGGTGTGGGAAGAAAACCAAGGGAAAAGGGGATTAAAGGGGTGAGGAAGAGGAAGAGAGAGAGAGAGAGAGAGAGAGAGAGAGAGAGAGAGATCTTTTGACCTTTTCCGAAAGGATCGACCTTTCACAAAAGCCCTGGAAAGAGGGTCAGGGTACATATCCATATATGCATATTCGGGGGTATCTTAAGGGTGGGTCTGAGGGTAAGAGCTAGGACAGCTATTTATTCCTATAAGGCGGCTCTGGATTGACTGCGTGAGTCAAGGGAAATACTAAGTTGCACATTTTTATTTATTCATTCCAAATCCTGCCTTCACTGATGAAATTGGTCACCCATTGAAAATCAACATTTAGGGTACAAACTATGCAGATTATTCCACGGATATATTTTTTACTGACAAAATAAATGCAGCCATAGGAGCCGACTGCAGCGCCTTTTGCATGGAACTGCCGTATTTTGACACTCAATTACGGCACAGATTCGCGAATAACTTTAAAAAAATACATGGTAAGATGTCTGTATTTTATTTAATTTTCCAGGACGTTCTGCTTCTTATATGTACAAAGTTTTCAGTTAAAGATTGACTATTCAGTCTCATTCAAATTGAGATTTTTTTTGACAGTAACTGAGGAATCTACATGAGAGCCCATGTTTTCTCTCCATATTTCAGACACGAAAATCTCCACTTTCAAGGCGTTATTACAGTAAAACTAGCCAGAAAACCCCATTAAATTTTCACCTCAGTTTATTAACTGCACCTTAAAGATGCAACGTCCAAGTTTTCAGAAGATCTGGGAACAATGATCCTGAGGCAAGGGAGACTATAAGAGGGAGTCTCACGAGGAATAAAGGCGTTTTACGGATAGTGGAGAGTGAATGGTTAGAGAGAGAGAGGGAATGGAAGAGACTCAACCGAGGGTTGGAAGGAGGCAGGGACGGCACAAGAAAGTTAGCATGCTTCATCTTACTGTCATCAGAGACAATAGCGTGTCCAAACGTTAAGCTGACGGAACACTGCTGCCAAACTTACTGTCCTTGTGCTCGCCTCAAGGCCACGAAAGCAAATATGTCCAACAATGCATGTTTAATCATACGTGAATACATCAGAGACTATTGCCCGTATTCATAGTCGTATTCCTAGGGGTTACCTGGGTATCCCCTAGCCAGGTAACACCAAGGGGTCCCCTTCGCTGAGCGATTCATAAACCTTACCCGGGTAACACCCAGTCAGGGGACGCATGGGTAAGAGAATTGGCAACAATCCCGCGGAAAAATACATTAGAACGGTTCCGCTGAATGGTTCTCGATGATTTCGATGCTCATTTATCACTGTAACCAAGCACGCTATAAACAATAATATAGTATACTGTTACACGATGTTAATGAAAAATGATTGAAGGAATATGAAAGAATGTTTACAATATTACTTAAATATTTATGTAATATGAATGGTGAGGAATACGAGGGTGGTTCAATAAGTACCCGTGTTTGTAAACAGAAGACGTTACTATGGAAAGTTGTTGATATTATCGTGAACTGCCATTAGTACCTATAGTAGTATCAATTCGTCCCACGCCGGGGCAGCAGTACTGCGATAGGGGAGCTTTGGGTAAGCCTCATGCCTTGCCCAGGAAATCGACGGCCTGGAGGAGGGTTAGGGGACGACAGTCCCCTGGGTAACGACTATGAATACCATTTCTGAGCTAAGGGTTTCCCCTACACCTGGGGGACACCCAGGTAACGACTACGAATACAGCCCTATAGCTTGTCCCACGTTAAGTTGACGAAACACTGTTGCCAAGCCTTCACTCAAAGCCACGAAAGCAAATATTTCCAACAATTCCCTAAATTTCAAGTAGCTACTATAGGGTATACTGCATTACATTTCAACAATGTGTTACAGTATCGTAGTAAATACAGTTATCTCGTTTTGGGGATAAATTTATGATTTCATCTCCTATTTTTGTATCTATAGCGCGTTCCACATTTAGTTGACAGTACAGGCCTTATGGAGTACAATGTTGCCAAACCTACGCTCCGTCATCCGACATCCTGATGGTTTAGGCCACCACTCATAACACCGCGCCAAAATGTCAAATTTAAAAAGAAATAATGGAGGCCCTCGATTCATGTCATTCCGATATATATTTGATTCTATATTATGCATCGTAAATAGCGGTTATTAAATTCTAAAATTCAATACCACAGCGCGCAATCATAATTTTTATATGTTTATACTGTAAATATGCATTAATCCCATCATAAAAGACCATTTAAATATATTTTTTCTGAGTAAAGGAGTAAGAATGAACGTAAGAACTGGTAAATAATTAAATTTAACTGGTCACGAATTTCTTGTTCTGTTTTACGTTCATTGGATTTTCGTCGCACATCGTCAGCCTGCATCTCCGACTCGGGAATCGGATACGGAAAAATATTGATAGAAATGGAATTATGAAGAGAAAAGAAATACTATTTGTTAGAATATGAATGGAAAATTTTATTAGTTTTAATGGAAATTTTTGTTGATGGAAGTATTTATTCAGAGAATGTCCCAGGAATTTGGGAAAATTCAATTCTGAAGAAGGGGAATTCATTGGTTAATCAATTTGGTCAAATCAAGGGATTTGTACATGAGAAACAACTAACCCAAAGGTGAAAAGTAGGGCCTACTCTTACCGTTTCACTGTAATTTTTGAACGGAACACTTCATGGGCTAGTGTCTTTGGGGCCTCGAGTAACGAATAATAAAAAATAGTGACAGTCGTTGTTTACAGTATTTTGTGGATTATTTTCCAGCATCAATCGAGGCAATCATTCTCCTCAATGAGCTTAATGATCCTGCATATTTTTTGCATGCAACAGCTATTTCTACTTCCTTCACGCGCAGACGAACACTGAGGAGCATTTCTCATTTCTTTCTTACTCCAAGTCATGTCTGCAAATAGCCTAACATTGATCCATATCTCTTCTTTGAGCGCAAAATCTTTTTTCACGATAATTTTTAGCTCTCTACATTAATTGTATAGCAATTGTATAAAAATTGTCCCCTTTACTAAGAATGATTCGTTTCCCTCTGCAGTCGCATACGCAGGGCCGCCCAGAGGTAGGGCAAGGGGGGCAGTTTGCCCCAGGTCAGCGCCTTTTGAGCCTTGTAGTCGCTAAAATAAAAAAAGAGCACTCAATATTTACCATATTCTGTGGAGTAATTTCTATTTTCCATTGAGACAATAAGCAGAAAATACACAACACTCCTAAAACCTCGTTTCCCCTTACCTTACCACAATCGTAACAAACGAGCCATCCCCAATCTGGTTGCCGTATTTTCCTCCTTTCGAGGATTCGCGAGTCTACCGGATTCCCTTCCACTTGCGACCCTTCTTAAGCCCCCTGCCCATTCCTGCACGTAAGTTGTCCCTAGAGTACCCAGGCCTGAGGTATGACGTCCAGGTTCTTTTGTACATACATTTTTCTTTAGGCGGGTCCCTCCCACTCCTCGCGCAATGGAGCCCACGGGGCCCCACAGGCGGAAACCAAAGGGAAGGACACCGCGGGTGACTTGACACAGAAGCTATCCCTTTCTTCGAAACCCTATCCAGCTCCCAAGCATTTAATGCAGCCTATTGAAGGGGAAGACGCCAGGCGAAATCCTTGAAAGAACAGTAAATTGCCGCTGCTTTCTACTGCCCTTCTCCGGTATTCCAACGATTAATTTTGGAACAACAACGTCCGGCGTGAACATTTATCGCATATCCTCAATTACCTGTTCGAAAGTTGCTTTTTTTATATTTTACCAAAACACTTTCAACTTATGCTAGGGGATGAAAAACATCGCCTACAACTAAATGATAGTTTAAGTATACGTAAAAATGTTAGCAAAATGATCCACTACCGCCCAAGAATTATTTTCCCCTTGTTTTAAGCAAGCTAAGGTATTTAGATTTACTTCTATTTTTTATATTTAAAATTCTAAGACCGATCAAGTGAGAACCTCTCTGGCAAAGTTTAAGGAAAATAATTCGACGCGATGCCAATACACGCATGCTCTAGGAATTATCCTTGAGTTTTTTTAAAGAGCGGTCCTCTTCATGAGTTGAACTTTTTCAATGAACTTATGTGTCGCATATGATGAGTAATGATGATAAACTCTACGCTTTCAAGTCTCCATAAATAATTCTTGTCTAAAGCAGATTGTATAATAGCACTGTAATCAGCCGAAACATAAAAAAGATTAACTATTATCGAAACAAAATGCCTCCATACCTTCTTGTTCATGAGTCCGAGAGATATTCCACTCCCTCCATGTAGCGCGATGTGCTCGGCTGTGGCTGTGGCTCGTCCTCCGTTGAAGGAGATGTCGACTGAGAGGATGAAGACGATGTCAGACGAATAATTAACTCTTCGATGTCATCTTGCAAATTGTCTGCACGCCACATGTCTTCTTCCACTTTCTTCACGTGCTCGACATAGTTTTTCCAATTTTCGGAAGTGATGGCATCAAAGCTTTCTGCGATGAGTTTTTCTACCTCTTTCTTCTTAAAAGTGGTGTTCTTCATCCCAACGTAATGTTTTACTTGAGCCCAAACCATTTCGATTGGAATCAGTTCGCAATGATATGGTGGTAGTCTTAGCACTCTACAGCCATAGCTCTTCGCTAGTTCATCTGTCTTAAATTTTTCATATTTTTCCCGTACTTGATTCACCACAAATAAAAGATCTCTTTTCAAGCTGTCCTCATCAAAGCTAATTCCTTTGCCAACCAACCACTATTTAGTGGAATTTTTCCTCCAGCTTGTGGTAGGTAAGGATTCCAATTTCCTCGAATTGTATGATGCATTAACTACAACTATAATTGTGCCTTCGGGTATGTTTGAGAGAAGTGAGTGCTCAAACCAACTGTCATAACACTCGCCATCAACTTCGTCATGCTCATCCATGGTGTTTATGTTGCATAAAAAAACACATGCTGCTCCCTCTATGAACCCTTTCTCCGTCCCTGCATGTATAATTGCAAAGCGTCCACCTCGGGAGGTGGGGGCCTTCAGCCCGGTTGTAAGTCCAGAAAGAAAAGCCTGACGAGGAGTTTCTATTTTTTTGTCGCGCCAAGTCATGTTACCTATTTGTCCGACATTGATCCAAGTTTCGTCTGTGAAAACAAAGACCCTTCGTTCACAACGATATTGTTTTAGCTGCCTTAAATAATTATGTCGCCAACGAATAATATCGTCCCTTTCAAGTAAAATGCTTCTTTTTCCCCTGCGTTCGTACACAAAACCTATGTCAACAAGAAGGCGATATAATGTAGTCCTCTTGAAATTTGGAAGATCTTTGTCCATTTTGACTGAGCTTAAAATAGATTTTCAAGTCGGAGGAATATTTTTCATGAAAAATTCATGCACTTTCCTTCGAACTCTAGATCTCACAAAATCGTCGTAAATCAACGCTCTCGAATTCTTGTAAGTCTGTTTAACTTTTTTAGTCTTTGAAGGTGTCACTAATGGACCACGGGACGCTTCCTTTCTCACTCTGTAGATAGTGGACCGTGAGCAGCCAGTTGCCTTCGAAGTTTCACTGCAGGCTTCAGGTATACTGAGGGATTTGTTGAAGTATGAGAAGACGTTGAACACTAGCTCTCTTTCACGGCTTCTCAGCTTCCCCGCTTTTCTCCTCCTCTTCGCATCGGGCATGGTGATAGGGCACCTTACAGCAGATATTGATGAAAAATACTCCACAGCTCTGATAAACAAAGCAGACTACACACCACTTGTTCACTCAAAAAAATCCTACAAGAAACTGAACGTCCTCGCTAATTCTTTTCCTAGCCCCTTCCGCTGGGGTTGCTTCCCGTGCAGATGTTTTATGGCACCCTATTAACGGAACTTCTGGAAAAACCTACAGTGCCCTTTTCCTTAAGGGCTTACACCGACGAGGAATGCCCCTCGTGCGGATTATGGAATAATTTCTTTCATGTTTCCAACGGCAAGACTCGTAAAGGCGAAATTTGCGTCTTATTTCAAAGCCGTCAAAAGGTGCATGGGATAGGCTTTGTTAGGATGATGATAGGATGTCATTGTCGTGAAATATAAATATTTCTAATACAACGTATGAGTACTCTCCTTAAAAAACATCTAACGAAGAATTACATGCATTTTAGTATGCATTCATATAAATATATAAATCCCGTTTTCCACCGAATAATCTCCCGTCTGCGCTGTGGAAGTTAGCAAGATAGCAAGCAGCGCGCCTTGGCGGTACCGTGGCGCGCTGCTTGTTGTCTTGCGTAGCTCCGAAATAATTTTTCTTGAGATCAAAACGTTATAGCTTTCTTCACAATTGAGATAACTAAATGATTTTTTCACTAAAAACAAATTAATAGTTTTCTTCAAATTTTATACGCAGGATATACGGACCTAAAACTTAAGGAACGTAAGTTAGCAGGCGATTACTTTTTACCTTACAAAAACCAAACTTTTTTGTCCTTAAGATATTTACATCAGTATAACAAAATTTCAGCTCAATTAAATTCTAACTAATGTACATCTTTATTGAAATAAAAAGAATACGGAACGTTTTGCATAAGTTTCAATCCAGTATGAAGAACTGTTTGCCCACACTTGAGTGAAGAAGACAAAGTCAAAAGAGCCGCGTTTGTTGCGTAAATTAATGAAAATATTTTTTATAACTTTTATTATAACTTTTATGGAAAAACTATTACGACCAGTAAATGTAGCGTGTCTCTTTGCATTAAAAGAGATGATGATAAATTGGATAGTGCAATATTAATTTTTCTGCTGCTGTTGGCAACAGCGCATCTCCAGCCTTATGGGGATTAACATGGGAAACGAATCTCCATAAGAGCCCATACTGTCAACTAAATGTGGAACGCACTTTACCAACCAGTTCCAGAATTCATTTGTCCACTACCATTTTTATTTCAACAATATTTTGCATATTCAAGGATACAATGAAGTCAACTTTTATCAATTCATCATTATTCAGCAATATCGGGATCATATTTTGATTTTTAATACGTTCCGCGTGATACTTCGCCCATCATATGATAAAGGGGCAACTTTACTTCTTTTAAGTCACGCAAATTGAGTTCATTAACAAGCCTGTTAAATGACCCTCCTATTTTGTTATAAATAAAACTCCATGACTACCATTAATGAGTTTTAATTTCGTTGCATTCATAGCTCCTCAAGAAAGATTAATTCTTCCTGTTACTTCAAAATAATATGTTAAAAAATCAGATACTCAGAGACAAACTGAGAAGACTTGCTTTCCCAGAAACATGTAGCATTTCAGAAGCCCTGTTTTCTGCACGATTTCTCGCCAACTTCTAGACTAATTTTTAATTTTAAATAATTTGGTCTCCCGTTCTCAATTTTTAAGTCTTTCCTATATTTTTGCATATCGGGCTTGGAATAAATTTTCCAACGGATAACACTCTCATTTTCCAGTATTTTTCACCCGCCATTCAAAATTTGGAAATTTTATTTTGCTCCGCGTATTTCACGCGAATAATTTCGGCCTCTTTTCCCCCTTCAATTTTCCTCTCTTACTTATCCATTCTACCACTTCTGGCGCTGGCGTTCCGCCTTTCCCTTTTGTGAGTCGCCGTGGATTTGTTATTTTTGAAACTTAATTAGGTATTCATCTTCAGACGGTAATGTATGGAGGGGGGTGCCTACTTTTATTCCATAATTTAAATTTTTTTCATCTTCTTATAACTTCAGCATATTTTTTCCCAGATCTTTCGTCTCTATTATGGTTTAGAGATTTTTGTTTCCTAAAACCTCCCGTCTTCCACCCCATACCTTTCATACACTTGGTGTGATATCTCCGTGAAAATATAACGCACACTTTTTCCTTCATCGCGTGATACAAAAGATGTTTCGTGGACTGCGTGATGCAAATCGAAAGAAAACGGAACGGAAATTCTCCCTTTCCTGTCCGCGACGCTAAAATGATTACCTTTCATTAATTGAATGTTTTTTGATAATAGAAGTCAATTGAATGTTAAGGACCAATTTGTCGAGGTTAGCTGATTCATTAACAATTTACCACATTCCGGTCTACGCCCGTGCATTATTCACAAGGTGATAATCAATCAACGCAGACGACGTCCGTGTATGACGTACAAAACTGGGGTAAAATGGTCGAATATACAAAACATTATGACCATTAACGAAGAAAATTAAATATAAATTTCACGCAATTTTAAAACCCTCCGAAGGTTAAAATATTTTCAGCAAAAACTGCATCGTTATTTTGTTCAGCGGAGTCAAGACTGATATTAGCTCGAGAAATTCAGAACTTGTGTATTTCAGAACGAAACGAAGGATATTATCATGACACCTCACAAAGTCTCCTAAACTACACTAAACTAAACTAAACTAACTAACTACTAAACTAAACTAAAACTAACTAAAAAAAAAAAAAACTAAACTAAAAACACAAAGACTACTAAAGAAAGAACGTTATTGACTTAAATCTCAACTCTTTAAACTGATCAAATGGACACTACATCACTAGGTCCGATAGAAGCGATAAAATAAGAGAGATACACTGCCGAACAGGTGGGTACAGAAGCTCCTCCTTTCCGCACACAATAAGCGACCACAATAAAAGCTGAGCTCCACCAAATACATTCCCATAATACACGTCACCATTTCTCCTCCCAAAAAGCATATCCCTTACAACTTTACACGTCCGGTGTCCCAATACCCCCTGCCGCACGCCCGTGCAGCGGCTCACAGGGTAGTATGTAGTAGTAGAGGTAGATATAGTGGGATAAATTCAAATTACAAATAATACGATTCGCACTAATCCGAAGGCTTTTTCATCTACTTCGCGTTTAAACTCTATCTAAAATATCTTCATTCCTTACCTAGACCCACGTGAGCTGAAACGCGTAGTGTAAGGGAAAATCCAATGACACTGTGCGACTCGTATTAGACAGAACACATCGCTATTCATACATTTTAGACCAGGGGTGGCCAACCCGCGGCCTGCCTTGAACATTTTTCCGGCCCGGAGATTCATCACAATTCAATACAATAACTTTAACACAGTAATAATAACTCATTATGTTTCAATTTTTCACTCCAATATAAGGTCTGTAGTAGGTCTAAATCTAATATGGGGATATATAATTATATATGCGGCCCGCGGAGTTATGATGACTTTCCAAAGTGGCCCGCAAGATCATTTTGGTTGGCCACCCCTGTTTTAGACAAAAATCGTTAATGATAGATACCGTTGTAGATCATTCTGCTCCGGTTTATCGGATATAATACGATCAGACTTTAAAGGGCTTAGATTTGACACAATTTCAGCCCGAGGAGACAAATGTAGAACTTTAGGAGGCCAAAACTTAGACCAGTATCAACATTTCCGACAATCCAAGAAAAAAATCTGACAAGAGAAATGATTTTTACGGGCGCTGGGCGCTATTTCCACGGTAACTAAACGTTTGATAATGAAAAAAAACTTCATTGTTGTTCATTAGCATAACAGTACCACATAATTATTTGGATGCGTAAAGAAACATCGGTCGCGGGTTCTCGGTCGCGGTAGCGTCCAGGTGTGTCAGTACACCACGTATATGTCCTAGAATTAGGTCACGGAGAACGGTACGCTGGCTCTTAAGTTAGTCCTTAAAGGTTTACTTTAGGATGCACGGACGAGATGGGTCTCTATTAGAATGGACACTAGCTCGCGTTGAATAGTGAAAAAGGGTATAAGATATTACCAGGCTCTGGTTTCTCTGCTAGCATGCTGGCCTAAATGATTTTAAAGAACTATGGAACTAGCCGTGCAGTGACTTAAACTGAGTCACGGTAACTTGAACGGAGTGACAGTGTGTGAAATTCACAGAGGAAAAAATCATCCGCTTGGATCGGGAAGAGCCCAGAACCCTCGATTTCGCGCCGAGTGCTCTAACAAATTAAGCTACCCAGGCATCCTCTTGAGAATCTCATGTGGGCTTTAAAGAGCAACTTGTCCTCATAGGTACCGTGCATGTAATTCCAGAGGTACCCGTATGCGAGTACTAAGTGCCACAGGGTAAATCCTAACTTTAAACACAAATGCGTTTACTCTGGACATTTTCAAAGAACCACGGAACTACCCGCGCAGTAACTTTAACGGAGTCACCCGCAAGTGATCACACAATTGTGGGAAATACACTGTGGAAATATCATTGTCCTGGACTGGGAATAAAACGAAGACACCTCAGACCCTAAAATTACAGATAACAGTCAAAGAAAAGTCTCGAATGACCAAACCCACGATGAGCGGCGGAGACTGTATAAGGTTGGCCCATCAAAAGACATACATTGCAAAAATGGACAATTTGTACTTGGACTGTGAGAGGTAAAGGAGAAAAAGAGAGATTTGATGGGTCTTTGAGTGTAGAGCATAATCTAAGAAAATATAAAAAGTAATCGAGATTTCTAGGGCTAACGGCAATAACTAATTATTCAGATTTTGCCTTCCCCAAAAGGGATACGAGTAGGTATGAGTTTATGTGAAGAAACACATCTTAGGAAATTTATTTCCGGTAACATATCCTGGAGATTTAGTTCCATAAAACCCAGCCGAGATGAAATTTTAATTAATAAGAAAAAGACCCTTGGGGTGAGAAGATGAGGCTAGGATGCGAGCTTTTCGAGATAAGGCTGTGGGGGGAGAAAATTGCGAATAACGGAAAGGAGGACGAGCGATGAAGTAGCAGGTACGGTGAGTGAGGAAGGGAGGCTTATGGAGAACGCGATGGGGGAGATGCAGAGCAAGTGGTTGAAAAAAGGTAATGAGGGACGATGAGACCCTGAAGGCTGAGAGGGAGGGTAAAATGTTGGGAAAGCGGGGATGAGGAAGGAGAACAAGCTTTGCGGACGGGATGAAGAGGTGTAGAACACATAAAGAGGTGTAGAACACATGCCGCATTGAAGGATGAAATTGTCTGAGGAAATTCCGTCCGGAGTTCCGTCAGAAATAGAAGAGAAATAGGAATTACAAATGAAGTACGGAAAAAGGGATGGAAAGTAGGTTCCCCGAGGAAATTATAAGGGAACAAATAAAGAGGCAGCAATGATGACGGACGGAATACTGAACATGTATTCCATTTAGATACACGGAGAGGGAATTGCGGCATCAAACTGCAGTCTGGCGAACGAAATAACATACATATTGGTTATGATCTGAACACATATATGATGTGAGCACTGGTCTCCCATGGAAGTGTGGTAAGAGTAATAACAGTTTCGAATTCTCATAGAGTGTTTTAGAGTGTTATACTTTGTAATGACGACCCTTGGAAAAAGTTGTAAAAAAACCAAGGAGTTCGCCTATAAGACATTTGTTAGGCCCATTTTAGAGTATGGGGCGTCAGTCTGGGACCCTTATTTGGGAGGGGAGATAAGGCAATTAGAAAAAGTTCAGCGTCTAGCCGCAAGATTTGTGATGCGAAATTTTAATAGGAAGGCTAGTGTAACGGAGATGATGAGGGTATTGGGCTGGACATCACTAGAATCGAGGAGGAGGAAAGCACGTCTCAAGAGCATGCATAAGGCATACATTGGCGATCCTGCGTGGAGGGACATATCCGAAACATTAAAAAAACCTAGTTATCTGGCGAGAAGAGATCACAAATATAAGATAGAGCCTCCAAGGCAGCTCTCAAACACATTGAAATATTCCTTCCTGCACCGGGGGATAAGGGATTGGAATGAGTTACCCAAAGAAGTATTAGAGCCCTTCCCAAATAAGACACTGACGTTAATGACGAGATTGAGGGGAGTTGTACTGTGAGGGTTTTTCCCCCATATTTTTCTAAGGTAATAACTTTGCTTTTTTTTGTATTTTTGGTAATGTCATTGTTTTAATTTTTACATGTATGTATAATGGTATTTTCTCAGTATCTGTGTTACCACCGGACCATATGATCTACTTGTAGCAAATTCTTAATAATAATAATAATAATATACCGAAATAACACATTTGTCCCTCACTTGATTTTTCTCAATCCAAAAATTACATTTCTGTTCTACATGAAAGGCACGCGATCGCTGGAAGGTTTGTCGTAGATAATATGTGGATCATACCACGGAATGATAATTTTTCTAAAAAATCAGCTTCAAAAAGTTTTTCTCCCACGTGACTGTGTGTTTGTGGACCTTGAGAAAACAGCATGAGCATTAGAGTAACTAAATTCAATGGACAAGGGGCGAGTGTGAAGTATGTACGTGATAAAAGCACGACGGTTAGGTGTAAGAGTGGGTGAGCCGTGAAATAATGTGGAGTGGATGCTCCGGATATGGACATGCGTGAAAGAAGCATGCTTCGATGATTTCCCCACGTCGAGACAATGGATAAGAGTCGGAGAACAACACACACATTTTTGAAAGAGGAGAGAGTGGTACGAGAGGCAGATGAATTGAGGCAGAGGGAGAGGGCATTGCGTCATCAAACTGTAGCTTGGCAACCGAAATAACAAATATATCCCGGCTCTTTTCTTACTTTCGTTTGGATAGAACGACGAAATGGATGAATTAGCGGACCTGAAGCAAGAATATCAGCCATCTGTTTGGAATTCAAATGAATCTGAATGACATAATCTTTTTTAAATGAAAAAACTATTAATTTAAATGCGTAAAAAATATATTTCAGAAGAATGCATGGTACAAAGTAGTGTTTGCTGATTTTCCAGTGAGTTATCGATGAAAAACGTCGGATGATTGCTAAAATAGTACGTTAGCCCCTCAGCGTTAATGGATATTTGGGGTTAACAAAAATGGCGGAGAGGCCATAAGCCCACGTCAAAGCTTCTAGCACATCTAGAACACACACATTGGACATCATAGCAAGTGCCTTCTTTATCAATCTCAATGGTTTATTCAGAATATTAAGGATGAAAAAAACACTTTAGATTTCTTCCACAGATTTATTTAGATGGCACACAAACTTTTGCTTCAAATAGCGACTCAATCATGTGCCTCTGGGGGCTAAGTCGGGACTGTATGGAGGATGTTCCAAGCATTCCCAATGGAATATTTACGACTGGTGCTGATAATGAAATGATGACGTTAGCGACTTATTTATTGAATTGTCCTCCAAATAACTTTACATTTACGTTAACACACAACCGTACAGTAGCCACCTCGAGGGGTAGGGGCGGAGGGTCACTTATCACCAACATGTGCGTTACTGTACCAAGATATAGTAAATGACCCTTCCACTATTGGTGCATTAGAAAAGCCATGAAAAAGAATATCAAGAGTTGATATTTCACCTATATACATATATTCACTAAAGGGTATTCCACCATAGTAGGAGTAACGATTTGTATGAATGTATTTTTACCTCCATAAATAAACAGAGATTCATGAGTTATTCCAGAAACAAGAAGGATAGAAGCTTTGGGGAATAACTCAACTGCAAACTGCACTGTCTATTGACAAAATAATTAAGAATATGCCAAATAGAGGTAGACAAAAAATACAGAAATACTAGCGAAAAAAACGCTTACGAGTAGGCTCTTAATATTTCGAAAGTCCTGGTGTCTTTTTGAGAGGGGGAATGATATTCCTCCCCTGAAAAAGACACCACGGCTGTCGAAATATTAGGAGCCTACTTGTGCACTCTTCGCTTGTGTTTCTGTGTTTTTTCTCTGCCTCCCTTTGGCATATTTATCCGTCGTCACTCGAGTGATCATTCATGAAATTAAACAAAAATAATTAAATACTCGATTTTCGAAGTCTCGTTCACGACGGTTTGGGCATCACGACAGTGATGGCAACAGTATTTCAAACTGAACGCGTTAATAAAAAAGGGGAATCTCTCGAAGGTTCCGACTCATGTACAAGTGCGGCCCTCCTCAATTCCCATCTCTCCTTATCCATCATGGTTCAATTTTTCCTTGAGAGTCCCTTCCCCCATACTCAACACCAATTCAGTCTTCCTTACAGCGTCCTTGAAGGAGGAAAGCTCGAACGGTCTAGAAAAGGTAGGAAATTTATGGAGGAGGGAGAACGATAGGGGAAAAGGGGAGGGTCCCGTTTCCCCTCATTCCACGACAGCCCCCGCCGCACACCGCAGCTCCTTCCCGGGAAACTGACTCCGGGGGAAAAATACGGTCGACGGCGCGAATGGAAACATTTCATTCGACAATGGTGCGTGCCCCGGAGGAGGATGGGGGGCGGCGTTGCTAAGCGACGGGTAGCACTGGGGAGAGGGGAGAATAGAGGGAGGAAAGGGGTTGGAAGTTGGGAGAGAAGACGTTAGGTTTGGCGCGTAACGACTGAGAGGGAGGAGGGAGTCAGCAAGAGTTTAGTTTTGTGATGACAGCTCCCTCTTCCTTCAAACGAAGTGGGAAAACAATGCAAATACGATTGCTTTAAGCTATTACCACCACATAAAAAAGTTGGGAGGTGCCAGGAGAAAAGTCGTTCCGATGATTCGTAAGTGAAGAGATTGATGGGGGCGTGTCGTTACTCGTTGGTGAGAAACATGGACCTTGGAGATAGAATGGATGACAAATGGATTACGCGACTGAAAACACATTCGAGATGTGTGCTCCGATAAGTTCATGCGAGAAAGTGATGAGACTCCAGCAAGGGTTACATAAAAGTAGTAAAAAAATAGCACACTTTTGTTTTTTCGCCACTGTTGCTGTGATTTTTTCAACCTCCTTGGGCATATTTATAATTATTATTGATAATAGACAGAGTAGTTTTCAATTGAGTCATTCCTCTATGCTTCCATCTTTCTTGTTTCCAGAATAACCCGTGAATGTCTATCCATGTAGATAAAAATATATGGACACAGAAAACCTCAATAGATGACAATAATTTAAAAACTACAGATGTAAGGAAAAATGTATTTAAAACCTGATTAGTAAAATGCTAACGTAAGATAATTGTTTAGTAAATCATTGTAGAAACGAAATATATCATAGATTAGTAAAATGCTAACGAAAATTCGAGATGTGAGTTTGGAGAGATTAATAGGAGAGCTTAAAGGATAACAATAATTTAAAACCCAAAATTTAAAGTAAAAAGGTATTCTAAATCACTAAAATGCTAACGAAATAGTCGGTGCCGCCACTGCTCTCCGGTTTACTACGTTCCGTAAACGTTATCTTTTTTTACGAAAAAGGTGGGTTTTAAAAAAGGAAATAAAAGCCTCTGTAAAATAACTGGGAAATTACATATTATTTGTCGGTAGTCTCGGAAGTACCATCCCGCGGATCGGAAGAAATACAAGGGACATCAAGCGGAGAATAGCCCCAGCTAAGAAGTCGTTCATGGAAAAAAGAAAACTGCTGTGCCCAGGTTAGGACTACAAACCAGGAAACACTACGTGAAAACATTCGTATGGAGCGTGGCACTCTATGGATCAGAAGCATGGACGATTGGAAAAGCTGACCAGAAAAGAATGGAAACCGTCGAAACCTGGTGCTGGAGGAGGATGGTGAAGATCAAATGAGCGGACAAAATAAGAAATGATGAAGTGTATAGAAGAGTAGAAGATGAGAGTAACATTTGGAACACCAGAGAAAAAAAAGAACAAGATAGATTGGACTCACTCTGAGACACAATGGGTTCGTGAAGAACATAGCTGAAGGCAAAATATAGCGAAAAGTTCCCAGTGGAAGACCCAAGAATAAGTCCATGGACCTAATAAAGAGGGAAGCACATAGGATGAGATACCAGGAGGTAAGGGAACTAGTGTAGTCGTGACATTAAGGGCGGAAGAACAGTAACTGATTTGTTGGCCGCTATTAATTATACTTACATTACAATACACACGTTCTGAGCCCGGCGGGAGTCGCGGGGAATAAGGGAGGGAATCGCGCGTCTTGCGAAGGCGCAGACCGGCGTAGGAGGTGCGGATGGTGCGTGTCTTGCGAGGGCGCAGACCGGCAAGGGACAGGTCAGGGAGAGCACTCCCCCGTCATTCGGATCCCCTGTATTTATATGAAATACGGGGGTCCAAAGGGCGAATTGATACCAAGGAGATGATGCGAAAGGGAGGGATGAGAGCGCGGGTGGACGGGATGATCTCACTGGGAGTCCCGTTACTGCTCTCCATCCACCCCTCGCGACACTGGCATTAGAAAGAGGAGGGCGGAGGGCTACATTCCACCAATCTTAGCATTGAAAAACCAATGATGAATCTGAAGTCCCGACCGCTAAAGCCATTTTCCTACAAAACAATCTCTAACTAACTGGGTAAAAACAGAATATCGATATTGTAACTGTTTTTACGAAGGGTAGGTTTATACAGATGTAAGAAATGGACCGCCAGGAAATAATAAGATGAGGCACTTTGACGACGAATCGTATGAATTTCTTCACGTTTTTTTCAAGTGGGACAGGAATTTAGGTACTGACATATCATTCTTGAATCACCTTGATGTGAAGGCAAAGTTAACTGTCGAAACGAGAACTCCCGATCCGTAGGGAAACTAGAGAAGAGATAGCTCACAGGAAATACTAAATTGGTAGGTTTGAAAAATGGTTTTGTACAAGAAATGTACGAAAATTGATGTAAAAAGACAAAGTATAAGAAGGGAGAAAATGCAAAGAATAAGAGAGAAACGGTAACAGCTAAGAGTAACATGGAATATTATATCATTTTGTTATTGCGTTGAATTACGGTGATATTGTATACAATCATAAGTTGTTCAAAGGAAAAATCGAAGCTAAGTATTAAACGAGAAGATGAATTGGAATGATTAATCAATACATTGCGTAAAGGAAAATATTGATTTAAATAAAACCAGAGGTACACAAGAAGAATAAGATACAATATCCAACAAAAGACGATGAAAGTACTGAGAAATGTTATTGGATAAAATCACTTGAACACAAAAGAAAACCGAAATTCTACAAAAAAATATTCAGATGACGCGCAAAGTTTGATAGAAGACCACAATGGAAGATCCACTAATTAAGGAGAAAATACAGAGTAACTGGCTACACAGAATAAATAAAATCAGCACAAGACCCCATATTCCCAAAAAAGTGAAGATGATCTACATTTCACCACCAGATTGAGCCATAAATTGTGTATAAAAAAATGCTTTAAAAAATGCATCTTTCTAGAAGCTATAGCGATGGGGACGAAGTGCGAATAACGAAAGCAAAAAGGCGCCAGGAGCTAATGGAAGTGAGGAGAGGAGAAGGAGAGGCTTTCGGCGGCAAAGAAAAACAAAAAACTAACGACCTGCGCCCGGAGGAAAAAAAATGGAAGATCATCTTGCGCCCTTCTCGACCTCTTCCCTAACTTCGCCACGGTCGCGGAAAAAAAAATGCTGACAGACGAAACATTACGGGCATAAACTATTCCGCGGCGCACGGCGCACGGGAGAGAGAGAGAGAAAGTGGAAAAAGCGGACAGACGGGAAAAGGCTTCTGTATGAAAATGATATTCAGACTTCTGGGAAGGGAGAGGGGTTCAGAGCTAAATATTTCACGCAGATGAGAGCCTACGAATTTTCAAAAAAATCGGGGGACAGGACAATTTGAATATACTGATGGCTTCCAATAGTTTCCCAGGAAAGGGAGAAAAATAACGCTAGAAAGTTTCCTCCTTATTCCTTAAGCTCTTTCGTTTCCGTAATTGAATTTAAGTTTTAAGCTCCCTAGGGGGGGGGGGGGAAATCTCGTATGGCGAGCCAAATGCCAAAGAAATTCAATAGCCCAATGCCGCTAAAAAAAAACTTGATGGGAAAGAAAAACTTTAAGAGAGCAAACAATTGCTCACCTTACACTTTTATCCGAAAAATCAACTTTTCGACCCACGATATTTATTAAGGTTACAAATTTAAACGCCTAGATCATTGACCAACATCGTCAGACTGTCAGAAGCACTCTGAAAACCTTCTTTTGAAGAAAAACTTTATCTAAAATGCCTGTTTTTTTTGACAATTCCTACGACAAAAAATTGGGAAAATCCGTAATAATTTCACCACATATAAGTAAGGTAGAGGACTGCGTTTATCAAAATTCAGATATATATATATATATTATCAATACGTACATTTGTCAACCTCAAAGATGCATGATGTCACCCTTAAGTCCGGAAAGTTTACCTTAAGCAAGGAAAAGGTGTCAGGTTTGGTTCAGTAGTAGCGTGTTCGACTCCTATATCGAGGGACGCAGGTTCTGGCTTTCCTGACTTGCCATCGATTTTGCCAAAACTTTTGGCAACTTTTACACGCTACCCGAATTTGACCCTACTACCGAGAGCAGCAGCAGCAGTCTCCGCAGAAGGCATTGATGGCGCAGATCAAGAGATCTGACCGGTCTCAACAGTCACAGCTTCGGGCTAGAGTAAAGTTCACGGAATCGGCCGGAGTGGAGCGATGTTGAAGGCAACGGGGAAACCACCACATTACTCTCCCTAGAAGATGCAGCCCTGCATTATAAATATGTAAATGACATGATGTCATACCTACCAGTAAAATATTCCGGAGGTAAAATAGTCCTCCAATCGGATCTCCGGGTTGGGGGACTACTACCGGGAGGCGTTCATCAGACAGGAAGGACCTTAAAAATGCGCAGCGAAAATTAAAAAGTCACGCGATCCTAAACGTCATCTCAATGCCCTGACGTCAACGCACGATAAAGCATCTATGCTAATAATGGATTCAAAGGAAAGGATCTAATCATGACTACTTAGTCTTCCACGAGTGAGATAAAAACGATTTTTTTCGCCAAGAATAGAACAAGGACAGCTCAATTAATCATGACGTTTGGGTCTATTACTGGAAGCGATATCTTCTCGTGACGTCATCCGCCACATTCCCGATGACGTAGTGTTTTGACGCCCATAAGAGCGCAAATTTACGAAAAGAAATATTTTGGCCAAAAATTTTTCCCCTGAATTATTGGAGAAAATTAAGTTATTCTACCGATTATTATAATGATGTTAATCTACCAATAGATAAAAGAACTTGTTCTTTCTGCGCATAATAATCACCCACAGTATTAACTGAGCTGCAATAAATACACTCCGATAATACACGCCACCATTTCACCTCCCAGAACCTTATCCCTTACATCTTTACGCGGCTGGTGCCCTACCGCCCCCTGCCACACGCCCATGCGGCGGCTCGCTGGGTAGTATGTAGATGTACCTGTTAAGGTAAATTTAAATGAAAGTGAGTAAAAATCATCCAGATACTTAACATGAGCGCAAGGCCCTGACTAACTACAACATCTCTACCTTCTTGTCACCACACGGGCAGCCCTTCTTCGCCCCGTCTATAAAACCAATTGTTTTTCTGCCCCTACATCGATTACATTTAATATTACGTACCATCACCGTCTCACGTCTTTACTCCAGCAACTTTAACCCCAATTTCATCTTCCAAGCACCCACTTTGCCCGCTCCTAATATCCTCCAGATGTTCTCTCTCCTGACTCACCTTAAAAAGCACTTATTCGTTTGTCTTCCTTTCCGTGCACCGCTCTTTTTCTCTATCCTCCTTCACACTCATATCTTAAAAGCCTAGTCTATTCTCGGCCGCCATTCCCGGAGTCCACGTTTCTGCCCCATACAACGCTACAATCCATAACGAACTTTTCACCAGGCTCATAGTTACATCGGTCGCCCCTAATATTCCCCCAGATCCTAAACATTTCTAATCCTAGCGCAATTATTCTTCTAATATTACAAATTTCAGGCACTAATCTCCATCATTTTCAAGTTTTTTGCCCAACTTTATCACGCATTTTCCAAAGGAAATGCTCAATTACGCATTCGGGGAGACTATTTTTTTTAATTAAGAATTTCCGAATTGAAGATCTGGTAAGTTATTCAACAATGTATAGCTTTTAATAACTCCACCCACAATTTATGGGAACGTAATGCCCAAATATTTACACCACAAACTGATGGTTAAAATTAATAATGAATGAACTCCAGTAACTAACAAACCTTTCAATCTGGCAGATTAAAAGCTCTCCAACCGTCATACTTGCTTAGATGGGCAAGGAAAGCCAACCATCTTCCGTTGGCGTTCGTCAAACGCCTTTCCCGTGGTTCCCTGCTATATTTTAAACGATTCTTCTACCAGTGCAATTCCCCATCATATTATTCCTGTGCTATACCCAAAAGCTCTCACAGTTATTAGACATAGTCAAGCGTCGGACACTCCCAGCCATAGGACACTCAGAGCTGGAGGTGGCAATGTTTGATATAGGTTCGAGACTCAGCTAAAGGTAGTTTGAGAGATATTATTTCACATAAAATTCAACGAATTTGTCCAAATCGTGAATAAAAGTATCTTCATTTTCCGATTATTACAAATTTCTGGCACAAATTTACCATCATTTTCAAGTTCTCTCCCAACAAATATCAGGCATTTGCCATAGGAAATAGTGCGGCTATGCATCCAGAGGGACTACTATTTAAAAAAGAATAATTTTCGCATTATAGACTTGGTCAGTTATTCAATAGTCTACATTTTTTAATGATTCTCAGCTATTTAAAAAAATAATTCAATTACTGATGGCAATAATTTTGAGACAGTCGCAAACAAATGTCAGTTGTGCACTCCGAGAGACGAATTTTTAAAAAAATATGGGATGCCCAGCTAATTGATCTCGTCAGAAATTCAACAGAGTGTAGTTTTTAATACTCAAACGGCCATAACTATAAGTTATTTAATATCTTGCCGCTATAATTCTTTGAGAATCATAAAAAAATCGTTTTTAAAACGGCGTTAAAAAAGTGAATGAAGCTGACGACTCAAGTGCGCATATTTGGTTAATTTACGATAATTTCAGTTTTATAAAAACAACATTATTACATCACTAATATTGTGACAATTAGTTCATGCTTCTTACAGATGCTGCTGATACGAAAAAGTTAAATTCGAAGAAGGAAAATTTTTTCTTCATCTTCTTATAACTTCAACTTGTTTTTTTCCAGATCTTTCGTCGCTATTATGGTTCAGAGATTTTTGTTCCCTTAAACTTCCCATCTCCCAACCTATATATTTTATATACTTGGTATGATATCTCCGAGTAAATATGACGTACACCTTTTCCTTCATCGCATGATACAAAAGACGTTTTGTTGACTGCGTGATACAAATCGATAAAAAACGGAACGAAAATTTCCACTTTCCCATCCATTACGTTTACATGATTACGTTTCACTAATAGAATGCTTTTGATATCAGTAGCCAATCAAATACTAGGGCGTAATTGTTGGAGGTTAGCCGATTTATATACAATTTACCACCTTCCGGTCTACCGCCGTGCATTATTCACAGGTGGTAATCAATCAACGCCGACGATATCCGTGTATGACGTACAAAGCTAGGGTAAAATGGTCGAATATACAAAAAATTATGACCATTACCGAAGAAAATTAAATAAAGATTTCACGCAATTTACAACCATCCGAAGGTTAAAATATTTTCAGCAAAGAGTACATCGCTATTTTGTTTAGCCGAGTCAGGACTGATGTTAGCTGGAGAAATTCAGAACTTGTGTGTTTCAGAGCGACGTATAATTGATTTCTTTTCACTAATCGAATGCTCTTGACGTCAGTAATTATAGATCTAGTCTATAGATTAATATTTGAATAATTATTTAACTTCTTACAGCTGATGCTGATATTAAAAAATTAAATTCAAAGAACTCTATTATAAATATAAAGGGCAAATAAAATCTCGCTCAAAACACCTAAATTCCTGAAGGAGGCAGCATCTCTACACAGTTCTACTCAGTCGGCAAACCGAGAATGTGCGAGTTCGCCTGAAGAAGACTAGCGGGCGAAAAGTACTATACTGTTTTGGAGGAGATAGCGAATTTCTTTTTACCTCCTCAAGCCTGTCCTTCTGCCTCCCAGCCCCCCCCTCATACGAAAAAAATTCCGGTTTCTTTTTAAGAAACTAATAACCATACATTTTTTTCCTACTGCCTCCCTTCCTCTCTCAAGAGCCGAAGCCCACGCAAGTCTTCAATTAGGTAGACATTCATTCGATTCAGAGCGAAGCGCTTTAGCATTCAGGAGCGAGCGATTCATTGAATTTGCGGGAGATGTCCGTCTTTCGCGAGTCCCCCCGCGGGGGTTTGGAGGAAGATGTTGATTGGTGGCATTCGAGACGGAAGCCCCTTAAACTTCCTTTTGCTGAGAGGAAGTCGATATTTCCCAACTAGCGCACCCAACAACGGTATCAAATAATATCCGACGTTCCTCAAAAGAATATTGGCTTCTCTCCCGCCGTGGAAGACAAGTGGAAATGATTCGTGCCACCCCTCTCCACTTGCCCCAACCCTCAGCCCCCCACCCCAACCCCTCAACGCGCTGATTGAATGAGAGGGGGGTTTGAAAGAGAGGTAACAGCTCCCCCAGGGGGACTCTTTTCTCCAGGCTTGTTTCTTGCGATTGAGTTTTGGAGAAGATATTGTCAGCTCGTTCCAACCCTCCCATTCACCCCATCCTTTCTAAAGGCGCCTTTATATTGGGCACCTTGAACCCGCTAACTCGAAGAAAATTGCCAAATCTTAACACATTATTCCTTCACCTGAGGTATGCTACACGTATAATGAGGAGGAAAGCTTCCAAAAAATAAGAAATTGGTTTTAAAAAAACACTCTCCGATCGGGAGAATTGATATTAATATAAAATCCGAAGATTCTTGCGATATTGAGTGGAATTTCTGCATGAAAATTGAAATTAAATCCAGGTGGAATGCTGGTCTCAAATGAGTAGGCAATACATGATATATTCAGAGAACCGTGGGACAGGCCACGAAGTAACTTAAACGCAGAAACCCAAAGTAATCACACATCCCGTGTATCTATCATGGAGAAACAAAAACCCGGAACTCAGATTCAAACTCAGTCCACATGGGATACGTTTGAACCGTTCCACGAGTAATTCCGAACATGTAACTAGGAGTAACGTGGTAAAACAATATGAAGGGTTGGAAATTTTTCGCATGTTTGAACCACTCGTAAAAAATCTCACGCAACCTTCCCGATCGAGGTATCATTGCGGAAAATTAGTCGTTAGGGTCGATCGCCACTAAAGATGAAATAAACGCATATTAGTCACTAAACTTATCCATCCGAATGGGTGAATAACATCCGGAATCTCGGAAAAACTGTTTATCTAATATGAATTTTTTTTAGTAAGAATTTGAAGTAAGCATTTACTTTCTCACCAACGCACGGCGCCACTGGGCTTCGAGCTAAAACTCTACAGCAATATTGTTCTCGCCATTGTATATGACTAGTCTGTAAGAGAATATTCTAATAATTTAACTAAGTACTGTTCTAACTCGCATACCAGCGCGCACGTCAACCTTCAACCAGTGTACCACTCAGTAACCCTCATTGTTTTATCCAACTACCAAACACAGATTCATCAAAATTACACGGTCGTATGTACCGATTCCAGGGTCGTTTAAATGAAGGGGTCGTATCTTGCATGACGGCGAGCTCAACTCGTAAACTCACGTCGAGAGCTTGGGAGGATGACCTTCGGTTAGGGATCGCACTTGTGTCGGGCGGGCAGCAATGAGGGGACCCGAGACTGCTTTCGAATCAGACATTCGGAGCACGTCTGCTCAAACGGGAGCCTCGATGACCATTAAGGACTCGCAGGATGGAGAAGAGCCAGCAAGCCAACCACCGCCCCTCGCTAATGCCCAGTTCACACCGGGATATTTCCTCTGATAAAAAAATACACAAAGTTTTATTGCGACAAGTGTTGCGCCAAGAGTTATGGCTTTGGTTTTATGTCTTTTATGCCAGTAGCAAGAATGAATTCGTCGCACCGAAGTACCTCGAGCAAACGAACATGAAGCGATACCATCTTGAGCATCGATTTGTAAAGGAGTCGATCGCAGATATTTCCATTTTGGAGAGGAAATAGAGGAAACTTCTATTCGTCCTATAGTCACAGTATAGTAATAAACAGTTGCGACACCAACTGTTAATTTCTTTACACCCTCAGGGGTCACTTCGTGGAAGCATTTTATACTTGAATCTATATTCAAACAATCCTCGTACTTTTCCACCAATATTTATTAACGTACTGCGCGTTTCGCAGCTTGCTGCATCCTCAGGTACAATTGAGGATGCAACAAGCTGCGTACCGCATAGTACATTAATAAATATTGGTGGAAAAGTACAAGGATTGTTTTAATATCTATTCAACTGCTAATTTCCCTAACCTAATTTGCAGCTGACGCCGGCAGCACCTCCATCCCATAGCAAGTAAAACTAACCCGTCCAGAGGAGTACCCAAAGGGGCAGTGGGTTGAACATGATATCTGTCAGAGATTGTTTATTTTTTACATACGCTACCGATCAAGAGATGTTTTGTTGGATTTCAGAGGATCTCCTCCTGGTTTTCTACACCTTTGGGGGAGTATCTCGCTCTAGTACATCCCTTTTCGCCTCAGAATACAATCTATCCTTCTTCATCCTGTCCATGAAGCCTATTCTCTTTCTTCCTCTTCCTCTTCCCCGCTAGCCCAATATCCTTCCCTCTATCACATTCTTGAGCAACTCATCGCCCTTTATTGCTTCCTCTAGCCACCTACTCTGCCGATCTCGAATTTCATTAGTAAGTTTCTTTTCCTCGCCCACCATCTCAAGCACTACCTCATTACTCTTCCTCTTCGCCCACCTCACCTTCTCCATCCTTCTCCACTCCCACATCTCAAATACCTGCAGCCTATTCTCGTCCTCCTTTCCACGTCCAGGTCCACGAGGGTCCACGTTTCTGCCCCTTACAACGGTACGCTCCATATAAAGCTCTTCACCAGCCTCTTCTTTACATCCATACCCAAGGTCCCCGCCCACAGCTCCCTCCTATTACTAAACGCTTCCTTGTCTAGCGCTATCCTCTTCCGTATGTCTTTACGACAATATCCGTTTTCTTCTAGCGTTATACCTAAGTTGGGAGAAAACTACACCGCATTAAAATAGCAATAATAAGGTACTTACATTCTGAGATATTCAGCTGGGAATGATTTTATTGCTCATAGATACAAGAATTTTCGTTCAGGCGTACTCATTACAGGATATGATTCCACATATCACCGCCATAGCCACCTCCAGAAACTCTCATTTCTTGCGAAGTGGAGGTAAAATAAACTTCTTCATATTTTTGGAAAGGCTGTTACGTAGTAGATTTTCCAGTAATTATTTGAAATAAGCTTTAACTTACTCGCCACTGTACGGTGCCAATGAGCTCCGAGCTGTAAGTTTACTGCATTTGTTGTCGCGAATGCAGATTCATAGATTGAGTCAGTGCTTTGCTCACTTCGTAATACATCTACGCACATCAATTTATTTTCGTTATAAACATTGTGCACGAAGGTTTCTCACAACAATACCGACACTGCCTTCAGACTCCACAAACTGAGATTGCTTATGAAATTTGGGGAGCATTTGGGAAGAACTATTTTTAAAAAATAGGGGAATATATAGTACAACTGACAAGGTAAAAGGTATTTTTTCCAGCGAACCATAATGAACCATAAAATCTTCTGATTGGATTTTAACCGACGTTTTACAATAGGCAGTTTATCTAAACAGCAAATTTACTCCTTAATGCTTGCACCTTTATCTACTACGTAGAATCAAAAGTACCTCTTGCATATTTCCTGTATACCTGATTTATCTCTGTGTAATTGTACCGTCATGAAATTCATTTATTCAAATACTTTATGTTACATTCACTAACATCTACGAAATACCGCGCAAGCTATCACAAGGGTGCGTGGCACGGGGTGTGAGAATTTGTAGCTTCGCTACAGAAGTTCTACGGCGAGTGCAATGGGGGCACAGTTGATATAATAACGAGTGGAGGTGGATTATGAACATGTCCTCCGCGCGTGATGGAAATGCCGCACTTCTTGTCTTCTTCGTCCGTGAATGGGAAGAAGGGGGGAATGTAAGAGAGGAACTACAAATACATAGTACCCTACAAGCTGCCTCATGGGCGTGTGGCGGGGGGTGTTCGGACAACAGCCGTGTAAAGGTGTAAGGGGCAAGGTTTTGGGAGGTGAAAGGTGACGAGCATAATGGGGATGCATTGAGTGATTCTTAGTTGCCATTATGTCCGCTAATTGAGGGTGGAAAAAATGAATTATTTACCTTTCTGTTCGGGAATGCATCTCTCCTATTTTATAGCTTCTGTCGGAACTAGAAATGTAGTGTGGCGTCAAAATGATATTCACTCCGTCGCTTTGAAACGCGCCTATTCTGAATTTCTCAAGCAAATTGAGCCTAGCGCGTAGCCTCCGAGTCTCTAGAGGCTACCAACCTTATCCCTATAAAAGCTGTGAAACGCAATTTGATCGCTCTTGGCAGTTTTTAACGAAGCGCGCGGTTTTTTTGTATTGTATTAATTTTTTTGTTGAATCTTTCTGCCTCAAATTTTCGCGACGGATTCGAGGCGTAGCCTAATCAGAATAAAGCAGCATCTCTCTATTACTTTTTCATCCCAGCATACTCCTATTATACGCTTGACAAATCCTAGCTTCTTTAGCGCTGTGCCGCACATGTTTTGTATGTGTGTTCTCCTGCGTGCGAGTGTTTTGCGTCAGAATAATATTCTCGCATCGCTTTGAAATACACCTGTTATGAATTTCTCAAGCAAACTGAGCCTAGCGCGTACACTCCGAGTCTCCAGCGGCTCATAACCTGATCCCTATAAAAACTGAAAAAAACTAGATGGTCGCTCTTAGCAGTTTTTAACAAAGCGCGCAACTTTCCTCAGCATCTCATTTGATTGTTGGTTAAATCTTTCATTCGGTTAGGACGGGTGCTTGAGTGAGAATATGGGGAGGAAGGGGAACGGGTAAAAAAAGAGGAAATCGATATTCCGCGGTTGATTCCCTCGAGTTTATTTCCACATGTGCTGTGCGGCGTGGTAGATGAAACAAGGGAAAGGCGGTGTGCGCACGTAGTTAAGCGAGATGGGTTGAATAATGGGGCTGGCTGTGCTGAAGGGTGGGCGTACGCGGAGTGATTGGAAGGGATTCCGATGAACAGGTTTCCTCCTCTTACTCCTCGTTTAATCCTTGTACCCTGTCCTTCCTCGGCTTCGAGATCCATAAACTAATTCAAATGTGCTCAACGGTTTTTAGACCTGACAAACAGGAGCTGATATGAACTGAAGGTGACAACGCTCTGGCGCTAATCCGGACTCACTAGTACTAGGAGTTCGTCTTTTACTTTCGCCATACACATATGCTTATTACCCTGCAAACCACCACGAGGGTGTTTGGCTGGGGGCGACATGCATCATGCAGGGGATGACTATCACATGCATGCACTTATTACAAACATCATTTTTTGTTTGTTTTCAAAATTCTTGTAAAACCTACGGTTATAAAGATACTTCCTTTGATTTGAGTTGCGGATTATCGATCCTCTGCTGTACTTACCAGAAGGTGAATTTTCACCTACAATGCACAACAGCATTAATTTGCTACCAATGTATTCTCCACTGTAAGTCACTTTTCGTCGTACAATTAGGGAATGGCTTAATACATATGGCTTATTACATAACTTAAGGGATAGGAAAACAGGGCGACTACCTCCTTATTTCGGTTCGTTGGTAAAAGAACTGTTCTTAGGACATGCAAACAACTCCCGACGGGTCGCAGTCATACGTCCGATGAGGCCGAGGAATGAATCCTCAATAGGTTCGGAAAAGTATTCTAAAAAAATCTAGCCCACTAGTATTAAAGTGGCAAATTGTACGATTCACAAAATGACTGAACCGGAAAATGGACCCGCTCAGATTCCATTCATTTTCTTATACACACTATGATACATTCGATTGTACAATATAATGTAGTAAGAGTCCAAGTAGGAAGGATACAGGTGATGAAGCCATATCCTAGTTGCATGTCAATAGTGCATGTTTGGTGATCTTCACCCCTGCCACACACCCTCGTGGTGGCTCGCAGGGTATTACGTAGATGCAGATGTAGGGACCAATAGAGTAACGATAGATCAATTCTATGAAACTTTGACCCTCAGTAAGTTGAGGGGATTTCTTACTTGTGCTTAATGTCTTACCAACATTGCAAACAACTCACACCACATGAAACTACTAGCAAGTTTCAGCATTCTGCATGGTCTAGTACTTTGTGGGGCAATTCATCAACCGCATTAGTAATACTAGCCGTAAGCTGTATGATAACTAGTGTTCCTCGCGGTAAAATGTTGTTCATAGGTTGGTAATTGTCATTATGGTCCCTTATCGATCGCGGTAAAGACGACATTTTTAACCTATCTCTTATGTAGTCATATTGCCTAAATTTTACTATCATTATCTGATATAACGTGGCATGCTGGGGTTCGTATGATATTAATAACTTCGTCAGAGCACATATATTTTTGGAATCTACATGAAAGATTATCACCAATTTTGAATCGACGATAAGAAAACTATTCCCATCCCACGTGAGTAAAACTAACGAGACTATCGCAACGGCCTTTTACGCATCTTAACAATCTTCTCTTAACATGTTCTAACTCTGTTGTTAAGCTTTTTCGTAAGTTTAACACTGTTAATAAAGGGACTTAGCAGGGGATAGGGTAAAATATAGGGATACCGATGGACCAATCTTGGGTATGACTAATGATGATGACCATCTCGTGAACGATTCATCGCAAGTTTTTATAAAGCCAAGGGAGAACTGTTTCTCGGAAGTGATGCAAGAAAGTTCTCAATCACGCGTCCTGACAGATGGGGATAACAACGGGTATTGGAGGTGATGAATGGTTCTAGAGACGATCACGGTGTGACGGGAAAAACTTTTCACAGTTCTCAATTTTGAGGTTACTTCGTAATCATGTAAAGGCAAAAAAAGATTAAGCCTTTCCTTCGATTGATTCATTTCAATAATCATTAATAACTGCTAATCCTGCATGAAATTCCGGTAGAATTAAGCTTTCTGCATGGTTTATCACCTTGTAGGACTACTTATAATTAGGCTTAATAATTACTAAGCATTAGTTATATAACTAGGTTCGCACGGTAGTATTTTAGTCAGCATAGCGCTCTCTCGGTTTCTGGTCTACCAAGCATTTTTTATCCAGACCGCTTTTGTCCTGCGACGAGCGGCCGGGGGAAGTTGTGCAGTTCTGGTTTCAACTGGGACGAGTACTGAATGCCTGGTGTGGAATCTCCCCGCGCCACACTCCCCAGTGGTGGTTTGCACGGTATCTTTATAGATTTAGAGTCTTACTCGGAGTACACCACTAGTATATGGGACCCTGGCGAAGTAGGACTAGTTCCAGATATAGATCGAACAGGGCGGAGAGCAGCAAGATTTGTCTAAAACTGCAACGAAAAATTTGGCAGTGTCACTGAATTGTTGAGGAAATTACGGTGGGAATCTCTATCCGATCGAAAGGAAAATAATAGATTTAAACTTTTACGAAAGTTTGATGTAGACAATTTTTTGCCGGACGTTCAACATATTTTGCTAGGGCCAAACTATTATGGCAGAAACGATCACAGGTATAAGATTAAGGAAATGGATGGAAGAGCCGATAAATTTAAAATGTCACTTTTCCTCGCAAAATAAAGCACCATAATAGTTGCGATTGACCAGTTCTCCGATACTTTGACCCTGACCGGGTAAAATAGGTTTTCGCACTTGTGCTAAATACCTTAACATCATTCTCAGCTACCAACCCTGCATAAATGGTAGCTTGATATAGCTCTTGCCAGGTTTAATATCTTATATTACCATTCATCATTCGCATTAATAATACTAACCAGTAGTCGTATCTCAAGTAGTGCACTGCATGGTAGCAATTCCGCCTATGTAGCACTCTCCTAGTTTCAGGTCCGACCTCGGACTGCTATCCTGACTGCCTTTGACCTGTGCCTGGCATCCGGTCGAACTTGCGCAGTTCTGATTTCAACTTGGATCTACATCTACTTATTACCCTGAAAGCCACCACAAGGGTGTTCGGCAGGGGGTAACTTATCACCGACATGAACTACAGTGAGGAAATTTAATTACACCACCAAGCACAACACTATCGGCATACTACAAATGCTACAGAAACTACTAAAATAGCCTATAATGTAACAATGAAAACGTGACAAAAGAGTCATGCAGGGAACATGCAAAACATGGTGTTAACGCTACCTGTCAACTAACCTACTTCCAAGCCTTAATACAGCTATTATGGTCTCTTATCGATCGCGGGAAAAAACGACATTTCAACCTTTCTGTTCTTCAATCTATTTTCCTTATTTTACTTTCATGATCTGATCTACCGTGGGATGTTGGAATTCGTATGATATTGAAAACTTCGCCTGAAAAGATATAGGTATAAGGGATGAGTAGGTACACTTCATGCCTGGTGTGGAATCACCCCGAGCTACACACCCTAGTGGTGGCTTGCATGGTATTTCGTAGATGTGAATCATCAGCCCTGAAGGCGACCGGTAAGTCTCCAATCGAAACGTCGACCGCCGTGAAAGAGCCGACCCAGCGGGGAAGCCCGAGAGCAGTTTACATCAAAGTATCCTTTCTCCGAGATTGTGCGCGTGCGAAGGGATGAGAAGAGAAGTGAAGTGAGGTGGGTGGGAATGAGAGAGGGGGGGAGGAGAATGAGAGGGGATGGGGGGAATGAGTGAGGCGTATGGAACGTGGGAAGTGGGGTGAGGGAATTGGAAAGACGGTTTTACGATGTGGAGAGCACCTTATAAGCACAATACGCCTGCGTGACGAAGATCTGGCTGGCGGTGATGGAAGAGGGGGAGGGGGAGTACGCGGGGAGGAAGGGAGGAGAGGGGGGAAAGGAGAAGGAGAATTTTCTCGCCTCCCATTGGCCGACGCGGGAGAGAGTGTGTAGAAGTGGAGGGGGCGGGGGAAATTGGAGGGGGGGAAGGAGGGGAAAGGCGTTCGTTTGGGTGTGAGTATGCGTTGTAAGGGGAGTCGACTGTGGTTTTTCGCCCCCTCTCAACCCCTTCGCCATCGCCTCCTAACTTCCCCTCCAACCAGCGAGTGTCAAGGTCGATGCGCTCGGAAGCAAGGTCATGCCCGAGGAAGGTCAGGGAGAAGAGGGGAGGGCGGAGGAGATGGGCAAGAGCCGGAGGGGAGAGTTTTGCAGCGCCCTCCAGCGCAATCGCCCACGGTTGCGGGGGGAACGCGGCGCTTTCAACGCCACGAAAGTAGCGGCACTTCGGTAGCGCGGCGTTACCACTACACGGCCATGGATGGACTGGATTTTGGGTGGGAGACCGACGGCTAAGGTCATTTTCGCTATAGGGAATGGGTGAGGAAGGAAGGTTGGATAGAAACCCGGCGACGGCATCAGCCTGCTCTTAACGAAAGGCGCCAAGGGGACCACGGCTTAAATTCTCATCCGACAGACTGCACTTGAAGTGCCCTCCACAGGTCACTCAAGCAGGGATCGGGTTCCCTCTGAAAGACATCCGCCTCTGCAGGGACTTGAACCCTGGCCGCCCGTGTGGTAGGCGAATACTCTAGCCACCACACCAACCCGATCCCCGACAGCTAAGATCATTTGCGCCATAACGGACAGATAAGGGAGGAAGGGTGGATAGAAACCCGGCGTAGGCATTAGCTTGCTCAAAGAAAGGCGCTAAGGGGACCACGGTTTAACGTCTCATCAGTCCTCCACAAGACACTCAAGTTGGGGTCGGGTTTGGATTGGACTGGATAGTTGGGGAGGCGACCGACAGCTAATGTCATTTGCGCCATACGGTACAGGTAAGGGAGGAAGAGTGGATAGAAACCCGGCGTCGGAATTAGCCTCCTCTTAACGCAAGGCGTCAAGGGGACCACGGTTTAACGTCTCATCCGAAAGACGGAGTACCGTACTTGAAGTGCCCTGCACAAGACACAAGTAGGGATCGGGTTTCCTCTGAAAAATATCCTTCTATGTAAGGATTTGAACCCTGGCCACCCGCATGGTTATCCAGTATTCTAGCCACCACACGAACCCAATCCCCGGATGTGTAGCTGAATAGTTGATTTACTCCCCAAGGATTGCTTCTTAATTTTACACGAAGTACTACCATCACGTTTCACATGATCCCTGCATGATTCCTGTAGCTCGTTTACCTAGTTACAATTTAAATTAATTCAATAGTTGTTGTATTATTGGTAGCATACCTACAGTGCAGTGCATGTTGGTGATAACTCGCCCACTATCAAACAACTTTGTGGGGGCTTGCCGTCCAATATGTAGGTGTAGATGAAGGTACTTCTGCGCAACTGCCACCATGTTTCACTACAGCTATACTCGAGGGGAAGAGTTCTAAGGTCATTGAGGTAGATGGAGAGGGCACTTACTATGTTTTCCAACGCTAGAATATGAGGCCAGTCCGCCATCTTCATTAACCCTCATTTCCTTGTAGCCCTTGCACTGTTTTGCAATGCACTAATTTTGCAACTTTTACTATGTATTCCATCGATAACTAACCAGAAATCTTTATGCACTTACTTCTTTAATATTCATTCCTCACCATATTTTTTTATTTAAATAAAAAATCATCCGCATTCCTGATGAAAACTTTCGTAGAATCGAGTGGAATCCATAGCAATACGAAGCTAAACATGTTTCAAGAGTTACCTGTCTTACATTACAAACATATGGTGAATATTCTAGCTTTACATCCGCTAATTCAGCGGCTCCCAAACTTTTCTGTCCTGGGACCCACCTCCAACCAGGAATATTTTTCGCGACCCAATATTACCCGGCGCCGGCGGGACAAAAGACAACAGACCCGTACAACATAGCGAAGTCTCTTCGCTTTCACATAAATAGTCTCGACTGACTATATAGTCTATGTTCACTTTATTATTTTTAACGTTTCTTATTGTTAGTTTAGCGTCAGAACATATTTGAAGAGAATTTTTGGGTAATTATTTAAGATTTAATTTTTACTTTAAAAGGCACCTTCCCTGCGCGACCCACCAAAATTGCTCCCGCGACCCACCAGTGGGTCGCGACCCATAGTTTGGGAACCGCTGCGCTAATCCATCCATTCCGTCGTGCTATCAATAGGAAAGTAGGGTAAGAGCAGGGATAAACAATTTGGTTGTTATTTCGGTTGTCAGGCTACATTCTGCTGATGACGTAATGCCCTCTCCATCTACCTCAATGACCGAGGCATCTTGGTACAGGCGCCGCGATACAGTGGCGCGTTACTTTTAACAACTCGACAATAACCTCGTCCATCTCTTGAGTCAATCCCCTATCCTACACTTTTTCTCACTCCCTCACACCCCTCGTCCCGCATACCTTCCCTCCTCTCCAACCCTTACTTTTCTTCTCCAGTCTTCTCTGCTCACGTACTACCAGCCTCCCTCCCACCCTCCCGCCCACCCCCTCACCCACCCAAACTCACTACGCATGCTACTACTTCTTCCCTCCGCGAGGAAAATCCGGTTCTCAACCCGTCGACGGCGGCTCCATAACATTACAAAGGGAGGCACGGGAAAAAGAGAGGCCTCCGCTCCGCGGTGTAACCATTATCGTGCGCGCCGCCTCCTCCGCGTTCGTTGAGTCCATCCACACAGACAAACGTCTGGATCTGTACACATTATACGTACGGCTCTCCCTCCCCGCCATCTCTCCCTCTCTCACTCACTCACTCCCTCCTGCGCATGCGTGCATGACCTTACCGGGAGAGAACGATACAGCACACGCTTAATTACCTTTCCGACCACGCTCGCACCTCTTAAAGACAACAACAAAAAAAAATACATAGAGTGCCCGCGTCGTTGGCGTTTTGGCATACACGGCCCGTCCGGCTGTCTGTGAGAAAATTCCTCGTCTCCGATTGTCCATCTCGCTTGATCCTTGGTAGTGGACGCAAGCACTCCGTTACGAACCACTTTGGAGGTTCATTTAACACTAGAACGCCCACGGTGGGTCATTTTGACCCAAGCATGAGTTTAAATTCATTTCTTTATTCCATTTTTGAATGAGAGCAGGATTTCCTTCCGTGACTTTTATTCATTTCAACATGCTTTTATGTCCACAAATTTTCACCTCCCTGGAATGATCCATTCATTATTTTTTTTTTAGAATATCCCTTGAACGCACATACGGGTCGTTTTGATCCAGACATATGTTTGCACTGTAGTGCACTTTGCTTATAGATAGCAACCAAACTTTGAAAAGTTATAGATAAGTATAAAATAATGTGAAAGGTCTTCGTAGTTTATTGTACTATGCCATTTCATGAAAGGAAAATAATAAAAAATTGAAAAAATTATTAACTGATACTAAAGCCGTAAGTAGATATATCAATAAATCATCAATATTGTCAAAATTATTAGTGTTCTAATGTAAAAATATCAATGTAAGGAAATAATGAGAGTTGTAGTTTGTAGAAAAATTGTTAAAATGGAAAATTTATCGGGCAAATTGAGGAATTACTTCATTAATTACGATGGGTCCAAATGACCCGCTTAGGGCGTTGAATGATGCTGAAAAGTACGGGCGTCCTAGAGTCAATGAGGCGTTTAGGGAATATGGGGCATTTTGTATGGCAGAGGACCACCAGGAGGAGCAAGACACCCCGTAGTGTACAGCGGACATTGGATATTTGGGGAGGCGACCGACAACTACGGTTATTTGCGCCATACGGGCCAGGTAAGGGAGGAAGGGTGAAATAAAACCCGGAGTCGGTATTAGCCTCCACTTAACGAAAGGCGCCAAGGGGACCACGGTTTAACGTTCCATCTGACAGACGGAGTGCTGCACTTGAAGTGCCCTCCACAAGATACTCAGGTTTCGGGATCGGGTTTTCTATGAAAAACATCCTCCTCGGCATGGTTTTGAACCCTGGCGTCCATATGGTGCATAAGGGATTCTTCAGGATACTCAAGGGAAGGACGGATATATCTACATCTACATGGTACCCTTATGCCACCTCAAGGTTGTGTCGCAGGGGATGAGTTATCACCAACAAGTTTAACACATAGCATTATTTTAGATTATCTAACTATAACTACTGATCCATGAGTAGAAACCTGCTAAAACTAACCCTGCAGAATTTCAAAAATTACCGCTACACTGAAGGCAAGCTAACAATGTAAGACTGTTACTATCAATGTTATTTAAAGCAATACACATTATAGACGCAAGAGTTACACTGCACATATGCACTTCTAGAACTATGTAGTAGATAAGGATACAGCATTAGGGAATAAGCGAACTAACTAGCCTCATTACCTATCGAATAACATAATAATAAGCCTCATTGGTTGCTACTATGATCTCTTATCGTCCACGGGATGAATAAATTTTAAACCTGCCCTTTCTGCAGTCTATATAATCTGGTTTTATTTTCATGATCTAATATACCGTCGTAGATCCAAGTGAGTACGATGTTTTCATCGTCGACAGCGAATAAATTGGTGTGGATATTACATAATAGGTCAAGTCAAAATTTCACAAAACTTAAGTAACTAAGAAGAGACAGAGAAAGTGGATAGAACCATTTAAAAATATAATATTATGCTGAAGGACGTTTAGGAAGGGATAACGAGAAGACATATAACGGAGTAAAATGGCTATGGAAATACAATTTCGATAAAAAAAAGGGAAGTTCAGT
Organism: Ceriagrion tenellum; assembly: GCA_963169105.1. Lineage (NCBI taxonomy): Eukaryota > Metazoa > Arthropoda > Insecta > Odonata > Coenagrionidae > Ceriagrion > Ceriagrion tenellum. The sequence goes on along the minus strand of OY720639.1, from coordinate 56,434,772 downwards.
CATTAAAAACAGTCTTGGCGTCAAGGATATTAAAAGAACCTTCGCAAGTACTGAAGTATTCCCAAAGGAGGCACTCATTTAGAAGGGAGAACGGATGGAAGATACCTCGGGTTCCGTCGTGAAGAACAGATTGGTAATGTGCCTGACATTGAGAGCGACGTTACAAGATAGCGAAACTTTTATCAAGGAGAGTTACAAAGTATCCTGAGCTGAATGCAGATAATTTAAGTACTGACGGAGACTGAAAAACTGACTGACAGAAAAAGAAAGAGTAAGTATTGACAGAAACCAGAGCTAGGGTGATGGAGGCTTACGAGACTTACGACTACCCATCACACATATTCAGACTGGCGAAGCAACAAATGAAATAAATTAGCTGGCGTCGAGCCGGAGAGAGTAGGCAGTGCATAATGGATCCCATGCTAGACCAAGTGTAACAGATATGTTACTTGAAATAAAAACACTGACGTCCTTTTTTCACTTCAATTCTCACTCCTCTGCCACACACCCTAGAGGTGGCTGGCAGACTGATATGTAGATATCGATGTATTACTGAACAAAACTTCCACACTTCACTGTAATTTTGAAAAAAACCGGAACTGAGAATAAAATTAGGTCGAAGATAAGGTTAAACGTTAGAGTGAGGCCTATTTTCTCAAGAAGGGAAAATACATTCAAACATATTTACGCATCGCATACAGTTTTTCATTTCATGAGAACAACGGCATCTTCGATTACACCGCACATCCTTCAGTATGATTGCAGAGATAGCAACAAAATATCTGACAGATAGGTCATCAATTTTAAGAGATTACGCGACAGAATGTCGAAGAGCGATAATATTTCAAATAAAGGGTTCGGACAATCTATAACTTCGTCGACAGCCACCTGACCAAATCCCAAAGAGACATCGTCGATGACTGAGCTAATGATTGGATTTTCCGGAACAGATTCTTACCTGATAGCTAAGTTAACTAGTGCGGAGAGGGCAGCAATCTCAGCTAATGTTCAGTACAGTGTAACCAGTGGTCAGATTCTCGGAGAAGGAACTTTTTTCTTTCTTTTATTGGCAAACAATTACACGGCAAATTTTCTAGATTAAAGTGGATTCATCACGTCATACCTAACACCCAGCCCACTTTGGGTTCAAAACCGAAAAATTTAATTCACACAAAAAAGTTCGACGTCAATCCACTAATCATCGACTAGTTGATTTGCCCCTTAATGCTTAATGTTTCCTAACCTGCCACGAGTAGTCGATATACGGAAAATCAGCATCAACAACTAAACACCGATCAATCACGTTACAAGAATGCATTACCTAAAAGGAACGATTCAAACGAACTAATGCAAGTGAACGACAAATCACCATGCGTCTTAGAAATAAATTCTACATTAATTTACAAAACGGAAAAAAATAATGACAGCATGACTACAAAAATCTGTACATATTGCAATGGCGTGCATAGGGGTGGACGTAGTAAAAAATTAAAAAAAATGTAAAAAAAAAAGTAAAAAAAGAAAAAAAATTAACCTAATCCCCGTGAAGTTATCCTTCCCGCTTGACATACATGTTTACATGTCACTAGTGTTAGAGATACGCAGGGGGTTTTGCCACTGATATCCCACCTCTAGATTAGACGCTAATGTCAAAGGATGTAATTCACTATCCACAACCTCCACACGAAAAATTTGCTGAGGTATTGTCTATTGGGTTTAGTTTACCTAAACCACTTAAAAGTCAAACATACCACGGTAGAACAGATCATGAGAATAAGGTTAGGAAACTGCAGAACAGGCAGGTTTAAAGTGGACGCGATGGATTAGAAACCGTATTGGCTGCCAATGAGATTATAAGGTAGGTTGTTTGACAGGTAGTGTAGCTAATTAGTTAATTTGCTCCCTAATACTTAATGTTTCTAAATCTGCCATGTAGTCACTAGTACTACGTTTTAAATGGTCCCAGCATGACTCTTGTGTCTCGTGTACGTAGTTGCAATATACACCAATACAAATAGTTTATGTAGCATTGGAAGCACACGCACAGTGTAGCACATGTAGGTTAATATTGAATTTTACACTACAGTGCACGTTGATGATAAATCATCCCCTGCCGAACACCCTTTAGGTGGCATACAGGATAATAGGTAGATGTAGAAAACTGCATTTGTTCCTCAAAAAAGTATAATTAAAGTAATTTAAAAAATCGTATAGAAAGTTTCTCTCCACTCTTTCTTCACCTAGGGTTGCTTCCATTGAGGCAGTAGAGTTATTCCAAGATAAATACGCAGTTAAAACATATTAACTTGGCTTAGAGAGAAATGAATAGTCAACGATTTTTCCCATAATCGCAAGATTTTGAACTAAGGCCACCATCTTGGATCCTTCGGTCACGTGATTCCCGTTCCAAAACTGCATTCATTGGTAGTGTTAATCAATTGAAGGCATTTCTGTCGACTGCGTCATGATTGCCTGCACTGTTCCCTTAATTCCATTGAGTATTACCTCCCTCAGCGGCCAGAAAAGCTAGCAACGTTCGAATTAGTACAGGGACGACTATTCCAACACACTTTTTATTCCAGTTTCGCTGGTACTTCCTCTATTGACTGAACCCCTGGTGCATTCAAACCTCCACCAAATAACAACGATTTAAACCTCAATTCACCTCTTTCAGCTGATAAAATGCGATCAAATGCCTCGATAGAATTCTATTAACACTCGAGTTGTAACAAAACCAGTGTCATCTGTAAGAGCACCGTAAAATGCAATGTAGAAAACGTAAAAAAGGTAATCTAGCTCCAAGACTAAAGGCGTAAAAAGTCTGACGATTCAGAAAGAAGTTGTTGACTTAAACCTCAACTCTTTAAAGTGATCAAATGGACACTACATCTCTAGGTCTGACAGAAGCGATAAAATAAGAGAGATACATTGCCGAACAGGTAGGTACAAAAACTCGTTCTTTCCGCGCACGATGAGCGATCAAAATAAAAACTGAGCTCCACTAAATACATTCCCATAATACACGTCACAATTTCTCCTCTTAAAGCCTCATCCCTTACATCTTTACACGGTTGGTGTCCTAAACGCACAATGCCACACGCCCATGCGTCGGCACGCTGGGTATTATGTAGACGTAGATATAGAGATGCGATCAAATACCAAGAGAGAATTCTGTTAACACTTGAGGTTTAACGGGTGTAACAAAACCAGCCTCACGTCTTTCAGCACCGAAGTATGCGATGTAAAAAGTGTATAAAAGGTGATCAACGTTTCTCGACTGAAATCTAAAAAATAAGACCATTCTGTATAAACGTTATTGGCTTAAATTTCAACTTTTCTCTTTCGCTGATAAAATGTGATTAAATACCCCAAGAGAATTCTATTAACAACTGAGTTTTAACACAACCAGCCATATTATGTAGCCGTAGTTACAGCATCGCGGTGTACAACGTAGAAAGTTTCAAATAGGTAATCTAGGTGCTAGACAGGGAAAGTCAAGGTAAAAATCTCTGACGATTCAGTAAAAACATTATGAATAAAAATCAGAGCCCTATAGAAATTTGGAGGGCCATGTCCTGTTAATTTTATCATCACGAGATTCCATAATCCTGAGAGCCGCAGTGTTTAAATCTCTTTATTTCTCTCAAGCACAGCGTAATACTAACTTAGTATATATGGAATCAAGTCAGTATGGGTGAAAGTAAACAGATTCTCTCTTCTAATTTCTAATTCCTCAAAATCCCATATCTCTTTGTTAATATTCTATCCGTCTTCATCAAAAATCTAACAAGGAAAACCCAAATGCCACGAACTTAAAGTCTTTCCAAAGCATGCAGACCCTTTGACTGCGGAGTATCAGATTCTATGCACGGAGTAACCAATTCACGACAGTGAAAAAAAACTTGGCCGCCATATACTAAGAAAATCTCAGTAACAAAACACTCCAATATATATTTCCTTTCCTTAAAAATACTTATGTGAAAAGATAAATGGAAAGAAAATTTCATACGATAAATTTCCCTAACATATAAGAGTTTGAATTATTTTCGCAATGTATAAACAAAAATTCTGGCTACAGACACCCCATTACCAGCACAAAAATGCATCTGATCATCATATTATCATGTATTCGCTGATTCGCCATCTTTCCTTTTAAACAGTAAAATTACGTTCCAGCATTTAAATAATATTTATAAAATAGACTGCAGCACATCGACCACATTCGAACAGCACTAATTGAATTTTAAAGAGTCGTCAACCGCAAAACAAGACTATTGTTTCCAGCAGTCATATATATTCCTAATAATTTTATAAAAGAAGTACATATTATTTCACTGATAAAAAGAAATACTGAAGGGGATTTCCCAGAAAAAAACATACACGCAGAAGGTCATAATGGTAACTCTTAATCAGTCCAAGGTGACTCAGTCGCGGGTAGTTCTTTCATAGCGGAGAGCGTAAACATCCCGTCTGTGTCGTCTTCGACTCTCAAGATTTCAATTGACTCTGGCGTCAATCATCGGCTACGACGAGATGACCCGGTAGCGCGCCTAAATACGCTTTTAAAATATAATGGGGGAAAACGATGGGGAGTATTCCTGGATAGTCAAAAAAAGCCATCCTTTTTTGGTGTACGACCAGAATGGGTACCGTATAAATTCATGTACAATGCACATCATTACTGCTAGAAATCGGGGTTCAAAAAGAGGGTGTGCATCAAACACGGATTTCTCGTCTCTTTCACCCTCTCAAATACCCATTGAAGCGGTTGGACCTATTCAGGTATGCAAAGAGGGGAGTTGCTATTGCGGCCAATGCTAGAAGCTGAAGCCAGTCCGCTGTCTTCGTAGACCATCATTTTCCTATAGTGCTAGCGGGATAACACACTAATTCAGCAATTTTTACTATGTTTTCTATCGATAAATCAACTTACTATAAACCATACACTTACTTCTATAACGAGGAAAATTGGGATCCAATTTTTACCACCAAAACTCAATCATCTATAATAAACACTATATTAATTGCGAATCTTAAAGATTATCTACTAATGACTTGTCTATTATATGTCTAAATGGTCGATCATAGTGATAAACTATTTTTAAAAAGAGTATAAAATTCCTAGTAGAGACCGTTTTACACGATGCAAGTTTATATACAAATGAATGAATCCCAAATTGTCTACTTGTCTGAATGGAATTAGAGCAGGTTCTATTTCCCGTTCAGTCATTCAGACATTCGCACAAGCGTTCATACAATTTGCCGCTTTACACGGTACAATTTTCCTCATGCAAGCGTTAGCGCAATAGATTGTGCAAATAAATGCACTGTGTAAAACGGCCGTAACAATACGCAACAGTACGCTTAAACGAAATACTCCTATGCATATGCATATACTTGAAAATGCTTGAAAATGCATAATTATTATAATTTACATGGCAAAAGGTTAGCCAAATATATTATACCAAATACCTTTAATTGTATGTCTAAGCAAGTACATCATCTAAAAGGTTTGGCAGAAATTAAAAAAAAGGTCAAAAATGGTTAATTAGCGAAATTAGGAATTTGTAATCTCTTATAATAATCTGTAATAGCTCAGGCAAAGGTATATTTTTCCTTATTTTCGTCTTAAAGGTTTAGTAAATTTTTCATTGTCATTAAATTGTTTCTTCATTGTCTTAGAATTACAAATACATAAACTGTAATATAATAATTCTACTTCAAAATACTACATTTGTAACATGGCAATCTGTATGAATATTATGGAACCTTCTAACAAGCAGTGTGGCTTAGAAGGACCAAGGATTTACATATGCAATAAAGGCATTATAATCTCAAAAAAAAAAATATTTGAACAGTGGTACTGTAAACCATGCAAGCAGATAACGCTAAGAGGACACCTTTGAGGCGCTTCCAGGAAATTCGAAGGACGACCTCTGAACCTGTGCATCAATATCATCACAGGATGTTTGCCACCAAGCAGTGTTTCAGAAAAATGACTATCAAAAGCGAATTCAAAAGTCCAGTATTGTCGAACATCTGTTCTGTGCCAAATGAACTCAAAATGTGAAAACAAATGATGAACACAAAAGATGAATATGATATCGAAAATTTAATGACTTGAATGACTCAACATCTGGCCAGCGTGCCAAATACCCGCAAGAGAACTTAGATTGGTATGGGGGCTTCCGCGGTGATTTGTTGAGTTCAGTTTATTTGGGTTTTTCCCGCGTTGATTCATATTAACGGACAATAGTTTTGCTAACGTTACGGCTAGCATCGTCCTTCACCGGACCTGAGTTCAGGACCTGACGACGTTAGCTGTAACATTAGCGAAACTGTTGTCCGTTAATATGAATCAACGCGGGACAAACTCGAATAAACTGAACTCTAGAACTTATATTATCAAGGAATTAATAGCCAATCTTAATTTAGATTGAATATACTATATTCTGAAACCCTGTAAAGAGACGAGCCCTACGGTAGAGGAAGAGGGGGCCATCTGACCTCATTTACCACCGGTAAAATAAATGAAAAATCACATCAAATCTGCTTACGTATTTTTTATCTAAATGAGCATCAATTTGTTGACTTAGTGCACTCTCCACAAACCAATTAATAATTACATATTTTGAGGCAACCTCTCTATTTTACGGACCTTGAGTTCCACCATTGTTCTATGATACCAATTACACCCGCACGGTCACGGAAGTATGAATAATGAATTAAATACATCAATAAAAAAGCAATAATAGTAAATAAAACGCCAGATGGAGGGAAAAATTTAATTTTTGTGATCCGGGTCATATTCGTAATTACCGCGGATGGAGCCCCTGACAAGCACTAGCTGAGCCCCAATAGGCACCACGGGGCACAGTTTTGGAAACGCAGCCCTAAGACGTCTAAGAGTTTCCTGACCTGACCGGAGCCCCTGCTGGGAGTAATAAATGCTCCTGGTCGGGCCATAAATGCCAGATAACTCGAAGGTTAAGAGCGAAGGGAAAAGGTAGTCAGTGCGGCGTATGTTCATCGAGAGCGACGGAGGCAAAGGAAGGCGTTTGACCCCTGAGGGTTGACCTCTTAAGTGACGGCGTCACGTTAAAAAACATTCTTGAAGGAAGGCAAAGAGAAACCGCCTCAATTATCACTCCCAAGACATTTATGAAACGACTTCACGCCATGCGTACAGTCGAGAAATATATGAAGGGCTTCAGGGGCTGGGTAAAACGAGTTTTACGCGGCAGGAAGGGTAAAAAAAAGCCCTAGTCATAAGGCGGAAAAATTAGTGGTTCTCCAGAAATATATTGGCATAACTTTTATTTCACTTTGTTGATTAAATCGCATTGTTAAGAGAAAACTTAATGCTTTGGCTTCAGTTGCTTTCAATTAAGATAACAGTTGAAGAAAATTCCGGGGAATTCTATTGAAAGAAGCTATAATATCTATATCAGTACCCGTAATCTATCTCCAGGGTGAATGATCGGGGGTGAGTTTTCGCCAACGAACTCTACTCTGTAATCCACTAAAGTAAATAAATAAAGCGATTGGAGGGACTAGTAACAAGGGTCAGGCCGAGAAAAACTTCGTAATATAGGAATTACGAAAATTGGCCAGTGACGCCGCAAGACGTTCTTGGTAAGGTAAAGAGCAAGTTCGTAAACACGCTAAATATTTTAAGGCCAAACTTTTTAAGTTCTAGTATTAAAATGAAGAAGCTTTGTCAGGTCCATCCACAATTTTTCTTTCATTGGCTGACCAAGGTATCAACTCAAGATATCAAGGTTCTCCTAACTTTAAGTAGTTGTGATGCATTTAAGTGATGTGTTTAAATGCACAGATGATTTGGCATGCAGTCACGCGCACGGGAGCTAAGATATACTCCAAGGGAATGGAATTCGCCATGAAAAAAAATATTCGACTCAACCGAGATTCGAACTCGGATCTATCGATAGCCGGTAGGATGTGTCAGCCAGTTGCACCAACAAGCCCAGGTATAACTGACTAACGGCCGCTTTACACGGTACCTTTTATTGTACAAACGAATTCATCATAGATTGTACAGGAAACTGAATGAAATTAGAGCATGTTCTATTTCCCGTTAACTCATTCAGACAATCACACAATTTTCCGCTTTACACGGCACAATTTTCTTCATGAAGGAATTTGTAAATTTTTTCGTACAGTAAAATGTACAGTGTAAATCGGCCTTAACACACCTGACCGGCAATTGGTAGATCTGGGTTCGAATTCCGGTTAAGTCAAATAATTTTTTCATGAAGAATTTCATGCCCTTGGTGTATATATGGTGCATTTCTAACTCCTAATAATAACCTTATTGGTCGAAACCTTCACCGTCAAGAGATGTAAAATTGTGTTGCTGACAACAAATAGTTTCCTTAATTTAATTTAAACATATCAAGATTAATATCAGAGGTAGAGATTGTCAGAACAATTTACCATCCGACACCAAAATGAGATTTAAGAATAATTAAGGCTATTGCTGACGGCTGCCAACGGATTAAATCACGACGAAATCACGCAGATATGAACTATTCGAAAGATGCAAAAGCGTCCGAAACACGGAAATTAAATAATGTGCAGCCATAAAACAAAGGGAAACTGTATACGATCTCGGAGGCGCATGAAATGACCTTTTGCCGACCTTGTCTGGGCGGGGGCACGACGGTGTCCTCGACCTGGTGCGTGACAAGACCTACCCCGCCTATTCGCCACCTGTCCCCAACCCCGCACCCCCCCTGACGCCTTCGAGACGTACGAGATTGTCGAGGTGATAAGATCCGGGAACGGAAAAATACCGTTTTCTTTCTCGTCTCTCTCTCTCTCAGCACCCGGGTCGGTCGCGAAAAAAAGAACCAACCACGGAACCTCTTAATAAGCCCTCTCTCACTCGCCGGCCACTTTTTTTTCGCTCTTCGTCTCTATTTTAATCGTCACCTTTATCGTTTAGAATCAATGGACAACACATTTTTTGCCAAAGAACTCTGCAGCACCACGCAATCGTATAGGATCAAAAGGAAATAATAGGGACACGCGAAATATGATATCCTAAAAATAAATACATCGGAGAGGTGGGTTTGGTGAAGTGTGAAGTTTCCCGAGGAGGGGCGCCCCCGTCCCTTGAACACAGCTTCGAATATCAAACAGTTATCCCTTGGAGTGTCAACAAAGGTTTCGTTGGCAACACCACACTTTTTTCGTCCCTTTCGCAGACGGAAAACACTTAAAAGAGGTCAAAAAAATGTCACACAACTCTCGGGGAGTTATTTGGCCATCGCGACGGTTCTGAGAAATCCTCAATCTTTTTAATAACCGGTTTGATTTTCCTGGAGGTCGAGGAGCAGTGACCCCGAGGGAAGTCTAACAACGCCACAGGAAGGCCCAGGAAAACCCACGCACGCGCTGGGGACACGTCCGTACAAAGTCAAGTATTTGGCATAACCTTTCTATTTTCTCGCCAACAGATCTACGAGTATGCTTATCACGTTGATTGGGATGGAGCGGGCTTGAGGAAGTGCGAGCGAGATAGTTCCCTAATCATAATAGAGATCATATTTGAATCTTGCGTTTCAATTTCAGCAGTTATAGGAAGTATGAATTAAATATCCCATTGTTAATGGTGCAATAATATAGTTTTACATGACAGAAATTGTAAGCAATCAAATGAAAATATCTAAATAAGTCTTTAACTTGACTCATTTTTTTCACGCGGTACGTTCGAAACTCCATCAAAACGGAAGGTTTATTGTGACCCCGAAGAATTTACCGCGGTGACAATATGATTAATTTACAAAAATAGTTGAGAAAACACACAAACTACACACTTGATTTTTTGTCGAGATCTAAGTGTAGGGAATGTATATGGTCTCTCTGGAGTGCTCACGCGTACCATTTCCTATGTAAAAGGGCTGGTATTTTTTGGCAAATATCTCGGAAAGTAATGTGGTAAAGGGTTGAATTTTTTGTGTCAATGAAGGGGCGATATATTTTTCTTTAAAATGAGACCAAATTCATTGATTTATAGGTAAAATGATATTTCGCTCAAACTACCTTAAGGTGGTCCCACAAAGAAAGGACGTACAAATCATTTCATTCGTATTCTGGATGCTTATGGAAATATATATGTCCTCTATATGATAAAAAACCTCGCCATGAGAGGCTCGGGGCTGCTTTTTTCAATAAAGCAATTTCGGGTTTCTGATGTCAAAATGCAAACACCAAGTTTCTTGGTTCATTACGCGGTCAAACTAATTGTGACCGGGTTTTGAATCTACCTACCTACTACCCTATCCCGTTCCATTTCCTAAATGGTTCGGAGCCAATACTTCTTGCCCATTGGCCAACCCACGGGATTAAATTAATAAGCGTAATTGCCTGGGGACTCGTCCGACAAATAAATCCTTCCCTCGTAAACATACGATTGAAACAATGAGATGCGTCTTTTCTAGCTAGTTTCCCCACAAAAAGAACCTGAAAATACATGGTATTCGATTGGAGACTGAGAGAAACATGAGGAAAAATAGAATTTTTCTAATAAAAATTTTTATTTCATAGAATATGGTATTTAAGCGGCAAAACCTCCCAACGAATTGATTAAAAATTTAAAAAAATGCAGCTTACCGTCTTAATTCTTTGAGTTATCAGCAATTTACTGCGAATAATGAAGTCAAAATGTACTAGCTCCTAAGTAATGGCTCAGCAGTCGGAGCTTAAGGCCATTCAGAAATGTTCCTTAAGGTGTCTGGGTCGATAGCGTGAGTCAAGAAAAGTCAAGTTACCCATATTTATTTATTCCATTTTTAAAAAATCCCGCTTTCGACGAAGAAATGGATTATTCACAATTCACAAGAACACTTTTTTTAACTTAACACATCAATTATGACACAGGGCCGGATCTATTCAATACAACTCTTTAAAAAATATATTTAAAATTCTTCAAATACTTGATAATGTTCAAGATAAGTTTCATTTTCATAATGATGTACCAAGACTGATAATATACATAGAACTTTTTCAAGGAAGATTTCACGGAGGGAAACTGGCGCGAGAGACAACACAGGTATTAGTCATGAACGTTTTAATATCTTAAATGATATGCGGTCCTAGTACTTTCCGACAAACAATAAGTTTAAAAGTTGTTAAAATGTGTCATTAATGGCCCACCATTACCGCTCCAGCCATGTATAACAGAGCCGGTGTCTTGATACCACGTTCCACTCGACCTAGCGGCGGTTTGTAGGTATCCTAGTACGTAGACGTCGATCGCCGCAAACAAATTGGAATCGGACCTAAAACGGAACCCTGGCGCATTCACCCTCATTTGGGAAGGCCGAACCGAGAGCACGTTCGGGGTCACAAACGTCCAGCTTCACTCTTCCACAACTTCTCGGCGAGAAACGTGAAAATGGCGAAGCGCTCCGACTCTTTTTCGGACACCACGCTCGAAAAACTCTTCTCTTCCCCGGAAGCGGGCGCTGCGGCGGCGGCGGAAGTCGGTGTGAAGGGGGTAAATAACGATGCCCGGAAACGTCCGGTCGTTAAGAATCGCTTTGTGGGCATTGTCGTGAAAAGGGGGGCCTGGAGGGAAATTTGGGCGAGGAATTGTCTGAGGTTTTTAAAAACCTGGAGTTACTACTGCCCATTAGGATCCCTTTAACCAAGGGAAGTGACACGGGGGAATACGGCGAAAGAAAAAGGTGGGCGCAAGAATCGACGCAAATATTTTTATATATAGATACTTGTTCATCGCTGATTCAAAATAATAACACATTGTAATACAAATAAATAAAAGTACAATATGCTGTTATAATTAAAATCGTGTAAGTAGGTGGAGGAATGTACCAGTAAAATCCCAGAGGGTATTAATTCCATCCATTTTAACTTATCTAAACCGGAATATAATTCTAAATACAAAACAAACATTAGATAGCTCGGAAGGATTTCCAAAACGGAAGAAACCATAACAGCATAACTGTAAAATTATTGCAGAATATAAATAGAGATGAAGGAATAACTACTTTAGTTCAATGGAGAGACAAAATAAAATAATAAAATACGTCAGTGTACAAAAAAGGCTCAAAAATAACTTTAAAAAGCTACATTAAAAATAATGATCTGAGACATTTATGATGAATTATGTATAATTAAAATAAAATTAAAAAATGAGAGAGAAAGGATAAAAACATTATGATCTGAGAAATTGTTTGTTTCTTATCTCTCTCTGATTATTATTATATTTTCCATTTTGTACTCAGTTAATTTATCTGTGGCTGTGAACTTTTTATTTATAATCACTGTGAGATGTTGGCCAGGTATATTATTTGTCCTTTTCTTCGTTAAATCTGAATTAGATATGTATTTTCTATATTTCTCTCATGGGGAAACCCACACAATAATAAAACTTATTCTATTAAAACAAATTTGATTCAAGATAAAATCAGACTCTACGTAATTGACGGAGTGAAATAAAAGTGGTCATTATGAATACCTTTATTACTTCCTTTATCAAGTTTACAGCTTCTTTACGAAGACTATCATGTAAATTGGCGCTATGAATAATATTTTATCCCCGGAAACCATAATTCTTCTTCGAAGAAATCTGTGTTTGAGCGAAAAGTAATATCAAATATGTTCTTCTCCATTACAAAAGAGACGATAAAATTAAGGCCCCAATCCAGATAATATATTCTTCCGAGTAATTGGCGATGTGCTTCCGTAAAGCTTAAGTAAGGTACCAGTTACCCTCATCTGCTTTATCTTATGAAAGTAACCATTTAAAGGTAACTTCACTAGCCATACCCTGTCTCGTTGGTGTAGTTTTTAACTTGTGTCTAATCTCCCCCATTCACTCGGGGAAGGAAAGCATAATTTTTGAAGAGGCGTTGTGGGGCCTATTCCAATTCCTACACGGGGAGTCAACCACATTTCCTTATTCCACCACCTATCACAAATAATAATTAATATAATAAATTTACTGCCCCTTTATATGTATAAAAACAATATAATAGCATACACAAAAAATAATACAAACGAGTAACCTCTAACGTGACTACCTATAGCTGTGACAACCTCATTCCTAGGAAGCTATTCTCCCTTAACGAATTACAGGATTCTTAACAGCTAGGTTTTATATATGAAAATTACATTAATAAATATACCATACAATTATTTACATGAAATTCAAAAGTTTGCCGAAAAATTATTTTCATGTTTTGAACTCCAAACTTGGGGGATTTGCACTGCTGCACGAAATCTTAAAATTTCATTTTCAATTTTGAAATTTTGGCTTATTTAGTAGTATGAGAGCAAACTACGGTGTTTCCATGAGCTGGGCCTAAACACACTCTCGGCATGACACAACTCTTTTCTGGGAAAGAATGAAAACATCGGCCATTCAAAATCTGTTTCAGGTTCCTTTCTTCGCATTTCGAAAGCGCCGCATTCATTAATAGCCAGCGATTTGACGGCTTAGAAACGGAAAAGGCCTTCTTCTCGGAACGCGGCCCTTTTTGTTCCCTGAAGGTTTTAGCTAGGACGATGTTTACAACGAAAGTCGAGTCCATTTATCATTACACCAACAACTCATCGGCCAGCAAAGTTAAATCACGTCCGATGTACCACAGAGGAATCACTCAATATTATAATAAGAACGGGAAAAAGTAACCTTTCTGGGAATGGCGAAGAAAGTAAAATAGACAAAAAATAAAAGAGAAAACATGTACTAGGAAGTTAATAAATTAAAAGCGAAGTTGCTCAAGGCCGTTGAGTTAGATAGAATGGCTGGAATGCGAGTGGCTGGAAAAATAATTAGACTTTTAAGGTAGATGCCAGTGGAAATTGCGTTTGATCTGAAACAGCTAGTAGTGGAAAGGAAGAAGGAAAATTTCAAATGAAAATCCCCCCAGACTATAAGAAAACTTACATATATAATGCACGCACGTTATCATTTCCTTGGGCATTTTACCAATAACGTTTAATGCTTGGATAGACCTTGTCATAGATTCCTTTCATTTCGTAGTCAGGCCCGCTTTGGTAGGGACGGGGTTAAGTCCATGCCTGAGCATTCCAAGGACATGAGTTCGAATCCAGCCGGGGAGAAATTTTCACTTAACAGAACTTAGTACTATGCGTTATTACCAGTTGTAATGCATAGTGAAAAAGGACCATGAGGCTGTTTCCAGGATATAATCAATAAATCATAGCCTTCAGCTAGCACGGTGTCTAAGCGCCAATCTTATGCTGAACTCCTCAATATACATTAAATATGTTTTATCCCCTTTAATTATGATTAAATAATCAAATTCGAAGTATTTTACTTTATTATCAAGGCGAGCATTTTACGAACCTCTTCGACACTAATCAATAGGCCAATCAGGGATAGTGTTAACCCACGCATGAAATACAGATGGACCAGCGGCGCAAAATGCGATTTTGCAATCACTCTAGTAATACGGATGTACCGGCACTTTTTTTCTACTTTCATACTCAGTTTTCATCACCCTAGGGTATTAGAATGGGAGGAAGCAGGGCAGGGACCCGGTAATGCCACAAGCAACCCTCCTCCCCCCCCCCCCCACTCCTTCCACCAATACACCCCATCCGCAGAACGCCGCACCAACCATTATCCCGGGGACGAAGCGATATCAAAATCCGCTCAGATTACATTTTTTTCGCACGCGGCACACGGTTCGAACCCCAAGGCATCCATCAATCAAGGTCACATCAGAAACTCGTCGGCCAATCGCTCTGGGATGATATGTGCCATCAATCCTGGGGTGAAGGCGCCATCAAAATCTTCAAAAGGGAGTAACGCGGGTGGAGTGCGATCCACACCTTAAGCATTGATTCAGGATCAAAACTCGGTAATAAGTGGGCATGAAATAAGTTTACAAGGTGCCGCGACAAAATAAGTCGTTTCGTACCACATATAAATCGAAAAAACACGTCTTAAAATTATTCCAGTAAGCACTTTTATTACATATTTTAAAATGCATAAAACATCAACAGACATATATTGGCTTCCTCAAGACGAAAAACGAATACAGCCACCAGATCTGGACTGCTACAACGTAAGTAATGGAATTTAGAGGTGATAAAATATTAAGATCAAAAATAATTTAAAATTAATTTCTAATATTAAATTTACTTATCAAGAAATGGATAAATTTACATTATTTAAATTTCTCGTAGCCACTATCATATTATAATGCAATATCCACCCGCAGAAAAAAAACACGCCCCATCAACATAAACGTTATTTTACAACTAGCTTTAAAAAAATGAAGAAAGGTAAGAAACCTTGATGAAATTTCATAAAACAGTGACCATTCCCTGAGCAATAGGTGGTAGAGAGACCCGGACACTCACAAAAGCAAATGCATAGGCATCAGAAACGAAATTCTTTGAGAAAAATACAGTTGGCCGACCGCGAACAGATAGAGAACGAAACACAGACGCATGGAAAGAAGTTGCTTTGAAAAGTATCGAAGAATCTATAAGAGATTGCAGATTTAGAATGAGAGAACTCCTTAGAAGAATGAATGAGGGGAGAATACCAGAGAAAAATTTGGAAATATAGAGCGAGAGACAGAACATTCCAGGAACGTCCACGCAGGAGACAGAAAGGCCAAGACTAAAATAAGCTTGTTACGGGCTCAAAGCCTGAGACATGCAGAAAGATGAAGAACAACGATACTTATCCTCATCATCACCAATCCAGAGTTTGGTTTGCTGCAGATCGCAACTCGCTCTCCACGCAGATAACCGTTACATACTAATAAAATTCTTCACCTACACGTCCGTGTTGATATGTAAGATGTATACCATTCTGGACCTTCCTTTGCAATTCACCCGATTCATTCCTACACTCAAACCATTCTGTTTATACTATTGACCTTTTCTAAGTTTTTTTAAACTTCGAAATTTTCCACTTTCGTTAAATGAAACAGTGTCCCGGGAAATTGACTTCTTAACGAATAAAAATGCTGCCAATTACCGTCACCGTATTTAAAATCGAAAGCAAAATGGCACAAATTTTTGCAGGAAAAGAAAGAACCAAGTCTTGCAAACAATTTAGTAAGATTTTACCACACAACTATTGGGCACGCTCCGGCGTTTTTGTGGTTACTGAAAAATGCTCATCAATAAATATTTGCCTTGCCAGAGCACGGCAACGAGAGAGTTAAAACCCCATTTTCAAAGGAACAAATTGTTTTAAATCACTTCTCCTCCCACCTAGCGAAGTAACACAGGATCTTCGCTAATCTCGCAGAGTAAGAATATTAAGACAATACTTGAAGACGAACGAAGAAGAGCTTGCTTGGTAAGGTGAGTGAGGAAACTTCTGAATGAGATTAAAAGGAAGCAGAGTAGGCGACTGGAAGAGTTAAGAGGACGCATCATACTCTTCGGTAAGGAAAAGTTCTGTCGAAAATTCACAAGATGGTGTCACTCGCACCCGATCGAGGCGTTTTAGCGTCAGGAGTCTCCTATTTCAGGATAACTCTCGCACAAAGCAACAGTCGTCGGTAAATTTTAGCCATGTCTCCGGCGCGTAAGTACAGGCAGCGCTTATATAAGATCTGTGAAAGAAGACTGAACTAATTGCATCACCGTCCGAGAACATCATGGCAGAAAACCATTCAGGTCGAAATATACCAATTACAGATTCTATCTTACAACCGTGACGGCTGTTACTTAGCATTCCGATAGAGGAGGGATTGATACATCTCCATTAGTTTTAGATATGTGAATAATAATAATAGTGTTTATAAAAATATACCTTGCCGTTTTCCGGATGGTTTAATTATGCTCCGGGATAAAATTTTCATGTTTCAGATACGAGCCTCCCTTGGCAAAGGTCTATTCTTTATACTATAAAAATTTCAAGTTGATGACGTAAGACTTAAACAAAAAATCTGGGGTCGGAAATCATCACAAATCCGACCTGTGGAGCGGGTGTGATGCGTCGCCTTGTCGAGCGGAGAAGAGGTGCCTAACCCTGTTAGTGCCGCGGGCCGATTGATCGGCTCTTGCATCTCGGGTGAAAAGTGCAGTGAGCCGATATATCGTCTCATGCACAAACATTGTACAACTTTCGAGCACTAATATAATTACAATTATTTTTTTGACCTGATAAAAGTATTTTATGATTATTACCCAATTCATTTTATACACAATATAATAAACTGCAAATATCTTGGACAACAACTTCATATTGTTTTTTTCCTGAGAGGATAGATTTCATTAAAATACCCTCCGCTAACACCGCAGGCAGGGGTCAGTATTAAGAGGGTTAAGGTCGTGATTGAGGGTAGGATGTTGGGTCAATCAGGTTGGGTGACGTTGGTAAGGTAAACGGAAGAAAAAGAATAGGCTCCATGGTTGGAATAAAGAGAGGTAGGACGTATGTTGAAATGAGCGAAAAATTCGCACCTCTCTAAAGGTGCGTTTACACTAGCAGGAAAATCGAGCGAGTTGCTCCCTGATAGCTACTCTCTCGGTGTAAACACCCAGGCGAGTTCTCTCTCGGGAAGTCGGGAGGGATCGCAGGTAGCGCTCCCTGCTGTGAGAGCGAGGCCAGTGTAGACACCGTCATAAAGACTCGAGGGAGCCCTCCGACGATGCCGGAAGTTTTTTAGCGCTCGCTGGAGAATTTTCACTGGGGAAACATGTCAGGCAAGCGCGTTTGGACGAAAGAGGAGACGATGGAATTGATTCAAAGGGTTGAGTGTCTTCCCGAACTGTGGGACATTAAGTCCACCATTTATAGGGTAAGAAAAAATATAGAGCTGGCAATACTAGGGTACTTGTACTGGTTCTAGAGTATGACGAAGGAAGGCATTCGTACCTCATCATGAGGCGGGCACCTCATCCAATAAAATCAGAAAAATTTTAATTTTATTTTACTTGCATAGTTTAGGCATTCAAAAATATTTATTAAATAAACAATTATCATTTTCAACCCTCGATTATAGGGCTCCTCACTTTTTTAAATTACAAGTTACCAACATCTTTCACAAGTACAAAGGTATACAGAGTTAGAGGAAATTGATAAGCAATATTTTGGACGATGATATTATTGAATTACTTCAACTACAATGTAAAACGTGGAGAATTGACGAGAGGCCAAGTATGTATTTATTTAAAATCACGGGAGCAGTTCCTGATCGCCGAGGGCCCTAATCGCTCCGAAGGAAGCGAAACAGCCACTCACAACACAAGCGGTTTTCTCAGCCTTAATCACCGGCGCTTGAATTGTCGCCTTTAAAAGACTATCAATCACCTTCGGCACGGTGGCTATTCGATAACACCCTCGTAAAAAACATGTCAGCGAAGGTGTACCAATAGGGGGAGGGAAAGGGGTGAAAAATGATGTAAAGGTATGTAAGCACTGTGCATGTTATTCCACACTTACAGACGCGTGACAGGACTTCCTTTAAAGATTGCACCCAGTGACGGAAGGGAATTCAATGGGCACACGTGAAACAGGTTTGAGGCTGTGATATGGTCATCATTTTCAATTAAGCTTTAAAGGGATGCAATTTCGAGGGCGACCCATACGTTTTCCCTAATCTTAGCGCTTTGATTTATTTCTGTAGCAAACTTGACTTCAACCCTGAACAATCACGAATTATTTCGTGTTTTTATTTATAAAGGCCGCTTTACACAAGGCACTTTATCGCACAGTCTGATGCATGGACAGGTGTGCCGTAAAAATTGTGAAGAGATAAGCGATGATCTGACCAAACGACTGCGCGAATCAATCAACAAAAGACATCAAAATTGCCCAAGCTCTGATTCCGCGCCCACGGTAACGCAATGTCCATACATAAAACTGGGCAATGAAATGCCTTGAGTCAAACGTCCTCAAGCACCAACTTAAGATTTGCATCAACCAATCTTAGGATTTATGACTTTCATGATGACAGTTAAATGTTCACACATCTCGACGAATTAACGTGATTTTATAGATTGGTATGTTTAGTGGATCAATCCAGAGAAACAATTATACATCGACTTACAAATTCGTTCGATAGAACACTCGCCATGCATAGGAGAAGAAATTGGGAAAAAAGGGAGGAGAAGGCAATGGAACATTTACGTTAACGGAGTGCCTTAGTGTCTCCTTCTGATATTTTAACCCTTTGAGTGCGACATGACGTGATAACACGTCATGGTTTTCCTTGGGCTGATGCTGATTACGTCATATCACGTCAAGGTTACCGTAAGTGTTCCAGCTATCACTAAGAAACTTTCAATAGGCCCCATAATGAAAGCTGGAACACTCACAGTACCCATGACGTGATATGACGTCTTCAGCACCAGCGTAAAGACAACCATGACGTGATAACACGTCATGCCGCCCTCAAATGGTTAATAGTAACTAATGAAGAATGGAAAGGAAAAATTTTCACACAAATCATTTCAGCAGGGCATCTGGCTAAATTTACTGTCTCAGAAATATGGGGGACAAACGTAATGTGTCACACTGCATATCGCCTGATCAGGATTTTTCAAGGGATCTAAACTCAACGCGTGGTCTCCGAATTCATAAGCGTCTCACAAACTAGTTCCTCCCTCCAAAAGACACTCAAATAGGGATCGGATTCCCTCTGAAAAACATCCTCCTCTGCAGGGATTTGAACCCTGGCTGTCCGTATGGTTAGCCAGTACTCTAGCAACCACACCCGCCCGATCCCCATATTTATTTTGCATCAGTTTCCTCACGCCAGGTCTGAATATTTTCAAATCAAAAGTTTCGCCTTCCAATTAAAATCAACCATAGAATATAACAACGGTTATCGGATATTATTGTTTTTTTCAATGATTTTTCGACTCGATGACAGCAATTTCAGATTCACCGCGGGGTTTTTTTTTAAATCGTCCTATAAATTCGGTTTCGTCCCTGTTTTAATAGACTAGAGCACCGGAGACCACTCCCGCCAAATGCACGTGTACCACTTTCTCTTAGATTCACTCGGTTATAGAGTGTACGTCAGAATCCAATATGCTGTTATTTCACCCGGATACAACGACAACACTCTCCTGTGCGTCCTTCTAATTCCGCTACATCGAAAAAAAATAATCGCAAGCGTGAAGATTGAAATGGATTCGTCCGGAATTATTGATTATGGTTCGATTCGTCTGGGTGAAATACGTTTGCTAGGGTGTGTGTGAGTGTATCTGAGCTAAAGAGAACCGCATAATCTTTGCAATCGATACGGGAATAAAATGAGACGGGACTAAACAGTGGGGATGGGATGAGCGAGAAGACGTAGAGATAGTTCCTAAAGCGGCATCGTCCGTCAAAACGAATACTAAATCCAAATCCCAAATTTTCGTTCATGTTGTTTACAAAGTAATGCTTCCACCGACGGCATACTTCAATTATTTCAAAATAAAATAAAATAACAAGATATTTACTTAGTCCATCTGTCGGAAAGCAAATTAATTTAGGACGGTGGCTAGAGTACTGGCTAGCCATACGGGCTGCCAGGTTTCAAATCCCTGCAGAGGAGGATGTTTTTCAGAGGAAACCCGGCCCCTCAAACCAAGTGTCTTGTGGATGGCACTTCAAGTACAGTACTCCGTCTGTCAGATGAGACGTTAAACAGTGGTCCCCTTGGCGCCTTTCGTTAAGAGCAGGCTAATGCCGACGCTGGGTTTCTATCCACCCTACCTCCCAAGGCTACGTCGCTTGCTGCGATATATCGTATGTAGTGACTTTAGCGTCATCTACTTCAGGCGCAAATTAAAAAGGAACTTTAAATAAGACGATAATAGGTTATTAATTTATTAATAACTATTTTAGCTGTTTATACTCAGTGAATTTGTTAACAACAAACAATGTTATGATTTCTTTAGGAAAAAGCCTGCATGGTCCGTATCAAAATAAGAAACATGGCGGCAAGTCGTGAATGTGAGAAGCGACCCGGGCGGCATTATTGCTCAGCCAGTTGGTGCAATAATTTTTCAGGCTGCAGATTAGACAAAAAAATTGCATTTTTTAACTTCCCGAGTGATTTAGCGAGGTAAGTACGGTGTGAATAAGATGGTTAGATGTTTTACAGTTATACCGAAGCCTGCTCTTACTTTTGTATTGACATCTAATTAATTAATTTGGCCTATGGTCCTATAGTATGGCTGTGCAAGGATTTATGTGATTTTATGCCAAGTTTGAAAATGAATTCCACTTCATTGTTTCAAATGTTATGTTGAAGTTTTTGTAATAATGTAAATTGTGTCTTCAGTATCATTATTCACAATAAAGTTTGTGTGAATTCCATTTGGTTTCTTTTCATTGGAAATTATGAACCAAACCTAAGAAGCAATATCAAATATCAGGAGACCTCGTGAATTTTCATCATTTGGACCAATATCGGAAGAATGCAGAGGTCATGTTATATGCTATCGCTAAGGTTTCAGTGCTTCGGTTTAAATTTGGCGGGGTTATCGTGGTTGGGAAGCGCCTGACCGCTAGAGTGCTCTGCTAGTAAAGCATTACCCAGGGTCGATTTATTCGATATGTTGCACCATCGATATCGAGAGGCGAAGAATCGAGATATCGAACGACCTTGAGCATTACCGTTCAGGGAAGGGGAGCGTCGCGGTCTTGCTTCCTCCCTTACCTGTACCAATGGCGCAAATGACCTTAACTGTCGGTCGCCTCCCCAAAATCCAATCCATTCCAGCAAATTAATTACTGGTAACACTGATGAAACGGGTGGAGTTCTACGGCCTTTGAATCATAAAAGTTAAAAATTTAACCAAATGGCCGTAAACTATATTGGCACCTCACGCGGGGAGACACATGCACTAACTACGAGTTATTCTGCATCAGGCCTCCAGGTGAAGACGCATAGCACACATCCCTGAAGTTTAATGCTGTAGCTGTTGAGATCTTGTAGAGGTGTACTGACGCGAACACACATAAAACACACAAGGGAAAGGGGGAGAAAACGTAAGGTCCAAATTGTTTTTATAGAGATGGGGGAGAGACACACTGAGAGAAACACACGCAAACACACGAAACACTCGAGGCAAGTGAAGGGATAAACGTGAGGAGCAAAGCGAATACGCGTATTTCGGCCATAGGGTAGGGATGCCACATCGACATCGATGTATCGGACTACTCGATGTTTTTGGCCGAGACATCGAAAACATCGAGGAGTAAAATAATCCGATGAAGATAGAGTGAGTGGTTAGTACTTTTATAAACATCTAAAAATCGATTACTCGATGTTTTTTAGTCGATGTGGCAATATTTTACGGTCATTTGGTGTAATTTTTCATTTCTATGAAATTGTACCAAATTAAAAATATAATTGAATGACGATTCGGGCGTTAGCCTCGCTGAAGTACCAGCCCCTCATCAGTGACAAATGTACTGAGGACGATGTAATAATCTGATGTAGAACTATAAAAATAACTATTATTACGATAAGTATTAGTGATAAAAATATAGCTTTGATGACAGTGAATAAGGTTTGATTTAATAAATAATTACAGTCGATATTCTTTGAATTATGATGATAAAATAGATTGAATTACCAAATAAAATATATTAAGTTCTATAACAAACATTTTCAATTATTCGTCGTTTCCTTGGCATACCAACAACAGAGCTACTGCCTGCCACCTGGTGGCACCCGTGCCATACGTTGCTGACCTCTGGATTGATCGACATTTCTGTTTTTTTTTGTAATATAGACAATTTATACAGCCAAAGGAATCGTTATTTATAATGAATTAACGCACTTTCACATGTAAAAATAGCAGTAATTTACTATTGTCTCATAAAATAAAATGATGGGGTGCCTTACTTCACTATTTATAAATTCCCTTCGAGAATTCGTTTCTTATTAAGCAGGAAGCATGAAAATGGCATTCATATCACATAAAAGTACTACACTTCCTCCTTATTCGCCAATTACCGCATTTAACACCTAGCAATTTTAAGTTTGACTTGCGGAAAAAGGCGGAAGGTAGCGACTTCTGTATTCATGACTAGATGAGAGTAATTCTCGAGACTAAACAAAGAAAACATAAACTGTCTTTCCAATATTCAATAATTTCCAATAAAAAAATGAGATCACACTAGTTTTTCGTAACCATTTGGGCAGAAACGTCTTCACTAGAAGAAAATACTGTTAGCAGGCACAGCCCATACTGATAATCAACGACACGATATATTCAGATAAATTACGATGTAAATAAAGTGCTTGCTCTCCCCCAAAGGGTAACTTCGGACACTGATACTGATTAATTACACTGATACACTCAATATAATGGCAAATTACATCGAAAGTAGATGTTTTTACCCTTTGGATAGAGCGAGCAAAACTAAAAACTTCAGATCTCGATCTACATACATACCAATCACGCCGTTCCCTTCCGGGATAGGCACAGTCACAAAGTTTCACTCATAAATACATATTTTTTCACCTAACTAACTCTGCATCAATAATTCCCTCCAGCGGGAACCCAAATACTGACCTATCCTTGCAAACCTCTTTTCCCTCATTAACCCCCTTACACTGCTTCAAATACGCCCTCCTGTTTTAAAGACTCCTAAAATTCGCCTCCTAAGAGTTTCCTCACCACATTCAACCACAACATTTTCGGCTTCCTCTACCTCTCGCACTATTCATTTCACTCTTACATGTCTGTTTCGTTATTCGACGCACATCCATTCTCTCAACATGGCCAAACCAAAGACGCACACTCCTTTCATACATGTCCATTACTGGAGCATCTAACCCACATTCATTTATTACCCACTCATTCCTGACCCTATCCATCCTACTTTTGCCGCAAACAAACCTCAGATAACTCATACCCACGGCGTTTAGTCTACTCTTATTTCTATCCTGATATACCCATGTTTCACTACCACACAACAAAGTGGGGAGAAGTGAAGAGAATTTTCGCTTCCTTAGACAGGCACTCATTCCTTGGTATGCTCCACATCTCGATCTATTGATAAAAATCTAAACTTTTACATTAAAAAAACTGAATTTGATACTCATTCAAACGTGATCAATCAAAAACATCGCTACACCAAAAAAAAACAGTCGAAAAAAATAGCATTTAGAACCTACTGGAGGCTTGGCATGACGAACGGCGGAGAATTGGCTTCGCGTGTCACATGAATGGAACGCTATCGGAAAAATGATTTTTGCGACGAAGGAACGGTCACAATACCGAGAACATTGGAGCCTCAACCCAAAATATATTACCCTAAAAAGCTCTTTATTGCCAGTCTTTATCGTAAAACCCCACCTTTCCGCGTTGGGGGGATATTTTACCTCTGCACTGAACCGATATCTATCTACGGCGATAAACCCAGAAAATGGTCTACGGCTTAACAAGGGGAGACTTCCCCGCACCGCAGATTTGAATATTGAATACGTTTGAGAAGTGCAGAAGTTAAACAGCAGTGCCGATGAGACGCGTTTTGGAAGAATTCGTCCAATTAGTGCAGTAATAACCAAATTATTCCTTAACTAATCATTACTACAGTTACAATTATAACCCACCAAAATAATCAGTTGTTTTAAAGTGTAGCCTACTTAACTTATGAGCCAATGTTCACTCCTTAAGTATTAGGGCAGTCAATATTTTTCCCAGCCTTTAGGAAAATATTATCTGAAGCTCTGGACCGATTATTTATTTGTATTTTATTTATCCTGGGTTGGATGGGACAGAACCATCCCCTCTTCCCCCGACCCAGTTTACATACACAGACACCCATGTCCTGGGCAGATAATATTCTACCCACGCGGGACTCAAACCGGCGACCCTCGGGTTAGAAGGGGAGGACTTTACCCCGCCGCCACCGGGGCCGACATTGTGTGAGCGATTATATGAGCATCATTGGACTCAAATATTTTTTTCACATCGCCAGTTTCAAAAACCGTACTCCACTAATGTAGACTATGCATATTCAACCACGGACTGAACAGAATAACGGACTAATGACGTCCCATACGCACGGCTGGTAAATATTGTATCTAGTCAGAGAGGATATTCCATACATGTTTCATTCTGCGAACTTTATCAGGGACCCTATCTTGAGGTCCGGTTGTGAAGCGAGCCGAAACGGGACGGCAGGTAGTGGTGAGTTAAACCCACTTTTTGAAGCGATTGTATTGACAGCAATGGGAAAGGTTTTCTGACTGATCCTTCACAATAAAAGGGACCTTCCTCCAGCTTTTCGCAATATTTTCCGTAGTCCATAACCCAAAATCGTCCACTGCGCAGCGCCAGGGACTTCTGAGAGAGAAATTACCGAATGATCTCATCCGTCAAAGCACATTCAATTGAGGTATCACCAACGCGGCCATATGCTCTTTAAATGACACCCAAGTAGGAAAAAAGTTAAATGAAAAAAAAACCATTCCACAGCGAGATTCCCGAGCCCTCACTAAGAGCATTCAGCCACCACACCGCCTCGACTCCAAGTATGCTATAAATTTACGTCTGGACTCAACATAGAATTATAGGAATGCCAGGAAATTAACATACTTTCCAAACTACGACTGTTCGCCTATATTCTATTTATTATTACTACCAGCAAACGTGGGCATGTTCAAGTATAACTCACAGACGTGTCCCTGACTATGCAGCACCAGACATTTCCTGAACTACCACGAAATACCACAAAATGAACAAGACAACAGTGAAAAACACGAAAAAATAATTCGTTATGACGACGAGAAATATCACAGGGCCGTCACAAGTTTGTACTTTTTATGTATTACCACAAAGTACCACAAAAATGAGCAAGACAACAGTGAACAACACGAAAAAATAATTCCTATTGTTGACGAGAAATATCACAGGGTTGTCGCGAGTTTGTGGATCAATTGATTATAGATTACTCTCGACTGTGACTTGAGTATCGAGTAAGGGTCGATAGCGTTCCGACGGATACTATAAAATAAGTAATAGCA
The DNA here is from genome assembly GCA_963169105.1 of Ceriagrion tenellum. NCBI lineage: Eukaryota > Metazoa > Arthropoda > Insecta > Odonata > Coenagrionidae > Ceriagrion > Ceriagrion tenellum. The sequence continues at coordinate 56,408,799 of OY720639.1, read as the reverse complement.
CAGATAAAATGAGGCGAGGAAAAAAAATGCAAGGATAAAAAAAATAAAAGACCTTCCGCAAGATGGAATCGATTGTAGCCGCAGGAAGAGCAGCATGGATACAAATGGAAATCGAGAAAAAGGTTGGATTTTTGAGTGTCCTTCTACCGAGGGTTACGTCGGCAAAAGCCATTTAGGTGTAATCTTCAAAACGACCTAGCCCCCTCAATTATTCTCGTACATTATCGCAGGAGGTTCACAAGTAGAGACCCAGCGAGAAGTCAACTAAAAAACCAATAAAAAAAGGACCACTCATTCCTTCTTCCTTCGGACGAAAAGGGGCTCTAAACGATTAGCAGATTTGAATTAACTCCAACAATTAATTCTACTTAAGACGTTTGGTCTTTTGGCAATCGGACCACAAATCATTGTAAAACTCGCTTTAAGATGGCATTGGGTTTGAAAATAATTTGGGAGGCAAGGAGGATAGGCAACCTTAAAAATTAAAAATATCTATATATTCAAAAGACTTTCCGGCGTAAATTTGCATGAAAATGGCCCTCAAGTGTTGAAAAAATGGTCGCTACTTATTAAATTCACACGACAATTTACGACAGTATTTTATTATCACCATTATGGGGTTTGACTACGTGGTCCAAGGACGATGCACTGAGGTATTCCTGCCGCAACAGGAGACCAAGAAAAGTCACTGGAGATAATAGCCCGCTGAGTTATACTATAAAGAAAGTCGGTTATGAGGCTGAGAAAAGTTTAGATCAAATTACCTAATTTATGATGTCAAATCATATCCATTATCCAGGTCAGTTAGTGACCACACATCTTAGTCAACGATACCACAGCTGGTCTGAAAAAAATACTGCGGTGACAATATGATTTATTTTCAAAAATCGTCGAGAAAATACACAAACGACTTACTGTTAATATTTTTACCAGTTCTAGGTGCTATAAATTCCTCATTTTTTTAAATAAGGTCTCTCTAGAGTGCATACAAGTATAATTTTCCTACTAGCAGGGCTGGTACTTTACGTCAACAATCTCGGAAAGTTATTTGGTAAGCGGCTGATATTTTGGTTAGTTTTTCTTCAAAATGAAACCAAATCCATTCATTTCTAAGGGATACAATATGTCGCTCAAACTGTATTAGCGCGCAAAATTTTCCTCGCCAAGGATGCATTTTCTAAGTGAAGAGAATTGATGAGGGGGAGGCCTCCACGGGGAGGCGTTTGTAAGCAATTGGTGAAGCGAGGATGTAAAATATAACTGGAGGCATTTGAGATGTAGGTTTGGAGAGGAAAAGAAAGTTGGCAACAGATCATTAAGTATTAATATGGAATGCATTTAGGACTTGATAAAAACTTTGTAAAGTTTTACGTACAATACTAGAAATGCCGTAAAACGTTCGATTAAGGACTGATATCTTGGTATCTTTGGAAAGGTGGGATGTTTTTCTTTAAAGAGAGACCAAATTCATGGATTTCTAGGTGGTATGCTATTTCGCTCAAACTACCTTAATGAATGAATACTATCTTCTTCTTCTAAGGCTTGGGCCTGTTTTCTTCACTACATACTCAGATTATCCCATTTCTTCAACGTCCTGCCATCTTACCCTGAGCCTGTCCGCAACTCATTTTCTACCAGGAAGCCCATCCAAGGGAATAATAACTATTCCTTCGCCCTCCATTATATGTCTGGATGACCATTCCATTCCTGCTTCCGCCAGCTCTCATTCACTCAATCGCCCAAATGAAGAATATTTTTCAAAATTAATATTTTTAATGGCCGCAAAATGTAAACTGTTATTTGAAATCCCACGTAGAGTCCATATAAAAATAATAAATTTATTTATTCTTCGAATCAACCTTACGAGCACACCTTAAAATTTCAAAAAGGATGAATTAGAAATCCCTCTAACGCATCACCTGTACTTGGGATACCTAAAAATCAATTTACAATTCGAAAAATTGATAAATGAATAAACCGAGACCAGATACGTAACAGAAATATATACATAAAAAGGATAACGATATTTTGTTTGATCTCAACCTGTCGGGCATTCAGTTCATGAGGGGTGTTAACCATACTATTGACAAAAAACACATCTAAATTTTCTACATCAACTAACCTGTACCTTAACTCTGTTCAAAAATGATATTAAACTAGTTGTACCTCTTATATCATCTGACAATCTAAGAAATAATTTTGGCTCAATATGGATAAATAAACGTTTAAAAAAGAAAAATTGGGCTTGGGCAAAACATTCATTGTTGTCGATCTTAGAATCGAGCGCTTACGCTTCTCAAGGAAATCGAGTTTCACTTACGGCGCTGTTATTCTTTGCTATGCAACGCTATCTATTTATTCATCTGTTTATTTGCACGTATTTAAATTGCAACAGTTGAGCAATTGCTTGTTTTGTGCTAACTTGTTATTACATAATATGATCAGTTCGAATAACAATGACATCATGCGACGTATTGATTAATTGAAATATCAAACTTTGTTATTAAACACAGACCGTTCCAGGCATACAATATACCCACGGCAAATGCTACATAATGTATCATTTAGAGTGACAGTTGTGATTAATAAATAACAATTATCCATGCTTAAATCCAAACCGAAACGAGAGTGTAATGACAAATTAGCACAAAATTGGCAATTGCTCAACTATTACCATTTGAATACGTGCAAATAAACAGATGAATAGATGGCGTTGCGTAGCAAAGAATAACAGCGCCGCAAGTGAAACTCAATTTCCTTGAGAAGCGTAAGTCGCCGCTCGATTCTTCGCAATACATTTGAATCCGACCGTACATTGGCTTTTGGTTCGACCTTAAGCTTATAAAGACTTCAGAGGTATAACAATTTCAATACTTAATAAACGTAAAGATGAAGTACAGGGAATAACTGTAAATCCACAAATATGGGGAAGGACGGTTCAAATTGACACTTTCTAGCAATCAGTCTCACTATTACTATATAAAAAAGATATCCGCCGCGATACTATATTTCTCCCTCACACATTTTCGATGGCATCCTCGGATTTAATTGACGTAAGATCTAATAACTTAGGCAATGCAAAAATGACAAAACAGTCTGAGGTCGCTCAACCGATTCCCTACCATTCTCTCACATTTATGCACAGAAAACTTCTCATTTCTCAGCTGCGAAATGTTCTCTGCTCAACGAGGCATTTTGAAATGTCGGGAGATGACATCGTGTTTACGACCATCGCCAACACGTATAGTCTTTACGAAGGAGGTCACGCGAACGACTGGCGGACGGATACAAGCAATATCGGGTCAAAATCCTCCTCTGCCACATGCATGTTTATTATTCTAAAAATATCCTTCGGAAGTACAGACATGAACTGTTGGACGGACTCCAAGAATAATATTCTTCCCTGCGGCTACACTGGGCTCGGACGCACGCAAATGTTCTCCACAATGGTGTAAGAATCGCCAAAAAAGCATGAGAACGACGGATGATGTTTCATACGAACAACGTGAATGAAAATGCCATTTCATGGCACGGAAGGATGAAAAAGTAAATGAAAGATGCTACTCTGCTCTGGTTAAGCCACACCTCGAATAAGCCGCGAACAATTGGGACCCTGATCATAAAGATTTAACCAAAAAATTAATAAAATTCTAAGAAAAGCAGCAAGCTTCGTTACTGCTACGTGCGAAGATACAGTGTTTCACAACTTTTGGAGGGATTAAGGTGGGAGCCCCTAGAAACTTGGAGGCTACACGCCAGGCTTAGGTTTCTTGAGAAATTTAGAACTATTGTATTTTAGAGCGACTATTATCACAGAGACTATTATCACGATGCCTCACTACATCTCTAGGTCTGACAGAAGCGATAAAATAAGAGAGTTACATTGCCGAATAGATAGGTACACAAACTCGTTCATTCCACGCACATTAATACCTAAAAATCCACTCAATACACTCCCATATTACATTTCACCTCCAAAAACCTCACATCTTTACACGGCTGGCGTCCTAACACCCTCTGCCGCACATCCATGAGGCAGTTTGCACGGTAGTATGCAGATGTAGTAGGAGAACTGCGCCTCGTTCAGGCCTTGCATTGGCTTGCAACGCTAAACGTAAATTGAATCCGTGCTCAGATTTCCGTTTCTCCATTGGGGTGTTCCATTTCCATTTGGAAGATAGCAGAAACTCACGCCAGATATAGTCGCTCATCTCCGCTAATATCTAGCTGCTGAGACTCATGAAGAGAGGTACATTGCCGAACAAACGGGCACGAAAGTTTGCTCTTTCCACGCACAATAAGTGATCATAGTAAAAACTGAGCTCTAAGATTTTCCCGGTCTATTATGTTTAAATATCTTTCTCGGGCTTCGCACCGGGTAATGTTTTCAAAATCCGCCGACGTTTCGGAAAACGACTTGTTTTCCATTTTCAAGGCATTTGATTACAGGCCACCAGGTATTACTCAGTTGGAATCCGGAATAGAGACACCGGATTCCAACTGAGTAATACCTGGTGGCCTGTAATCTAAGGTATCAAAAATATGAGAAAATGATTCAACGACCAGCGGAACACTTCAGCCAATCATGGGGATCGCAACCTTCATTGTTGGGGCATCAACAGCTTGTTTAATTTTAGCGTTATAGCAGTCACGACGGAAATAACACGTGACTTGAAAATGGAAAACAAGTCGTTTTCCGAAACGTCGGCGGATTTTGGAAACATTACCCGGTGCGAAGCCCGAGAAAGATATTTAAAGAACTGAGCTCTACTTAAAACACTGCCATAATACATTTCACCATTCACCTCCCACAACCTTATCCTTTACATGACTGGTGTCCTAAGGCCCCCTGCCACACGCCCATGCAGCCGCTTGAAGGATAATTCGTATATGTAGACGTAAACAACCGACCGCCACCAAGGTAAACTAGGAGACTAGACACTTTTTTGTGGATTTCTATTGGATAGAATAAGATTTTTATGGAGTTAATTTACAGATGGATGAGCTTTCAAATGCAAGTGCGTAAACATTCCCGTACGTAAAAACATTCGCGTGGAGGTACTACATGGTTCGAAAACATGGACCAATTGTGCTTGAGGATGATGCTGAAGATAAAGTGGACGGAAAATAAGAAATTTTGAAGTGTGCAGAAGAGTAGAATAGGTTAGTTTCTAAAATGGATTTATTAAAATAACTTTTACAAACCACAAAAATACAACTCACGACCCGGGTTTCAACGCGTTTGCGTCATCTTCCCGGGCGTTGAAACCCAGGTCGTGAGTTGTATTTTTGTAGTTCGTAAAAGTTATTTCAATAAATTCATTTTAGAAATGAATTACCACAATGTCACCAGAGAAAAGTGTTTCATTCTGTCGTGAAGAATAGGTTAGGACCAATTGGAACACCATAAAGGAAAGAAGTACAAGATGGATTGGACACACCCTGAGGCACAATGGGTTTGTGAAGAACATAATTGAAGATAAACAGAGCGAAAATTCCCCAGAGGAAGACCCAGCAATAAGTCAAGATACGCTTAATTTCCATGCAAAAACTCATTTTCTAAAGTTCTTCTCTGTGAATTAATCATGAGAAAAACAGGAAAAGAACGTACCAACGCACCACATGAAACTCTTCTTCACGTGAAATGTTCAAAATGCCCACTTGGTTACTTATTGTTAAGCCGCTATTAATAGTTTCAGTTCAGTTTTTTGTGTACCTTTCCACCGAAGGTAATACTGACAAGCTGACATGCGATTTTATTTCATTGTCTTACCTAAGGCCGCTTCATGTTGCCGCATTTTTATTGTACAAAAGAATGTACCTATCATAGAATGTCAAAGAAAATTAATTTAAAATTATTTTATTTATTTATAGTATCTTCACTACCCTGAACCGAGCGTATTTGGCCTATTTATGTCAAGTGATTAACAAAAACAACAGAGGAACATAAACACGCAGGACCTAAGGTGTGATGATTCCACCCAGGCGAAATTCGAACCCGCGACACTCGGTTTAGCAGCGGAGGAATCAACCCCGTTGCTTCCGGGGCCGAAAAAATTGAATGTAGTTGGAGCAGGTTCTATTCAGTCCCTCTGACAAACATACAATTCGTCGCTTTACACGGTACGAATTTCCACAGAGCCATGCAACAGTTTAAGTGATAATTGCGGACTTTGTTACACATAAGAACTAGTTTCACCTGGTACGCTGGTACATCCTCTTCCTGTGTGTTTCCCATGATTAATGCACGATGAAGAGTCGTAGTTACTAGTCCTAACATGGAAATAAAACGTTCCTAAACCCAAATCCACACCGGAAGTACCATTACGTGGGACGGAAGAAGTACAGCGGACATCAAGCGGAGAATAGCCCAAGCTAAGAAGGCGTTCAAGGTAAAAAGATACCTGCCGTGAACAAAGAAGATAGGACTACAAATCAGGAAACAGTAGGTTAAAACATTATCGTGGAGCGTGGCACTCTATGGTACGGAAGCATGGGCCATTGGAAAAGCTGATCAGAAAAGACTAGAAGCCTTCGAAAAACGGTGCTGGAGGAGGATGCTGAAGATAATATGGACGGAATAAATAACAAATAATGAAGTGTACAGAAGAGCAGAAGAGGAAAGGACAAATTGGAACACCATACAGAAAGGAAGAACCAGATGGATTGGACACACCTTGAGACACAATGGGTTTGTGAAGAACATAATTGAGGGGAATATAGAGAAATAAGTCCCCACAGGAAGACCCAGAAATAAGTTCATTGAACAAGCAAAGAGGAAAGTATAAACAGGAAAATATACCAGGAGGTAAGGGAACTAGCATTAGATAGGGAAGGGTGGAGGACTGCAGTCAACCAATCTTAGGATTGAACGACCAATGACTTGAACCACATGGCATATTTTCAATGTGAAATGAAATTTCCTCAACGCATCCTGAAATTTGGGCCGCAACTTCTGGCTAAACCCGGTATTAGGAGACTTGAGTGCAGGGGAGCGTGTATGTAGCATAATTAAAACAATTTCAAAGTTACAAAAGGGAGTATTCAAGGGTAAGGCAGTGGAAATGATATCACTGAGACGAAGCCAAATTTCTGAAACGAACACCGAATATTAAGCTCTTTTGACAGAGGCTAACCCAGAAAAGAAATCGACGACATAGGTACACATGTGCCACACATCACATAGCAGGTAAAATAATAGAACTTTCATTGTCACTAGACTATAATTTTTTCGGAAAAATAACCACCACGCATTCGATAAATTGGCATCGTCGTCATCGATGTGAGTGCGCGTTAATTTTGATATTCATACCGAGAACACACTTAACCAGATTTCATTAAACCGTGCCTTTAGGAACGAGTATTTTGAGTTTATGAACTGCCCAACGCGTAGTTTTGTTTTTAAATTATACTATACTAATTTTTGAGGCATTTTTTACCGAGTTCTCATAAAATCTTTCGGAAAAACTCGCTCAATTACGGTACTTTGAGAGAAATATCATTTCCCCGAGAAATTCATAATTTGGTCTCCTTTTAACGAAAAATATCGTACTCTTCCAAAGATACTAAAATATCAGCCCCTTGCCGAACAACTTTCCGATGTTTTTGATAAATAATACCAGCTCTTTTACATGGGAAATGATAGGTTACGCTCTCCAGAGAGACCTTATTTCAATGATGAGGTATTTCTAGATCTCGTCAAAAAATTAACAGTGCCTAGTTGGTATGTTATCTCGACGATTTTTGAAAGTAAATCACATTGTCTCCTTACTAATTTTTTTCAGAATCGCTAATAAAACCCTCCGTTGTGAAGTAGATTTGAACGTATCGCGAGAAAAAATGAGTCAAATGAAAGACTTATGTGGTTATTTTTATTAAATTACTGAGAATTTCAATCATGTAGAAGTATATCGCTCCACCATTAATTACGCAATATTTAATTCATGCTTCCTTCAGCTGCTGCAATTAAAACGAATAATTCGAATGCGGTCTCCATTATGACTATAGAGCTACCTCACACAAACTACATCAAGTGAAGTTACATTTAAGCAGCTTACCTTCACTATTTCCGCCATCATTTCGGTCTTATTCCTCTACACCGCGCCTCTCCCTTCGTCGCCATTCCAACCCTGCCAAAACCTACTCGTCCCTTCACACCCACGCCGTGCTGTGGTGAAAAAATTTATTCCTTTCACTTTCCACCCAGAAACCCCACCCCGAGACACCCCTACGAGGCTACAGTCGTCACCAGCGACCCCTCTCGGTATCCGGGGGATGAAGGGCGACTCTCCCGGGGGCGGGGGAAGGGGTGGAGGCTGCGTTGGACCCGCCCCCGCATTCACAACCTCCCCTACCCCTCCCCCCCCCCCTGGTGGCGTACGGGAAAACGACGGGGATGAGGAATGACAGCGGCTCGGAAGTTGAATGGTCGCCATGGCAACGAGACGGATGTTTTCCCCATCCCATGCCGCCCCCGCTTAATATCCCCGGACCGCTATCCTTCTCCTCCCTCACCCCCTCTTCCCTTTCCCACGCACCGTAGGAAAAGGGGATCCTTTTTATGTGCAAAAAAACTGGACTCACGATAAAGGCAAACAAAAATACGCACTCGAAATAGCGTTGAGTCAGGATACAAAGAGAAATGCCATCATTTTTATCTTTATTGTTTAAAAAAATACTACTTCAAATGATGATAGCGTTGGCAATTGGCTTTTGGCAACGATAAAGTAGACGTTCGATCCTGAGAGAGAAATGATTTAGCAGTTAACTTCGTACATTCTCATTCCTTTTCGACGTTTTTTTCATTTCATGAGTACTTAGTTTAAATTTTCTTATTGTAAATGTAAATGCCTTTCGTAAAATGAAGCCCAAGGGGTAAAGGGAAGGGTCTATTAGTTTTCCGACCAATTAAGAATATGAGAAGTTCTCAGGATTTCACCTGGATCAGGTTTGTTCGTCAGCTGCCGATGTTTCAACGGATGACACTTTCATTGTCTTTGGAGGTAACTTAGTCAAACACCTTACTAATGCCCGGTTGCAAGAACACTTTGCTATAGAATCAATAGTTATGAGATCCATGAAGTTAGAAATCTCGTAAAAATATTCGGGTCGTAGGAACACATCTACTAGTTACATAACTTATTTACCTATAGTTAATAATTTCGAATATTTGATCTATTTCCCACCATTAGATAAAGTTCACGAAAGTTTAGCCTATGAATAATTGCTAATGCACATAATAATTAGAGAGTAAGAGTTAATAAACTGGTCATTTGTCTAAAACAACTTTTTTATCAAGTAATTAAGTCTCTAAGCAGTGCATTGCACATCCGCCATCTAGGCTACTTATGGAACTCATAACTCCATGCCATAAGTTATGAAACCAATAAATATATCCAGTGTTTCTGCAACACTTATTGAATGGTTGCCACGGCTTATGGGTCCCATAACTTTATGGAATATATACGTGCCGTTCCTGTGACTGGCCATAAGTGGATATCTCGAGAGCTTCCCATTCTTTTTGCAGTGCTTATCCTGTTTGGAACGGCGTGACGGACATGTACATCCATCGATAATGATCAGAATGATCTGGTATTGGAAATTTACACTCAATTAATATTACATCTCCGGGTATACGTGGCAGCGAGGACATTGGATGGAGATTTGCGATGGTGAAAGAATTGTTCATCGATAGGAGGGAGCTAGTGAAAGGGGAATCCTTTTGTATGATGTAAATAAAAGTCAAGAGAAAAGTTTAACATAGAGATAAGTGTTGCACAGTGCGGACACGTTGACTCATGAGGATGGTGGATTAGGATATAATGCAGGGATCTGAGATGTAAGACTGACAGAGGATGGAGAATTTGCGGAGGACGGAATGGAAGACAAACGAGGTAGTGCTCTGTGGGGTGGCTGGGGAGAAGAATCTAATCTCCAGAGGAGATTAGGAGGGGACGGGGTTGGTGGTTGGAGGCGGTAGTGAGGGGAGAAGGATCATGGAAGGCTTTGATAGGAGTTGCAGGGAAGAGGACGAAAGAGAAGTTTTATTATTGAGATGAAGATGGGTAGGATGTATGCCGAACCGAAGAAATAATTCGAGCACGGGCTGCATGACAATTTAATATTCGCACACTAAATCCTTCGGGTGATTCTCGGAATAAAAGTCCTTCTTTTATTTAGCCCACAAGTAAGAAGAATAACTGTTTGACAACCCGATGGCCATAAGTATCCAGCTTGTTCCGCGTACCTTGCTCGTGCCGTTCCTTGTTCACCAGTGCTTTGTGCTGTTGCCATTTTATGAAGAAAAGAATTCATCAATAATTTTGAAACTTACTTCGCAAAGAAAATGTCAAAACAACATCCATTCGGTATTTTTATAAATCGCGTCAAACGATAAACTAACACACAATGAATCTCGGAGGCAAGATACAAGCCAATGATTATAATCTATGAAGAGGATTACATAATGAAACTAAATCACACAAGTCTAACGCACTTGGGAATGAGAAGAATCCGGCAAAAGCGAAGTCTTTTGGGAACTAATAATTATCGAATAAGTGTTTTCATTGTCATAATCAACACAAAAAAAAGACTACGAACATTTAAGAGTGAGGGAGAAAAGCAAAACAGAGCATCTGCTACATTTTTCAGATAATCATTCGTAATGCTGCTATTGAAAGACCAATTGAATATATCGAATCAAAAATTTGAATACTTAAAATAAAATAAAAATGGATATATTATATTTGGGCATCTTAAATCTCAGTAATCATCGGTGGCAATGAGTACAATGTGAAAGGGGACATATGGTTTAGAGCATATTTGAGATCTTACAACATATTATCGGGCAGAGCTTTAGCTGAAACGAACGCTAAAAGTTACAACGTATTCGTTACTTTATTTTCTTCTTGCCGTTTGCGAAAACGATCGTTAGCAAATTTTTCAAGCGGAAATTTTCATGGGTATTTTCTCATGCACCAAGGTATTTTTATACCCATGCACGCTTCGGAATTGCTTTTTCTTGGAATCCATACTTCCGTGTTTCTCAGTAATCCTGTTATTAGTTTTTCTTCCGACTAATCTTCCCTTGACACTCCCTTTCCTTTCCAAGGACATATATATCTATCCATAAAGTGCAGTAGTGATATTTCACCCGGCCTTGACAATGACCTAGTTGGACCGTGTCCACTCTTTCGTAGAGCTTCCCCGGTCTAGAGTTCGGGGAAGTGGAGTCTTTTTTTTTATCCGCATTTTCGCTTTCCGCCGCTTAATGCGCTGGCAACCACAAAAATGATTTCCGTCGCCGTATTTCTTTTTAAGTCGTATTCCTCGCAACGGTTAAACACTATGATAAATTGACGCCCAGTATATACGCTACGTTCAAGATAACAGACCCAGAGAAAAGAAGGTCAGAGGAGATAAAATAGCGCCAGCTTTATTCCGTGAGGAACTGTTCGGAATTACAGCAGGTAGAGAAAACAATGAAGATACGGAAATCAACACAAAATTCCCGAATGACAATGGATCCAACCTGGGGTAGCAACAGCTTTTAAAACATACCTACAACATTTTCACAAAAAACTAAATAAATTTTACACAAAACTACAATCCAGTCAGAAGTACCGCACGGATCATAAGATTAAATTCCTGACGTTCCTGAGAAAGTGCGATGGATGGAAAGGAATACGAGCGAGGAAGCATATAGAAAGGCGAGGAGAAGGAAGAAACTTTTGGAGGAAATTAGACGGAGGCAGAATAAGAGGCAGGAATAGGTAATGAGAGCCGAGAATGCTGAAGGCCGGGACGGAGAGGAGGAAGTCGGGTAAGAGAGAAAGAGAAGAAAGAGAACGATCATAAAGAAAGGAACTAGAGAAGAAAAGGCAGTAGATAGGCCGAGGAGAAGAATGAAATCGAAAAAGAAGATAGAGGCTGATGACCATAGTAGATTTACACAGTCCTTTTGCCATATCATATTGTCGCAACCGAATGATCAGCGCATAATTTATGTTTTTAAAGTATTCTACCGGTTAAAGTAGGTGTTTCCGAATGTCAGAGTATCTCCTCCCGGTCCTCTACATATTCAGGGGCCCATTTCTCTCCAGTATATCCTTTTTCGCCTCAGCATACGATCTACCCTTCTTCTTCCAGGCCATTAAACCTACACTCTTTCTTCCTTTTTCCCGCTCGCCCAACATCCTTCCCTCTAATACACTCTTCAGCAAACTATCACATTTAATTACATCCACCCTCCCTATCCCGAATTTCATTCAGAAGTTCCTTCGCCCAACATCTCAAACAATTCCTTGTTAGTCTTCCTCTCTTTCCACCTCACCTTCTCCACACACACATCTCAAATGCCTGCAGCCTATTCTTGTCCTCCTTTCTGAGGGTCCACGTTTCTGCCCCATACAACGCTACGCTCCATACCAAGCTCTTCACCAGCCTCTTCTTCAAATCCTTACCCAAGGTCCCCGTCATCAGCTCCCTTCTATTACTAAACGCCTCCTAACAATAACCATAAATATAAGATCTGATATCAGGCGTCACTTTGTGAAAATTTGTTATGTTCATGATGAATAAAACCTTTACTATTTTCACACTTTTTTATTATTCACCGACCAGGTTTCAACACAGAATGTTATTATCAAGTTTCGTTCATCATGAACATAACCATAAATTATTCTAACGAGCACGGTCTTAAGAAGCAGGCGAAATAAATGCAAATAAATTTTTGAATAAAAAGTGTTCTCGTATTCATAAGGAGTCTAATGAAAATGACACTCTGTCCAACCATCTTCCCAATAATATCCAAATGCCAAAAAAGATATTCATAAAAAAATATGCACAGCGTAAGGGATCAATTTCTAATTCATTTACATCTACGAAATACTGTGCTAGCCACAATAGGGTGTATGGTATGGTGTGATTCCACACCAGGCATGCAGCACTCACCCCAGAGGAAATCAGAACCTCGCACGTTCCCCGGCGGACCAAATAGCAGTTTTAACTTTATAAATTATAACTTAACTTGTACTGCTTATAGTGTAATGTAAATATATTACACAAACTACGAGTCAATTAAAATAACTTGCGTTAATCTGCTACATAACTTATTTTTTATTCCATACGACGTAATTAACTTTAGTTGGAGAAACGAGGCGGTTGGAGGAACTAACGAGGGCCAAGTGGTTGCCGAAGGTGGCGACAGGTTATGGATGTTGGGTGATTGGGAACGGAAAGGGAAGGAATATGGATGTGGACATTGTCGACGGGATGAAAAGAGGTAGGACATTTGTCCAGTTGAAGAATGAAGTCACCCAAAGTCACAGGGGCCCGCGAACAGAAAATAACAGAGATCGAGCATCTTCCATTTACAACTACCTTAGTCGTTAGTTCATTCTAGTAATAATTAAATATGAGTAAAAAAGTGTGTTACGAGCGTTACCATGGCCATTCACAGAAACTCTCACGCGAAAATGTATGCTCTTCCTGAGATATTAACCAATATCCACCCCAACTGCGAGAGTCAATACAAATACTAAATCTCACCTTATTTTGGCAGTGTTCGTTAAAAAATTACTTCATTCTCTGGTTACCTTTCCAACTGTTTGAGAAACTAAATATTTAAAAAATACGCAGATAAATCGACGAGTGCATTTTTAACAGACACTTTCCATATCATAGAACCCAACTGCAACACAATTCGCATCGAATGAGCGCATATTGATTCCAGTTTTTTAAACCAATTTGCTGATCACTGACAAAAGACGATAGGCAGGAGTCTCAGTTACATTACTTTTCGATTAACCAGGGGTATTCGATTCGCATCAAGATTTTTTTTAACAAAAACTTCAATTGTTTTAGAAATACTGACGCTTTCTTGCCTCATATTCAACCTCCTTTGACTTTTCGATTTACCGGGGGCATTCACTTCTAACAAAGTTTTTTTGTTGGCAAAGACGTCATTTATTTTAGAAAAAATGACGCTTCCCTGCCTCATTCTTAACCTTCATTCACCCCTATTCACCAGTGACCTTATTAACCTTTGACTTCGGAATTATGGACTTCGGAATATATTTATTATTCACCATTGACTTAGGAATGTGGTATCGAGTTCCCTTTGCGCAAAAAAGAGCGCGATAAAATAGCATTCCGATGTTTATAACGAACAAAAGTAAGATATTCTATAAGTTGTAAGAGTCCAGTTAAAGTGAAATTAATCTCATTTTAAGGCAAAACCACCAAAATCAATCGCTCCACTACCCCACCGTCAGCCGTCCTCCCGACCCACCGACGAATGGTTTCTCTCTCTCCTGCGGGGCAAACCAACATCGTGTGAACAACCTCGATTCATCATCCCGCCGCCAGAGGTCAGTGCACGATAACAACGCCATCTCCCATGAAATCCCCCCCTCCCCCGTCAACCCTCCAATCCCTCCCCCACCTCCCTCCTCAAACTCTTCCCCAACAATCAATTCTCCACCCATTGCAATGAGAAGGAGTCGTCGCAGCCCATGCAAATCTCATTCATACTCTTCAATTCATCAACAATTTGCAAGGTGCGTGCGCTTCGTTTGCTTGGCCACGTCGGGAAAATGGACGAGAGTCGAATAACGAGGCAGATTTATGATAGAGTAGTGAATTCTGCGAGAAGAAGAGGCATATCCACGAAAGTCTTGGGTGAATGTGGCGGAATATTCTATTAAGGTAGAATTCAAGCGAATCGTGGGTAATTTAGCGCACATTTTCACCACTTTTCATGCGCATCGAAAAACAAATCCTCAGACAACACTTCACTTAAGTGCGCTTATTTATACGTAGGAAAAAAACATACAGGTCGTAACATAAACGGTGCAAGAATTTTATTTTTTTAATTTTCGCCTCAATTGATGAAGCATTATCTTATGTAAATCTTATGTAAATAGCGAAAATCTTATGTAAATGGTGTTATTTCATGAATGAAAAAACACCTGGTTATGATTCCACACTTTATTTGAAGCAATACTACCAAGCTTTCAGCATATCAAGTCACCATCAGGCTATCATGGCATGATACGCTAAACCAAGGTAGTGTTGCTTTAAATATAGTGTGAAATCATAGCCAGGTGTTTTTTCATTCATTATGAAGGAGTTCCACCAAGTAACGCCAGAGACGGTCTTGTCTTCAGTGTGTTTTTTCATTAGGAATGATACTTTGATATTTATTAGAAAGTATTATAAAAATATGAAATGTATGTTTTCGCCTTTAGCAGATAATATTTACCTTTGTCGACTTTTACACATACCACAAATAAAATGTAGCCATTAAATATTTTCCAAAATGGAAATACCCCTAAGTAACAAACAAACTTCTTTTATTAGTACATTTATCTGATCGAATCATTTCGAAATATATGACAAGTGCCAAAAGGCTACGGGTTAAATTACATTTAATTATCAAAAAGCCAAACCGGTAAGATGACATTTTTTTCGCTCATATCAATAAATATTACTGACTGTTACACGTATGAAATACATCACGCACATCTGCACATAAACGTAAATCGCTCCAACCACGATAAGAGAAGGAACATGGAGATTCTAAAAATATAGGAGGGCATGGGTGGAGGAATGCACGGGTTTGAGGGAAGCAAATGAGATATTCAAGGATATGGCAGCACTAGCAATAAATACTGCACGCCAGATTGAGAAAAACATGAAATTTTCAACTGTGCAAGTTCGTGTCACGAGTAAAACGAGAATTGTTTTCTGGGGATAGCTGATTAGAATAGGTATTCCTACATTGATCAGAAATCTATTCGTACCGGTAGTTCACCTCTGAT
The DNA here is from genome assembly GCA_963169105.1 of Ceriagrion tenellum. NCBI lineage: Eukaryota > Metazoa > Arthropoda > Insecta > Odonata > Coenagrionidae > Ceriagrion > Ceriagrion tenellum. Next base: position 56,392,978 of record OY720639.1, on the reverse strand, counting down.
AATCAACCTACTGACCTACTCTGCTACACAAAATGACGAAAAAGTACTCCGTCGTCAGTAGCCCCACTCAAAATACCAATCATGCTGACTGGTCGCACGCATTTTCCATACCCAGGGCGGAATATTCCTCGAACGAAATATTCACCGAAACTATTGGGTTAATAAGAAGCAATGGAGAAGCAAGTGATTTGCAACAGGCGTTAGCCCCTCCGAGAAAAAAGTCTTAAGCACCGTCCAGAACTAATCTATGACTCACGAAATTGTAAATGGGCACATAAAACTGTTACTAAGGAAGGAATGAGGCAATGTTTTGCGACAAGGTGCGCCTCTGAAGAAGAGCCAAGTTTGTCAGCGCTAAAGCAAGCCATAAATATTCCTTCCGTCTCGCCAACGAAGCGGGCCTTTTATGCTGCTGTCTCGAGCATTTGAATCCTCGTTCACTCCCTGTTTCTAGCATTCGATGACTTAGTGACCACTACCAAGAAGACGCTGAGCGATTCCAAAGTGATCAGCCACTACGCGAGGACACAAGCCTTGGTTCAAACACCGCTAGTAATTTAGTCGAGTCGAGAGTATTTTAGTTAAGGGTCAAGTATAAACTACATTACCGTTTGCGGTGATTTTTTACCCCCACACCCTCCCTTCCTTGACAATCGTAGTATTTTTCCCAACCCCTTACCCTCCTCGACGAAAAAGACTGGAAGACTCTTGAGAGGGCTGCACTGGAACAGCTACGTTACTTTGAGTGAGCCACTCACCCCCTCGTTACCCGCCGTAGGTTTTTAGGCGACCCCCTCACACCCTAAGTTGGTAACGTAGTTTACACACGACCACTTACTTACCGTGGGCGGGCAAAGAAGTTAAGTCGAGTAGTTTAGTGAAACGATACAGTGCAGTGCATCATTTCATTCCATCTACCCTCTTATCATTCTACCCCCGCCACTAGACAACTGAGCATCTGGACGCTTGCACATATTTGTTCAAGTTAAGGTCATTAGCGGTCAAAACGTCGCGCTGGAATGATGGTGTGAAATACCGCTTTGCTGCTAGATATTTAAGACACTGACCGCTGAACAATGTAAACAGACGTTTGATGTTTCGCTCTTTGCTAAACATTCACCGCGAATATGAGGAGCTCTTCGTTGAACTCTTGTTTTCAACTTTGTTTCACGAAAAATCAAAAATCTTCTCACATCAACTGAGTGCGTTCCAGTATTATGCTGGATTATCTCACGATTTTCAGTTCTCTGAGAAGACCACTTGAGGTGTCCAATAAATATTTCCTCCCGATTCACTTTCTAACCCACCGTCGCATTCTTTCACCTGATATTTCTTTTCCAAAACCCTCTACGGAAACAAGGGGAAATATATGGATTACATACAACAGAGTTGCTAAAATTTCGTCCGTTCACCTTGAATTCAAACGCTTCACAGAGCTAATGTGGACACCATTCAAGCGAAGAAACTATTTAGAAAAGACTACTACTAAAATTACTACTCGCCACACGACTATATCGTTAACTGTGTCCTAACTGAACGATCCTTGAGAGCCAGTGACGTGAACCGAAATGAGACGGCACTAAAAGATTCGATTGTCGGAAAGGTTTGGTACAGTAGCGTCTATCTCCATCTCGCTGAGAGCCTGTTTAGCTCATCGCCAACAAAAATTCTCTCACGCAACTAAAATCTCACATCTGCATACGCCAGTGTGTGCCATTACTAAACGATAGGAAATCGTTACATTTCGGAAACTTTTTATCGGGCATTCAGCAATTCAGAATCTCAAGCTGCTCACTGAATTTGACAATTTTACACTGACTTTCATAACCTCAGCACTTTGGAGTATCTCTTTCTCTGGGTCACGATTAAAAGGTTAACTTTGCATTACAAATTCCTTCTTTCACGATTTTACTTACGATATTTTGAATAAACTATACACCCTCAGGCGTCACTTCGTGGAAGTATTTTATACTTGAATCCATATTAAGACAATCCTTGTACTTTTTCACAAATATTAGTGGAAAAGTACAAGGATTGTTTTAATATGGATTCATGTGCGATATTTTGAATAAAAAGCTAACTCTCACGTCTCACGAGAAGGCGATTTGATGTCATTTTCTGCTGTTCGTTTTACATCAGCAAGTCTATAAATAATACCGTACCTTTTCCAATAAAATGACATCGGAGGCTATATAGAAATATTTGGATTAAAAATATACTGAAATCCACCCGTATTCAGCCAAAAACATTGCAAAGTGGGCACTAAAATGAGAGATATTTCACAATATTTTAGTAAAGCTTTACTCACAGCCATAGGTATCATTGCAACGCTATTCGTCTCCGTGTCGTTTTCAAAACACTGCACAAGAAGATCCGTATTACCTGAAATAAGAAAAAAATCACTAATTATCATACCAGCGATACTAGGTATATAATACGATAAAAATACAAACTGCACATGCTTAAATTTTTCGGGAATGGCGGAGTTTGAAATGCTGAGAGAGACATTCTCCCAGATTTCTGGACAGGAATAAATTGTTGACAAATTTGACACAAAATCCATTCACTTCAAACAGTTCCTCTGAGATGGACTCTCTGAAACTTGTTCACGTGAAAATTCAGCGATCGAAATAGCTGATTGGTTTTTTGGGGAGGTGAACAACAACTGAGGCCATTTACAGCCAATTTTCCGGGTTCAGAACCCAGATCCTCGAGATGGGAGGCCAGGACTAAAACCTCCTCAGTAACACAATACTGGAATATTCCTTTGTCGAAGACTTTTGCGAACAGAGATAAATGCAGCATTTCATGCTATCCTCGGGTTTCTCAAACATCTGTGTACAATGAACAGGTGAAGCAACAGCGTCAACGGTCGAGGGACAGCACCAGCCTCGGGAATTATCGACAAACCACGACATTTTAGTGTCGCAAAAAACGTTGACAGAGCTTTATAAAGCATTGTATTTGCGATGACTGCAGATCAAATTCGTAGATTCGAGAAATATTACGAGGAACTTTTCAATAATGGATAACTTGGAGTGTGTGGGATTTCCCACAGATTTTTTAATAAGACCCGGATCCCGACGTTTTATATTAGCGTCAGCATGGTGTAGATCACCTTAGTTTTCTTAACAATTTATCATAAACATCCATCTCCTGAAGATGATATAAAACGTCGATATCCAGGTCGTGTAATTAAGTTTATATGTCCGAGGAAGATGGGGCGGTATTCGTGAGTCATTGAGCGTGCACAGTTTGATGGCTTTTCAGTTTAGCCGAAAAAAATTTGAATCAAAATTCACTGAAGTACTTTGGTTTTTACGGTGAAAATAACAATTCGTTTCATAAAATAAATGGTGTTTCATTGTTGAAAGCAATATTCTCTATAAAAGCACTTATGACTTGGTATCACGGCCCGGAATCCAAAACTTAGCAAAAATCCTAATTAAATACGTACGTTTTACTTATTGTTAGTATGAAACATGAACTTTTTAACTACCTGCATAATAATGTGTAACGTTATGTTTCGCGTTTTAGAAATATCTGTGCATGTAGAACCAAGCTATTTCAAAACAGCAGTAAAGTTCTTAAAAGCTACATGTTAAAATTAGCGTTGAATTACCGAGAAACCAAATCGGCTTCATTCAATTTATTCACTTTAAATTATAAAAAAAGCTAATATACACCCGTGTGCTCCGTTTCACCCAAATCAATACGTAAAAGAAAATCCCTCTAAATGTCTTAAAGTCATCCATTATGGCATGCTTTTGTTTGATATAATAGCTTCTTATAAATTGATTCGGTTAGCCCGTTCAGTGCGGCCCACTGAGGAGATATCGCCTTCCGGGGCTGGTACTCAGAAATTCGTGATATCGTATCTGTTTTTGCATTTTGATGACGTTTAATACTTAATTTGTTTCAATGAGCCTTTTTCGCAGTTTAAAACAATGCCATTCAAGAAAAATATCCGCTCGGCTGAAAAATCCCAGCTCGTTCAACCCGAATTGCTTTTTTTCCAGCGTGATTTTTCCGTGACCTTCTTCGAAAAAAATTACTTCTTTTGGTTTTATCCAAATGTTTTTTGTGTTTCAACGGGGGACCACGTTCATTCAGATGAAATTTTTCCAGTTTGGATCTTCGCCCAATACTCCATCACAATATTAGATTAGATTAATTTTTTATTTCCTCCATTTAGGAGCAATTCCACTAAGTCAAGCCTGAGATTGTTCATTTCGCCAATGATTTAGTTTTTATTCTCCTTCTCATTACTATGATCACGACAGCGACAGTTATTGGCGTCCAACATGAGTTTATATGTCGACATAACATAAATCAAAACTCGTTTAGGATACCGAACTACAACCATATTTTTTTTTTTTTGAGGTTTTGATGACTACGTGAAAAACACATTCACGAAATGTATGGGATTTAATTAGAATGGATCATTTATCCCAACTATACTCATCATTAAAGGTTAGAGTGCCATTAATATACTCCTGGCTCCCCATACGCAAGCATCTATTATTAATATTAGATGGAATGCAATGTTTTATAGCTATTTACCATGCAAGTGCATTTGAAAGCGGCCTCTCTAAGCTCCAATTGAACCCTTTAAATGTAAATCGGCCCCAGCCATACACCTATTCTCTACTCTCTCAATTATCTCTCCTCTACGTCCCTTCAACAGAACCCTAACTCTCATCTGGAAAAAAATGACAAAAAATCTATCAGAAGCCGGCCCCGGTGGCGGCGGGGTAAAGTCCTCGCCTGCTAAGCCGAGGTCGCGGGTTCGAGTCGAGGTGGGTTTTTCACCACCCAGGGCATGGATGTGTGTCAAGTTCTGTTGGTCCGGTCCCTGGAAAACCTGATGACAGGCTCAGCAGCCTATCGGGATTCCGGGGACATGCGGGCCAAAAGAATCGTCCGGCAAGCAAAAGAAAAAAAAGTAAAACTGTATCCTCCTTAAATAACAAACCAAGGAAACAAAACATAGACATCATTTACGCTCGGTGTTAGGGACGAGGGATCATTATAATGTGGCATTTGGAGTCAAATGGCAAAAACCCAAATTGCAAAGCAAACTACAAGCCTAAAAGTCGTACACTTTAAGCGGGAATATTGGATTAGTCAAATGGCGCACTTCCTTCCAGCCACGTGCGACGAGCGCGCTGGGAATTGAAAATTCCGCCGCGGCATAAACTCCATAAAATCGTTTTCCCTCCTCGCTGGAATAATTACGAGACTCGTTCATTACCCCGCAAAAGGAATCGAGGTCACACCGAAACGCGAAATTAATGTCAGACTCATGAATTGGAATGGTTTGACCTTGAACGACGCAGAAGCTGCGGACTATTGAACCGAAAATTTGACGTAATATTTTTTGGGGATGAAGGGAGCAGGAATGCGAATCGACTCACTCCATGGAGCTTAAACTGCGACGCAGTTATTTTAAAAAATTAAAAATAAAAACAATAAATACAGACTTCACGGTCTGCTTCAAACGCCCATTACTTCATTTACTTTTATACGAGATGAAAATGCCAGCGAGGCCCTGAAATGCATTTCCATTAGTCTACTCACTCGAGGTTTTAAGAGGAGCATCTAGAAAAAATGCATCAATCACGGGTAATTATCTTCAATGATTAGGCATGTTTTCGGCCCAGTTGAAGCCTGAATAGAAGCGCTTAGGTCAGAAACAAATTACATGTACGCTACGTGACATGTAGTCTTGTAGTCAAAGTTTAGTAGAAAATCAATCCAAGAACAGAAATATTAATTCCGACTACTTAAATTAAATAACGCTAAGAAAGCGTTCATAATTAAAAGACAACTTCCAGGTTCGAAAAGCATAGGGCTAAAAACGAGGGAAAAGGGTGAGAAAACATACGCGTTGAGCGAGGCACAAAACGAATTGGAAAGATGGACCACAGGTATCATCACGGTTGGTCGTTCAATCCTAAGATTGTTCGATTCCAGCCCTCAACCCTTCCATATCTAATGCTAGTTCCCTTACCGCCAGGTTTCTCTCCCTATGTACTTTCCTCTTTATTTTGGTCCATGAACTGTCGGTCTGGATCTACTCTGGGTCGGTCGGGCCGGAATGACGGTCCTGGGTCTTCCTCTGGGTTACTATTATTATGTTCTTCACTAGCCCGTTGGGTCTCACGGTGTATCAAATCCATCTTGCTCTTCTTTTCTGCATGGTGTCCTATATGGTCTTGCCTCTCCTATACACTTTATTATCACTAATTTTATCCGTCCATTTTATCTTCAGCATCCTCCTTAAGCACCAGGTTTCGAAGGCTTCAAGTCTTTTCTGGTCAGCTTTTCCAATGGTCCATGTTTCTGTTCCATAGAGCGCCACACTCCACATGAATGTTTTCACACCTTGTTACCTGGTTTGTAGTCCTATCTTCATTTGTACCGCAAGTCAGAAAGGATTAAAAGCATTCGAAACCTTGGGTTGGAGGAGAAGGATGAAGATCAAATGGATGGATAAAATAAGAAATGAACAACTACACGGTAGAGCAGAAAATGAAAGGACTAGGCGAAACACTGTTACGAAATAGAAGAGCCAATTGGAATGGGCACACCCTGAGGCACAATGGGTAGGTAAATAATACACTTAAAGGGAAACTAGAGGTATAGACAGGTAAATAAACCTAGACAATCTTGTGGGCATCATTGCTCTAAAGACGATGGAGGAGTATTCCATCGAAACGTCGGCAGCGCTCAAAATCCTCACTCGGACGGAAACCAGAGAACAATTTATACATTTAATTCGCCGAAAAAGAACCAAATATTATATTTACCTAGTCATCCGAGTGTTTTTCCACTAATACCCACTCTTCAGAGAACCAATTCAATTACGTCCCATTAAGGTGAGCCCATCGTTCCTCCCGCATTACATCAATCCGGTCGCATTAAACCCTCCCGTATCACCCAGGCGACGGCGTTCTCGACCCAACCTTATCAGAAGACTGGAGACATCTCTCAGCCCAGCGACGAAACTTGCGCCATACTCTCTATACCTCCAGCATGCGAACATGTGAACCACTCATCCGTCAAGGTTTCTTCCTGCCCTCTTTTTTTATATCTTTCCTTCGGCCACTGTCCCATCAAAACACCACCCACGTCACACAAGTTGTAAATCGGACGCCACGCCTAACTATCAATCCCTTCCGTTTCCTTCCTACGCCACCGCCCCTGTAGAGAAAAGGGACAGGGGCACGCCCTTCAAGGATACGTTATCCGTTAACCCTCATAAAATACCCCTTACTCCCTTCAGATCATTCCCCTACCACGTTACGTTCACGAGGGATACACCAGACATTAGGAGAGTAAATAAATGGGCACTATAAAATTGGCTTAAGTAAATCAAGCATTAAAGTCAAATTTAAAAAAAGGCCTGTACGGTAAAGGAGAATTTTCCTTCTGCAGTCTTAAACTAAACAAAGCAGCATTGTGGCGCCCTTCAACAGGAGAAAACTGAGGACGGGGAATGGTAAGAGAATGTACATAAAAGACTTGCTTATGGGCGGTGGCAAGAACATTTAGTTATGGAATCAATATATATAAGATCCGTGAAGTTATGGATCTAATAAAAATATTTATGTTGCAGGAACTAATCTACTATTTTCATAATTTGTTTACCATTAGTTAATGGCTTGGAATATTTGATCTAATCTTCTACCACCGCATACAATTTATGACAATATGGTCTATGAATAATTGCTAATGCACATAATAATTAGTCAGTAAGAGCAAACAAACTGGTTATTTATCCAAAAAAACTTTTATCAGGTAATTAAGTCTCCAAGCGGTTCATTGCGCTTCCGCCATATTGGCTTCATTTGGAACTCCCATAAGTTATGACACCAATAAATTTATAGAATGTTTCTACGACACTTATTGAATGGTTGCCATGGCTTATGGGTCCCTTAGCTTTATAGAACACATATGTGCCGTTCCTGCAACTGGCTATCAGAGACTGATATGGAGTGTAGCGTTGTAAGACGCAGACGAAACATGGGGCTCTGAGAGAGGAGGTCGAGAATAGGCTGCAGGCGTAGGAGATCACGGTGCGGAAGAGAATGGAGGAAGTACGATGGACGGAAACGAAGACGAGCGAGATAGCGTTCGGTTTGGTGAGGAGGGAGAGGACACTTCTGGAGGAAATTAGTAGGAGGCAGAGTGTTTGGTTTGGGGAGGTGATAAGGGATTAATGGGTTCCATATGACCGCGACAGAGAGGAGGATGTTGAGTATGCGGGAAAGGAGCCAAAAGCGAATAGACTTCATGGTTACAATAAAAATAAGCAGTGCATAGACCAAGCAGAAGATTGAAATCGATAAAGGAGATAGAAAAATGAGCACAAAGAGAAAATCCGCACGAAGAAGGGGGACGTTTTCCGAGAGACCACTAATATTTCTGAGCTCTTCCCTTCATAAGTACAAAAGTTAAGATTAAAACCCTTAGGAATGTAAATATTGCACAATACAATACTTAGAAAGCAATTAAAGAATATGGAAGCAGCAATAATTCTCAGTCAACCAGTGACAAGTAGAAAATTTTTAATACAATTGCATTAAGTCCGTTTAATTTGTGGCTACCATGGTTAAATTAACTTGTCCCTACTACCGAACACACTTAAAAGAGGTTTTTCATGACGAACCACTTTTTTAAAAAAATATCAATCTCATATTTTTCATGAAAAATTGGCTTGAATCCTTGCAATGCATGCTTATTGTTCAGAGGTACCCTGAACAAAGGACATTGGTATTTTAGGGAACCTAACTTCCCCGTTTTAAAACAATGAGTACAATTTTAAATTCTTGAATGAATCGATTATTAAAAAGTTAAACTTAGAAAACAACCACGGCAAGGGAAAATCCGCAAGGGACCATACATAAACCCAAAAGCGCGAAAAAAATGAATGTTTCAAAAGTTTGGTTGATCGTCTAACCCTTGTTGGATCATTTGACATGGAATGACCCTGTAGTATTCGAAATCGTACAAAACACGTATTTAAAACACATACTTTTTAACAAAGATTAATAAAAAACTTTTAATTTCCATTTCAAAATATCAGTCACTACCACAAAGTTACACCCAATATCATTTTTTTCCAATTTTAACCCTCCCGCGAGTGAAGTTCAGCTAAATCTTCTTAAGGTGGGCTTACACTTAAAAGATTATTGCCCCACTTACTTACACCAAGCGACTTTCGACAAGGGTAAACGGCTCTGGAAGCCTGCTAGCAGAACTTTTCAAGAGTTTGGGCAAGCCGCAGACAGAAGCGTATTGTTGCCAGAGTAAACAGCAACCAATCTTTCTCTCTACACTATCATTCGAGTAGTCTACCAGCTGATAGGAAAGACAGATTTGATCCCACTGGCGCATCATTCCGTATTCCCTCCTATGGATGACTCGCCATTAGGTCCCTCTTCCATTCCTCACATTGAATGAATGAATCGATTATTAAAAAGCTAAACTTAGAAAACACCCACGGCAAGGGCAAATCCGCAAGGGACTTAATTTATGAAAAAATAAATTTACAACATGAAAACATACCAACGCCTTGACAGTGAAAAATGCTGTTAGGAGGTAGCCGCAAAGTACTATGAATTTGAGATCCGAATATTACCGCGGAATACCAATTAGGGAAATCATAGTGCAAGCAATTCACGTGCCAAGTCGAAACTTCTGGTACTAATCGATAACTTAATCATCCAAGCAGGTTGAAATGAAGTCGAGAATTCCTCGAACCGTTCCCGCAAACTTCAGCTCCCGTCTTAATGTCAAAGTAACATCTTCCGCGTGTCTTGCACCCTCGGCGATTTCCGAAAATAGAATCAGGCCGGCAAAGGAGTCATAATATGTCATTCGTCTCAATCGAATTCCGAGCCAATTGGCCCAGTTTCCGGAAACTTATGTACGTGATGTCTGACTAGGAAGGCGAGCGTAACTCGGGAAAATTCGTTCTCGTGGAGCGTCAAATTATCTCACTTGAAAAGAAATTCACAAAAATGGCTTTCAATTTGTGTGATAAGTTTTGGCACCCAAAGGTTTTTTTAGCAGACTTTCAAAACCAAACGCGAGGAAGGCAAAGGAGTAAATTGAGCATTGGACTATCAGGCAAGAAGTCTGTCCAATAAATTCGATGGTGACAGGATTTAATTTGTGAAAATCCATTCTGAATAAATTTCAAAATTACTTGGTACTTCTTCACAGCGTTTTATCCTTAGTCGACTGGTTTCGTCGCATGGGCGACCTCATCAGGTGTATAACATCAGGTAACATTCACCTGATGATGTCGCCTATGCGACGAAACCGGTCGACTAAGAATTAAAACTGTGTCACTGTGAAAAAGTACCGAGTAATTTTGACATTTACTCAAGTCTGTCCAAATCTGAGCTGCGAAAAAATCACCAAAGAGAATATAAGGTACAGTTTCAGGCTTAACTTAGTGGAAACGCGACACACAAAATAATTTCTCGCCAAACTTTTTTTATTTTTACCGACCTAGAATTCGACATAATGTGTCATTTTCAGGGTACATATCTCTCATTTCAGGGTTCATGTATACTCAAACCAGGGGTGGGTGGAGGGGAAGTGAAACAGAGGGGAAGGGAAAAGAGGGGAATAGAGGGGAATAGAGGGGAATGGTTCGTCAGGAGGGAAGGTGGGGGGTGGTTCTAACCTCTGCGGGTTGGTGTTTCAAGGTGAATGACTTGAGGGGGGGAAACACACACAATGATAAGGACAAACGAATTGAAAGCAGTGAAAAAAATTGAAAAAATATATATATATTGATAACTCTAAAAACAGAAATACGACGTTAACAGATCGGGCAATTTACAAAAAGGTTGTTGACATTAATGTTGAATGCAAGTCAAAAGTAAGATCGATTTGAAGAAAAATTACAGTATATGCTATTTCTGAGAATGGTACGCCATTGAAATTCCAGTCCATAGGCAATCAAATTAAAGCAAATAATTTCACACAAATTAATAAAGCGAGGAATTTAAATTTACTATCTTTAAATTTCCTCCTACTCCTACGACACCGGCGCGGGCGGTAGCTGCAGCAATTGAAAGCATGCATCGTTCATTCATAAAGTGACGCAGAACCTTCTCTAAGTCGGGCTTCTAATGGTCGGTAGCAAGAAAATTTACTTATGGAATCAGTAGTTATGAGATCCATAAAGTTATAGATCACATAAATATTCCGGTTGCAGGAACACATCTACTAGTTATAAAACTTATTTAAAAATAGTTAATAGCTTCGAATATTTTATCTAATCTCCCACCGCTGGATAAAATTTACGCAAATTTGGCCAGTGAATAATTTCTAATGCACGTAACAATTAGTCCGTAAGAGTAAACAAACTGGTCATCTGTCTCAAAACAACTCTTTTATCAAGTAAGTAAATCTCCAAGCGGTTCATTGCTCATCCGCCATCTCGGCTACTTATGGAACTCATAACTCCATGCCGCAAGTTATGAAACCAATAAATTTATCGAATGTTTCTGCAACACTTATTGAATGGTTGCCTCGGCTAATGGGTCCCATAAGTTTATAGAACACATATGTGTCGTTCCTTCAACTGGCCATCAAACACTACAACTAATTGATTTTGATGCGCTTTTTTGCTGAGAAGAATCATTGTCACAAATAAATAAAAAGAACCGATTTATTGACAACTCGGAAAACATATTTTAAAAAATCTATAAAAAATAGACAAAAGTTGAAAAATCGCAGCTATTTACGCAGACTGGGAATATTTCCAAAAGCGATGAGAACACTCTGCCTAGGACAGCACGTGGTAGAGAGCTTTTGCGAGCGTCCACGGAGGGTGTAGAAGTACTCCGAAGAGAGTGACGCCATCGATTGTATGTAAATGTCAGCAATAACTGTCGACAGATAGTAGATATATACGCAGAACTGGAGACCCTGCCGTTTATCGCGGGCACTTCTGCTTCTTAAACGATCGTAAAGCGATGACGACGCTTGGCTTGGCGACGCTGGCAACGCTCAATAACACATACTCGCACGTTTGCGTAAGCTTCTGCGACCAATGATACTTCGCTCTTCCTCAGAATAATCTTACCCATATTCATAAGTGATCAACAGTACTCGAAAAGAATAAAAGGATTTGGGGTGTCGTATTGCAAAACGTAAAGTAAAATCTCGTATCGTAGTTTCCTATCTCTATTTGAACTATAAACATAACCCTGTTTCGCTTCCAATTTTCCAATCCACACCATAAGTACAATCAGAATTATTTTTCATTTTCCTCAGCCAAAATTTCTCACAATAAAAAACAGATTTTTACATTCTTTCACAATAATATTCAAGATTGGAACACACACATGGCTCGGAACGCCGTCACAAGCAATGGTTCAAAGATATTTAAAAAAATGTAATTTACCAACAAAAAGTCATTTAAATCAACAGAGATACGAATTCAGATCGCCAAAATGCGAGTCCAGAGTTTTTTCCAGGAGCAACACAAAATAATATTATTTCTGCAGTGAACTTTGGAATTCGGCGTCCATGCTAAATGGATGTTCAAATCCTCAACCTGCATAACAGCACATGAGTCGTAGTACATCCTCCAATATCACGGACGATAAGCACAAGCGCGACAAATGTTTTAACCCAGAATTCACTGCGGAACACGTATATGGTTTTACATGCATCCAACACAACAGCACAAAGATATGCCCCAAAGTGGTGAATTTTCTATAAAAGATACACTTGGCTTAATCGCGCCGATTTCGTTAAATGGCATTTTTATGGTGAATAACATAACGATGGCGTATAAACAATTTCTCAGAAACAATATCAATTTTTCATAATCAACAATCAATGTCCGGAAAGATAAATACAATTTAAATTTCCAGACGATTCCGGTGATCCACATGCTCCTGCAGTCCATTGTTTTCAGCCTCCTCCGGGGCCAAAGTTAACAAAATTTGTCTGGGACACCCTTTCCCCGTATGGAGATAAATCCCACCCAGGTGGGAGTCGAACCCGCGACTCCACGATTAGGAGGAGAGTACTTGACCTCGCCACCACATTATACGGCCAAAATTAATTTGTTGGCCTTCCGGGTCTATCTTCACCAGTTTTACTCAGTCAACCGCATTTTCAAAATCTATAAAACAAGCAAAAATGTCCTGATTATACTTTTAGTTGGTTTCTTTCTATCACATGTCTCACCAAAGCAATCGCATCCCTAATTGCTTTCCTCTTCCTACCTCTACCATCACATGGGACGGAAGTAATATAACGGGCATCAAGCGGAGAGAAGCCCAAGCTAATGAGGCGTTCCTGAGAAAAAGACAACGGCTCTACTTTAAGAAGACATGACTACATAGCAGGAAACAGTACGTAAAATCATTCATGTGGAGCGTAGCACCTGATGGACCTTGAGCATGGACCATTGGAAATTCTGACCAGAAATGAATAGAAGCTTTCGAAACCTGGAGCTGGAGGAGGATGCTGAAGATAATAAAATGAACGGACAAAATATAAAATGATGAAGTGTACAGAAGAGTAGTAGAGGAAAGGACCAATTGGAACACCACACAGAAAAGAAGGACAAGATAAATTGGACTCATCCTGAGAAACAATGGGTTTGTGAAGAACATAATTTAAGCCAAAATGGAGGAATAAGTCCCCAGAGGAAGACCCAGGAATAAGTTCATGGACCAAGTAAAGAGGAAAGTACATAGGAAGAGATAACAGGAGGTAAAGGAACTGCATTTGATAGGGAAGGATGGAGGGCTGCAGTCAACCAATACTGGGATTGAACAACCAAGGATGATTTTGAAACCAAACTGGTGGTCGCCTAGGTATCCTCCACTGTCCAACCTATTATTAATTATTATGCGTCAAGTTTTTTCAGGTATCATAAAAATAATCAATATGTTAGCATTTCTACATGTCCCATCAGTGATAGATAAAAGTAGACAGCTTAGAGCAAGAGAAACACGCATAAGTTAAAAAACAATTCATGCTATGACACGCAGGAATATGAAAACCAATCATCACCAGACAAATTCGCCACGCCACTACTCCTCCCTAAGTCTGGAAATATTTCCGAACGTGATTTCGCACACGCGTGCAATGGTTCAAAGATATGAAAACAAAAAAATGAAATTCACCAACAAAAAATCATTTGAATCAACAGAGACGCGAGCTCAGATCGCCAAAATGCGAGCTTCAGTGCAAAAACAATTCGTAGAGAAAAAAAAGCTCATGAGTCGTTTTACATACTACGCCTTCAAGAACCTGAAGTCGCCGATTGTATGTAAATTTCCGCAGCGACGGACGGCTGAAAGTAACTATGTTTATACGCACTGCACACGTGAGATCTTCTTCGTTTCCAAACGCGAGAATTCTCTCGCTCCATTTAAACTATCGCAAGGACGGTTCGCGTTAGTCACCGCGCGCATAATGTCTCTCGTCTCAACTACGAAGACTCAGTACCGGAGGACCGAGCTTTGCTCGGTACACTGTATATATTTATAGGTAATTCTTAATTTATGAAGAACTGACGAGGAAAACCTCCACGTGAGTAAAATTCTTTCGTCCTTTGGCTATAAACGCTGGTGTCATTATTAGTGTTGTTTACATAATAGCCCGTTGCCAAAATAGTCTCGTTCTTATATATTGTTAGCATCAGAGAAAAGGCCGAAATTTTGTCATTTTAAACGATATCTTTATGCAAAAACGAAGTGTATAACAAAATCGATTGCCATAATTAAATACTCCATTCTTCTTTCCATCAGATAGTGAACATGTAGACCCTATATATTGATTTCAAGTAATTTACAAAAGCAAAAAATTACACCTCTTCATTGATTCCGAGTAAAATAAGGGCCGATTTTGGGAGGCTAGGGGTTTATACAGCCCCAAGGCCTTTAGTTCAATGGAGTCCTCGTACCCGGAAACCCTTGCATACCGACTTTCAGGAAAATCGGTTCGGTAGTTTTCGAGAAAATATTTACACACTTATATACACACAAACAAAAATATATACAAGATCTGCTCATTTATGGTAGTTAGAGCGAAAAAAAATTCACCTAGAAATCAATAAATTTCGCCTCAAAAGAAAAATATCTCACCCTTCCAAAGATACCAAAATATCAGCCCCTTTCCGGACTACTTTGCGAGATTTTGGAGGAAAACTACCAGTCCTTTTTATGGGAAATGGTACGTGTATGCACACTGAGAGGCCTTATTAAAAACTGAGGAATTTACAACACGAAAATCTCCTCGAATAATTTACAGTGTGTAGTTTGTATATTTCTCAACTATTTTTTTAAATTAATCACATTGGCACCGCAGTAATTTTTTTCAGAATCACAAATAACCTGCCGTTGTGAAAAAGTTCTAAACGTACCGCGCGAAAAAATTGAGTCAAGTTAAAGACTTGTATGGATATTTTTATTAAATTACGTAGAATTTCAGTCACATAAAAGTATGTCATTGCACCGTTAATAATTCATTATTCAATTCATACTTCCAACAACAGCTAACATTTAAACGTGTGATTTCAATACAGCCTCCAATATGACTAGGGCACTATCTCGCTCAATCTACCTTAATAACATAAGATACTGCATCAAACAATAATCGGGCGAGAACGATTCCCCTTACTCTATGATGGAAGAGACGAGAAGATATTTTTTTCTCGGCCGATTCTGGGAATGTAATCCGCATGACGCTTTTGGAACACGGCCAACACTTCAATAGAAACGCCACCACGATCCGGCAATGGTAGAAAAATAAGGCGAAATAAAAAAATCTCCCACTTAAGCTGCCCATGTAAACACAATGCGACACATGAAAAGTCACCCAGTAGGCCATTTGCTCATCACGCCGTAACTCCCATGTACCACTGTGGGTAAAGAAGGCAAAGGGCCATTCCCAGGACTTAAAGATGCCCAAAGGCGGAGATAATTCGCACGCTTATTTGGTTGTTCTCTTTATGCATAAATAAAGGACCACCAGAACAGTTAACAAAGAAAAATGATACGTTGTAAAAAAAACAGACTTTTTAAGGAAAATGGTTTTATTGTTTTCGATCTTCACCTACACCAGTTCTTTTCATTTTTCTGGTTCTGTTGTCCCCCCCCTTGTTTTACTTATTGCTGCTCTTCACCTTGATTTCCTACTTCCCCTCTGAATGTACCCTCTCCTCCGTCAACCCCCATACTCCCTCCCCTTTTCTTTCCTTCTGGCTCAGGGTTATTTATACAAGATGATGGTTATAGCATGTACCTTGATAAAGATATGATCGAAACCATTGTAGGTTTTTATAAAAATAGATTGAGGAAATCACTACCAAGTTCTTTCATTCACATCATCATGGCCTCAAATATGTATTTGAAATCAAAAATTACTTTCGTAAAACAAATTTAAACCACAAAATATTAACGTGCACAGCTCTAAAATAACTGCTAAGCCTGGTCTAGCTATCGTACTCGTACTCGTAATAAATAAACTTCGAAAGTTTTTACCTACTATTTCAATGTAAGGTCGGTTTATTCACATCGGCGACGAACGGGCCTCACCCCATGAGACGAAACTGGTTGTAGCTGAATACATTGAAAACATGCGAAGTTTATTTACATAGTGACCATAATATTTCACAAATCAGTTCCTTTAAAATAGAATTCATTGATTTTAACTACTTTTTATTGAAATATATGAATATCAATTACAAACTAATAATAACCGATGCAATAATATCTCGGAAAAGACAATGTTGACCGTTAGTCGACAAGAATTTATCAAGATTTTATCAAACCAATGCGTAGTTTTCACTGGAAAAGTATAAATGGATGCTAATTAAGATATATATTGATTAGTCTACATTATAATTCTATATTAGATAAAGAATTATATTTTAAATAAATTAAAAATAAAAAGGAATGTATTGGCGACTTGACCTATAGAGATCTCATTATGAATGAATATGAATGAATGAACGAATGACTACTGGCAAAACGAACGAAGATCAGCCTACAGATATGTTATGTATTCAACGGCGTCTTGACTATTGGGTGAATGCCACAAGCCTTCCAAAATTTCCCTTCGCTAGTTCGGATGCCCTATCTTCACTGCGGGCAAGCTACAACCCCACCAGTTGCCTCCCAAGGGGATCCGTCACCGTGACGAGAATGATACTTTGTTTGAAGATGGGTAAGAGGGTTGTTTCCATCTTCCTCATTCTATCTCACAGTGCCCAACCACCACCGTCCCAGGGGACACCCCATATTCTCCCCCGCTGACTATTCCTTTACCACGTCGCTGCGAATTCCTAGAGCGTGGTGCTGTCAAGATCCCTTTCACTCGAGTCGGGCCACATTTCTCTCGGTCCACAAATGCGCAAATTTTACCCACTATTCTTTACCATCTACATCTACTCATTACCCTGCAATTCACCGAGGGGTGGTTGGACGGGGTGACTCATCGCCAACATGAACTTGAGTGAAGAAATTTACTATCAGCAACAAGCACCACCCTATCGGTATGCTACAAATACTACAGAAGCTAATATATGATTTCAAATTTTCTTGGCGAATCGTATTAATGAAGTTCTCTCGGGCTTCACACCAGGTTACACAGTGTTTAACTGCCGACGTTTCTGTGGCTGAGCCCGCTACCGTCTTCAGTATTTAACTGATATTTAAAAAATGTCAGAGTGAAGAAATTTACTATCAGCAACAAGCACCACACTATCGGTTTACTTCAAATACTACAGAAGGTAATAAATGATTTCAAATTTTCTTGGCGAATCGTATTGATGAAGTTCTCTCGGGCTTCACACCAGGTTACACAGTGTTTAACTGCCGACGTTTCTGTGGCTGAGTCCGCTACCGTCTTCAGTATTTAACTGGTATTTTAAAAATGTCAGTTTGTGCCCTGAAGACGGTGGCGGACTCAGCCACAGAAACGTTGGCAGTTAAACACTGTGTAACGTGGTGTGAAGCCCGAGAGAACTACAGAAGCTACTAAAATAATCCATTATGTAACCATGTAAACGTGACACAAGAGTAATGGAGGAAACGTAAAAAATATTGTGCTAGTACTACTTAGCAGATTTATAAATATGCATATGAATAAATCAGCTACACACTACCTGCCAACTAACGTATTTCAAAGTCTCAACACAGCCATTACGGTATCTTATAGATCGCAAGAAAAACGATACTTTAAACCATTCTCCCTAATTTTATTCTTTTGATCTCATCTAACGTAGTACGTTGGAGTTTGTAAGATATTGATAACTTCGTTGGAAAACAATTCAACCCATCTCATTTGCAGCAAGAGGTCAGTAACACTAACGAGACTATCTTAACGGCCTTTTACGTATCTTACTGATCTTCTCTTTCACGCGTTCTAGCTCTGTTTTTAAACCTACCTCATGAAGATCCCAAGCACTGGCAGCGTATTCAAAGTATGGTCTAACAAGGGAGAAGAAGCTGGTTTCTCGAACTTCATCGTCGAACTTTCCATGTACTCATATGACAAATCCCAATTAATGATTAGCTTGACTAGTTACCATGCCACAAACATTTCAACGGACCCGTGGTTAAGTATTATGAAAGAAATTTTGGGTTAAAACTTACCTACCTTGGTTAATTCCTTTGTAAGTGAGTTCGAAGCCTACCAATTAATCTGACAGTATCAACGACGATTTGCGAATACCACACACTGCGGTTGAATAACAGAAGAGAAAAAAAAAACTATGGAAAACGACTCACAGTTCCTTTATTCGGATCAAAGTATAGCTAACTGGTGATAATTACTTTATGGAGAAATGAAAATTTTTCAATTATCCACAGAAATAATTTTACGGTGACCTAGGTTTCGATGTTTTTACATCATAATCAGGAGAAAAATGGAGTTAAGTGCACGCAATATACAGTCATATCACTTCGGTGAATAACTGTAAACTTTTCATTTCTGCATCGTACATAATTTCCACGCAATATCGCAGTACTCTTCGGATTTTATAATG
Source organism: Ceriagrion tenellum (assembly GCA_963169105.1). Taxonomy (NCBI): domain Eukaryota; kingdom Metazoa; phylum Arthropoda; class Insecta; order Odonata; family Coenagrionidae; genus Ceriagrion; species Ceriagrion tenellum. The sequence goes on along the minus strand of OY720639.1, from coordinate 56,373,936 downwards.
TCTCTAATTATTTTAATTTAAGCAAAAATCGATCAGGTGCATACAATGGCAATGCGATTAGTAGCGATGGCATCTACAATTTCATACTATCCTGCGAGCCGTCGCATGGACGGGTGGCAGGGGGTGCTAGGACGACGGCCGTGTAAAGATGTAAGATATAAGGTTTTTCGAGGTGAAATGGTGGCGTATATTATGGGAGTGTATTAAGTGGAGCTCAGTTTTTTAAAGTGTAATTGCAGAGCATGATACTAATAACATGGTTTTAGCAATAACGCACCAATTATTTCATATTTAATGGTATCAATACCATTCGATTCAAGTTTGTTTTAATAAATACGATAACCAGTACTAACAGCGTGTCTCGCACGCCTGCAATAATTCCGAAATGCTTGCATCTCTATGAATAAATACGTTAGCACCTTAAATCTTTATGAATCACCCCAGCGAATGAATACATCAGTTCAAAAAATCACAGCATAACTTATCGTTATGTATTTCGGTTAATTTCATCCCTGTCACTCATTCCAGAGGCGACGCGCAGGATAAGACGTAATTGTTGCATTCTTCCCCTTTACAATAACAATTTTCTCTCTCCTGTGTACTCAACTTTCGACACTTTGTACTCAACTGTGTTTGCTTTCCAGACTGTGACGCTGTGTCTTGCGTGACGCTTGTGTGACTGTGACGCTTTGTCCTGCGCGCTCAACGTTCGGCGCTCAGTTTGAACTCTGGTCATATTTTACGGTAACTTTTACAAAACCAGCAAAAAAATTGTGGTTTAGTAAAATTTACCGTTAAATATGACTACGAAAACATAGCACCAAGTTAACAAAGATGCTCTTTTATCAGTTTGAAATCATCTCTGTAATAAGTAAGCATACCATCACTGTTGATGGAACCTAAAGTTTTTCATGAGTTAACCGATGAAATCAAACAAAACAAAGAATATACGTCGGAAAAACAGATCGGGATATGGTTTAACAGAGACAAGGGGCTAAAGAAAGTATGAGCTAAACATCAATTCGCCAAGAAACAAATGAATTTGGTCTCATTTTAATGAAAAACATCTCACCCTTCCAAAAACACCAAAATAACAGCCCCTTACCACACTACTTTCCGATATATTTGCCTAAAAATACCTGCCCTTTTATTTCATGGGAAACGGTGCGCGTATGCACTCCTGAGAGAAATTATTTAAAAAATGCGAGCTTTATAACAACTAAGTCTCGTCGAAAAACTAAAGGCAAGTAGTTAGCATGTTTTCTCAACAACTTTTCAAAATATGTTATATTGTTACCGCAGTCAATTTTTCAGAAACACAAAAAAAACTTCCCGCTGTGAAGAAGTTTTAACGAGTCAATATAAAGACATATACATAGATATATTTTTATTTAATTTAATAGAATTTCTGTGATATAAAAGTACTCAATGGCACCATTAATATTGTAGAATTTAATTCATGCTTCCTACAGCTGCTGAATTTAAAACGTTTAGTACGAATAGCGTCTCTATTATGACTGGGGAACTATTTCGCTAAAACTACCTAAATACATTACTAAATGCCTCTACAGACCACCCTCAAAGGGCAATGATTACCATATATTATTACTTACGCTTATAATTACCACATAACCAGAATTTTTTAAACCTCCAATGCATAAAATTATTTACAGATTTTCTCAATTTTAGATATCACGTTGTAGCATATTTACCGAACTTTCAAAGTTGAAATCAACCATTTAGTTTACTTGCATCTTCTTATTCTTTCTCTTCAGCTTTATTCCTTGAGATAATGGGTCGCTGTTTCTCACTCTCCTCCTCCAATCTGTCCGGTCCTCCGTGTCCTAAGATGTTTGCTCCTTCTCCCTCAGCTCTTCCCTTATGAAATCTATCCATCTCCTCCTAGGTCTTCCTCTGGGCCACTTGCATTTCACCTGCATGTCCATCATTCCCCTCAATACATGGCCCTCTTCTCTACTATTTATTCTTCCCTTTTAGTTTACTTGGTTAATAACACATTAATATTTACTTTTCATTAACAACGGTTTTAGCTCTAACTAATTAAGACCTACAACGATTGACTGATGGAAGTGTGGAGAAGCAGTTTCCCAGAATTGATCACATTTAATTACAGTCGCTATTTCGCTGACATGTAACCTCTGAACCAGACTCAAGCTCAAGCCTGCGCTTGCGTAAATTTCGGTGCTAATGTTGAAATATGTTTCCTTCACTAGGCGTGCACTTTCCATTTCATTAACATAATTCATAACATCAGATTGCTACCTCCCTGTTGTGTCGATGCAAAAGCTAACAAGAACTCCCATTGCTGAGCGTTTACGTTTCCATACAAGTGGGTTTATATTTGAATTAACGGTGTCGGTCGTAATCATCGAGTGAGTCTGCTAAACACACCATCATTCTTATTAGCCTCGTCCTTAGCTCCTGTTTGCAAACAAGATTCCCCTCGCTGCGGAATGTGACGGCTGTTCTGATTCAATTATCTCGGCCACCCGAGGAGTCACATTCGTATACACCAGGGTTTTCCAAAAATTTCCCGAGATAGATCACTTCCGTAAATGCATATATAATTTCTCATGTGGGGAAAGTAAGATTACATTATCAAGAAACGCCAGTGTTCCTCGGAATATAGTTTGGGAAACCCAGGTCTACACGAAAGGAAAGGAGCAAATCGGTTTTTGTAACAAAATAGTTTTCGCTTCAAGTTCCATTTCGACAATATGGGAATGTAAAGAGAAAAAAGAAGCATCAAAGGGAATGTTTTTTTCATCACGTGTAAAGGAGAACGATTTCAGCGTCTCCACTCTACAATAATTAGTTCTTGAGAAATTAAGGGTACAGGGTATCAACGCTCCTTATTTGGAATTTTCATGCGCCGCCTTGGAAAAATGGTTCCGAATGAGAAAGTGGGTGGATAAAATTTTAAAATCGTTCCGTTAAACTTCCAATACATAAACCCAAATGCGCGAAAAAAATGAATGTTTCAAAAGTTTGGTTGATCGACTAACCCTCGTTGGATCATTTGACATGGAATGACCCTGTAGTTATCGAAATCGTACAAAACACGTATTTAAAATACAAACTTTTTAACAAAGATAAGTTCCCCAGGGTTGAAATTCGCTATGAAAAAATCATTTGACTTGACCGGGATTCGAACCCGGATCACCCCATTGCCGGCCAGGTGTGTTACCACCAGTTACACCACCAAGCCATCTTCCTTCAAGGCGAATGTCGAGGCGGTTTATGCGGATTCGGCAATTGGGATATCCGGGTTCGAATCCCGGTCAAGTCAAATGGTTTTTTTCATAGCGAATTTCAACCCTGGTGTATATGCACCCGTGCGAGTGACTTCGTACCATATCATTTGTTACATGCAATGTTTGGAAAAAAAGATTAGTTCAGCTAAATCTTCTTAAGGTGGGCTTACACTTAAAAGATTATTGCCCCACTTACTTACACCAAGCGACTTTCGGCAAGGGTAAACGGCTCTGGAAGCCCGCTAGCAGAACTTTTAAGGTTGAGTTTGGGCAAGCCACAGGCAGAAGCGTATTGTTGCCAGGGTAAACAGCAACCAATCTTTCTCTCTGCACTATCATTCGAGTAGTCTACCAGCTGATAGGAAAGACAGATTTGATCCCACTGGCGCATCATTCCGTATTCCCTCCTATGGATGACTCGCCATTAGGTCCCATTAGGTCCATTCCTCACATTGTCACTCTCTTCTTATTTCGTCGAGAATTCCTATCCTCTTCTTCCCTCTTCCGCCTTGTTCTCCCCTCCATTATTCTCTTCAACATTTCATCTCCTTTCTAAACGTCCTCCATTCACCTCTTCTGCCTCCTCCGAACCTCCACCACTGGCTTCCTCTCCTCTTCAACCATACACAATACCTCCTCGTTCGTCCTACCCGCCACCTATCTCACCCTCTCCATCATTCTGTACACCAACATCTAAACCGCCTCAAGTCTAAGTACATCTCTCCTGATTTCAACATTTCTCGGGTTGCATCCGCGTCAGTTGTCATTCAGCACAACAGTTTCGCCAGCTATCCTGCTAGCGTCCTCAGGTGAAGTCAAGGAAGATTTAGGGAGGACGCCATCTTGAAGTGTGTCCCAATTTGTTAGGCATCATGGGGGAGCGGATTTAGGTGTCTTTCTCGGGGGGAGAAATTTAGGGTAGATGGAGTTTATCCTAAATCCGCCTCCATATTGAATTTCCCATCATGCTCATCGCTGCATGCGTCGTACAAGGAAACTCGTACACAAGGAAGTAGTTGAAAAGTGGCAAACATGGCCGGCAAGTATTTTGTCTGTAATTGAAAGAATTCTCTAATATTTCGCAACCCAACACCCGACTTCAAAAGAAAAATTCTACTTAGTACACTTAAAAAAAAAAAAAATTAAAATCCCAGAACACCGACATAAACTTAAATACCCCGAAAACTAAAAACTAACGAATCTCCAAACAACGAAATGGATGAAAAAGTGTTATTTCACTTTCCAAATGTCACAACGCATACGAAGGTAGCCACAGGCGCCAAAAACGCCAAACATGTCTTAATTTCAGGTTTCATTTGTTTCATTCAGTCCTTTATTAATTACTCACATGTTTTTCATTTCTTTCCAGCTCGGTAGACGGGCAACACTAGCGAAGGATGTCCCAAATCAAGCTCCCTTAGCGAAAGGCCTCTAAATATTTAGATAGCTAACCGCATCCTCCCTAATGCCTAACGAATTGGGACACGGCTTTAGTCAAGAGTACAAAACTTTCCCGCAAGTTCATGGAGAAGAAACTCGAGGGAGTAACTTGCAGGGGTGAACCCACCTCTAAGACGTGAATAGTTCTAACGATAACCTTCGCCTACGTATGTGCTACACTGTCTTTTAAGCCAGTGTGTCTCGTTAATTCTGCAACGCGTCTAATATCGACTGCGTTCCTCTTGCTTGACGCGCTAATTAGTGGTTGGCCACCCGCAAACCTAACCGAATTAATGAGCTCCCACTCACTCATATTCAGCCACCCACATGACACACCCACGCCGCGCCGCTCCTCCCAAGAGCGTAGGTCATGACGTATTCAAAGAGCGATTCGTAACGCAGTGAAAATAGTCGGGAGGGCGGTGTCGGGCGTAGCAATTCGCATCCGAAGCTGTGGGGGGGGGGGGGGGGGGTGAATAAATCATGTCACACAGATCCTTTAAGGCCGCTTCACACGGTACATTAAATTCCACAAACGAATGTATCATAGATTGTACAAAAAAATTAATGGAATTAAAGCAGACTCGATTTCCCATTCACTAATACAGACAATCATACAATTTCCCGCTTTACACGGTTCAATTATTCCTCAAGAAAGAATTCATACATTCGCTTGTACAATAAAATTTACCGTGTTAAGCGGCCTTTATGCCTCGTCCAAACACAATGGTAAAGTATACTTTTTTAAGTGTACTTGGCTGTAAATGTGGCTCTGGCTTGACAACGTGCCTGACGATATATACCGAGCTAAATATCATTATTTACTCAGTTCAAAAAACGGTTCCACTGATGAAATTGGTTAACTAATGAAAACCGAAATTAATGTAGAAAATTTGCAGATTATTCCACAAATACATTTTTAATCACCACATTTTTCCAGCCATAGGCGCCGACTAAAGCGCCATTTGCAAGGAACTACCGTTTTGGCAGTAATTCGCTAATAACTTTAATAAATAAGTTGTAAAGTGTCTATATTTTATTTATATTCAATTCCCCACGAATTTTGGCTTCTTGCAAACATTTTACGTCAAAACTTGAACATGCCTTCTCGTTAAAATTGACATTTTTCTGCTGTAACCTGGGAAATCTCCATAGAAGTCCATGTTAAAATCTCCCCATTCAAGACTGGATTGGAGTAAAACTAGCCCGGAAACCTTATTTTATTTTCATATTGGTTCATAAAATGCACTTCAAAGATCATATATTATTGTTTTCAGAAAATATGGAATAAGCGACACTGAGGCAAGAGTCAACTTAAGTAGGGAGCGAATTGTGATAGCTGACAAGTTTCTTTGATAAAAGATCTGGTGCTTCCCCGGCGAACTTCACCCAGGAATTTCTCTCGGGTTCTCTTCAGAGTTAGGCTCTCTAAACTGGCCGACGCGTCGGGCGTCGAAACGTCGTGACGTTTTGACGTCCTCAGAATATTTATACATGATTTTGGAATCGTAAGCCCTGTTCTAGTAATAAGAACCCGGATGTCAAAACCACAGAAGTATACAATTACACAGCTCTCGGAAAAATTTCATAGCGCAGAGCAGTAATCGACCTTGGGACATAGGCTACGGAACTTTCAAAATCCTAAAAAAAAACGAAGGAGGGATGTTATGAGTGGAGGGCGAGTCAGAGGACCAATTTTGATGCTATCAACCCAAGCGCATCGAGAAATGACATATCACACCATTACTTGCCGTCCCGTTTCGACTACCAGCGCAATTATATCTCAGGATAGTCGTAGCGATGGGTGATTTTATTTTGTTGAGTGCTCCATCCATTGTTTGCGACGTAGTTTGGTTACCATGACTTATTTTCGCTGCATTCCTCAGTCGTTCCACTCGCTCGCTCGTCTTTCCCCTCCGCTTGCACTTTGCCACACAGGTCAGTACACGGACTTTTGCGAAATACATCCATTCACATGATTATTTATTTCACTACCGGAGTGTGTAGACGGGACATTACCACAGCTATTTCAACGAATAAGCGACGCGATTCCAAAGCGTTGTCATGCGTCGGAAACTTCAGCCGTTCGGCGCACAAATTTATTTACCTCGGCCGCGGCATTGTTGAGGCTCGACCTCATCGAGCGGAAGACAAATAGGGAGCCCCGGTGGGCAACAATGTATACACCGGGGGATCGGCAAACGTTGAGGTCGTCCTCGGGCTCAAAAGCAACGGCGGGTAAACAGGGTTAGGGAGACTCAGAATAAATTTAATGCGGAAAAGCTGAGTCATCCTCTCGCTCATTTACTCAGCCGTAGCTAGCAGAATACTCCGCTGACTGAAGTTACGAGAAAATGGCGCCAAAATGTCCTTTAACACTAGGATTGATAGCCATTTTATCATTAAGTAATCTTACACGTAAGTTCATGAGGAAGTGAGTAAAAATCCTAAGGATTTTTACGATTCTCGGGTATTTTAGTATCCTCATGATTTTTAAGACCCTCAGGATTTCTAGGAATCCTCATGATTTTTGGGATCTTCAGGATTTTTGGGATCCTCAGGATTTCTAAGATTCTCTGGATTTTTGGGATCCTCAAAATCTTTGAGATCCTCCGGATTTTTGGGGCTGCACAGAGTGTTTAGGATCCTCAGGATTTTCACATGAGAAGGGCTCAATATACCAATAGCATTTCTTTCTTCATCCCTGTGTATACTCTACCCTTCATCTTATCGTCCATAAGTCATACTCTCTTTCTTCCCCTTCCCTGATCACCTAATTCCTTCTGGCAAAGCCCCATCATACAATCCCTCTAAAAATAGCCTAACCGGCCTTATCACGTACCTACATATCTACTATTTCGACAATGTCTAGCAGAAGCAGACCACTTTGAACAGCATTTTTGGGCGACATGGGTCAACTGACTCCGCAGCTGGGGCCAAAAGACAAAGAAGGGAAGTGACCCCAGGATAGTGCCTTGAAACATAAGGTGGGGGATTCCCTTTCCAAACAATAATGTCTGCATCTCTCCCTCCCCTCCGTCATCCAAACATTGGTCTTTTATACATATATTAGATCAATATCTCAGTGTTTTTATTGTGAAACACAGTTCTTTACGGCCATCTTCGTTAACCCTCGCAGTTACCCCCCAGAGCCTAATTCTAAATACTCCGCGGCATAAAACAAGGCATTTTTTTCTAATATTGGCCGAGCTAAAAACCACACAAACTAAGCATTATTCTCTATATAAATGCGTTTTTGGTAAGTAATTGATAGTATTTAGAACGAATCAATTGGATTTGCATTGATTGACATGGGAAAAATTGCCTCTGCTTACGTCAGTTTAGGATTTCATCGAATGCTTTCGGGCGGTTCATACACGAATACCGAGGAATCGCTGTGTACACTTCGTCCTTACGAGAAGGGCTTGGTTGTATTTGAATCCGAATATCCAATATCTTAAAATATTGAAAATGGTCCAATGTCAATAACCTGTATAGAACTATTGAATATTGGAAAATATTGGCAAATTGGAAATATTGTAATATTGGAAATAATAAAAAAAATGTGATGTATGTAGTAAAATATTGAACAGAGCAATATTAACAGTTAAAAACAAAAAACGGTGGTAGATGTATATTAGAACCGAGGGGGTTTACTTCGAAAAAGGGACTTTTGTAAAAGCCTGTTAATAAAACAAGAAAATCAATGCAAGCTTCTTTCCCCCAGTTATTTCTACGAATAATGGTGGAAAAAGAAGTGCTGCACTGAGTGCCACGCGCGCCGTTTTGTTTTCAAAGATTAGGGCGCTCTCCGACCTCCTCGCCAGGCTCCAATATTCAACACTTGAAATTTTAATATTGGTAATCCAATACTCAACATTCCAATCGCAAATGTTGGGTCTTCAATATACAATATTCAAATTACAAATAATGGAATTTCCGCCCACCAATATCCAATACAGGATATTGGAATAGGTCTTTCCAAATTTGTGATTTTGGAATCCCATTATTAAAAAAATGTTGATATTTGAACCAACATATCGGAAAACCGCCCAGCCCTACTCACTAATACGTCGCCCGGTGGGCGTGGGTTCCACTTGCTCCAGATCCTTCGCGAATATCGCATACAACGCTGCAACGCACACAACGCCACGCTCGCATATATTAAACTTTGCGGCTGGGGGGGATGCGAATTCTGGTTACGTGGAAACGTCAAGGTGAGTAGCGAGGGAGGATGAGGTTCGGTTGCGAGGGAGTGAGGGGGGGAAATAAGACGAGATGAGGCGGAGGATGAGGCGGGGGACAGTCGGGCCCGCATTCCACGCTAAAACCGCAGAGAGGCTCTCTCCCTCGTGACGGCGACAACATACTCTCCCACGCTCCGGTTGGAACGCAAGGACGTTCCCAAGGCGGCATGACGCGAGCGCACTGTTGCTCTCGCCGTGATAGTGGTGCATTCCCTCGCGTGTGTGTGTATGGTTGAGTCTGGACAACATATTAGTTCCACCAATATTGGTGGGTTCTAGCAGAGTTTTATTGTGTTTTAGTGCCAAGTTTTATTTTATTTTTAAATCTGCTTTGATTTCTGTGTGAATACTTGATTGGCAATCCATTGAACACTACAAAAAAGAGCACCTGCTGACAAGTCATAGGCTTATCTGTTACATATTGTAGGAAGAACACATATTGTTAAGGTAGGTTTTTTTTAAAGTCGGAGAATCTCTTTCCGGTTTTCTACACTTTTCATGGGCCATCTCGCTCTAGTATATCCTTTTTCGCCTAAGCATACGATCTGCCCTTCTTCATCCTGTCCATGAAACCTATTCTCTTTCTTCCCCTTCCCCACTCGCCCAACATCCTCACCTCCATCACACTCTTGAGGAACCCCACGCCCCTTGTTACTTCCTGCAGCCACCCACTCTGTCGATCTCGAATTTCATTGAGGGCCGGGCAACCTTTCCTCGCCCACCATCTCAAGCACTTCCTCATTAGTCTTCCTCTCAGTCCACCTCACCTTCTCCATCCTTCTCCACACCCACATCTCAAATGCCTGCAGCTTATTCTCGTCCTCCTTTCTGAGGGCCCACGTTTCTGCACCATACAACGCTACCGTCCTTATCAAGCTCTTCACCAGCCTTTTCTTCACCTTACCTTTCCCGCGGACTACAACCTTAACGTGTTGGAAGGGCTTGTGCGTTCCAATGACCCCAAGAGCTAGACTAGCGGGAGCAATTAATATAGCTACCGGTAGGGCCACCCATGCCAGATAGATCGAAGGTTAGGAGCCAGGCGAAAGGTAGTCTCGTGATGGTGTCACGTGAAAACCACTGTTAGAAAGCAGGGATGGGAGTGCCTCCCAACTATTTACTACGCAGAAAAAAATTAATTGAATGAACCCCGTTGGATATCTGAGAATTTTCAATAATTATTGAATCATTATCAATAATTATCGGGGTTCGATACACACCCCGATGGCCTTTCATTGGTCTCAATAGCGCATAGGTCAGAGAAAAGCTGTGGGGGGCGGGGTGGGGTAAAACATTTACCCTGGCTTTTTACAGCTTCGGAACTCGCATGACATTTCACGCCAGGCAGATTAAATGCTCCACTGCCACGCAGAAAAAAAGATCTTGAGGGACGAAAATTATATTCTCGGCGAATTTGCAAAAAGTAAATATTTTCCCGCAATTAGTTTCAGTCACGCTGAAGCCTTGATGGGTCCTAGAGATAATTTTTGAAAAGGTTCTTGGCCCGCGGCAGAAAACAGTCAAGCACGGCTGCTGCCTCGAAGATGAATGGCCACATCACACCTATCTTGTAGCCAAATCTTACCCCGGCGAGAAAGACGGGATTACAACACTTTTCGTTTTAAGTGCAGAAATGTTAATGTTACCGCAGTGGCCATTGATTCCAGTAAAAATAACTTTGCATCATTCTTTCGCGCACGGAACACTTTTACGTACCAGTGTTGCCTCTCAGCAACAGCATTTCACTATTTGCGGTAAGCGTTGATGGACCAAAAAATTATACGCACCAGAGATACTCTAATGATAGTAATATGCGTTTTAATCATGTCACATTATATACCGGGAAAATTCCTTTGATCCCTCAATACGGCGATATTATATGATGAATGGTAGGAATACAACTCGGGTTTTTCTAGACAAGGCATTTGTTCTTAATGTAACTACGACATAACTATGCGAATTTCCACAGTGAAAAAATCATCCGCCTTGACCGGGATTCAAACCCGGATCCCTCGATTTCCGGCCGAGTGCTTTAGCCAGTTAAGCTACCGAGACGTCCTCTTCCCCTGTGGATTTTTGTGACCTTTACGGGACCCTGGAAGCCACCTCAAAATTTTGATTAATACTTAAATATTATTTCAACTTCAACAATAAAAACAGTAAGGAGGAAAGATAAAATTTATTTCATTCCATCAAACATGGGGTTTTTTAAAAATTAGCGTCCAGGATATGAATGGAAAGATGACTAAGTCATTTTACGGCTCAATCACTTTAAGAGTCGAAATTAATCGATATTGCGACGTCGGGCTCACCACATTGATGAATAAGAGCCCATCCTGAATTAGGTACCTCATCGCAAAGATTACCATGCGTTTGTAATACGATCACAAAGGACATGGGGGGCTACATTTTTTACTCGTATTTGTACTACATTAGGCACAAAAAAGATTAGAGAATTGATGGGCATACTTCGTAACTAAAGGCCAATAATTGCACAAATGCCAGTTATATAAGAAAGAATAACACTACATTTTTCCAGTGTCTTAACCATTATCGCTCACAAAGTCATGTTATTTCACGTTGAACAGGCAAAACTTTTACAGAGGACAAGTAGAATTTTGTCATTCACATCACACCTTGGGCGTAATTACAAGGGATGGATGGGATCGGAAACTCCCTTCAAGGTGCAAATATGTACATCAATGAACTTTATAAAGGGCGCCAAAATTAATATAAGAAAACATTAACAAAATCAATAGCTTTAAATACTTCAGAAAGGATTAGAAAATACAGTTTGGTGCTAATTATTTTAAAAACTTCCCCAACCCCAGTACTTCACCCAAGTATTTCCGGGACCCCCAAGAGCCTAATTCTTAATACGCCACCGTCAAAAAAACAAGATTTCTCCACTAATTCTTTTTTTAATATTAGCATAATTTAGTAGCTGGAGAATGCATTAAATGACAGATGGGTCATCGTATGGTGGAACTACCAAAGATATATTTGTTGCAGGAGGATTCAACTTCATGTATCCTAAGGCAAGAACTCCTCGTAGTCACTTGGAGACGAAGACGCACGCAACAACGGAAGGCTAAGTTTGAGATAGACCTCTCCGCTCAAGCCGACGAATGAGAAACACCTTTCCCGTGACCGTGACTAGAATTGGGATGATTCCATTATGAATCGCACGCATGACCGAGTGCCTATGAAATTAGTTCGTGACTGGCGACTTCAAGCGTACGGTCGACCTCATGATGCCAATTTTCATCCGATATTTATCCTTTAAAGTGATGAATACTTGGCAGCGAGGAAGAAGTGAACGTGTCTCAGATACTTAGTCCCTCATGATCGCCACGAAAGGTTTCGAAACCCAGAACAGAAGCGTGCCACGCAAATGTAACAAATGGATGTTCAGAGGCAGCACCGCATGTGTTCCGCTGAGATTCTCGGATCAGAATGTTGAAGAGTGATGCTACCTTTCTCTAGTTGGACAACAGGTCTGAGTGCAGCGCGAGCATTTGGAAGAACTCACAGAGAAACTTCACACTTCATTGTTCCTAGACTTCAAATCATGCAAGTGTCCTTACAATCAGTATTCACAGGTGAAATTCAACACTGAACCCTCTCAGAATCAAATGTACGGTACAATACGGAATGCACGCATGTGGAAGATATGTAGTATTGCGCTCTAATATCTCTTACATTCCACTTCTAGGAAATGCCATTTCCTACGGCAAGAGGTAAAAAATTTTTAAGTCTAATCAAGAACGGAAAATTTTGTAATGCGCGTCAGTAGAAAGGGACCCAAAATAAAAGAGTACAATAAACCATTGGAGAGGATGCAATTAAAAGGCGGCCATGTATGCTTTGAGTTAACATAAAAGGACGGAAAGCGTAACGGAAATACTGGGATGGGAGAATTCCAACAATACAAAAAGAAGTACGCTCTGTCGATTGTTCCACGTGCTCTGGGGAGAAAAACATGGCAAGAACTAAAGGACGTGGGGAACTCGTATGACAAAGGAAGAAATGATCACCAGCACAAGGCGAAATACCCGGTCTAATTTATTTTGGTGAGTATTTAAGTAAAAAAATATCATACATCAATACAACAACTGAGGGTTGATACAGCCTGCCGGCAAAAATATTCGTCGTAGTAGTCAGTAGAGTCATATCTTAAAAATATATTGGATTTAATTAAATAATATCTTCCTTGATAACTTTTTTCCAGTCACTTTTCGACGTGGAGGGTTCACTTTTAAATTATGCATGTAATTAAAATTTTTTAGATAATCTACACACATGTTACCACCTGACCGCAAGCCAAGTTGCAACATTTTTAAAACAATAAAAATCTATACGTATGTTACCACCTGAGCGAATGCCAAGTCGCAACATAATTTTAATATCATTAAAATAACAAAACAAAAATAATAAAAAACTGGGTTCACACTTCTGGTCATCATCATTCAATGCCTAACGACAACAATTAATTTTAACTATGTTACAACAACAGTTCGTTACACGTATTGCCTTTTTATTTCAGCATAAGAAGATGCAGCAAATTTATACCGAAAAACTTTCGTTTGAACTGCTCGTTCCCATGGAAGTCAGAAGCATTTTTTCCTCACCTCTCGTGCATTCAACTGATTCATTTGGCCACGAGCCATTGGTTTGTTTGTAAGACTACCGGTCCTTCCTCCTTCCTAAGCTTCCTTCCTGAAGGGAATGCTACCTCCGCAGTCTCACGTTTCTTTTTTGCCGAATTTCCTGAGTCGCGGGCACTGAATCAACTCCCTGGGGGGAAGAGAGTCCTGACGAAAAATTCTCGAAAGAGGAAGCCAGTATTTTTACAGACGGCCGCGACATTCAGGCATGTTCTCGGGACTGGAACAAAAACATAGCGGATGCGATGATGATATATGTCCGGCGTCACATCCATCATTTTTTGGGCTGATAGGAGTGTCATTCATTAGCTATTAATAACCGTGCTGTTTTAGCTCAGTAAGCGGGAGTAATTAAGCCGAAATTTGAGTGAGTTCCTAATAAATATGTTTCATCCATGATTTCCTGCAGTGTTTTCAATGAAATAAATCATCAAAAATTACTGACATATTGGGGTTTTACGAACACAGACCGTTATCAAATACATTCCAAAACAATCATCGCAAACTGTAGATCTTTTATGCTTTTAAATCACACAAAAACGCTATTGATGTGTTATTCGAAGCTGAATTTCACTATTTAACAATACTTTTTCTAACAAAGCACTACAGCAGTACGTTGAAAACTTCTTTATCTATAAAAAAAATTCTGTGTGTTTTTACGTCATAGATTCAGTGAATATTTTTATGATTGGCATCGAAGGCTTTTCGGGCTCTCCTCCGCGTATTTTCACTGTCGTAGACGACAGTTTCGGTAGCATTGCTGCTATCTTTTTCACTTCTGACCTGAAGAAGACAGCTGTAATGCTATCGAAACTGTCGTCTACGACAATGGAAATACGCGGAAGAGAGCCCAAAAAGCCTTCACTGCCATATAAACGACTCCGCGGAAGCCTTGGAGTTTATATTTATCATTGCTTATCACCAGTGTGCCGATAAGCTTATGGAACAGAAATAAAACACCGACATATTTTTATTTTCCGACAGTTAAAGTGTATATTTTGTGCTTTATGCTCGTCACTTGACTGGCAAAGAATTAATCCCATGTCGGGCGTTTTAAATTCTTATTCATGATAGGGAATACACAGTTAAAAAATAAAATTTAGCCAAACTATCTGGGAGAAATAATTTGTTTTTTCCCTAAGTTGAAATAGCACGACTCTATTTTCAAGAAAATTTTGTGGAGGATTTTAATCGTTTTTCGTTCTTTTATTTGGACTCGTTCATAGTCCAACCCTCTCGCAATGCTGCCCGTATGACACAGCAGAGCGAGTTTCCTTTTCATCACAGCAAGGGTCTCGAGTGGAAGCCAGCATTTAATCCCTTCAGTCCCCTCTAGCTGATCATTTCAATGGGTTATAATTCCGTTTATATAACTTCAGTTTTTTCTTAAGGCTGTGAAGCATCAGGCACTAAACTGCACAATATGATGTGGCTGTACAATGTAAAACGAGTCGTTTTAAGCGGGGACTTGCTAGGACGACTGCGTGAATTCATGACCCACAGAGTGGAAAACACCCTCTTCTCTGATTCTGCGCCCGCGTTCTTGCAATTTGAGCGCATAAAATTGCACATAAAGTTGCAAAAAGAGTGCCTCGAGTAAAACGGTCTTTGAGCCCGTTCTACATGGCGCACGTAATAGCACAATCTGATACGTGCACAAATGAGCATTTCATATTGCTTCGCGTAGAGCGGTGGGTTGCAAGAACGCATTCGCGAATACATGAGCGGAGATGGGCAAAATAGCCCATGCTCTTATTCAAGACTTATTGCACGCAAGATTGAGAAAAACGTGCAAATTTACATTATGGAATTTCCTGCCCGAGGAAAATGGGAAGTCAAGAATAATATTTTCAACTTGTTGAAAGAATTATATTTTAAACTTCGCAATGCAGTTGAAGGATAATTTTGACAAGAGGTAACGGCGCGGAATTCATAATTTAAGCGAGATTCGTACGTATATATGCGTTTTTTATTCGGCATTATGCCTTGATATTTATTATGAATCGTAATAATAATACGAATCATATGATTTCTCGCTTAGAGGAATATCCGAACAAATGCCATCGAATTAAGTTAATATATATATCAAGTTCCTACGTCTTACAATGACATTAAATTTCAAAGAAACGAAATCGGCAACACGCAATTTTTTATACATATTGGTAATAAGTACCCGTATGCAAAGTTTAGCGCACATCTGTACATCAAAACGCGCTTCAATTGCCTGAAATCGCCTAGATCAACGTAAATCCCTTCAATTGCCTAGAGAGAAGGAATGTTTTGGGATCTTGAGAGCAGGAGAGCAAGAAGTAGGAAGCAATTCGCGAATGTAACTGAAAGAAAAGTAGCAAAAAAGACAAGCAAAGTTAATAAGTGCCCAAATGCAAAGATTCGCGCAAATCTCTAGATTGAAACGCACTTCAACCGCCGAAATCAACGAAAATCGCCACAATTGCCTAAAGGGGAAGAATGCCAGGGGTCTTAAGAGCAAGAGAGCGTGCAGAAAGGAGCGCATGAATGTAATTGAAAGCAATGTAGCAAACAAGGTACGTGAAGAGAGGGCAGCAAGGAGGGAATAATTGAAGCGAGGTAGGCTTCACAGGCCCATCACCGAGAATTAAAATGTTATGAATTTTCCAAACCGGGCAGTGGAGGGCTATGTACGTAAGAAATTCATTCCTCTATTGCGTGGGATACTTGGTATCTGTGATAGCCATATAAAATTTTAAAAATAATTATATTAAAATATCTTCAAAATAACCGAGGATGTTTTGACTGAGCTGAAGTAGGCACATAAATTCAAACACTTTCCAAGTGAATAGAGCAATTAATTAAGCACGATTGTAAAAATCCACCAATATATGAAACAACTAATATATTTACCCGACATTTTGTGTTCTCCACAGTTAGAAAAATTAGATTAAAATATTCTACCCGCGATACATAAGTCCAGAGGTACCTATAGAATGTAAAAATAGACTCACAGAGGCTACACGCCACAAGGGTGGTGTTTTGGCGGCAAAAATCAGGCCTGCCATAAATTCTTAAATTTCTCCCGAAAAAAACACGCCGTCGGCAAGCAATTCGGCACTTCAAAACATATTATTTATGCTTTATTCGAGTCAAAAAAAAAATAAAACGCGGGGCTTCTCGAGTTTTATGGAATCGTCTGGGACGTCTCGTTAAAAGCGCAAACGACTCCCGCAAAGCGAGAAGCTGGGACGCAAAGATTACTTGGCGAGTTTTATTGATCACGGGAGAAGATACGTTTTCTTCAAAGAAACGAAGACCTCGCCCCTTGGAGATCTAAGAATGTGGTTAGCTCCGAAAATAGATGAGACGGAAATTCACGAGCGGAGAGGGGGAAAAGAGACGAAAGCGAAGGAATTAGTCCAAAAAAAATTACCCACGCACGCCGATCGTCAAGTGTTGAGGCTCGCTACACTTTCGGGGGGCGAATTTCGCTTTTCCGTTGTTCCCTCGTTCTTCAGCGCGGACTGAGTGGTCCACTGATAGAGGCCCTCGAACACAAAGACGGACGATATTTGATCCGCAGGTCACGTATTGGAACGTCTTTTCAGAGGAGCGCCAATATTCATCGAATCGGATAATGATAAATGAGAATTTCGTGATTGCTTCAGAGCTATTCAGTCACAGGATTCACTGACTTGTGACTTAATAAAGGGACACTATAATAGTAATACAATAAGAAGAAATACAATTAAAGCTATTACAATAAAAAAATCATATAATGCGGGGAAGAGTAAAGACAATATAAAATATAAAAAAGACGAAATATATTGATTACGTCTCTCGTGAGACCTCACTTGAGGAACGACGCCAGTATATGGGACCCTAACGAAGTAGGACTAGTTTCAGATACAGATCGAATACAATGGAAAGCAGCAAGACTTGTGAAAAATTGTTGCGATAAGCATAGTAATGTTACTGAATTGTCGACGAATTTAAAACGGGGACCTCTATCTGATCGAAGAGAAAAATATAGATTTAATCCTTTACGAAAGTTTGATGTATACTATTTTTTGCCAGACGTTCAGCATATTCTGTTCCAGACAAACTATTGTGGTAGAAATGACCGCAGGCATAAAATCAAGGAAACAGACTGTGGAGCCAATAGATTTAAAATGTCATTTTTTTCCACGTACAATAAGGTAAAATTATAGTTGCGTTAGATCAGTTCTGGGAAAACTTGACTACGACTAGGGAACATAGGTCTTTGCACTTGTGCTATTTATCTTAATATCATTCTTAGTTACTAACCTCGCATGTCATTTCCGGCATGATATACTCCTGTATGATTTAGTGCCTTGTATTCATTGGTCGCATAAATAATAATAACAAGTGGTTGGAAATAGTGTACTGAAATGTAGCAAGGTTAGTTCACGAGGCACTACCCTAGTTTATGGTCTGACCGCGTATTGTCATCCAGACTGCTTTCGGGCTGCGCTTGGCATCCGGGCGAGCGTGCGCGGTCCTAATTTCAGCTGGGATGAGTGTTGCATGCCTGGTGTGGAATCACCCCGTGCCACACACCCTAGTGGTGGCTTGAACGGTATTCCGTAGACGTGGATGTAGAGCGAAGATATACGACCAAAAGATAAAACAGTTCAACTTTATATAATCACAAGGGCGTTCGGGGAGACGGGTTAACGTCAATGACGGAAAATATATTTCCCCATTGTAATAATGACTAAATATGTATCATCGGGTTAAGACGCAACAAATCAGGCAGTCATCTCCAAGGACAGAAAAACAAATAGACGATAAATTTCCAGAGAGACCTCCATGAAGGAATAAAATATTCACACCGCTTAAAAAGGGTCCCTTCCGTTACTGCGAGAGTCAAAACAAATACTAAATTCCACCTTTATTTACTGAATATTTGAAAAAATCGTGCTTCCGATGTTGATATGAACAGGCAATTGAAAACCAAATAAGACACACGATAGGCAGATTTTTCCAAGAATATATTTTTAATGAGCACATTTTGAAAGCCATAGAGACCAAGGCGGTTCAATATCGATTGTGTTCTTCCTTCGATATAGGTCTTCGCAACGTGCATTAATCTGCCAATAATGTGCTTATTTTTCTCTTTTCTCCGTTAGCATAGTATTGGTTGTTCAATGTTTTTGTTGATTTTGCAGTGAATTTGTATTTGAAATGACAACTTGTGCCGCATATTCGCAGATTTTCTTAAGGGTTCGTTATGGCAGTAAATGCTCAAATAGCACATTAATGGCGGCCACGTGGTGGAAATGGTCGCGAAACTCTGTATCGAAGGAAGTAAACAAACGATATCGAATGACCTTGATAGAGACCAAACTGCAGCGCCATACCTACGGAATTACCACATTTTAATATCAGTTGGCGCAGAAATCAGCGAATAACACAAAAAAGAAGACCTGTATCGGCAAAAGAATATCATCGATACCGAAAAACCTTGATAGAGACCAAACTACAGCGCTATATCTACAGAATTACCACGATTTGACGCCGGTTGGCGCAGTAGTCAGCAAATAACTAAAAAAAAAGAAGTCGGCGAGACGCATCTTATTTTTACTTTCGCTCGTTTTCCGGGGAGTCTTCTCTTCTTAAAAACAATTTTATATGAAAATGGAATTTATATTACAAAATATTATTTTCCACGTGTTTCTCTCCTTCCCCCGTGGCACACAACGTAATTTCAAGTTAAAGTTGCGAGAAAATAGGAGGCGAAGGTAAAATGTTTTAGTTCATATCGAACAGAAGACATGTTTTCCATAAGAACTCAGAAGTGAGCAATGTAGCCTTTTACGGAGAAACTTCCTCAAAGAAGCAAAGCTGTCAACATTCTTGGACGAGTTTCACTGATTCAGGCGTAATATAGTGGTAGTACTTTTTAATGAGAACAACAATCCCACTTATCTTATTATTTTTTTATTTTTTCTTCTTTCTTTTATATACAATTATTGGATGGCAAAGGCTGAGGACCGGAAGAGAGGAAACAAATTTGGTAGTCTCCATAAAAAACTGCCACAAAAAAAAGAGAAAAAAAAAATGAAAAATATTTCTTTATATCTAAAATCCTCAAATAATTCCAACTAAGAAACTCTTCCAATCATATTTTGCTTCATCGGTGAATTTCTTCCAGACTGGCATCCAATTACCCTCGGTTCCAATTACTGAAGACTAAGTAAGCACCTTCTTTTGGAGCTTATTTATTTGGTGAAATATAGATATGTACATATTTTAAGTGTTATTCCAAAACATTTAAGCGCTCGAGCTTAGGAAAACATTTTCGATAAATTAGATGCGAAGTTTTTTTTTCGGGGCTTGGCAATATCCGGGCAATCTCAAACAAATACGTCCTCAACTAACTTCCGCGAAATGCCAAAAGCATTGCAAAAGGAGGAAAACCAAACTTAACTATGATAACAGTAAGGAATCAATCAATATTGGTATTTGTTGAGATGAAATAAAATCACTTTGTATAATCCACACAGACTATAATTGGTATAAACCCGACCAGTTTCACCACTTCCGTGTCATTCTCAAGGGGGATAATGATGGGGGGGGGGGGGTATTATCCCCCTTGAGAATGACACGGAAGTGGTGAAACTGGTCGGGTTTATACCAATTAAAGTTTGTGTGGATTATACAAAGTGATTTTATTTCATCTCAATAAGTCAAAATTCCACTAAATAAGCTCGGAAACCATTAAAGATATATTGGAATTTGCTTTTCCGGCGGAGAATTTAATACCATTCCCACTAACCGATATCGAAGGAAATAGAATGAGAGTCATTTATGTCGCACATAAATGGTAATTGCACTAAAACAACCGTATTATGCGGGCGGTACGCCATGATGTTCCATGAAATAAGCCTTTATTTTACACACAGTTATCACTACGTCATGTATTCCTTTAATAATATAGCCGTTCAGGGTTGTAATTCAATATCTGGAGACTTATGAATCTTTTACCTTTCGCAGAGGAATGGTTGAAAAAGGAAATTACCGTAGTTACAAAATCTAAAGGAAATAGCAGGATACAGCCATTAACTGTTATACATAACCACAATAATCGATTAGATCCCTTCTTCGAAACAACGCACGCGTACGTGATTAGATCAATAACAGATTCTCGGTCTATTCTTTCAATTTATTGAGTCAAGCATCTTGCTTTCAATATCATGGAGACTGAGTAGTACAAAGTCGATAACACAGATAATTTCGATGAAATTCGTCTAATATCAGGGTAAATAACAGTAGCTACGAAGGAAAACATTTCCGGAAAAAGGACACAGTCCAAAGTTTCAGGGCTGCTGTTTTTTAATTAACAAAAAATTATAATTCGAACTATTGAGCCGAATATTACATCATATCGCTTCTGTTGCAAACAATTACATGCTGAAAATAATTCATTATACTGCATATTATTCGTTCGCTTTAAATTTCATGGTTAAACAATGGCATCCGCCTTCGCAATTAGACAAAAAATATTAGATCGCATTAGGACATATCATAGTCCATGCATCGCAAGATTTCATATCGCAGTCGACACACCGCAATATACTTAATTTTAGCCGGAGCATGGAAATGTATGAAATACGTCGACATATCGATGTATCGCATATAGCAGTCGATTTATAGATGGTTCAATTCCAATGGTTTTGTGAAGTGCTGCCACCACTGCGGCTTTTAAAAAAACGCTATATTTTATGATTCATTATTTTAATCTTCATTCAGTTTCTGAAAACTTGGTAAACCGCACTTGGTGGCACTGAGATAGACATATCCATATGTCACCGACTGTAATCAATATAGCGAAAGGGTCAATCGAAATACACCATCAAAATCTATACATCACATTCAATATATGTAAATAACGAAATAGATCAATGAAATACTTCGCGAACAGGGGAAGGACGCATAGGGGAGATAAGAAAATGGAGAAAAGTATTGGGGGAAGGTGTGGAGACAGATGGAGAACGACGGAAATCAAAATATCGCAAGCGACTGTCGAAATACAACAATGAAAATCGATATATCACAATCGATATATGGAAATAACGACATTGATACAATGAAATACCGCGCGAACAGGGGAAGGAAATGTAAGGGATATAAGAAAATTGGAGAAAGAGTTGGGGAAAATGTGGATACAGACGGATAGCGATTGAAATTGAAATATGAAAAGCGACTATCGAAACACATCGTCGAAATCGGTATATCACAATCGATACATGGAAATAGCTATATCTATACAATGCAATACAGCGAAAACAGGGAAAGGACATATAGGGGAGATAAGAAAATTGGAGAAGGGTATTGGGGGAAGGTATGGATACAGACGTAGAGCGACTGAAATCGAAATGTCGAAAGCGACTATCGAAATATACCATCTAAATCGATACATCACAATGGATACATAGAAATAATGAAATCCAAACGATGGAACACCGCGTGAAGAGGGGAAGGAAATGTAGGGGAGATAAGAAAATGGAGAAATGTATTGGGGTACAGACGAAGAGCGAATTAAATCGAAATGTGAAACGCGACTATCGAAACATATAATCGAAATCGGTATATCACAATGGATGTATAGAAATAACGGAATCAACACAATGGAACACCGCGCGAACAGGGAAAGGAAATGTAGGGGAGATGAGAAAATTGGGGAAAAGAGCCGGGGGGAGGGGGGGGTGTTGAGACAGACGGAGAAATGGCGCAGGGGAGCGGGGTTGTTAAGAGAGGAGAGTGCGTGGAGATGAAAACAGTGGCGAAGTTATTTTCGCGAAAGGGAAGGCACACACAACCGACCGGCTATTTTCGGAGAGTTGAATGTGTATCCGTGAGCCGGTGACGGGCTCGTGTTTTCAAATTAACTTCCCGATTTCCACTCGCCTTCCCTCTCCCCCTGATTTCCTCCTCCCTCCCCCTCTCTCTCTGCCCTCCCCACTGGCGCCAAGAAAATCGCCTCCTCACCACCGACACGCTGCGATACTACGGCACTTCTCCACAAGACGATATATCGACACATGCACACAAAAACTAAGTGGGTCTCACGAGTTTGAATAGAATGCCGTCGTTGGTTGAGACTTGGTTGAGTTGAGAGAGTTGGTTGAGATGTCTATTAACATGGCCCCGGCCTCGGGGTCACCTATTATAAATTTTCCATAATTTTTCAGAACATTTATATCCACTCATTACTTAAATAATTCTTTTAATATGTTACATTTATTTTAATATAACATATTTAAAGAGTATTTCATAAACTGACAAACTGATGGGGGACTGGTGGTGTGACAAACCTTAAACTAATTAAAGCTAATCAAAAAAGGGTATTAAAAAAAATACATTCCAATCCATTCCAAGAGTACAACATTCTACCAGTTGAAAAGTTATTACAGTATATTTTAATCATAGAAAACTACTTCAAGGATAAATATATAAAGAGTACACCAGCTAAATATTTAACTAAGAAAAGCGAACAAATATGAAGAACCAAGAGTTTTTACACAAAAGGGCAGCAGACATTTAAGTGTTTATGCACCTAAATTATTCAATAATATGTGCGATAATTTGAAAAATTTTAAATCTATTGGTGAAATTAAGAGAAAAACCAAGGAATGGTTGCTGTACACATGAATGCCTTTAAAATTAATGAGTAAAAAACAAATGTAAAATGGAAAAAGGCACCTGCTGATAAGCCATGAATGGCTTAGCAGGACCATGTTGTTTTAAAATTGTTTGAATATTGTACAGTTGTATTACTTTTATGTGAATTTGCTTTTACTACACTTAATATATTTTCTGTATTGAAATTACATGTGTAAAATGTTAAAATACATAAAATAAAACTGAAATGCATTGTAAGATTTAAAAAAAAAATACAATATGGCTTCCAAGCTACCTCAACAGTAATTCAGCTTTGAAGACTGAAATGTCAACTAGGGCTCGGGCAACATGGAGATTGCTCGGGTCACGGCAGGGAAATGTCAACTTTCAGGCAAATTCAAGCATTTCATTTAAACTATTTAAAGAAACAAGTAGTCATGGAAAAGTGATTAAAAATAAAGTGGAGGCTACTTACCTCCTATTTTTCAAAAGTTTTGACTTCCGTGATTGGATTAATAAAAAATAACTGTTACACTCCATAGGTCAGTTCACAGGTCAATCATTTGGTAACTGGTTGATTTTGCAGTAAATTATTCAACTATGAATAACCAGTGGAGCGTATAAGTCATTTTTACTAATCAACATGGAACTCCGCAAAATTGAATCGAGTGTTATTTCATTTATACGTTAATGGAGTCAAAATGGAATAGTTCACGGCAAATGGGGCTGCATTCGACATCTAAGGCCTGAAAAATGTGGACATTAAAAATATGTTCCTAGAAATATCAGCAAATTTTGAACGGGAAATCCATATGAAGTCCATCAATATATCAATAATCAGCTCTCAAAATATAAAAGTCACCGTAAAATTTAAAAAAAAATGCTTGCTATACATCACTCTCTCTTGTCCCAAGTCTCTTGTACATTCCAGAGAGAACTTAAAGAAAAGCAAAAGTTCTTAGGAATTTAATAAGTTCTTAGAAGTATGTTTCTATAGTAGGATAGATTTAAGAGGTAAATATTACTTCAATCGACGTCAAAAAATAGGAACCAAGCAACTTAAAAACTGGAATAATTCTCCTCGGGTGTGGCACCGGATAAAACTTTCTAAATCCGAAGTTTCGACGACCAATTCGCTCATCTTCATAAGGGTTAAACTGAGTGAGCTCCCCCAGTTTTTCCCAGAGAGTGAGACGAGCGAGTTGAAACGCCGGATATGGAAAACCTAACCCGATGCCACACCTGAGAAAACTTAATCCATTGCATCCGCTGGGATAGCCTACTGCCCCACGTAATATTTATCTCAACATGACACCCCTTTTTAAGCGTGAAAGGAAATTCTCTACAATATGCCACCCCTCGTTAAGATAATGTGGTAATTTATTTTTATTTGTACTTGAAAATCGGGCAGGGAAAGATAAGGACGAACATTGAAGGATTTAGGTTGAGGTGGAATAGGGTCTGAGGAAAGGATAACTTTTTTGTTTCCGAGTTCAACCCAATTCAATAAAATGGGGTCAAGAAGTAGGATACGACAAGGAAGACAGGTTGGTCAGGGCTAAAGGTGATGGCAAGGACGGAAATGGGCTAGGGAAATGAAATGCCTTAAGGCAATGGAACGCGTAAAGAAAGCGGATGGAATGGAAATGGACACTGTCCACCTCTCTTTAAGGAATGTGTAGGGCCCTTGAAGCACGAAAGCAACGCCAAGTATTGACTTAAGAATAACGATCTAAGTAACCAAAAAACACACACTTTCCCTGCAGGACCGATTATAACTAATTAGCACAAAGCATCTGATTCATCGCAAAAAGCCCATCCGCAGAAAATATTTTCATTCTTGATCCAAAGCAAATGTTGAACACGTGAAAAAAAAATTTATAAATTCAGTCGAATTAAAAAATTGTTAATCATGACTGGCAAATTCACATACAGAATGTGAACAAAAAAATTGCAACTGGAATTTTCACGATTCGTAAACTTGCTCCTACCACCTATGCTGAGATCATAAAGCTAGAACTGAAATCCTAGTATGTGGAAGAGAGCAGTTTAAAAGAAGTCACCCTGAGGGGAGAGAAATTGCAGCAAGCGGAATCCTTCACTTATCTCGGAAGCACCATCACGTGGTACGGAAAAAAGTAAAACGGACATGAAGCGGAGAATAGCCCAAGCTAAGAAGGCGTTTATGGGAAAATACAGCAGCTGAGCTCAATGAAGACAGGACAACATACCAGGAAACATAATGTGAAGACATTCCTGTGGAACGGAATGGATCGAAAGCATGGACCATTGGAATAGCTGACCAGAAATAACTAAAAGCCTTCGAAACCTGGCGCTGGAAGATGATGCTGAAGATAAAATGGATGGAAATAATAAGAAATGACGAGGTGTACAGAAGAATGGAAGAGGAAAGGAAAAGAAGAACCATATTGAACACGATGCAGAAAAGAAGAACGAGATGGATTGGACACACCCTGAGACATAATGGGTTTGTAAAGAACATAATTAAAGGTAAAGTAGAGGGGGAAAGTCCCCAGAGGAAGGCCCAAAAATAAGTTCATGAACCAAATAAAGGAAGTCCATAGAAAGAGATACCAGGAGGTAAGGGAATCAGCATTAGTTAGGAAAGGGTGGAGGGCGTAGTCAACCAATCTTAGGGTTGAAGAACCAAGATGATAAGTCGCTTATAATCGTATGCCATCAACGAGAGAGGGACACGAGGGAGGGGGTAACAGCCGGATCGGCGGCGACAGCAGAGCGACCTGTCAATCAACCAATCTCAAGGATCGCGACATCGCCTTCATCAGTCCCGACGACTGCATTAAAGAGCAGGGAGACTCGAGTATACTATCTTCGGATCTTCCGCGTCGATGAATAAAGATGACCACGCATAACTGAATTGGCTAATTGCACAAACGCATATATCCTTCTCCCGCAAGAGGGCATGTCAAGAGTTGAGGACGTGACGAGCACATAAAAAACCAGATCCGCGAAAAGTTGACATCACCTACATTTTAACTGATAGTATCGGTGTCGACAACAAGACTATCACTCTTGACTTACTGTCATTGACTGATGTGATGCTGGACTAGGTAGGCTTTAATGTTCCATCTCTACGCAGCAATTCTTCCCATCAAACGTCTCTTTACTTGCTCCCATCATCAATTCAGTTTAGCACACTTCCTACCTCTCTTCATCCCACATGAAATGCCATTACATTTCTTTCCCGATTGCCGTTTACACGGAATTTCACCTTCATCAGCGACCTTCTGCATTTCCATACCTCCGTGCGGAGGTTATCCTTCCATCCAAATGCGTAGTCTTCCCTCCCTAGTATCTTATGTGATGGGTGGTATGAACGCGAATCTTGAGTCATTGAGTGAACATTTTAATAGCTTTACAAGTAAAAAAAAACGTTCTTCGACCACACTTCACTTAAATACATCAATTTATACGTTTGGAAATAACCATAATGTAATAAAAATGATGCAAAAATTATATTTTAAGATTTTTGTCCCAGCATTGTCAATTATTGAGTTCAGTTTATTCGGGCTTTTCCCGCGTTAATTCATATCACCGGACAACAGTTTCGCTAACGTTACAGCTAGCGTCGTCAGGTCCTGAACGTATTACCTTTTTATAAATGTTACCGTAGCTGTAAAGTTAGCGACACTGTTGTCCGTTAATATGAATCAACGCGGGAAAAACCCGCAGAAACTGAACTCAGCAAATCAGCGCGGAAGCCTCCGTGCCAATTGTCAATCATTTTCAATAGTCAATTACTATTCTATAAATTTAAATAAATTATTGTCAAAAATTGTCAATTAAAGCATTGTTATGACTTGAGTTTACGGCACGGAATTCGAAATTCATGCGAAAACCATACATAAATACGCGTTTTTTTCTGCGGCAATACACTTTTATTTTTATTGGAAATCTTAATAATTATACGGAACTCATATCTACGCGTTAAGGAGAAAATCTGTAAATATGCTATCATATTATATCAAAATATACGTACAATGCCACGCATAAGAGTTGAGTAGAAATAGCATTAAATTGTAGAGAAGTCCAATGGGTAGCTACACTGGATTTTTTTCGTTTGATCGATTGATATTGTTAATGAGAAGGCGATTGAAAAGTTTCACGCAAATCAGTGCATAAACGAAAATCGCTCCAATCACCCTAACTGAATCTCTCAAACACAATACGAATTATTTTTTTCGACGTTCTTCTTTAGAAACCACCTCGATAAAAATATCACCATCCTTCTCCGAACCCACTAAACTTTTCCCTACATTCAAGATTCAGGGATTCGAAGCATTTAAAAGGCACAAGTTCAAGCCATATTTACCATTTATTATACAAGAATAATTATTCTTTCTCGTGCACAAACAAGAACGGATTGTTATCATCTTTTTAATTTTCCCGCAACTATTAACTTTTCAAATTATCAAGGTGATAATGACGCTAATAATGACATAAGTCCTGTCGAAACCTAGGACGGTGTGCGGGTAGCGAAATTACATGGGAATGCAACATAATTCTTCATTGAGATCATGATACGTGTAACCGATTTCCAAAAGATACTGACTATTTCATTTTAACTTTATTCACTTTGTAGGATATAATTCAGGATGGCACGATTACCATTTTATGGTAGAATCTCCCTAAGTGTCGAGATTTGTCAAGACTTCCGACGACACGGTCGGAACAGTGACGAGGACGAGGCCTTCTTGAAGCAATTGATTGGAACTATTTTGATGCGTTCCTAACACGACCACCAAGGTCTTGAGTGACTTAGGCGCCACGACCTCGCTTAGAGCGCGGGAGCCCTCAAGTCTGCACTTGATTGAGTCAGAAGCGAGCCCAGAGGGGGTAGGAGGGAAGGGAGTCCTTGTGGGAAGTCCACTGCTGTCCCCTCAATTAGGCGAACGAGTGGAACGAACGAAGCGATTAATTCTCTCCAGGGGGGAGTGGGTGGGAAATGAATATTTGCGGTCGCCTCCTCGGCGCCCGGTTGACATTCCACAGGATACTAAGAGTTTTCCTGGAAAGTTCCCCACGACACGCCGCACAAAGAGGGGAGATTAACGCAAGCAGAGGACGAGGATTCCGCGGACTTGTTAAGCATCCACCGAGACCGTCGCGATGGGCCGCCGGAATGTCGAGACAGAGATGCAGAGAACTTTGAATTCAACCATCGATTGCCTTAATTCGTGACATGAGAGTCCCGATGGATAGTGATCGAGAGTTCCATGATAAATGGTGATCAGAACAGGATTTAGAAAGTCGAAAAAAAACAAAAGTTCGCAGTTCGGGGACTGCGACCATTAATTTTTTTTTACTGAAATTGAACTGAAATTCACAATGAAAAAGTAACTTTGTTTTCGTCCACCGATTCATTTTCTTGGTACATGTTTCGGCAGCGGTGTCATCATCAGGTACCTGGTAGTTACCTGATGATGACACCGCTGTGTCCAAACATCTACATCTACATAATACCCCGCAAGCCGCCTCAAAAGGCGTGTGGCGGGGGGTGTTAGGACACCAGCCGTCAACAAAAAAAATCCAAGTTCCGCCTAGCATTTATTAAAGTCCTTAATTGTTCGGGGGAAAAACGAATTCCCAAACCTATCCGTTCGGCAAAATATCTCTCTTAATTTATCGATTAAACATGTTGTACCAAGAAAATAAATCGGTGGAAGAAAACAAAGTTACTTTTTCATTTGTGAAATTCAACTTTTACATAGTTGGGCCTCAAACTATGGAACGTATGGACTGAAATTAACAAAATTAAATAATTCCTTCAAATCGCCGTACGGTATTATTAACTGCATATTCAGATCCGTAAACCGGTAAAACGCGGTTCCTAACACCTAAAACTAAACAGCGGTTGGCGCTAGCGTTTCATTGGAGAACTAGAGATAAAAAGCGCCAAAAATAGAGAGTGACACAGAATGGAGAAGGGCGTTAGATTATTGTGTTACATAGACAGGGCAGAGAGTCTTTTTATTTGCTTTTGAAAGCATTCTGAAAATCGAAAAGGTGTAACAAAAAATGTAATATCATTGATAAAGAACTTATTCCTTTCATTACTGCGATGCAATTCCTGAAGAAGACAGCAGAGAAGAGCACGACTGCAAAGCCAAAGTAGAGTGGAAATAAATGCTGGTTAATTATTAATTGTTAATTACATGAGGCCGTGAAGAGGAACTTTAAATAATATTAAACAAAAAACGTTGTATTCGTTAGTTATTACGTTTGAACCACTTCTTATATAAATACGTTTTTAATTTATACCACAATAAAAACACATCCTGAAGTTTTAGAGATACATAAATATAACAAATACAATCATAAGATATATAAATACAGTACAAAGAAATGCTGCACGCTTCGTAAAAAACTCCTACGAGAGAACATTTAGTGTTTCACAAGTTTAAGAGGGATTAAGGTGGGAGCCCCTAGAGACTCGGGAGGCTACACGACAGGCTTAGGTTGTTTGAAAAATTCAGAACTGGCATGTTTCAGAGCGACACAGAATATTATCATGACGCCTCACTAATTCTCTCGGCCTGACAGAAGGGGTAAAATAAGAGAGATACATTGACGAACAGATAGGTACTTTAACTCGTTATTTCCGCGCACAATAAGCGACCACAATAAAAACTGAGCTCCACTAAATACACTCCCATAATACTCATCACCATTTCACCTCCAAAACCCTTATCCCTTCCATCTTTACACGGCGGATTTCCCAACACCCCATGCTACACGCCCATGCGGCGGCTCGGAGGGTAGTATGTAGATGTAGATGTATTGCTGAAGGAAAATCGGGGTCAGCAAAGATGGCGGATTGCCCTCGCCCACGTTACAGCTTCTAGTATTGGTCACAATAGCAAGCTCCCTCTCCATCTGCCTCAGTGGTTGCACTGCTCAACGTAGGGGGACCACGTACCTATTTTATTTTCGTTTAATATTAAAGTAAAATAATGATAGTAAAAGTAATAGCTAATGTGTGTTTAAAATCTGAATAGATTGGTCCTTATTAAAGATTATCATGCGTGCGTAATTTCGTTTCGTTCTTTCCGCGAACAATAAGCGACCAAAATAAAAACTGAGCTCCGATCAATACACACTCATAATACACGTCACCATTTCACCTCACAAAACCTTATCCCTTACATCTTCACACGGCTGGTGTCCCAACACCCTGTGCCACACGCCCACGCGTCGACTGGCAGGGTAGAATGTAAATGTAGATTAACTCTCCCCAGGTAAAAATCTACAAATATCAGCAGCTAAGCCTCAGTGGTAATTTAACCATTGATTGCCATAACACGTAAACTGGCGCCATATTAAAAAAAGTTCCACACCCCCCCTATGCGCAGTCAGGGTCCCCTCCAAAACTACATTATCCCTTCGTCACTGCAAGCCGGTAAAGACTTCAGCGATGGAAACGGGAAAGAGGCGACGGTGTGAGCTTGAATTTTCTCCTTCCATCCATTTTAGCCAGAAATCTCGGAACCCGGAAAGTGCAATTACTCCTCTCCACCTAGGAGAGTAAATCAACAGACGCCGACCACCTTAACTCGGCCTCGCAAAAAAAAAAAAAATCCTGCCGTCTTCCGGCAGAGAGAAAAGTTTTCGGGTCGCCTGCGATCCCTTCCGCAAGAGGTCCTCGATATCGGAACCCGAGATGGATGACCGTGAGGAAGGAGGAAGAAATACCCTGACGCAGGGGGAATTCCCCCAAACTTGGGAAAAGTAGGAGATGTGGCAGGAAGGAAGCATGAGAGGCTGTCCTTCTTTCTTCCAAGAGGACAGAAAATTCTCTCAAGGTCGTATCATACACGACTCTTGACCTTGCAATATGAAAAGAGTATCGGCACAGACTTTGTGGAAAAAATATTGGACTTTGTTTTGATTAATTTAACAGTGATGAAAAAACTAACAGCGTTGTCCAACACTTTTTATGTGTGGATAATGATAAACTTATACTACAAAAACTTAACACAATATAAAATAAATAACATAAAAATCTGTGGTTTCAGGTCTGATAGAGTGGAAACGGAACATAACCGCGCTATGAAATAAATGAGCAACTTCCACTGTGGTAACATATATTACGACCGGTTACGGTCTTTCCAGCATCTTCAGGTGAAGGTACTGTAAAAAGTAAAACCTGTCGTAATAAACATTATCGCAGTAGAAGTTGCTAATTTTTTTCATACTGCAGTTAAATTACACAATATAACAACCGTAACAACACACAAATGCCCAGTGGCAACAAAAGTTGCGAAAAGCTTCAACTATTTTCAAAAAGTCCATTCTTACTTCGCGGTTGGTGATTATTTTTCATTTTTCTTTCTGGGTTAAAATAGCTAAATCGCATCTTTCTACATTGCTGAAAGATGTGTTTATTTTAAATAACCAGGGCAATCCAAAACAAGTAATTATGAATAAAAGTGTTTTGGTTTGCTAAGATTGTGAGAATGAAGTAGGAGAATGAATCCTTCGCATAGCAATCTCTAATACAGCCATGGTAGTTTTAAGATATAGACAGAGCTCAGATATTGATCGTTGCCCATTTGTATTTTACTCTAAGAGCCAAAACACATACATTGAGAAAAAACAAGCCCAATATTTATTTCCAAATATAAGGCAGTTATGAAAGTACCTAATGCAAAAGTTTTAATTTGCCACATCAAAACCACAATAACGAAGCGTTTTTCAGAAAAATGTAACTTTCCATTGATATAAAGGAGGTGAATAACCGAATACCTTTATATTAAAACTAAGGATGGGCAGATCCAGGTTTTTTTCGGATCCAAATCCGGATCCGGATCCTTCATTTCGGATCCCGGATCTCAGTTCTTATTTTCGGATCCTTGGATGTATTAAAGGGTATATACAATTCACAAATGATAATAGAATTTAAGCCTGGGAGACATTATTGAAAATAAAAAAACATCAAGTTTAAAAATGTAAAACTTAAATATTAAAATAAAGACAATGTCGATGCCAAAATAATACTAATCCTTGATTGTTGTCACGTTTATGCAATGACTGTTGTCATACCACATCTTGAGATTTGATTCTTGTGAATAATGAGATGGATAATAAAGGGTGAATTTGATTTACATTCAGCAAAAGCCGGTTGTCGAATGAAGTACATCAACAGCATTCTATTTGTTCGGCAGAAAGCCACCGAGAGCCGACGACAGCCGGCACTTCAATCGCTTAAAACTCTCTGATGCATATCTGATTTACTGTAGTATTTGGATCCGCAGATCCGATCATCCCTAATTAAAACTGCTAGTTAAGTAGAATATAGTAGACAAGCCAATGATAGGGTAGTAAAAATGCAGTCAGCGTTGTCCAATACTTTTTGAATGGTGAAGGTAACGACAAACTCATACCATAAAAAAATCAACACGATATAAAATAAATCACGAAATAAAACAGCCGTAGCAACACATAAATGCAGACGACATAAAAGTACATGTTAGCACCACGAGTTTACGAAATAATTCGCTTCGGCACGAGTAATTCAACCCACTTGTATTTAAGTCACCATATAAACCAGAAGGAAAAACATTGCTTTGCACACCTAACTATTGGTACCCACAAAGAACCAGAATCGATCATCAAGTAATTATAAAGATATATGTTTCGTTTCATGATGATAGCACCCGAGTTGGTCTTGAAGATGCCGACGAGATCGGACTCCCAAAAAAAAACTTGAGCGAAGAAGGGGATGTGGAAAGAGGAGAGAGAGAGAAGTTGTCCTTTTTCTTCCGAGGGGGCAGAAAAAAAGAAGGAAATTTCACTCAAGGTCATCCCACACAAACACACGCACGACGCTCCGGTCCTGCAGCCGGCGACAAAAACACAAAGGATCGCGTCGTGCGAAAGGTAGATTTACACACCCCGTAGATCGGTCGAGTTTGTTTCAGTTTCGGAGTGCCCGAGATAACAAGGTCAGTGCAGACGCTGCAAAAACATAGGAAGACCAACTCAATGGTCGCAGCATTTAGGGAAATAACGGCCTCCCAGAGACAGTCGTAGAAATATGGATGAAATAACCGAAGAAGGCAGATGGAGCACTTCAAGCGAATTATGAAGCAAAAACTTATGAAGAAGAGAACTGGCTTGCCTACGGTTAAAGGATAGAGCAGAAATCTGAAGCAACCAGGAAAGCAGACTCGATGAACGTGACGCTTCGGCAGCAAAAAGCAGAGACTACGTAAAAACTACCCTTTAAACTGAGGTAGATGGAGAGGGAATTACGTCATGTATCTGTAATGTACTTGATTTATGTATATTAATTGTTAATTAAGTTGTTTTTTTAATAATTAAGTTAATTTGGTTTATTTTGTTTGTTTATTTGAGTTGAATTCGGTTCCATTGTTTTTTTGTTTTCAAGAGGCACCGGATGTCATAAATAAAGCAGTGAACCAAGAAGCAAGTCGCTTAAGACTTATTACTAAAACTTAAAAATATCTATAGCCTAACAACCGAAATAACAATCATATTGATTACACCAGCTCCTTCCTTATTTACAATTGCATAGCAGGACGGAATGGAGGAATTAGCTATGCATATCAATAATTTATATACACCATCTGCCTGAAAAAGTACGGCAATTAACTCAAGAGACATTTCTTCGTTACTTAGAACTATGGATTCCATTCGATTTTACCATAGTTTTCACCCGAAATGCGGATTATAATTAATTTAAATAAATGAAAAATATATATCAGAAGTATCAATATTAAAGAAGAAAACGCATGCTGATTTCTAGTGAGTTATCAACGGATAATATCGTGAAATTGCATAATTAGCGCGTGAGCGTTAAAGGAAAATCGGGGTTACCAAAGATGGCTGACAAGCTACGTCCTCGTTAAAACTTTTACTATTGGCCACCATTATAAGATCGATCAATAGGTATTGCTTGTGTTCTTCCTTCGATATAGGTCTTCGCAACGTACACAAATCCTCCATTACTGTGCTTATTTTTCTGAATTCCCCATACGCATAGTATAGGCGATTCGACGTTTTTGTTGATTTGTTAGTGCATTTGTATTCTAAATAACAACTTAAGCCGCATATTTGCAGATTTCCTTGGATGTGTCATGGCAATAAATGTCCAAATAGCACATTAATGGCGGACACGTGGTGGAAATGGTTGCGAAGACCTGTATCGAAGGAAGAATACAATCGATATCGAACGAACTTGCCACTAGAGCAAGAACCATCTCCATCTCCCTCAATGACCTATACTACCATCATTGGGTATTCTCCCGGCTGAATGGTATGTTTTTGCACACTCCATATCCTAATTTCCACATTCAATGAACACCTATTCACTTCCCCTCACATAACCTGCTCGCAATCACTATTCTCTTAAATTCGGAAATCTCTAGAAATACGCCACGGAAACTCGACCAGCTGAAGCACGCGGAGCGATATCTAGCGATTCGGGTTACAGTCCATGTCAATGTTTTTGCTCAGAGGAATTCCGCAAAAGAGAATAATGTTTTCGCAAAGTTGATTTCAACTTGAGTCCAGAGAGGCATTCAACGCGCTCAACGTGTTTCCCATTATAAAGGCGGCCCATGACTGTGGCTACATCGCCGTCCGGAGGATATATCCCCAACTCAAAGTCGCATACTTTCAGCGTCGATAGCAGAAGTCAAAACTCCGGCCCAAATAAACTAACCAGCCTTGGTTTTTATTTATACAAAAAGGCGAAAATAAATGCGATTTCATTACTGGCGATTTTTCTGATTCATGGAAAGAATGCGATGACCGCGGAATGTGCTTTCCCCAGGCATGACCTCGTCGCCATGACGAGAGAACTCGTGCGGAGAAACAGGACCGCTCAGGTTGAGTCATGATTCTCTCCTCCGTAACCCTGGCGACGGGGAGCCCCCGAACAACCCCACCGCTTCTGTTTCACAATGTTTTCCTTCGTATTATTAATTTCCTGGAATTTCCCCTCGCAAAATATTTCGCGACAGAGCGACAACGAAAATCAAAATAACAAAAACGAAGCTGAGTGCTTCAGGGTTTCCTCAAAACATTCGAATAAAATTACATATCTGCCGCGACAAGTTTATAGAATCGTTCCCTTTACAACAACATATTATTTACTCCAGTGACATTGAAGCCACTCCTCTTTTGATTAATCAGCACGAAAACATTCCTTACAATATTTAACTGAGTCAACTCCACGGTAACCATGGGAGCAAAAACACTGTTAAGAGGAATCGGCAATTATCTTGAATTGAATGGATGTGGCAGCCCTCTCACGTTACGACCCCACTACTATATTATAAATTGGGAAAAAACAAGCCTACCATTAAATGTGAATGACTTTGAAGATAGACAAAGTATGAACCCGATAAAAAGTTTTCATTGGTAAACCTAAATAACGTAGCATAAACTACCTGCAAAGCTTGCACTAAAACTTTATCATCATAGCGTATTTACGGAAGACTGTAAACCCACTGGAAATTGGAAAAGCTGACCATAAAAGACTAGTAGCCTTCGAAACCTATAACCTGGAGCTGGAGGAGGATGCTGAAGAAAAAGATGACGGAAAATAATAAGAATGAATGAATCGTACAGAAGAGTAGAGGAGGAAAGGACCATATGGAACACACAACACAGAAAAAAAAGAACCAGGCGGATTGGACGCACCCTGAGACACAATGTATTTGTGAAGAACATAACTGAAAGTAAAAAATAATAAAGGGAAAAATCCCCAGAGGAAGACCCAGGAATAAGTTTATGGACCAAATAAATAGGAAGGTAAATAGGAAGAGATACTAGGAGGTAAGGAAACTAGTATTATACAGGGAAGGGTTGAGGGCTGCAGTAAACCAATCCTCGGATTAATCGACCAATGACCTTTTCGCAACTACTCCCAAGAAGTACCGGAGGTTGACAGATGAAACAGGCACTGGAGATTAAGGAGCAAAAGGAAATAAATACACCCTGACCAGTTTAGATGCGTTAAAACCTTTTAAAAAATATCGACACGTGAGAACGTTTACGTACGATCATTCGCCATGAGAAAACCTCAGGTTTTAGAAATTATATGAATAAATAAAAAAGAAAAACGAATGAACATAGGATTGAACAACTAATGATGAATGATGTAATTTCTCACAAATATAAAGAAAGGAGGTAACAGAATTCCTCCACCAAAGAGTTATAAAAGAAATTAATTCAAGTTGGTTTTAACTACTTTTTATATATCAACTTAAATCTTCAAAAGGATTGGTATCAGGAAATGACTATATTCATGACTTACCAACGTTTCGCCGCTTTATCTCAGGATCGTTGAGATTTGGATTGGATTTTGGGGAGGCGACCGACAGCAAAGGCCATTTGCGCCATAGCGGATCGGTAAGGGAGGAAGGGTAGATAGAAACCCGGCGTCGGCATTAGCCTGCTCTTAACGAAAGGCGCCTAGCGGACCACGGTTTAACGTCTCCTGGACAGACGGAGTACAATACTTGAAGTGCTCTCCACAAGACAATAAAGTAGGGATTGGGTTTCCTCTTAAGCATATCCTCCTCAGCTTTCATCAGGGCTTGAGGATAATTAATAATAATAATAACTTGTCTTTCGAGCGAATTTAGGACTGTACAGTCCTCTCTTACAATTAACTCATTAGACGAACACAAACATCCATGTCCTGGGCAGTGAATAATCTACCCAGGCGGGATTCCAACCCGCGACCCTCGGGTTAGGAGGCGAGGACTTTACCCCGCCGCCGCCGGGGCCGACGAGTTAGATTAATGAGAGTTCATGAACGGGATTCATGATGACGGTTCATAGTCAAAACTGTAACATTGTGGACAACTGTAACAACAGGAAAGTGATATTATGCTAAATGTGCTCTAACTTTGAACATTCGGTTCATAAACTAGCAGATATATTACAGCAAAATGCTGGCTATATGCGATATATTCATTTCCCAAGGCCAATCCTTCCTAAGAATTGTGAAGTAATAAATAAAGAGGGAAGCAGAAAACAAGTTACTGACAGCGCATAAATAGTTGATAGTAGCAAACTGGAACGAGGGAGGTAAATTGCTGGTATTCTACGCAAGCAGGGGTGAAAATAGAATTCCATAGGAAGCACTCGGGAGAATGAGATACTATTTTGACGACGCATGAGCCACTGAAGTTCTCCGGATAAAAAAAACTTTAATGGAGGGAGAAGCCATGGGGGGAGGGAAATTCTGAGCAAGATACAGATTAGAGCGACCATCCAACTATGCATTCTAGGAATGAGGCTGATAAAAAAATAAATAAATGATCGAGTACTTTCATATCCTGAAAAAAAAAAGGAATTCGCGAAATGCTGTAGGTTTCCTCAAGAATTCCTCCATCGCTTTGGAAAGAATTCCGGCGCGCACTCTTCATCACATCAAATTTTATCCCGAGGCTCGGGGTATAAAGCACTTCCCAACTCATGAGGACTCTAAGGCCCTCTTTCAATGAGCATACACATTTGCGTGCATGCGGGAACGATTTTTTTCCCCTCTATCCGACGGAAGACGCATAATTCATCAGAGCACATTATGATGTTTGGTAGGATTTAATGCGTCCGAAAAAATAACTCCCACTTCATCAAGGAGTCTGGGGGGAGCATCAAAATAAACACGGCGGGGGAGGCAGACGGTGGTAGACTATAGGCGCCTGGGAGTTTATTGTTAATATAATAAATTCTTAAAGAACAGGCAATGGGTAGACAGGAGCCACGCGGAACAGATTATCTCAGAAGAAAAGAGAAAAAGTATAGATTCAAAGGCAGAGACGAACGGCAGCCCCACCCCCATTCCCCTCCGGAGCCGACCGCCGATGGCGCGGTAAGATGATAATGCGGTATAATATACAGCATCAGGCGGACTACAGTACCACTTCATTTCCAAGCAATAAGACCACAGGGGGGAGTTTCCAATCTTGAAAGCAACCGCCTCCAAGTCAAGATATTCACTTTTAGTTATGAATCACAAACATCTTTTAAAGTAGAATTTCATTCTGCAACCATCGAAGAGATGGCAAGGAAATGTTTTTTTTTTCATCCGACTCAAAAGTTTTCCCGGGAACTTCCTATTTAGAGTGGCCGAGGCATTTGTTATATTTTCGTTTACCCACAGATTTGAGCGAAGCGTTCGATACGCCTTGACATTAGTGATATCTTCGGTGAAAAGAGACAAAAATTGTATTTTATCGATTTTTTTCTGAAGAATTCGAAGCAATTTTAACTTTTACGATTGACATGGTGCATAAATGAAACAACGGGTGGAACAAGAGGAAAAATACCATTTTCACATGGCATACGACTATCACCAGCGCCAACCCAAGGAGTGGGGGACGTGGTAAAAGCCTACAGGGTTACCGACCGGTCTGCGACTTCTAATGAAATATGTGAATGAAATAAAAATAATGAAAACCTAAGTATGCTACAAAGTCCCAATATGCTCTTCTATCCAAAATACCTAAGTTTATATGAAATCAAACTGAAGCCTGACAACCGAAATAACAACCATATTGTTTAACCCTGCTCTCTCCTTACTTTCCTATGGGTAGCAAGACGGAATGGACGAATTAGCGGATGTAAAGCAAGAATATCACCCATCTCTTTGAAATATAAGGCAAGTAACTCATAAAACATATATTGGTTACATATTGCATTGGGCTCTACTCCATTTTACCCTAGTTTTCAGCGGGAAGACGGATCATTATTATTTCAAATAAATACACAACATATATAAGGAGATTCAACATTTAAGAATAACATTTGTGTAAATTTCTCCGGCTCGCCACCGGGTGAGAAATTCACAGGCAGCCGACTTTCGGGTTCCGACTCGTTACCCATTCTCAAGGTTAAAAGTCATAGACCGTCTAACAATACAAAAAATATATGTATTAATGACTTCGGTTTGTTTTTGATTGAGCTTAGTGAGTAACTTATACAGCCATTCTTTGAAATTTAAAACTATAATATTACTACACCATTTGCCAATTCTCTGTGTTTGACTTGCGTATGGCTCGCAGTATATCAAGTCGATTCAGTTGAAAATACTTGTTACTGATAGGGAAAGGTATGAAATGGACCTACAAATTAGTTGTACCCGAAATGTTTCTTTTGCTTTTCAATGGGTGACGAGTATATTTCATTTTCTAAAGAATGATTGTGTTTAACACAAAATAAAACGTAGGCTTCCTATGAATTTCTTACCCGGTGGCGAGCCCGAGAAATTTACACAAACATTTAAGAAGTAAGAGCATACTCATTTCTAGAACGAGATCGATGGAGAACATAGTAAAAATTGCAAAATTACTGCATTAGCCCGCAAACGCAAGAGGGAAATTATGGTCAACGAAGATGGTGGACTGGCTTCAGCTTTTAGTATTGGCCAGAATAGCAAGAGCCATCTCCATATACCTCAATGTTACTGACGCTCAAAACTGACATCAACAATGAGCAAAATGGATTCTAAGGACAAACAACTTCCTTCCTTATCACCAACCAATGGATAGGATTTGTGGTCGAGATTGCTCCACAAGTTTAAGGTTAAAGCTAAGGTTAACTTTAGTTTAAGGGTAAAACTATCCCCACCCTCAAGAAGTACGACGGCATGATATAAACATGCCCTTTGACCACTTTTTCCTATAAAATTCGAAGCTTATCGACTAATGTACATTATATATTTAAATGCATTAGCAAATTTAAACAATTTTTGCCGTAATAATGCGTTTCTTCAAAAGAGAGGCACCTGGAGTCACCTCCAATAGCTGGAAAAAGTTTTTCTCAAAGATATATTCATCCAAAAATCTTCATAATTCGGTGCTCTAACTTTGGTTTTTCATTGTCTGATTGCCTATTCAGTTATAAGGGTAAACATACTAACTAAAAGGTTGGATTTAATACATACGTTAACTCATACGGTCAAGGGGGAACCACCATTAACATTCACGAAAAAAAATTAGCAGCGTCAAGTTTATCCCTCAAAAACAACCAACTTTAGCCAAAAAAAGCTGTTTTTTTCTTTCTTTTTGAAAGCTTTGGGCAAATTTCGTCGTCTCACGTTAAATGCCAAAGCAAGTATAATGGTCGCCAAGGGAACAGATTTTCCATCATCAATCACGTGTTGTTATGACTTCCTGAGGGGGTGGAGACAAAAGTGGAGAAAAAGCCTTTCCCTTCAAATTGCTACCAACCCCCTTACCCAACACTCCAAGGGTCCACGATGTTTTAAATTTCGATATCGCATATTATGCTTCGTGATCATGAAATATAAAACACGCAGGGGCAAAATCTGGAGCAGGTCGACCAATACGTTTTGTGTAGCACGATGGAGGAAAATATGAACAATACGGAAACTTCCACCCGCGAAAAGAGCGTTCGGTGATAGAATGGAGTTGATGAAGGGGCCTCATTTAAGAACTTGTAATAAATACTGGCGAACAATTTTAAGCGTATCAACGCGTAACAAATTTAGAGCGATCTTCGTTCATGTACATATTTACGTGAGACTTTGCCACTTTGCTTCGTATACTAGTTAGTTACAAAAATCGATACGATCAATGGAAACGAGGAGAGAAAGTAAGCTGTGCACCACGGAAGAAATTATCAGGAAAATGGAGGATAGGAGGAAGCGGAAAAAACATGAACATGAATCGTTGATGCTAAGTACGATCTGTTTTTGTTAAAAGTTTTTCATTAATGCTTCCTTACTTAGTACTCATGCAAAACTTAAAGGTAACCGATTTATTACCATTGATTTTAAAAAAGTGAAACCATACGTTACAC
The DNA here is from genome assembly GCA_963169105.1 of Ceriagrion tenellum. Taxonomy (NCBI): domain Eukaryota; kingdom Metazoa; phylum Arthropoda; class Insecta; order Odonata; family Coenagrionidae; genus Ceriagrion; species Ceriagrion tenellum. The sequence continues at coordinate 56,332,842 of OY720639.1, read as the reverse complement.
TTGATTTAAGAATTTTGTCATAATGAAAACGGAAAATTATGAGACTGGTTTTGGTATTTTTTTAAACACTTTTGCTGAGCTGTTGTCAAATTTAATGGAATATTCACTCTACTTAATGTATTTTTAAAGGAATTCCTGTCATTTCTGGAGGAATACATTACTCATAGAATATGTTTTTACGTTCATACTGTAATTCTACAATCCGCTCCAAAATAGTGAAGGTGGTTGGGGCACCAGATGTAGCAAGACATCTCACGCCAAGCCAGTAAAAAAATTGTGACTTTGAAAATTGTTCTCGCATCACGCCAAAAGGAATTGGATCACAGCTGCGCGCCAAATTCACAAACGAGAGCCTGAAATGTGATCGTGACTCTGATGGAAAAAATCTGTTGCGTTCTCAGTTGAACGCACCTCGTATAGAGCTACGTGGATATCATGCGGGGACAGAGACAGTGCATCGCTTTTTGTACAAAGAATTTTAGTCTAATAACCAGTGATTTCATCCTACTCACATTGAAGCACTCTTGAGACATTTAATTTAATCTGATTCGCGCCACTCAAATGATGGAGATATATTTTCCATACCCAAGAGCGATCACTTAAGTCACACTCTTGACTTACGGGGGCCACCTGGCCTCATCTGCCCCACGTAAAATAAACACTAGTCAAGTCTCAATTATGAAGCAAAGTACTGACACACAATTTTTATGTTCATTTTAACAAAAAGATTTTCGTCCCTGATATCACACCACACTTTTCTATAAAATTGGCAACGCACGTCGAAAAAATAAAGGGAACTTAATCATAATTTCCCGGAAAATTAGTTTTTAAGACTATTCCGATTGGGGACTCTTCACTAAAGGACAAACCTCGACTTCCAGAAAAAAATGAGCAATTTTTACATTTTTCAACAATTTTTACAAATCAGTCAAATTGCCATAGCAGTAATTTTTTCCAAATCACCAGAAAATTTTCCGTTGTGGAGTATTTCACGTGCCGCATGAAAAAAATGAGTCAAGTTAAAGACTTTTATGAATATTTATATTTAATAACTGAGAATTTCAGTCGCATAATAGTATATTATTGAACTAATAATATTGCAGTATTTACTTCGTGGCTGACAAATCACATAACGAGAACATTCCACAAGTACAAATAATGGAATTTACTCGTTTTTTGATTAGACAGTTATGTTTCAGTACCATAGAATATCTCCGGAATCTTCAGAATTTATTTACTTAGTGCTTCCTACAGCTGATGAAATTAAAATGTAAAATTGGAAATATGGTCACCATTTTGATTAGGGCGATATCTCGTTCAAACTAACTCAAATGAAATGGTTATTGTTGGCGATAACCGTTAACCGCGTCCGTTACGAATCGTTGGCATCCTCGAAAAAAAAACAAAAACACATTCGCTATTGTGTAAATGTTTGAAGAAATTGAGGGCGTTCACGCGAGCGAAACGGAAATCACGCCTCTGTTTGATCGCCTCAGATTCCACGGTTAGCCACAATGACAACTCACACAGACGGGAGAGCCACCTTCGCGGTCGGGTGCCTCACCGAGCCATTTTGTTTCCACGGGTGCCATCATTTTCTCTCCTTCTCTCTTCATTTTCCGCGCCACTGGAGAGTAAAGAATGACGCCAGGTGCCATACAGAAACCCACTCAAGACATTACGTGCGCGAACATCTACATCTAATCTACATACTGCCCTGCTAGCCGCCGCATGATCGTGTGGCAGAAGGTGTAAGGAAACCAGCCGTGTAAAAATGTAAGGAATGAGGCTTTGGGAGGTAAAAAGGTGACGTGTGAGGCGTCATGATAATATTCTCTGTGTCGCTCTGAAACACACCAGTTCGGAATTTCTCAAGCAACCTGAGCCTAGCGTGTAGCCTCCGAATCACTAGGGGCTCCCACCTTGATCCCTCTACATGTTGTGAAACACTATATGTTTGCTCATAGCAGTCTTCAACAAAGTGTGCAGCATTTCTTAGTATTTTATCAATTTTTTTGGTTAAATCTTAATGACCAGGGTCCCAAATGGTCGTGGCGTATTCGAGGTGCGGCCCAACCAGAGCGAATTAGCACCTCCCTTTTGACTTTTTCATACGAGGATCTTCCTATTATAATAAACTCCACTTTCTCAGGCGAGATATCGTAGAACAGCATAATGAGTAATGAAGCTCAAAAGATTTCGTACTGTCCACTAATTTTTATTCCACCTCTTGCTACACGTGTTTCGACTGACTAGCAGTCATCATCAGGCAAGAAAGTCTTGCCTGATGATGACTGCTAGTCAGTCGAAACACGTGTAGCAAGAGGTGAAATAAAAATTAGTAGACAGTACGAAATCTTTTGAGCTTCATTATTCCTATTATGAATTTAACAATGCCTAGTTTAGTCCTTCAATATTGTGCCGCATATGCTTTGTATGTGTGTTACCCAATCATAATCTCTCGCATCAAACCCCGCGAGGAATCGTATGGTGATATTAGTAGACTAAGGAAATAAGCATGCTGCGTCTTATTAATGTGAACCCAGCGAAAAAAGACATAACCATCATTTTTTATTCGTGTACTAAATACTTATGGAGAAATATGTCCTCCATTAAATACAATCCAAAAAAAATGTTACTTTTCCGCGCTATTTTTCTCACAAATGAAACGTTAATAAAAATTGTTTTCCATCGGAAAATGAGAGAAATACGAGAAAAGCAGCATTTTTCTATATAATATTAATGCTATTTCGATTAAACACTATTTTTAATGAGCGAAACACCACGACAAATCGGTTCAAAATAAAACAAATTCACCTTACCGAAACATTTTATGATTTATTCGCTATTCTGCGAAAGTTGAAGTCAAAATGTTGTAGGTCCACCGAAATGGCGCTGCAGTCGGTGTCTCCGTACGTAGGTGAAAAGTGTGGGCAAAAAACATATTCGTGGAATAATTGGCATTTTTATGTTTTTATTTTGCTTTGCAATTAGTCATTCACGCTCTTGATTACTTAAAGGTAGTATGAGCAAAATATCGTTTTCCCTAGAAATCAATTACTTTGGCCTCATTTCAAAGAAAAATATATCACCCTTCCAATGACATCAAAAATTTCAACCCCTAACCACATTTCTTTCCTAGATATTTACCGAAAAATACCAGCCCTTTTATAAGGGAAATGGTACGTGTATGCACTCCAGAGAGACTTTATATTAAAAATGAGGCATTTTCTATACTTAGATCTCGTCAAAAAATCAAATGTGTAATTTGTGTGTTTTCTCAACTATTTTTTTTTAATTAATCATATAGTCACCGTAGTAAATTCTTCGGGATCACAATAAACCTTCCGGTTTGATGGAATTTCAAAACGTACCGCGTAAAAAAAATGAGTCAATGAGACTTATTTACATATTTTCATTTGATTATTTACAATTTCAGTCATGTAAAACTATTTTATTACACCATCAATAATGCAATATTTGATTCGTATGTCTCATAGTAGGTGAAATTAAAACGAATATATCGAATATGGTCTCCATTATGATTAGGGAACTATCTTGCTTGCACTGCCTTAAAGAGGTAAAGCGCGACAAATAATACATAAAATTAAGAAAACACAATCAAAAAGTATTAAAAGAGTAATTATTTTTCAAAATCTTCTCCCATTCCCTTGAAGATATGCGTATGGCAACTTGTGCTGGCTTTACCGATTCACGTTGATTAGGCTTCGTTTCGGCAGACCGGTAGCTTCACGTAGAAGAATATAATATAGAATGAAAAAAGCATCGGCTACCGGACAAAGAACATGTACAACAGTAATATTTATGCAACGTTTCTCGTAAATCCGTTCATCGTCGGAAATCACTCCAAATACCATAATCTATGTACTAAATGAAGACTTCGATACACGGCGATTTCTGTTTTTTTTTCAGAGGAAAAAATCGTCCTATTAAAAGCTCCTGCCAACAACATTGCAACGAATATTGGACAGAAATAAATAACGCAGGAGATAGGTGATTAACGTCATCCCCTACCCCTCCTGGGACGCTGCTAGAAGCTACGCGTCACATAAAACATCACCCGAGATATACGAGGCACAAAGACACGGGATTAAAAGCGGAAACATTGGAACAAAAACACGTTTTTTGGAAAAGCGAGACGAGCAAAATTAGACGCGGCAACCGGAGAAAAACAATATCGCACGGGGATACTGAACGAAGGGTAGAGAAACGGGAAAGACAGGTCTTCTACCATTTGGCGCGGCCTCCGAAACCATTATACGATTCCTCTTCTTCTGCCTAGCGTCTCCTTCCACAGCACAGCCTCCCGTTCACTCGAGCTATTTATAAACTAGGAAAGGTAGGTATCATTCGCTCGTCTCTCACTCCCAAAGAATGAAAACTGGGTAAGAAAAAGGAAAAAGTGAAACAAAGAAAGGGAAATGCTAGACCATTCTTCTTCGTGGCTTCACTCCCGACGATGTATTAATGGATGAAAGAATTTCCCTGTACACCCATCAGCGTCGGTGGTGTAATGGTCAGCATAGTTGCTTTTCAAGGTCCGGGTTTTATTCCCGGCCGACGCAATTTTTTTTTTAACATTCCGTACCGTTCCGTTCCATTCCATCACGACTGTATTACGACCGAACGGCATGGACAGCTTTTGATTCGTTTTCAAATCGCCACGAGAAAAATTCGGCCAGGACCGGGACCACGGACCTTTGTTTTCGCAGACCACGCCAATATATACGCATCATAATCTCGTAGGAATTTCGGCGGATACATGGGAACTAGATCTGAGATATTTGGTTCGTTGTTAAAAAAAATAATAACGTTTCCACTGATACCAGTCGCCAAAATTTCCGTATAATAATATACAGGGAGAAAATAAGTTGTGACCAAAATTCTGGATCTAAACTATTCACATCCTGCTCTCATTATGGGCCTCTCACTCTAATATTTTCAGGGAGGAAGGCTGTAATTACCAGATGTAAACGTTCGAGGTCAGGTCAGGAATTACTTGGAAGAAATTTCGGGAGAACAGCAACTTCTTTATGCTCACCTATTCCTCGAACTGATGTTTCTCAAATTTTGCCTCTGATAATTTCCAAATTTACCTCAGAACTTAGGAATTCTCAGCACAAAAACTTAATGCACGAGATTTCCTAAAGCACATTAAAAATATAAACAATACGAGCGATTTATATACTAAGCAGGTAAGTATCATTCGCTCTAAACCTGAGGAAGAAAGTTAACAAGTGAAACAGAAAAAGGAAAGGTATATTATAAAGGTGATGTTTCTTCGTGGTTGAACTGCCAACGAGGCATTAATGGATGAAAAAATTTCCCCTTTAATCAATATGCGTCGGTGGTGTAACGATCGGCATAGTTGCCTTCCAAACAATTGATCCGGGTTCGACTCCCGGCGACGCAATTTTTTTAACATTCCGTTCTATTCCATTCCATGACGACTATATTACGACTGAACGACATACGCAAGTTTCGGTTCGAGTTGAAATTACCAAGAGAAAAATTCTGCCCTCATTAAGGACCTTACTCTCCAAAACATTCTGGGAGGATAGCGGTAATAACCAGACGTAAATGTTCATGGTTCGGTCAGGAATTACTAAGAAATTGTGGGAGAACAGCAATTTTTTTGCTGTCCTAATCCTCGAACTGAAGTTTCTCAAATTTAGCCTCTGAAAATCCTCAAATCGGCCTCCAAACTTGAGAATTCTCAGCACAAAAACTTTAAACACAAGAGTTCCTAAAGCACATTCAAAATAAGTTCAATGCGAGCTATTAATAAACTAGGCAGGTAAGTACCATTTGCTCGTATCTCTCTTCCGAAGAAAGAAAAACTGGGGAAGAAAGTGAAAACGTGAAACAAAAAAAAGAGAAAGGGAAGATGCAGAGACGATGCTTCTTTGTGTCTGAAAGAATTTATCCGTATTCTCAACCGCGTCGGTCGTGTAATGGTCAGCATAGTTGCCTTCCAAGCAATCGATCCGGGTTCGATTCCCGGCCGACTCACATTTTTTTAAACGATCTATTCCAATCCGTCAAGACTGTACTAGTCCTGAACGACGCGCATAACTTTTATTTGGTTTTAAGACAGAGTGAGAGAAATATCACTTCACCCAAAAATCAATGAATTCGGTTGCATTTCAAATAAAAATATCTCACGATTTCAATGATACCAAAAATTCAACCCCTTTTTACAGCACTTTCCGTGATAGTTGCCAAAAAAATACCAGCCCTTTTACATTGGGAAATGGTACGTGTATATCCTCTAGCGAGAGCTAATTTTTAAAAAATAAGGGATTTCTAACACCTAAATCTTGTAAAAAAAATTAGCAGTGTTAAGTTTGTATACTTTCTCAACTATTTTTAAAAAAATTATCATATTGTCACCGCAGTATCAGATGGGATCACATAAAACCCTCCGTTTTGCATGAGTTTTAGAGGTACCGCTCGAAATAAAATTATTTATTTCGATATTTTTATAAAATTACTAAGAATTCCAGTCGTAAAATAGTACATTGTTGCACCGTTAATAATGCAATATTTAATTCATGCTTCCTACAGCTGGTGAAGTTAAAACGTATGATCGAATATGGTCTCTGATATGACTAGGGAACTCAAACTACCTTTATGAAAAGAATAACGCATTCACTGATACTGGTAGCCAAAACTAGGATATAATGCTTTAGCAAGAAAAAAAAAGTTTTGTCACAAATTCTGGAAATAAAATATTCATATCCGCCTCTCACTTTGGACCTCTCCGTCCAATATTTTCGGGGAAGGAGGCAGTAATTACCAGACTTAAAGGTCAGGTCAGAAATTATTCAGGAGAAATTTCAGGAGATCCGTAATTTTTTAAGCACTCGCAATCCCCGAACTTATGTTTCTCAACTTTAGTTCATAAGCGCAACCTCCGGACTCGGGAATTCTCCGCACATAAACGAGATAGTTCTTTAAGTTAATTAAAAAATACATTCCTCTTGACTCTGTCCAAAATTTTGTATTTATCCATTGGCCGCAATCATTATGCACGTATCCTGCTGATATACTGACATCAAATTGTATTTTAACATTTTTCTGGACAAATTCAATTCAATTTTATAGGTATGAAACAGCGCGGAATAAATATACTCATTTATTCTGCATTCTCGCTCCCCACCTATCCGTAAGTCAGAGCAACACAAGATTGATAGCGGAAAATTTGTCTCCCCTCTGCAAACGTTACACTAGCATTGGAATTTTAGCATGAGACCAAAATATTTTTCCCAACAGAAAACTTTTTTTAACTGAATGAAAACAGCTTTGTTGGCAGAAGTTGGTTGTTGTTGAGGGATATGAGCATCGCCGTTATTTATTTATTTGATAGATTCCTCCGCGACTGCGTAAGTAAAGAAAATATTAAATTCAACATTTTGCCTGTGTTATTCGAAAAGTATAGCTTCTACTCAAGACATACCTTGACCAATGAAGACAAATTTTAATTTTTTTTGGATTATATTTTATCATGACCATCTTCCTCAGTCACAGGACTCGCCCGGAGCGCCGAATTTATCGAATATACACTTTTTGACCTCACTAATTGCAATAAAACACTAATCACTAAAATAATAAGATAACAAAATTGATCATTTTGTTATATTCAATTTCCTTGCTTGATTTGTTAACTGCAGAGTGGAATTTATATATTACAGAAAAAACTATTCTTTATCACTGATTTATCCCATTTTCTCACTTATCAACGAATCTGCCTCTCAATAATTTCTAGTTATGTTAATATAATCAGCCAGATCGTTAAAATGAAATTATTCAAATAAATAATGAAGAAGTCCAATAGCATGAAAACTCTTTGAAAAACAAAAATGAGAAATTAATATGCTATCACCAGTGAATTCGACCATGAGGCATTTAAACGATATTCCTTATTGTATCATTAGCTAAAAAAACTACTCACCATTTGAAAATATTTAAATCAAGCTACATCAGGTTTTGAAAACTTCATTATGATCAAAAAGGAGAACTAAGTGACAGATTTTTGTATTGTTTGACATATTTCGGTCGAGTTTTGTTGTCTTCAATGTTAACTTCCAAATATATACCGCAAAACCACTTTCCTCTTCTACATCCAGAACAGGTGTGTTTCAAGGCGACACAGATAATATCATTTTGATAATCTCAATTAATATCAATACATCTTTGGGTCCGACAGATGCGATAAAATACGAGAGATATATTGGCGAACTGATAGGTACAAAATTGGTTCTTCCCACGCACAATAAGTGACCATGATAAACCGGAGTTTCATTTAAAATATTCCCATAATACACTCCGCCGTTTCACCTCCGAAAACCTCTTTTTTAACATCTTTACACGGCTGGTGTCCTTACACCCCCAGCCGCACGACTATGCGGCGGCTCGCAGGGTAGTATGTAGATGTAGATGAGAATAATTAATTACAGAGGACACTTTTCAACAGCCAGACCAAGCCTCTCAGTCATGCAAGTTCCGACACCCTGATAAATCTGAAACCGGGGGAGAAGAGGGAAACTCGGCAGCCAAGGAGGGGTATTCCCCTCGCCTTATGCAATTGCAGAAAGGGTAAGACTTCCGCACTCGGGAATGTTTCGGTTCAGATGTAAGGGTTACCGCTGGTACCTATTCCACGGCTCACCTTCGCATTCCTCCAAGTACCAGACTACCATCCAAGCGATAAGTTCCAATTTCTGGGCAAATTTTCTATTTTTTTCCAAAGCGGTAAGCATGAATTGGTGGTGCAACCAAATGAGGCCAGGCTACATCATTCAAGCATCGTGCGGTGAAAACAGGTATTTTTCACATCTATTACCACACCATCATTTTCACATCTATTACCACACCATCACGGTAATTCAAGAGCCTACGGGCTGAAAAAAAGATTTACAGGCCCAGGCATAACATCCCGCTACACTTTCAAGTCCTGGAACAATTAACAATTCTATAATTGATGCAGAAATGAAAAATTTTCAATTATCCACAGAAATAAATTTTACTGCGACCTAGGTTTTGACGTTATTACATCATCATTAGGTAATGATGTAACGTCGAATGACTAACGACGTCGAATGACGTAATGACGAAATATTTTACTATGACCTTGGTCGTAGTAAAATATATTTTGTGGATAATTAGAAATATCACCTAATGATGATGTAAAAACATCGAAAA